>JAODKN010000001.1:35917324-35948093 GCA_026774425.1 Petrocephalus zakoni
CAAAGCACATGTAGACTGGTTGGGCAAACTCCCACGCACCCTCCAGGACCCTGCTGAGAGTATAGAGCTGGTCCACTATTCCACGGCATGGTGAAAACCACACTGCTCCTCCTAAATTCGAGGTTTGACAATCCAATGGACCCTCCTCTCCAGGACCCCTGAATAGACCTTACCAGGGAGGCTGAGGAGTGTGATCCCTCTATAGTTGGAACACACCCTCCGGTCCCCAAGGTCCAAGGTCCCCGCCTTCGGCCACCGCCTAACTCACACAGCATCCGACCCCCTTGGCCTCTCCCACAGGTGGTGAGCCCATTGGAGGGTGTTTAATATTTTAACCCTTAAAATCATGCTCAACCAGGATAGGATTACTTAGATCACTACGGTTCCAATAAGCGCTCTGGATATGGAGGAATTTGCCATTTTATGATTCAATGGAAGGCATCTCGATCACGAGAAGCAGGCTTCTTAAAGTCCCGGCATTCCGCTGCTGGTTATGTAGATTTTGGCTTTGGTGGTGATGTATATTAGTAACATAACAAAAACCACTGAATGAGCTGTGACAGGCTACTCTTGAGCTTTGGCTTTCAGAGTTTCCACTCTGATACAGATTTTCAACTGAGATACCTACACAATCATGTCCACACAGGATGTCCACCCGTTTCTTAGTGAAGAATGATGTCAAATCTTGTCAAACCAAATTGCCCGCTTTTGCGGCAGTGTTTTATTCTGCAGGGGGAGCTATTGAAGACATCTGTCACTGAAAGACGTCACACACCATGTCCACGCTATGTTTATTATTCTTTCAGAAACAGAGCTTATGATTCACTACGTGAAGGTTTACACTCATCGAATCGTCGACTGCATATTTCATGGAACTCATCAAAATTTGTTTTGAGTGCGTCTTAAGTTTGTTTAAATCTGTACTAAAAAATGAGTTTGGATTTGCATAGCCAGAGGGGCAATATGTAATGTATTACTTTAAAAGAAATCTATGAGTACTCAAACTGAAGAATGGGTTCAGTTACTGCTCAGTGGGCTTTTGCCTGAACTCCTTCATACCTCCAGTTTTCTTCCAGTAGACTCTGACCTGCAGCTGCCCATCCTGGTAGAATGGGGTTCCCACGTCCAGAGTGGCTGGGGCTCGTTTTCCAGTGTTTCCCCCACCAGCCAGGATCTCTGCTTTCTTTGACTTGAACAGCAGGTCTTCTTTGGTAAAAAAAGAAGTCCACATTTTTGCTCCTTCCCCCGGTACTACAACGCATTTAATTTGGCATAACTGTACTAGTTACAATCACTATAATCAATATTATTAAGCTGCATATCATATGTATTATATTGTAAGCAGTTTGATATACATCTCATGATAAGTTGGTGGTTTAGTAAAGAAAAAAACATACGGGTAGCAAAAATAAAACTCGTTTTGTTGCATTATTGAGTTATACATTAAGTAGACCAACCAAAATGTTTATAAAAAATCCAAATAAAAAAGGCAAACCGGAGAGAAAATTTTCACTATATTCACTATATCTCAAGAAGTAGAGCAAGCATTCAAAGGTCACAGTGCTCACAGTGAATGAGAACTGACAACTAATGTTAAAACAATCGTCCCTATAAAAACCATAAAATTAACCAGAAACCGAGGCTCTGCAGTGTCTCTGAAGGACGTACTTGTGTGATTGAGGTGGGCTGTGCTGAAGTGGAGTGTGGCTTTGGGGCTTTTCAGTCGCACCTGACCCCAGTACGTGACAGCTTGTAATTCCACTGTGTAGCTGCTGTTAGCCTGAAGGTCCTCCAGGTCCACGTAACTCTGGGCCTGAAATGACAGCAAGGTGCACCAGTAACTAACCTGCCAATCTGTGTCCAGCCAGCACACTACAGTCTGTTAGCCAACCTTGGAACGTCAAAGCAGGCTCTGGAGACAGAAAGCTCACTGGTATCAAAATCACATATGCATGGTATGACCCGTCTGAAGGCTCACTTAGCATGGTGTACCTTTTATGGTGAGAGAAGCCCAATGTCTGAGATGTACAGTACAACAGTACAGGCAAAGTGCAGGTATAAAGAATAAGTCTACCAGAGTTCACTGTGAACGCAACCCCATGACGTCAGGAGGTCGTCCTCTACAAGGAGCCTGAGGTGTCAGACTGGTGCTTAAGTGTACTGCATACAAATGAGCTGAAGATGAATAAAACATGTTTAGAGATTAAGCTGTCAGTCAGACATGTATCAAAGTTTGTTGATTTTTATATCGATATATACACACTAAATTAAAAGTAGGTGTGTACAGGGTCTTCATTTTTAATTGTTTTGCTGAACATTCAGTAACTTATACAAATCCCACACAGACAGATAGACAGAGAGATGGATAGATAGATAGACAGATAGATCTTTTAGCTAAGTACTTCAAAAGGTTTTATTTGTCCATGGTAATTACGAGGCACTTTGGCGCGACGTCAGCTCTTAGGCAATTCATCTGTTCGTTTATGCAATCAGAGCTGCCGCAGTCACTGCTTGGTCTTTTGCCTCCCGCGCTCTGAGTTTTATTTACAGTGTTGTGGCTTACAACACTCGTCTGAAATGCATTTACTCCAAACAGCATCACCCAGCCCTCCAGCATCCTCCTGCCTGCCAGCACTCTGGCGAGGCAGCGCCATAATTACCCCGTTGGCTGTCTTCCTCCTCCTCATCCTGGCCGGCTCCGGAGCCTTGCCGCTGGCCATCCAGCTACAGAAAACCTTGTAGTGGTGCACTGGGATGTCCGGCTCTTCTGGGAGGTTCCAGCTAAGTCGCACCACTACGGCTCTGTCCGACGTGGCGGTCACGTTGGTGATCCTCAGGTTTGTAGGCTTGGACGGGGCTGAGGGATCTGGAGATGCATCCACAAAGTGAATGTCAGTGTTGACTGTGCCAGAGCACACTAAGGATTAAATCCTTTTTAAAGCAGCATGGATCACTGAGAATTAAATCAGCACTGTGACCAATCTGTAAACTATTCCTCTGCATGTAGCACCCTGTCTCGAAAAGCAGGACCACATTTACGGTAAAGCCGGCCAAGTAAGGCAGCATAACTGTCCACAATCCAAGAAGAGGAATTGTGGTATCATTTACTGCATACTGCACCAGGAAGTGCTTGCTGAATGGAAAGAAGTGTCATTCCACAATCAGAGGGCAAATTTCCAAAACGAGATACATTTTTGAGACTATTTCAGTGGACTTCAGTGGAGTTTTAGAGTTAGACTAAAGCTCTTCATTAGACTACATGTTGCATGTTGAGTGAGTTCTGGATCCCAGCTCTGACTGCTTGAGAAAACCTGACTTCAGGTTATTGGGAGTCACATCTGAAGTGAGTGACTTTGGAATTTGCTCTTCAATTTGGTATTTTTGATCATTATTTTCAATGTTACAATAGAAACATAACGCGTTTGATTTATAAATCAACACAGCTTACATTTATTTTAAGGGTAATATTTTGTGCGCTTTAGATGAACATAGCTGAATTAGCAAGTGAGCCAAAACTACGAATTCCATCCACCCACGTCCTGCTCCTCCGCACCCCTCTGCTGAGAGTATTAAACTGTTTTGTACATCTTTCCAAAACAGGCTGCTCATTACCGCCAGACAGTGATAGATAGGGCTTGACGTGGGCGCTGACAGATTGCCAGCATTACTTTTTTGCTTTGTATTGTAAGTGATATCAGCTGGGCGCGCCAAAGACGGGGCTGTTTCAGCAAGGAAATGACCGGCTGTCTCCTTCTGTTTTCTCTACCTGTAACGCATCTGCCTGCCGGTGACACAGCGAGCCAGAGAGCCATCACCGTGGCTAACTGTTGTACCGAATGCTATTCTGCAAGTTAAATAAAGCAACATCCTCCTCCTCTCACAGACGGTTTCACATGGACTGCAAAGACGGGGAATTTCAGGCAGGGGATGTACCTCAGCTGTAAACAACTCAACTTTCTGCAACAGCTAGACCATTATTTTGACATATCCATTTTATGGCAGTGAACACAGTGCCAGACGTGTATCGAGGTTTAATGATTTATTAGAGAAGTTTCTGAAGCTTCAGTCTTTATTGTGATTAATCACAATATGCCCTCTCATACTAATCCTCTACAGAGTCCTTGCATGCTAAAGCCTTGCATGAATATAAATCAAATCACTTCACTACCAGGAAGAGTAGAGCAGACTCTGAAATGCAGGAGACCTGTCTTATGTTCTTTCTATAGCATCCATGTGCATTGCAGTGCATACATGTCATTTATTAGCAACAATAAAACCCACCCTCAGCACCCTAAGCTCATTAAACCAGATGTGGAAATCACACATGACAGCCATCCAGGCTCTGGGATTCCCAAGCTTATTGTAGCTGCAATGGGGAATCAATTATCATCAATAAATATACAACAAATGCAAAACTGTCGAGCTACTCGAAACGCACGATCTCCAGCAGGGTTCACAGGGAGAAAGTCCTGCCTCCACCTCCTAGGAGCAGGTCAGTACTCATGGGCATTTATAACCTCTAACTGTAATCTAATTTATACATGTAATATCGCGCATGAGTATAGATGGGACAGCAAGTCCATTGTGAGGTCAAATTCTTCTCCAGTTACAAGCTGTGTTCCTAGAAACATCGGTGTGACTTATTTCTCCAGCAGGTCAACGGTGTGAGCATGTGAAGAAATTCAGAAGGAAAGAGAAAGCATCACCTATAAGAAGCATTGTAAATAGGGTAGCCTTTCGTGGCCATTTCTGCCAGTCTGGCCTGGTGCTTATGCTGTCTAAACTTCTCCATCAGAGATTGACTAACCCACACACAGATATGCTGTTACAGCTTCACCACCATCCATAGATCTCGGATTATTGGTCTAGATGTCAAGCCGTGGCTGTGACCTTCAGTAAACAGAAGGGATGCAGTATCCACACACTATGCAGGACAGCACCGGCACCACCACTAGGACAGACAGACCTCTAGAGGAGCGGAAGTGCTTGCTCGGTGCAGTGAAGCCCCGGGTTCCGTGGACGTTGACAGCGGCGACTCGGAACTGGTACCACCTGCTGGCTCGGATGTCGGCCATCTGGACCCGCTCCTCGGCGGTCTGACAGAGACAGATAGAAAAATAATTAGTCCTGGGGAGCGGGGGGTCAGAGTTCACACCCACAATCACAGTCCATGTGTGTGTACAGCTCCATTGGTACTCTGCGCTGCACTTATGATCCTTGATGTAATAACCAGATAAAATTATAATTTTCCTGCCAAGTTTCACAGGCACATATTGAAGCGAAAAGCAGATAATTCAAATTACGTATTCCAAGTGCAGTAAATGCTACCAAGCCACAAAACTAAAAAGCAGCCTTTTGCTGAAATTCCAAGACACACTTCATGAAAGCAGCACAGGTAAATCCGATCACTAGTCCTCTTAGTGCGTCACAGTCAGTACCTGCACCACAGTCTGCCATTCGGTAGCATCGTCCTCGCTGGGATGTATGCCGTAGTTCCACCTTCTCTGGACCACATACAGAACCGGCTCCACTGAGATGTTGAACTTGGAGGACCAACGGATCTCCAGTTGACCCGACGGGAGTTCTGAGAAGCTTAGCTCTTTTCTGGGCTTCAGGGGAGCACCTGAATGGGGAACAGGAGCAATTCTAGGATTCTAGGAGGGGCCATAAACCATATAGTGGGGTAACCTTATTATTGATCAGTGGCAGGGAGGGAGCTCTCTGGGGATCTATCAGCTTTCAGCTAGGGCCAGTTCCCCTGCAGCCCCACCTCTACATGCACCCCAGAAGGGGAATGATCAGACCACTCACAGACATTGTTATGACCTTACATGAAACTCACTGCACAAACAGACAGATTTTCAGCTAATTTCCCATACATTTTCGGAGATAAAAAAAGGTGCTGTCCTTGTGACGTGAGTATCAGGCGCTCAGTGGGTTGTGTCAGTGTGTGTCCTCATACGACACAAGCAGCACATCACTCCAAGACGCACTCACCGCGACGTCTGACTGCTAATGGAAGTCGAGCTGTTCAGGGGTTCCCTGCGCACTCTGCTCGGCCCGTCTTTGGCCCGTCTCCACACTCAGACCCCCGCTACCCCCGAAAGCCCGTGCTCTGCCAGCTCTTTGAGGTTTCCCTGCGGTTAGAGGTGCCGCACCACCGGCATGGCTCTCAGAACTCCTGCGGCACTGGTGTCTCTCATAAAGCCGGCCCCCGCCGCTGATGGCTGACCGTACAGCTAGGCCCAGATGCACACACGCAGCCCTCTCTCAGCCAGCCCCCGCCGCTGATGGCTGACTGTACAGCTAGGCCCAGACGCACACACGCAGCCCCCTCTCAGCCGGCCTCCGCTGTCTCCATCCCCGTCGGTAATAATCTTCCTCTCAGCTTCCAAAGATCACAGTCATATTTCTCCACTTCCAAGAATGACAGTCAAGCCTCTTCCCCACGGCCACCCGCTTAGCCACCAGTTAATGTTACTTTGCAGCGGCCCGCATCGCCGCTCTCGTGACTGCAGCTTTTGCTTAAGGTTTTTACATTCCAAGAAAAACACCGTCCAGTAATAAACTCTTTTCCCCATCCTTATAATTATGGCTGAATCTTCCTTCTATGACTCCCCAGGGAAAATTCTTTATAAAGGTGTTTGTTACATCTCCCTGCTCTCACCTGCATCAGTGTACGTTGCAGCATTCGTGTTTGGAGCGAATACATCCAGGGGCTAAATCCTTTAGTGAAAGGCTATTCTAAGAGTTCAGTCTTGGTAATCAAAGCAGTTAGTTGAATCTGATGCATCGGTGTGCAACTAGAACAAAGTTGCACAATATTAGAACTACTGGGCTCTGTCCTATAACCCGTTTATCTTCCCATGCAGATAACGCTCATCCTAGCATGAAATTCCCATATGCAGGTAGTGCCACTCTCACAGTCGCTACAGAACATGACTTCTTGTTACTATGGGGAGAGCAACAGAGCTCTGCAAAGCCCAAATGGGAAACTGGGAATACTTCCAAATCGCTGTGATGCCACAATAGTCTAGGGCCACCTGATTAAATTACCGCATATCAAAGATTTATGGCAGCACGTCGATTCGAGTAGTACTACCATGATAGACATAACTCAAGTGCTGACCATGTCTGTTGGAAATGCTGCTTAATTTGACGTGGAATCTCCAAGGTGCTAGATTTGCAATTCCAGGCAAGGCATTACATTCCAGTGTGGACTTTTCTGAGGTTTCATATCTTTTTGGACATTAGGCTAATGGTAAAAAATAAAATACTGCTTCCATGTGTGAAATTAAAGGCCATGCAATAAATAAGCAGTTATTTATGAATGATGAAATGTATGCTACATATTATTCCAAGCTTTAATATACACAGAAAAACCTTGAAGCATAATGTGCTCTAGTATACAAATATGCCACACACCGTCATTTTCCAAGCTATTGTGAGTTCCAGACATTAGAGCACTTTTTATAAAGTGTCATCCTCTGGCCAGCTGTTTGCTAGGTGCCGGCAAACACGTGTGAGGCTGATCTCATCAAGCCGCATGCCCAGCTTAACCGTAGTCGCTCCCACTAATTGCTTCCAGAAATAAGAGCAGAAGATCATCCCAAACTCACATGTCAAAACTCCACACAGAAACAATTACAGTGATTAAGCTGAAGATGTAATTAGAGAAGTAACACTGCAGAAAACTTTGGCTCAAACATGGCTGAAATGCAAGCCTGTTAGAAAGCAGCAACACACTCAGCTGAAAACATTTCTGGGTTTTATTCTGTTTTAAGCAAACCACCATATGATATTATCATTTTAAAATAAGGACCTAACCTTAAATTAGACTAAGATGTGAAAGAGGCTTACAGTAGTATATAACAATGGGTAGCACTTAACTTCAGTGGGCACATATAATGTAGCATTACACTCACTTACTTACTGCATTAATTAACCGGAAGTGTAAGTTACACATCGATCCCATGTTTGTTCATCATTAATGAATCAATTCAATCAAGATGTTCATGTATTTCATGCAGGAACTTCATTTGTTCCTGATTTGTTCTTGAATAGTAACTGAATAAGTCATCTGTGCTCCCTCAAGTAAAGTGCTACCTAACAATTTTGACTCTACCTGAGCGTATAGGTCCTCTTACCTTTGTAGAGGTTCCTGGGCGTCTGACAGGTGTGCCCGCAGCCGTTGGAACAGCACTTCTTCACTGTGGAGCACTCCTTGTCCTCCTCGCAGCTCTCCACGCATGCAGCCGCAAAACCACTGGCCCTCTCAGGGGCAGGACAGTCACCCTGCTTCAGAGCCTCTACCGACTTCAGGAACTCGCAGCTGGTCAGACACTCATAGTGCTTTTTAGGGAACAAGGGCTGTGGGTAGACAGGATGAAGGGAAAGCTAGTTACTTGTTTACCCTTCGTGAAAGAGGTGATTAGCTTTCAAAGCCCCAACTGGAACTGTCCTCAGTTTGGGTGTTTGTTACGTGATCCTCAGCCTGTTGCAGTTACTGTCGGCACGGTGACGCACCTCGCACAAATCCTGGCACTGGTTCTCCTTCAGATCCCAGGATTCCTTGCAGGGCTCCAGGCACTGAAAAAAAGACATGAGAACAGCATTGGTGCTTCAGAGGCCAAACCACATGAGAGAGCAGAGCCCTGCAGGAGCAGGAACCGCCATCCCATCTACCCAGCCCACCTCACAGCCAAGACCCATGTCCAGAGGAGTTTCAGCACCAGAGCATAAACACCCCCCCCCCAGGAGAGGGGAAAGAATTATTGAGGAAGGCATAGACACAGGTACCACAAACCACAGCCTAAAGGTTTCCCGTTCCAGTGCCCCTTTTATAGAGCTCACCATCACGTCTGGACAGGGCACCCGCCTGGCACAGACATCAACATCTGCTCTCCAGTTTCACACACGTCATGCACAAATAGCCTTGCTGATGAATGATGCCCTCTATGAATTTCTGGGATTCCCTCTCAGAGCACATGGAACATATTTATTGAATTTGTTGCATAGGCAGTGGATGAAAGTGGGGCTTAATAACACAACCATGCCTCAAAATTTATAACTTAAGTGTACTTTGGATTATTTAGTGAAACATACCACATAAACACAGACACCAGCCCCAGTCAGTCTACAGAGAGGCAAATCTAAATTCTTGTTGTACAAATGACGTAATCCAAACAACTGAAAGCTCCCTGTAAAACCTGGCAAATAATCAGGAGCACAGGTGGCTTTCGTGAAAAAATACATACTTGCCAACATTTCAGTCTGAAAAGGATGAGAAAACTCCACCTTCAGAAATCAAGATAAACTGCAATATAAAATGCAGGGCTAGCACATGATAAGCCAGTTAATTACACATGCCTTTTTAGCTCATAACAACATGCACATGTGTTGTGGTCGCTTTGCCTTTTAGAGATAAACGAAGTGCCATTCACATCATTGGCTTTAGCCTGCAGAGAATGACAAGGTTGGTTTAGGTAAATACGTACGTAATTTTATTATTCAAAGTAAATTATGTCATCTGGGAACGTTTTGGAAATTGTACATCTCACCGGGCCATCTGTGGAGCTGTTCTCCCAAAGCGGTCTGAAGAGATAAATTTCTCACTCTAGCTAGTAAAATAAATGCCAGCTTTAACCACCATCATTTGACCTTAATACCAGCTCTTCTTAACCTTCTTTCCGAAACGAAACAGTCATATTAATTACCCAGGGTCACTGGTCCTCGCAGGTTAATGTAAGATAAACTGATTTAATTTGAAAGGCAATCAACAATATTACAGCTAATTTCCAGTTATAAATACTTGCTATTATCACTGACATATGGCATGAGTTTTTTTTTTCTTTCTACTGAGCTGCTTTGCACTCCTAGTTACCATCATGTAATTAACTAGTGAAGTGTAACCATCTTTTTATGTTACATATAATACAAGCACCAGAAACCCTCCCCCACAAAAAAAAACATGCTTAAAAAGAATTCACACACACCCGCCAAGGGAGGTGGCTCTCGTTACGATGCTTTCATTTCCTCATTAAAATGAGTCACGGTAGTTCCACACTACTCAGTGAAAGGTGTACTCCTTTTTTATGGAGTGTGTGGGAAAGAGCCCACCTCCTGCAAGCCAGTCACCGTCCCTCTACCCGCCTGCCAATGTCACAGTGCAGCAGTTTGACCCATCATCGCCACGATGGCTTTGTGATGCTGATGGCTTTATAAGAGTCATTGAGCATTACCTACAATCGGAGGGAAGATTTGACTCTTATTTGCAAATGTAATAATGGGGTACGCAAATGTTTTCTAAATGAGGCAAATAATCTTCAGAACTATGTGAGAAAGGTGTAATTGAAGATCAAATTTCAAAAACTCCATCTCTTGTTTTTCCAATGCGGTCACCACTAAAGTCAGGCTTCCTCATCGTATGTTACAGTAACAAAGACCAAAACTCACTCACTCCGCAAGTTAATCTAACAAAGAATTTTAATCGAATTTCCAAAACTCGTAAGTCCACAGAAATGGGCTGATTTAGGTTTAGGAATTTGATCTTCCACTGCTACTCACTGAAAGTCACTTGTGAAGTATTAGTAAGGTATGACATTTTATTACGACATTGAGTAAGAAGGGAGTGACCATGCTGATGAAATATAACGGCCAATCAGAAAGCACAACCAACCCTGCTCTGCAGCACAGAATGAAGTGACTTTGGTATGATAAGGAATCAGACGCTTAGGCAACAGTCTTTCTGATCCAATGAGGAGGACTGTAATCTGCACGAGACCACTTCACGTGCTGAAATCCAGAAGATCTGCTTTATTGTTATTGCACTAATAAGCCTGCTTTCTGCTCACAAGTACCTCCCAAGCAACTTATAGACACAGATGACCCCTAATGAAACTTTTCCAGATGAGCGATGCCTTTCCCTCCCTCAAAACTCATATATGAGCTACAAGCCCAGTGGATTCCTGCCACAAATCACTAAACGCACACATGTAAGGAGCCCAAGAGCTCTACTGAAGAGCCTTAGGTCTCCAGCTAGAGCAAATTCCTACAATACTCATGGGTCCCTTATACCACAAGTCAAGGGGTCCTGAGCTCCACCCTTTGGCAGCACTGCGGATAATTCTTATGGAATTAAAGGCAAAAAAGTAACACCCTAAATATTTATGGGACTCCATATCTACTACATTATTAAAAATGGCTTACAGTCTAACATTTATTCTTATATGCATAATTAACAAAGCCATTCCATAGCTCATGCTATATCTACTGCAGACACAAAGCAAATATGCAAGGACAAATCTTTCATTTAAGGGCATGAACACATCATGTATGTGAAAAGACCCCACCACAGGCAACAGAAGACAATCCATCATAATTTCCAAAACCCATATTGGGGAATCATCTGCAAAAGATCACGCCAATAACGTTTAGCACTTCTGGCCTGTTCCCACCTCCCACCTCACTGATTTCACACTTGTTTAAATCACAAAGGAGAAAGCCTGCACTGGGGAATCCCTTTGTGTGGAAAGTCGTGAACGTAGGTCTGGTTAACTAGCCGTATTAGGCAATGCCTGCTGGCCTTCACATAATTATAAGCACGCAGTGGGTTCTTGGGGGCCAGTGGAAGACGTGGGGAGAGTAGTTCCTGGAGTAAATTTGCCCACGAGAATGGGGCGCCGTCATTATCCAGCCATCATAAAAACCCACATTTGCAAGAAGGAATGACTGGAACAACGGAAACTATGAATAATGGGAACGAGGCAGAGTAAACAAATACATATGGATGAATGGTGCCCAAGTGTTTCCCTTCAGTTTATGAAGCGTGAGGCGCTACCGGTGGAGATCGCCACGGGCGACACAACACAAATATGGGAGGGAAACACACATGCCTGATGTAATTTGGAAGAAATGCTTTCCCATGCACACCGGACCTATACCTGTAAACATGGCACACAGATGATGGAAAAGGAGCATGCATGAGGTGTGCATGAGACGCACATGAGGTGTGCATGAGGCATGCCTGAGACGCACATGAGGTGTGCATGAGGCATGCATGAGACGCACATGATGTGTGCATGAGGCATGCATGAGATGCACATGAGGTGTGCATGAGGCATGCATGAGATGCACATGAGGTGTGCATAAGTTTTCTGGCTGATATAATTAGTGCTCCAGTGAACATGGAATTTATGTAATTGATAAAGGGGTAACACTTTACTTAGTAAATGCATTAATTAACCATTAACTATGCATTACTTCATCATTAATCAATTATGACGATTCATTCACTTCTTTGCAGGAACTTCATTAGTTAGTTCATTAGTTAATCATTAACTAATTCATGTTCATGATTAGTATTTCAGTAGTCAATGAGTTACTACTATTATTTGTGGCCCCTCAAGTAAAGTGTTACCGATAAAGGTATCACTGAAATGTTAACTGTTTCGCTGCACAAATTCAAAAGTAACAACTCATTTCTGAATAAAAGGTGGACGAATAATGCCCAACCAAAAGGCATTTAGGATATGTCAGTTTTCTTCACTTTTGTCATCTCTTAAAAACCACAGCATACAGAAGTATGGGTTCATCAATAGTGTAATGCAAGAATATGGACCCTACCGTACGACTGAAGACACAATCAAATTATGCTGATTTCAAAATGGCCATGAAGCCAGCAGTCTTCCAGGTCACTACTGTGAGACATCTCATCTCTCCTCATCGTTTCCCAAGCAAAACACAAATTCGACACTTAATGTTTTAGTCTACGACCAAGACAATCAAATTTCTATGCCAGATTGATTTTTCATTATTACTATTTAAATCATATGCATTTGATGGGAGGGGGCAATCGCCTCACTACTGCAGGAGACAGGGAATATGGCATAATCTCTGGGTGATCGCAAACTGTAGCTCATAACCATCCAGAATCCCAATCATGGCTTGGCTCCGCCACGTTTACAATTCCCAATAAAAATGGATGGGCCCTCTCAATTACACCCAGTTTCTGAGTGCGGCCGTATTTATCGACGCCTGCACCCACTAGGCTCCTCAGACAGGTCCCAGTGCATGTCCCGCGGCGCCCCACCCTCTCCTGCCAACAGTTCTCCGCTCAGCCCCATTACTCACGACTAGGATCCTGTCAGGCCCCTGCCCTCCCAAACATACACAGAGCCGCTACAAGAGCTCATTCTCCTTTGTGGATCTGCTCCCTCACATCTCATTATTATCACATTCAAAGTCTTCCTCCTCTCCGTTCCCGCTGAACAATAAAATTGAGCTTTTCATTTCGGCCCCCATCCGGTAAGGCTGTAAAAATTGGTTTAGAGAAAACAAAGCGGGCAGATGCCTTGAGATTTCAGAACTATAAGTTGTGCAGCTGCGGCAGGGGAGGATGAAAGCGCTGTTTTGACTTTAGTGCCCTGCGGGAATAACAAATCAGGCTTAAGTTCACTTTTCAGTGCTCTTCATAAGGAATATTCTCTGGGAAGGAGTCTGTCTTCTTCATACGAAAGTACAAAATCCCCTGTCTCCATGCAGAAATATTGTTTTATTTTATTTTTTTTCCTGAGACTCCGGTATGTAAAATATTTCCCATGTAACTGCGCATAAATATTTATGAGGAAATAGGCCTTTTTCTCCACTATTTTTCCTCTGTTTGACAGATGCAAGGATATGCTGGGAGAGTATAACAATACGCACATCATATATAAAACTCAAATCCATGGCTGGCTGAGCAGCAACTCACTTTCCAAACCAGCGAAAGCACTATAGTAATGGACACCGGGTCACTGTATGGAGCGGACAGGGTTGGCATCTCTCAGGGAGGGCTGAAGTCCAGGGACGAGCCCGTTACTCACCCGTAGGCAGTTAGTCATTAATCGACTGCTAATTCGTTAATGGCTAATTGTTATTGACCTGTTATTTAAGATGCCTGAAAGGGATGAAACTGGCTCCACATTTATTAGGGAGAGAGATCTTTGGAGGTGTGTTTGGTCCTAAGCGAAGTAAACAAACAGGCAAGCAAATCCCCATTACTACCTCATATTCTTATATCACGTGGATCTCCTGCCATTTGTCACCACAGGATCTGGAAGCTGAGAAGCACAAAGGCAGATCCCTTAATGTAACTCCATGTTTAATGGCTAAGACCTCCCACATGTCTGAGTATGAAACGGATATGAATTTGACACAGTCCAAATGATTGGTACAAATAGTTTTATGGTTTCATGACAGTAAAAGTAAATAGCCTTTAAAAGAAGCTGCCTTCCTGTGGGAGCAAATTTAAAACAGGTTCTCTTTTTGAGTTCCCTCACTTACATCAGCCCCTCTGTGCTTCGTATTTACAGGATTCGTGCGTTTAGAGAGAGTGGACAGGAGACAGCAGAGAGCAGCGCATGTGACACCGACTGTTTCGCTGAGCAAATCTGAAAGACATGCTGTGTTCCTTTCGTGCCGTGGCATAATTGCCTAGCTGGCGTTTTTTTGTGCCAAGCAATAGGAATGATGCCCAGTTGTGGGCGCAGCAGGTGGTATTACACAGAGAGGATTTAATTATTTATCTGAGCGCAGTTAGAGGAAAACACAACAAAGAAGCTCCGAGAAATATCTCCGCAGAGGGGACTGGGGGTGGGAGGCAGCCTCATGAATTATGCATGGCGGCACACAATCGGGGGGGCTTGCCTTATTTATGAGCTTTTTAAAAAAGGCTTCACTGCGGGCGGATGCTTGAGCTGATTCTGCTAAGGAATGAAACATGTCTATTGCCTTAACGACACGACACTGAGCCGCCGCATCACGCCAAGGCAGCGATGGCACTGCAGACAAGCTTTGGGCCCCGATCTTAGCGAACACGCAAGAAACAGGGAAACTGCCACTGGCTTAATATATCAGCTGTGTTTTTGTCACGATGCTGAGTTTGTATTTGTAAGACCAAGAGGTTCAAATTAGCCGGCCTTCTACACTATCAAAGCTGTGCACCTTCTCCTTCGGTCCCTGTTCACATTCATGCATCCTGCTAGCTGTTAGCTGTCCTTCTACCATCGGGCAGCTCAGGGAAGAGCAGCGCCCCTGCTGGTCATGCATGTAATCTGCTGTGCCACTTATTTTGCCATTACAAATCAGAGGTATTGGTCCCCAGACTTATTTCTCATTGTTACTCTTTTAATAGAAAAAAAAACTGTCTTACAGATTTAGAAGGTAAATAAATGTGTGTCCTCTTGGCGTATATAACAGAAAAAGTAGGAAATGTATCATTTTATCCTAAAGTGATTTTAAATAAAATAAATAGCCAGATGTTGGGGAACATTTAAACCACTTTTTAGGCTTCATTGTTATGACTTGAACAGAATATTGAATTATAGAAATTTGAAATGATGAGCGTATAAAAGAATCTGATTGCTGACATGTCATCGCATTTACTGCGATGGGATTATAACCCAGATATGTTTGACGCGGCTGTCCTCCCAGCTAAACCGGCACCTGCCCCTGTGCCTGGGTCTCACCATCTGATTCATTCTGCCATCAGGAGGAAAGTGCTGCTTTGCTGGCTGCCAGTCGTGTTTAAAGATAAGTAGCACTCATGCACACTTTGGGATTGAAGGGATTACAGGCAATTAAATTCAATTGGACCGTGCTGAGTGGCCCCTGCTGGGTTTATCCTGAGCCGAGAAGAGAAACAAAGAGACATGACGAGGTTCCTACACTAACGAGCCCTGGTTCCTGCTGCGGCAGCCGGGGAGTCCGCAATCAGCGCACCGACGGCGGATCGTCTCGGCGGAGACGTCTAAGCCTGTCATACGCCCACCACTTTCTGACATACTCTTCATGGACAGGTGGTGGCGAAGTGGTTAAGGTTCTGTGTGTCTTAAACCCACTCATTGTCGCCACAGGGAAATGCCTTTGTGAAGGACTAGAAGCAGATGAGGCCATAACAGGCCATATCGTTAGTTTTCTTTAAAGCTCATGACAGTCAGAACAAACCGGAATCTTTCCAAGCTTTCAGTCTAACTCCAATTTCCCTCCAGTTCAGCAACAGAAATTTTCTGACTGTATCAACATGTGTTTAAACCACCAACCCGAGGGCGAGCTCTTTCAGTCTGTGCTGTGCCTGGTAAGTGTAGCCTACAGGCAGGGTAGGGATTAAGGCTGGGATTAAAGACAAAACTGAGAGATCCCCATAAATGAGGAGTGATTAGACATTTAAGCCTACAGATAAGTAGCGGTCAGGGATTTCAGTAGCTCCAACTTTAACGTTGATTGTACTGTCCGGGTTGACCCTAAGCTTATAAAAATGTACCATTGTGTTTCAAACCAGGTCCTTAGCATCACAAGAGCCTGCTTGGTTGATATGGATAAAAAAAACATCATCATCATTAAAACTCTAGACCAGGGCACCAGAGTGGCACTTCATGTTGCATTGTGTCCATGTATCCATACATATTCATCCAACCATTCATTCGTTCACACTCTATTGATCTATTGCTGAGTGCACAAGAACTCTGTTAACCCTAAATAAATGTAACTCAGTTTGACAGGAGCATAACCAATGTGATTTTAGGCTGTTCTCCAGCGGGGGTTGGTGTGTCTGTGGGTAAATTCGCATCCCACAAACGGCCCATTTGTCTGCATGCTTGGGGAGGATGTGTGCTGTTGGGCTGACTTCCCCTTGGAATGTCCTCACAATGGCCGCAGGGATCTACCCCCATCTACCAACAGAGAACTTGGCATCTGTAGCTACTGTGAGGTCTCGTGACATCATTACATTCAATAATCGGCTGCATATTTTAGGCTCCACAGTCATTTCAGTCCAACAACAAGGAGCAGAAATGTACAAACCTTCTATTGAAAGTGACTGCAAAATGAACCCTTTCTCTCGTTTACTAATCACTGATACATAATAAGAGCACATTAACAATTAATGGTGACCAATGCAATCTGAAGTACTTATGGAAGGGACATAATATTTTGACAGGAGGCCAGTGACTAGACATTGATTATGTGAATGTTAATATCCAGTTGAAGTGCATTCATTCACTCTACCACTGGCAAGTGGACAGGAATATTACACTGACAAATCCTTGCATTGCTGTCAAACATCGGGGGGCTCACCAGCCTCACGTTAAACCATGGAACGCACAAAAGGGATCTCCCTCGTTTCTGCTCACCTGTCTCTGCAGGTGAAGGAATAGATCCAGGCTGTTCCAAAGTAAGTGCATTTGGCAAGTCCTGCCAGATCACAGAAGGCCAAAGGAAAAACGCACATTAACTAAAAGCCTATCACTCTGACAGAAGGTGGTCATCCAATAGGGATTTTGCAACCTTTCCTGCTGGAGATAATCTCACCTGAGAAGGAGGTAAGCAAAATATAAGACAAAGCAGGTGCTACTGATTTGTAATCGAGCAGAATATTGGGAATACTTGAGGGCACTTTCTCTTTGTATTCATTTAAAACAGACGCTAGAGCTATGTGTCACTATGCTACAAAGAAAAAACTCAACTGACGGCTTGCAACCAGCTAAACCATGAGAAATAAATCTTCAGACATTGACCTTGTCTTTAGAATTGAGGCAATCAGAGATATCTCAGCCTCACTTAGGCCTTTATAGTTTCTGAATTAGATATATGGATACAGGAATGAAGCAAGCCTTGAGCTAGCCGACAGTCTGCGGTCTTCCTGGTAATTACACAAGCCTCCCATGCCACCCAAAATGCGAGTAACAAGGCACACAATTTCAACTAATAGTGTAGCCCACTCCCTCCACCAGAGGAAACTTAACAACTGTGACCGAAGCAGATCCCTCCTGCCGGGGGCCGACATGCCCTTCTCATTCTTCCTGTGCCACCCACACACCAGGCACTGAACGGGAGCATCATACTGGCCAAACCATAACACATGAAGATATATGCACTGCATGCTCTGACTGCATAAATACAGCCACAATTCACGAGCCCATGTGTACGGGAGACACATAAGGAATGGTCAGCGGAATTAATTTAATCTAAGAATTAAAGATACCTAACTATCACAAATGCAGATATACTCCCGATAAAGGATGCACAGATTTTAATGTAGATAAAAATTTCTTGAATGCCTTCCCCGAAGATTGATGGCACGTGCTTGAGTCTCTCTTGGTCAGAGAATCAGTTTCTCAGCATAGGAAAGCCCAGGACTGTGTATTGAGGCATCTCACTGCTTTGTGACGCTAATTTAATGAATTGGGGGTTTTGTGTTATAGTGCTTTGCCTCGCAGGGGTAAGGCAGGGTGTCAGCCACATCCTGTTTGGGCCGTATCAGCATGAACAAAAGGTGCCGTAGAGCACATCCTAGCAGACAGACAGGTTTAGCCTCACTCAACAACAAAACAAGCCACAAGCACTCATCTCTGCACTTCTATCGGAGGACAGAAGCATTTTGGCACACACTCTGAGGTGAGATATAAAGGTCCCACAGGAAAAAAAAACCCCAATACTGATGTTGACACATTGACAGACGGCCGGAAGGAGCGCCGTCTTATGCCGAAATGTGCGCTCCTTTCTGATGAAGATTAATGCTCACCCAAGGCAGCTCCTCTGCTTCCAGTCTGACTTTCATTGGACTGATTGACCTAGAAAATGGACTATTGTTAAGGGAGTCAGGCGTTTTTTAGCATGAGAAAAGGGAGGGAGGGGGCTTTGAAAGGCGTAACTGAACTGCAGGCCGTTTTCCCATGATGATCAATTTAAGTGAGATCTGTTTTCAATGCTGACATACTTTAAGTGAACTGAAATTGTTCCTCATAGGCGTTTCTTGTCAGGCTCATTTCACAGATAAGAAACCTGGGTACATCACCTCTGGTTATGAGAACCTCAGTCTGATGCAATTAAATGTCGGCAAGCCATAAGTCGATAAAACTGTTTTTTTTTTCTGTAGACAATGTTTTTCCATTAGAGATGTTTTCAATATGTTGGATGCAGACTAACGGGAGCATCAAGTTCATTGGCTCACCCCACTTCCCTGCGAAAAATTGCTGAAAAGAAGCGAAAGACTTACTTCCTGTTTACGCTGGGAGCTGGGATAATTTGAAATCAATGCCAGTTTTTTTATTCTGTTCACGAAGCGCTCTTTGGGGGAAAAAAGTGTGTGCTCTCTGTGCCCTTCATAATCCAAATGTTCAGCAAGAAGCATCAACTGGACTCCATATTGCTTATATTTTTGGCAACGTTGACTACGTATGTTTAGTCTTTTTTCTTCCTCAAGCGAGCGTATGGCAGAGAGGTACAATAGCTCACACAAAGGTCTGCATTCCTCGTCTTCTGGAGTCTCCGTGCTGAGCAAGGGCAGGACTTTGAAACGGCATGCTAATGACTCCTTGGCACTTCCAAGTGCCCCCTCTGTCCACCATAGCAAGAGGGCAGCAGAGTTTAATTATAATGACAATGGGGTTGCTGGCAGAAGGGCCAGCCTTAGATGGGGCGTACGAGATGGGCGAGATCACCAGCGCAGTCCCAAATTAAATTGGGAAGCTTTGATTTCCTCCAGGGCTGACAGATGGAAGAGGTCAGGCCCCCCTTTGTTGGAGTCATTAACTAATCTCTCAGAGTCCATTGTCTGTGGACGGACCCCAAAAGAAGCCCCCACAAACCCTGCGGAGCCCGATCACACATAGCACCTTTGACTTTCAGATTCACACTCTCCTACTCATATTCCCGAGGATACTAAGCACGTCCCCCCGAGTCAATCAGGCCCCGGAGCATGCGAAATGTAGCCCAGTGAACAGACCGTTCAAATGAGCACAGGGCAATTGTGATCTTGACAGAGTGCCTCGGTAAACACTTTAGTCTATTATTCGCCTGAGTGGCGCTAATAAAGTTCCAGCAGCCAAAGTCTGCTGTTTTTGTTTTGACCCTTGAAGTAAACGTGAAAAAGCTGCGTCTAGTCACTAGTGAAGCAGTACAAACAAAGACAAAGAGCTAATGTGTGTATTTACATACCAATACACTACAGTACATAAATAAAGTATGTGCCAACTTGCCAAAAACTGAAAACCCCTCAGAATAATAGCAAGAAAACAACCATTACCTTCCCATATTACTGTCAGTTTAATCATCATATCATTTTCTTCGACTGACTTTAAAATAAAAAAAACTGGTATACTTGCTCGCAGAGCAAACAGCATCCATCTTAAGATACAGCTGATAAGTGACATGCTTGTTTGAGCTGGAAATACCCGCAGACATTTTTACAATCGGGCTGTGCAGACAGCAGCTGTGTGTGAGCCTGCTATTGGCCAAATATTCCCTCCAAGCTAAAAACCCGCATTGTGATCAGTTACAGCGAGGTGCTACCGGCCACCGTTATAGAAGGGGAAGTCACAGGCACTGTAATGAGAGACACTGAGAGCAAAAGGCGTATTTATTTCTAGCCAAATGTGCTAGAAATAACTACTTAACAATCTAAATTATTTGTATTCTTTTGTATTTACTGGCATGAGGCAGAAAAATAAACAATCTAATAATTTAATTGCCTAATTCATTGCTTACATTTTCCAGATTTCCTTAAAAATGATCTTCAGATGTAAATATATGTTAGAAAACTATAATAAAAAGCTTTTAACAACTTAACCAAATGAATTATGACAAATTCATTTGAAAAATTATGAAAAATTATGACCTTTGTAGCAGAAAATTCTGTTTCCCACTGAAACAGAACCTAAGATGAAGTCCAGTTTCTGTACAAAACGAACCCAAAGATGCATTTAACCTCATTGGGTAGACTTCATCGCCTACAGCCATCCAGGGGAGGATTTCATTGCGCTCTCCACAAGAATCAAACACTGAGGAGTGTCTGTTGTCACTGTACAGTTGATGAAACATCTTTTTTTCTCGTGACCTTTCAGAAGTAATGAGGTGTAGCTTGAAAATGAGGACTTCTTGGCAGACCCCCCTTTCAGTACTGAACACTGCTTGTTTAGGTGTGTGAACAAAATATTTCTGCATATGAGATATAGTGATGAATTCCACATAGTGGACAGCGTTCATAGGCAAGCAGTACGTTCCAGGAATTTTTTTTTTACCTTTGGGACATGATTTATAGTGTGGCCTACAATAAGAGTAGGTGAGGTGCTCGCATGTCTTTCCAGTAAACACAGACTCAGATGAAATCACAGACACATGCCATTTGTCATCACCCTGACAATGTACATACCTCCTCCGCTCTATCACTTACTTCTCTCATCTCTCCTTTTTCTTCTCAATGATGACAACATGAAATTTTTTTTCTCCCTGAACCAGGAGAGACACTGGGGCCTACTTTCTTGCCTTGTAACCAGGCTCAGACAGTGTGGGTTGACATGGGCCCAAATCTAAATACTGGGAGGGCAGGACACCACATGTTCTGATGTCATCCTGACTCCAAACACCCATAGTCCTGCTTACTGAGGCCAGGACAACCAGCCGAGCATCATCAACACCCTGGACAGGGTGAGAAGACACTCTGGGCCCAGCTTTCAAAAGGATGAGATACTGTCAGAACGGAAGAAATCCAGTCACCCGGGAAACCAATGGCAATGTAGCTATTCTGGAAAAACAGACGTCCCTGCAGCCTGCTGCTACCCATAAATACCAACAGAGTGAAACAGGCCGGTTCGTTTTCAACACGCTCACTAAATACTCAACATTAAATGTGTAATACAATACATTATCAATTTAGTAAAAATTGCCAGAGAAAACATGTACTTAAACTGATAGGAATAAGTGTAACAAAACAATTATGTGCTATTATAAGTATATTAATAACAACAATGATAATTCCATCCATTAGTCTTGCATCAGAAGCATTTATTCATTTAAGAATGTTATTATAGCATTTTAAAAGTAGGTATTGTGAGTCTGTAACCCAGTTTGCATAAAGCTTATTAGCTGGGAAGTCTTCAGAAAGATATAATGAGGGAGGGGCACTGCAATCTGAGTCACAGACACTTAATGCTCAATAAACCATTACGGCTAAAAGTCTCTTAATTAACTTCCACTTATATCAGATTTCCATTCTCTACGAATTAATTATGTGCTTGATTACCATCTAGTTACATGGTACGTGTGGAGATTTCGCTCAGTGTGTATGGCTCAGTTTCGTCGGAAGTAACCGAGTGTTACTCTCAACATGTGCGGCGCGTGCTCTCCTGTTACCTTACCTTCGAGCACTGTTTATGGTTCTGACACCACACCAGCGATCCATTTCCCTGTAGCACAGAACAAAGGAGACCACATCAACACCTCATAGTCACACTGTTTCACCACGCATATTGTTTAAATAAAAAATGACTTTCAACAGTACAATGAAGTCAACACAGAAAAACCGTCCGATATATTTCAGAATGATAGTCATCCCGTAGTTGAAAGTTAAATAAATGCCCCACTTTTGCAGATTAATAAAACAATGGGATATAATATGAAACTTCTGAGGTTTTACGGTGCAGTCAGTGAGGCGATCTGAGAAGCTATTTCCCCGGCCAGCCTTGTTTAGCAGAAGCCTGTGACCTCAGCTCCTGCTCTCTCAGTCTGTCCACTGACATTTAGCAAAGGTAACCCAAACAGCAACTGCAGCCAACCCTCCCTGAGAGACAGGGAACACCACTCAGGCTAATGTGTAGGGAAGGGCCAGGCTGCCGGCTGCTGGGATGTAGACCTCGGTGTTAAGAGTGTCTGAGCAAAGAAGCACTTCTTGTCATTCATTATTAGAAGTTTCTCGGCACATCATGGAAGGAGAGTTTCTGTCAAGCTATGTTTTTGTGTAACAGCTTTTTCTACTGTTTCAAACGGAAACAATCTCCACCCACAAAGGCGTGTCCTGATCGTTTATGAAAGTATTTCCATCCACACTGAAACTAGCAAAAAGGTGTATGACATAGCTATTTGCCTATAATGGGCATGCTCGCATCAACACAGTGAGCAATATATTAGCTACTTCTTGTGCAGATATGCCACAGTCACACTGTGTAACATGCTATTTCGCTGAATTCATGATAGCGACAGGGAAATCGTCACTGAAGGCAGCTCCGCTAAATCTGCCATGGTGCAGTGCTGTATACTTCCATGCAGGGTGATCAGGTGACCAATCAGACGTTGTAACTAGTTGGACCAAATCGGGGAAGGGCCACGCGATGAGTACGGTCCAATTATGATGTTTCGTGAAACTGGAGAAAAATGTATGCATTTTTAAACTAAATCGTAGCAGTGTGAACATCGCCTTGGGTCTGCAGGGAGAAGCAGTGCAGTTCTGCTGACACCTGACAGCTCAATTAAACAAGAACTAATTTTAATATATTTAGTAAGCAGCCAAATCACATCTTACAGATTTACAATGTTCAATAATGAGATATCACTACATTTTCTCATATAATTCGAACACGGTGGTTAATACGGTATGCTTTAATATGATAAGCCTGAATGCTTGAACCATGGTTTTGGTTGTCACAATAATTTAAAAATTGCTGTGATTTCTATGAGACCTTAAAATATCACATTTGACAAGATACTGTGCCTGCAGTGTGAATGAATTGGAAGCGGGTGCCAAAACAGCTAAATTCTGACATGTGACCTGCTGGATCAGGTCCTTGGGGACTGCTCTTGGGAGATTTTGACCTAATTTACCTCGACTAAACATTCCAGCTACTCTACAGAATACCTAAATCAAACACTATACTATCAATACTGTGTTCTTTTCAAGCAAGAGCTCACTGTATGCTCCATATCCCTGCACTGTCCTGCAAGTTACAGACGACAACAGGGAACTGAAGAACTGGATGACTAGGAGTCTGTTTAAGTTCAATGTCAAGTTCAAAGGCTCTTCGCATAATGTAATCCACTGGAAATTCCCAGTGAGATTTTGGGAAGAAAAGGACTTAATTTGCAGTGTGGTACCAGTGGGTCTTCAAATACAGTGTCATGGGTCGGGGTGTGCCCATCTTCAAAGAAAGCTGCGGCCGATGACAAATACCGGAATATCTGATGTAATTCATTCAGTCACCATTTTCATATTTAAAGATAGGCTGTCACATTAATTTTACATTATATGTTTTCATTTTGTTTCATTACATCGAACATGACTGCCTGGCTTTATAATACCGAAAATGACTTGATGTCAAATATTACTAGGTATTATAATTTTAATGAATATTAAAACATAAGTAGGATTATTGCTTGATTAACTGTGATGAAAATGCATCAACAACACTGATGAATTTCTTTACAATCTCCAAATAATCAATGACCATGTTTATTGAGTAAAACTCGGTTAAACTAATCACTTCACTCATTGGTATATAAATTGCCATGGATCTAGAAATATGTCCTGCTTAATAGTAGCAATGCCTTTGACAGGGCCCTGGTGATATTCATAGTCTGCCATCTAATTCTGATCCACATCCCTGTCACTGTAACAAAGAGGCACAGGAGGATGTTGTCCCAGCTGTCCCAGGATGACCTATCCATGTCACACCAAAGTAGGGATAATTATAGGGCAGATTGTGATCCCGTAAAACCCAGACCACATTCCAGGCCCAATCCGTCACAATGCAGAGCTAGATACTCTCTGCTCTTGTGTTAATCCACATTTTGTAGAAAAGAAACATCCAGAAACTCAATGTCACACATGAAAAAGCCACAGTTACAGACACAGGATTTAATGCCTAGTATGATGTCGTTGATAAGGTCAGGAAGAGCACAAAACAGAGGATTCCACTGTGGATACAGCACACGGAGATAAACTGGACCGCTGCTGCTGTTTCAGTAAGTCCACACACTCGCAAATGATATTATACAAGGAAGAAGAACCGCCTTCAAGATGAGGGTATTTCCTGCATATGGAAAACTGTTTGTCTATATATATATATATATATATATATATATATAATGTGTGCATGTGTACCTACAGGTTCTGCTATACTTGTGAGGAGGAAGCATAGCAAATCCTCCAAAAACGTGACTAATGAAGTCATTTTTTCTATACCCGCTACTTCAGACTTCATTTTATAAAAATCTGTGAATGCAAAAAAAGTAAAAACACCAAGACTTTGTTTTGTTTGGTTACTTGTGCTGAAGGTGAATGGGGAGGGGTTAAGGGTGTCATCATTGGGATTAGGGTTATGCCCATAGGAATGAATGGACGGTCTTCATTAAGATAGGAATACAAATGTGTGTATTTTAAACCTTTGTGTGACAGTTGGATTAAAAAGCAAGACCAATGGTTTACATCATGACATTTTGCTGACATAACAGTGCTGTTTTCTCAGGCTGCCTATTTATCAGTACGGAGGTTAAATTGGACGTTGTTTCAGTCACAGCAATCCCAGCTGTGTTCTAGTTTTCACACGTAAAACTTTGTATTTTACTTATCTGGGATTCAGATTAATTTCTGGAATTCATACAATATAGTATTTTGTTACATTATAACATTTTACTTTATTAATTTATCATTTTGGAAAACTACCGTTATATCTAACAATAGTAAAATCACGTTTTACATTGGAAGTATAACTTAAGTTTTATGCTTTAATCCAGACTCCTCTGTTTATTGTAATGCATTTGGAAACATCTCAATATGCAAAGTCAATAAATTTAAAAACAACTTAGGCTCTCAGTGAGGCCTACTTTATGAAGGCAACTTGTTGAAATATACATAGAGTGAGGTCTGTGGAGCACCGTCAGTCCTAACTCTCGGACATGTGGGACCTCAAAAGACAAGAGATTTACTGACAAGCCTGTCCTGGTTTAAATGCTTTCACTGGGAGGTGAAACCAGGCAACATAGGCCTCTATTCATCCTGTCTTAACTAATGAAAACGGCTACACATGAGACAAGCAGTGGCTGGGCCTGGAATCTACCCACAGTGACTTTATATCAGGGCTGAAACAAGGGAATAGAGCAAATCTACTCTCCGATGTTTTTCTTTCCGCAAATCTCACATGTAAGACATAAACTCTAATAGCCGAGACATTAGGAATGAATAGCTAAATTTAAGATGCAATATTTATTGGCTTTCGGTGGCCCAACAAGACTACATTGACACACCTTTATTTTTAGACTTATGGGATTTCCTCCCATAAATAATCTCACATAAGGTAGATGCCTTCTCTGATGATGGAGAACAGAGGGATCGTTTAAACACTCAAGAATGTGTTGAAAGGAAGAAATACACATCTACTTATGAACAAAACCCATCGTTGAATGTGGTCAGACATTAAGAGATTTCACATGGTAGAGGAGTCTGCATTCTGTCCCAAATACTTTTACTGCTAGTCTACACACAAAGTTAACTATGGATAACTTCATATGAAATAGCTGGATAATAATGTTAACAATATAAGATTAATTTCACATTATTTAACTAACTTTTAAGGCTTCTAAGAAAATCCTATATAGTCAAGGCCAAGAATTATAGAAATGATAAAAGTCTTTTATGGCAGAATACTAAGGAAACAGAAGGTGATCTAATGTGTTAGGTTGTCATATAAGAAGGAATCTAAGAGAATCTGTTTCTTCTTCTAAATGTAGAGTTTGCTCATTCTGTACTATGCAATAATAAGCTGGCTTGACAGTACATCATCCTATAACCCGTGAGGGCTGATCCTATACTTCCTGGAATAGTGTGTAAACAGTCATTGGTGGTGTAGATGACCACTCAACAAATACCTCTCAAATGCACCACCTCAGTAGCTACTTGCCTTTCTTTTGGATGTTCAAGCAGCACTGACAGGGCATAGCGAAGAGCACAAAAAAAGCATAACGTGTCCATCCCAATAACTGTCCCCAAAGAACATGCCGGGCATTTTCAAGATGTGCTCTGCAGCAATAGGCTCTGGTCAGTGCTGAAGAATGCCCGATCCTGATTCATGGTCTCCAGCTATTTTAAGGAGCGCAAAGGTAGGTGTTTGTCAAGTGCTTTGGAATCGCAAGATTGGTATTTTGGACAAGTGCATACTGAAGAAAAGGGTGGATGCGTGGAAATTATTATTTTTATGAGAGGGAAATTGAAAGGTCAGGACAAAACGTATTATTTCAGGCAACTTTGGAAGACAAAAATGACCCACTGAATCTAAAGCTTCATCCTCCAAATAGCAACAGACGTCTTCATACAAGTGGGTCTGAAGTACCATCTACTCATTTAAGACAAGAGAGTCCCAGTAATGATGCACCTCACAACCACAGACGGAACATGCTGAGAAATTTGTTGAGGGCAACCTTTGCCAAAAGAAAACACAGAGCTCCTTAAATAGCAACGTGGTGATCTCCCTAGGCCTGCATCCACAGAGATGGTGCAGTCTACGAGGTGTGACTGTGACGTCTGGTGGCCGGACACAGCGAGGTGGAGCGTGTTGTTGCAGCTGACCAGACCTGCTGTTTCCACACGGACGTCCTGCTGAGATCACAGTACCTTCCACTTAATGCACAGCTTATGCAGCAATAACAAGCTATTCTGGGACTTGCAAACCTGTTGAACCTCTTCCCTCTATCAAAGGTTCGATATGCTTTGATTTTTCTGTCAGAATCTCTCTGTTGTTAAAAAGAGCAGATGGCGATTACTTCAGTGGCTATGCTAGATGAAATATGTCTTTATCCTTATAGACAGAACATTATTAGTAAAGCTGAGGTTTCTCCTTTGACTCATACATCAAGGTCTTTAATGAAAATGTGACCGCAAAGGGTTTACAGAGTCAGGTCATAAGAGACAAAATTACAAACAAAAAAATCTGATTATTTGTTTTATTTTATGTGCTTAGTGTTAGAAAGCCACAATGCTGGTCAACTGTTCAATAATCAATGCAGTGTATAACTGAGTGCATTATTTTATGATTAAACGCGATGGATTGCACTATTTTCCATTATAGTGTGCATGTGACTGAAACTTGAAAAAAGGCGAAACACTGTCCACGTGATAACATCGTCAATGAAAAGCAAAGTGTTTCCAGAAAAATCGATTTCTAATGTGTTTATAGCAGTCGACCATGCTGCAATTAGTGAGACTTGCTACAAACACAATAAGATTTATGTCTGAAATGTTTCTTCCACGGTTACATACTGTAATTTCTGTCCAACTTCATTTGCCTAAGAAAAGCCTTTAAACAATTCAAAAGACTTTAAATCGCCTTTACGACACAGTGAAAGACAGGAGTATAGTGTCCCCTTTCTCGGAGGCTCTGGATAAAACAGTGCCTCCAATGAAGTGTGAAAACAACTTCAGACATCGCCCGGAGGATCGGGTCTAATGCCTCGCAAACAGCGGGCTCTAATGAAACGCCCAGGTTACAATTTCCAGGCCGGAAAATCAGATTACCAGCGGATTAATAGAATATTAATGCAAAATGCCAAACGGTTATTAGCTACCTGTGCAGAATTCACGTTATCTTTTTTTAATCGATTTAATGAAAATGTGAATTCAGAAATGAGGTAGAAATATAATTTTGATATATTTATTCCTTGAATTAAAAATTCCACTTCAGGTTTTATAATTGCATTTATATCCATCCAAGCTAATAAACAGTACATATTTTAATTCTATATCAGCCCTCCCCATCCGAAAAGGCTGGACGTGGTAGATAGTAATAAAGTGGTAAACGGCCGGGGTGGCTTTGGTAACGTGTATAAGGCAGTGTATTTTAACAGAATTCACTCTACTATCACCATGTGTACAAATCGTCGATTCCCAAAGGACTGATAACAAATACTCCAGTTAATTACGGAGGATGCACGTAATAATCTGCGCACAAGCATGTTGAGGTACTGAAGTTGAAGAAAAATGAAGAAATTCTTCATTGCCATCAGCTATTACTTCACTGTCATCTAAATTACGCGCAAACTTTACCCGGTTAGTAACTTTGATAACTATGTCTTCACGCTATAACAAAAGTTGGATTAAGCAATTTTCACATTAAATAGCAACGAAAAAAATAGAGAATAATCACTATTCATACTCGTTTCCTTTATAAATACATCGTTATAAAAGGTATGTAATATGTAAATTAAGTGCCTTAAGATAGTTTAAAGTTGACAAAGAACTGAGAGAACAAGAGACAGCATGATGGATTATGATCATCAAGGCATCAAAATAAATAACAGTAACGGTGTGAGCAACATCCTCCCCCGACTCGGTGGGCGACATCGCCCATGTGCTGTTACCTGAAAATGCTTGAAAAAGGCAGATATGCGTGTGATGTGCAGACTCAGGCATCGGGACGCGCATCTCGCCCGATAAATGCCGCTGCTGCTGAAGCAGGGCTCGTCCTGCCTCTTCGCACCGACGGTACCGAGCTTCCAGGGGGCTGTAATCCACAGACACAGGGTCAGACATACACCGACATTCCTAGGAAACATTCTCTCAACTGTTGTGCTTTTTTTTATCTTCACACTGCGAGCAAGACAGACTGCGTGGTGCTCAGGCTGGAAGAAACTAAAGAAAGTTCAATAATGCGCTGGGGAGGAGCCAGCGGCAGCACGCCGCGCCCCATTGGCCGCGCCGGGCGCTGAGTGACGGGCGCCGCCGGCGCGCGCCCGCAGGTACGGCGCCGCTCAGTGCCGCAAGCTCCGGCCGCCGCTGGACTCGAGGGACCCCTGAGAGGCGCTTCTCTCGGATGGAGAGATGAGCCCCGCACGTCCACAGAACATCGTGTTCATTTTAAGTCCGGCATCTCATCCCCAGAAACTTTCTTCTTATCATATTGATTCTTATCAAAGGCTTGTTCAAGGCTAATGCAGGTGCTTATGATGACGTTTCTAAATACAGTCGCCCCTCTAGATTCGCCACAGTTGCCCATAAAATGGGAGTAAACATATATATCAACAATACTGGAAATTATTTAGACCGCATAAAATCATATAAGAATTTTTGTGTTATTGAATATGTTTAGTGTACGCACACCCTATATGTTTTATAATAAAATTTATTTTTGGTTTAAGAAAGTAAGTGCGGCATCTAGGCATCTTGGCCCCCACTCACGTGTTACCTGTCTCTGTGACCGTGTATAACGCCTTTCTCTCAGTGACTTTTATTGGACTCGCACAATTTTCACAATCGTTGGGATCTTCCGGCCCCTAAGCCTCGCGAATATGAAACGGTGACTACGTTCACTCCAGCTCGTCCGTGATACTGTATTATATGGCAAAGGGGGGTAATTATTTGTTTTATTTTCCTAACCATGACAAGCTGTATTTATTATATAGGTGAAAAAAGCATGCCATTCATTCTGTGGTAGAAAATGTCCTCTGGAAAAATATGACAATCATCCAAAATAAAATGGATAAACTGCACCAAAGAGGGAATTTTAAAACACAGATAAGCCTAGCTAGCTTTTTATCTGAACACCCTTTACATGTACACTATATGGACATTTTCTACCACAGTATTGGGGCACACTTCTTAGTCATTGAATTCAGAAGTTTCATTCAATCCCATTGCCACAGGTGTATAAAATCAGCCACGTAGCCAGGCTTACAAACAAAGAGTGGGCCGTTCTGAAAAGCTCAGTGTATTCAAGCATGGTACTGTCATAGGATGCGACTTTTGCAATATGTATTTCCTTCTAGATATTCCATGGTCAACCGCAGAGCCGGCCCAAGGCATAAGCGAACTAAGCGGCTGCTTGGGGCCCCCACGCCACCAGGGGGCCCTCATGAGTGCTTGAAATGTAGAGTTATTTTGATTTAGGTTGGGGGGGGGGGGGGGGAGGAAGCAAATTCGGCTTTGGGCCCCAAAAAGGGGGGGGCCGGCCCTGGTCAACCGTAAGTGGTATTAAGG
>JAODKN010000001.1:35984099-35995696 GCA_026774425.1 Petrocephalus zakoni
GTAAAAGTAACAACATATTTTATTCATAATTTTAGGTTTTATGCACTTAAAAGTATCGAACGCAAAAATCGAAAATCACATCGCAATCGCAATATTTGTCAGAAAAACAGCAATTAGGTTTTTTCTCAAAATCGTGCAGCCCTAGTCTTAGCACTAGGTTACCGGCCCTGGGGTATTGTGACCCTAACTAGGTATCTGGGTTAGTGGCCATTAAAAAAATCCATTGGCGTATGGGAGTGAGCAAGCACCTCCCCCAACGGGGCTCCATTCTCCCCTGCAGCGCCCCCTTTCTGAAGATTTCCTGTCTGCTTTTCCCAGCTGGCTGTAAATTAGTCACAGGGTAGAGGGGACACTGTCCCAGTATGCAAGTTTAGCAGGGGAATCGGTTTATTGACCAAAGTATGTCTGACTTCGCTACGATAGGTGGCGGTATGGCTCCTTTAAGCTTGTTAGGTCAAAGGGAAAAGCCCAATACTATTACATCACAGACCGAAAACAACTGACAATTTACAGGGCTTGCAAAATCAGCATCCTGGCCCAATTTTACCTTCCAACCTTCCCAATTTTATTGATTATTCCTTTTATAAATTATTATACATATACCAGCGCCGGTACCAGTTTATGCCAGTGGAAAACTGGCACCTTGAAGTACCATACTTTTAGTTTTTTTTAGTACCAAAGGAATGGTACCTGGTTCGGTGGGAAAACGCCCTTTGACTTCGTCTGTGTACCGGCTGCTTCTGTTCCTTCTGGGTCGAAGCCCAGTGCGGGAACTGCGGAGCATGCGCAGAGCGCCTAAGCCGGTTTGGGTCCAAGTGACCGTATACATGCAGGAGTAAATAGACACCCAATCGCATTATCTGGGTGTGTTCGTCTGACTTTGAGAAAGCCGTTTTAGTACGATTTCAGTCAGACTAACATGTTTACATGTATTTTAACAGTCTGGTTTTAATTGGACTGACACAATTGAGTTTTGTAAACGTGTACACAATGTAAGCGTACTGACTGATATCCGCCCATCTGGTCACGTATCTGCAGCTGCTGTGTGCCTTTGCAAATAATGTTAAACGCTAGCATAAATGTACGGAATGCAGAGAATTCTGCTCTGCCGGTCCTTATTATTTTGCAAAGAATATGAAACTGTTATCAGTGGGTTATTTATTGCGTTTTCGTAATTTGGAGCTTCTTTAGAAGAGAGTAATTAAAATATGTGGTAGATTTAATTTATTATTTTTTCACAATTCGATTTTTTTCCTTTGTACTCTATGTGGTGTGACGTTCCTCCCGACCCATAAAGTCTGTGAGCAATAATGGAATTCCTTGACTCTCTGAAAATGTAATATCGGTGGACTAAAACCGTCTGTGAAAGATTTCTCATTGGCCTACCTACAACACTTCATTATTCTGGTCTTTAAGTCTTTAAATACAGAACAAAAAACTGGCTTATGGCCTCTTCCCAGAAAATGTCCCCAGTAGATTAGTAATGCAGTGAGGATCATTCAGAAACTGTACAAAACATTACATGCTGCTGAATTTACATTTAACGTAAAGGATTCTTAAATCATGCTGTGTCCACGTGAAAGTCCCATGTGCTAATGTTGAACAGTGAACAGGGTTGGGTTGATTACTTATGGTTAAGGTTAGGGCTGGGGTGGGGTTGAGGGTGTTGTGACTGAAATTAAGGGTTTTCATAAAAATGAATGAACGGTCCCCATTTAGATAGGTACGTGGGTCTGTGTGTGTGTGTGTGTGTGTGTGTGGCTTCTGTCTGTTCAAACTCTCTCATGCGTGTGTTTCAGGTTTCTCACACTCTGCATTCACCTTTGGCATTGAGAGCCACATCAGCCAGTCAAATATCAACGGGACGCTAGTGCCCCCTGCTGCCCTTATCTCCATCCTGCAGAAGGGCCTTCAGTACGTTGAGGCTGAGATCAGCATCAACGAGGTGACTAAACTGGCCCTTTCTGGTCACGATATCTCATAAAATAGTGCAAGGAACGCAAGAAGTAAGATTTAAAACCCTAGAGGGAACTTCTAGCAGTGAGATTACAGTGCAGACGAGGCAGGTTTGTGTACTGGAGATATCTAACCTGAAGTTTGTCTTGGAGATTTTCAAAATATCTAATGTAAACTGGACTCGACCTTTACGATACTCAGCTCAATGAAGGGTTAAAATAGTACATTTGCAAACAGATTGTAATGATACATTTGTTTGTACTGTGTGATACATTCTCCTGCTCACTGCTTAGCCTTTGCACATCACCCCTGCTGACAGAGTGCCCATGTCTCGGTGACAGGATGGCACCGTTTTCGACGGCCGCCCCATCGAGTCACTGTCACTCATCGACGCCGTCATGCCCGACGTGGTGCAGTCGCGTCAACAGGCCTTTCGGGAGAAGCTAGCCCAGCAGCAGGCTGCCAGCTCTGTGGCCATGCCCGCCATGGGCGCCCCCCTGCAGAGCGTGCCTAAGAACGGCGAGGCCACATTCAACGGGGACGAGAACGGAGGACACTTTCTGAGTAAGGGCCCCGTAACTTTAGTCTGTGCAGAAACTGGGAAAATGACCCACAGCTCTGCGATGCGCTGCTTTCTGCTTGAAGATATCTGTGCAATCAGTGTAATTCAGTTAGACTATCAGTTTTGTGATTTGGTGGAGTTTGGTGTGAGAAGACAGTCAGCCTCAGAAGCTGTCGCCTCCTGAAATGAAACTGCGCGGACAGATTTGGGGTAGTAGCACCAGAAAGCGGAAGAAAGGGGGCAGGTACTGTGTTCTGTTACGCCGTGGATGGTGACGGGATCTATCACGGAGCAGACAATCACGCCGAGCCCATGGAGATCGACGGCGAGGTGGAGATCCCCGCCAGCAAGGCCACAGTGCTTCGGGGGCATGAGTCCGAGGTCTTCATCTGCGCCTGGAACCCCGTCAGCGACCACCTGGCGTCCGGGTGAGCTCTCCTGACCTGACAGCCTGCCTCATCCCTGGGTGTTCCGAAGTCACTCACTCACACACACACCCCGCCACCATTCCCCCAGGTCTGGTGACTCCACGGCACGGATATGGAACCTGAGCGAGAGCAGCAATGGAGGCTCCACTCAGCTGGTGCTCAGGCACTGCATCAGAGAGGGTGGCCAGGATGTCCCCAGCAACAAGGACGTCACCTCCCTGGACTGGAACGTGAGCCTCGCCACGGCCATACACATGCAGTGATGGTGTCACACTCTCTACTCATAACCAACCATGTTTCTTGTCACAGAGCGACGGCACACTCCTGGCTACTGGCTCTTACGACGGCTTTGCCAGGATATGGACGAGAGATGGTACCTTTTATAATATGCCTTTAATGCATGTACTGCTGTTTTTATTGATTCCTTGAAGAAAAATTAAGCATTGCATGAATGAGACTCTTGCTTATTGAATGGCAGACGTAGAAACGGATTATTTCCACTTGCTTGCAGGTAATCTGGCCAGTACTTTGGGACAACACAAAGGTCCTATATTTGCACTGAAGTGGAACAAGAAGGGAAACAGCATTCTGAGTGCTGGTGTGGACAAGGTGTGTGGGGGCCCTGCAGGCAGGCCCTCGTCTCTTAGCCTGGCGGAGCTCTTTTAAGCTGCCTGATTAGGTTCTAAGACCCTCTGCAACCCGGGAACCCATCTGACCCGGGTCTCTTAATCAGGGGCTGACTTTACCCAGGACAGCAGAGTAAGCTGTGTGGTCCAGATGCAGGCAGGCTTCTTAAACCTGTGCAGCTGAGGATTCAAGGGTTGAAAAGGACAATGAAATACTTACTTATCTTCCTTGAGACTTGAACATATAACAATAAAGAATAGCAAGTACCAAAAAAACTAAACGAAGACGCAACATACATGAAATATATATTATATATATATATATATATATATATCATACAGCATACAATATACGAACCATATGCAATATAGACACCATGTACAGTATACAATAACATATATGAATGAGTAAACCCCCCTCGTATACCCCATACAGACCACCATTATCTGGGACGCCCACACCGGTGAGGCCAAGCAGCAGTTCCCCTTCCACTCTGGTAGGTTGTGGGACACCTTCATGACATCACAATGGGTATCACCGCCGTATTGGGTCCCGCATGCTGAAATTCGCCATGCCGCCCACATGCGCACCGGGGGGCGGCAACAGTGTGTCAGTTTATAGACTCACGAGAGAGAGAGAGAGAGAGAGAGTCTCGTCTTTGCAAAGAGCTGCCGGCTTTTAAAGGTATCAATGAAAAATCAGTGTCTAAGAATTCGTATGAAATCAGGGTAGCATCATTTCAATGGCAACCCGGTGGGAGTGTTGAGAAAAATTAAGGCCTTTCCCAGGGATATGCTATTAGGGTCACCCCCCCCCACCACACACACACATTCTGTTTGTGAAAATCCACTGGGGGGTCTTGGACAGCTATCCCAGCTTTCACGTGGGTCTCAGCCCAAGCTATTTTCATGAATTAAAAAAATGTGTATAAATTTTGAGCAGCATAAATTCAATGGGAAGCATAAGGGAAAGTAGTGGGGAGTGGAGGGTGCTTTCGGGGGAGGCGCTCGGCACCCCAGGGTTTTCAGATTTAGATCCAAATTACAGTGGGAAGGAGGCTTTTGCTACAACACGACAAGAGCGTTTTGTCAGGACAGATCTCACATGAATGGGCCCTGCCTTTGTGGGGGTGCTGTCTTTTCCAGTGACAATGGGGATGAAGACTGGGTGATGGAAACACAAATATATTAGGAAAGTTGTTCTCAATCACGGGCGTCCTTGAGTGCTACGTTTCCGCAGCAGCATGTGGAAGCAGGAGGGCCTCTGGTGCCATGCCGCCAGCGGCAGGGATCCTTCCCCTTCCCCCCCAACGGGCCGCATCCCTCAGGGCGCCGTACCCATTATGCAGTCAGTATAAATAAACATCACACGCCTGCAAGGGGTCACTGGTAACTCGGGTCAGAATATGCTTTTTCCTGTTATTGGAAGCCGTGTCCTCTGTCGCGCCGAAATCGGTCATTTGGTGTGTTCCCACCCCCACTGGCTGTCAGGTACCATGCGAGTTACGAATGAGAGGTCTTTGTGGAAGATGTGCCAGGGCGCAGCAAAAATGCAGGCGTTGGACTAAGGCTGCGTCGCCAGCCCCTCTAAATGTCTGAGCAAAATTTAGGGACTCTGCAGAGTTCCAACCCTCCGGCTGTGTCCCCCCCTTGGCAGCGCCCGCCCTCGACGTGGACTGGCAGAACAACACCACCTTCGCCTCCTGCAGCACCGACATGTGCATCCATGTGTGTCGACTGGGCAGCGACCGGCCGCTCAAGACCTTCCAAGGACACACGGTGAGCGCCTCCTGCCTTCACACGCTGCTGCAGATACCGCAACCCCGTCGCCACAGTATTTTCCTGAAACTCAGTTATTATTAGCCCTGACACGTGGCAACAGGTGTCGCAGACGCCAGCCGGTAACCATGGTGGAACACAATGGGGCCAGTAGGCGAGGTGCCGCTCAGCTGATTGATCTCTTTTTAGAATGAAGTCAATGCCATCAAGTGGGACCCATCTGGCATGCTGCTCGCCTCCTGCTCCGATGACATGACTCTGAAGGTAAGGCGGCCGTCAGGGACGCCCTCGTGTCTCGGTTTAGCTCACTGGAGGCCGGTTCTAATTTTAGCCTTCCTGTTTTGACGTGTTAGCAAGCTCCCAGTAGTAGGGATGGAATCGGCTCGATGGCAGCACTCTCTGAAGGGCTGGCTTCTGTTTCATTTATCCTAATCCTCGGGTGCTGAATTGTATTATCAGGCACGCTTCGGTCTACTTAGCAAACTGTGGCAGCAATTAGCTTTTCCCGATGATTAAAATCGAGCTGTGTGTGTTTTTTTTTTTTTTTATGTGATGTGTGCCTCTCATGCCAGATCTGGAGCATGAAGCAGGATTTGTGTGTGCATGACCTACAAGCCCACAGTAAGGAAATCTACACCATTAAGTGGAGTCCCACAGGCCCTGGGACCAGCAACCCAAACTCTAACATCATGCTCGCCAGGTAGGGATGAACTTCACGCTGTGGGGGGTGGGTTTGTGGGCGGTAATGCTGGTTAAATGGGTCAGCTGGTAGAATTTAGCCAGGGTATGCTGTGGTCAGCACTTAGGACTTACAATTGGAAGCTCATGTTGGATCCCAGAAGTCCTCACTCTGCTAATCCCAGGGGGTGAAGTAATGTAAACATCGTGATCTGCAGTGTGTTAAATGCTCAGTTGGGGGGTGGGCTGTGACCCTCTGTGCACATCTCTCGCACCCCCAGTGCCTCTTTTGACTCCACTGTACGTCTGTGGGACGTGGAGCGGGGTGTCTGCATACACACCCTCACCAAGCACCAGGAGCCAGTCTATAGCGTGGCATTCAGTCCCGACGGCAAGTTCCTGGCCAGTGGCTCCTTTGACAAGTGCGTGCACATTTGGAACACCATGGTGAGTGGCGGGTCCTCTCCTGTGCTTACTGGGGTGACTGTTCATCACACTGTTCTGTGACAGTCTAGAAACTGTCACGTGTGCAAATTCCAGGAGGGTGGCTGTTCCTAAGATACAGGAACCATCATTTCTGGCATCGACAATCACCGCACATTCATAATGGCTTAGATCATGTCTTAGTCGTATTTTTGCCTAGACAAACTGTAACTGAACCTCTTCACAGTCTGTGTTTTTTGTATATGTTGAGTTGCAGCCACATGCTTTGAATCTGATTCTGCTAGTTTTTGAGGTCGATGATGTACTCCAGCTCTTTCTTTTGATATCCTGTCTATAGATGTTATTAGGCAGGTTAAAGAGCCATGTCTGCTATGTAACTAGTGCCTCTCTGCTCTTTTACCGTCTTCAGAGTGGAGCTTTGGTTCATAGCTACCGGGGCACTGGTGGCATCTTCGAGGTTTGCTGGAACAGCACAGGGGACAAAGTTGGAGCCAGTGCTTCTGATGGATCTGTAAGTCAATGCAGAGATGTATGCTTATCCCTGGTCTAACTGGGTTTTGGTTTGGTTGGTCTGGTGGTGATTAGCAGTGTAAACCATTATGAAATATACTATGTTGCTTCATCCCTTCCACAGGTGTGCGTCCTCGACCTTCGGAAATAGCCTTCTGGCCACAGAAGACGCGACGTGGGATTTGCGGCAAGACGCTGTCTGACATCTGGTCACAGCGCCTTGACATCGGAGAGCCTTGCTGTTGCGAATATGCAGGGACTCTGGCAACTCCCCCCCCCCCCCACCCCCCAAAACAAAAAAAAATGCAGAGCAGACTTCAGCCCTCCCCCATAGGGCCCAAGCTGCAGAACAGCAAGGACGTGCCAATGTAAATCAAAATTGTGAAAACCAAAATGAACGTTAAAGAAGCCACCCTTCGAAGACGTGGAAGCTTGTCTGATCTGAAACCATGATCCTAGGCAGTGACTGTTCGACCACAAGCAACCACTTCCGGCATCCACAGTGTCAGTGTGGCCAATGTGAGGCAGTCAGTCACCCGTAAGGCTGGATGTGGTCAGAATCTGGCCAGTCTGTACCCCGAAGGGAACTGAAGAGGGAGGATTTCTCTCTCTGACCTGGCAGCTGATCCTGTTGTCTTCTGAGGGTGGTCTGACATCAGCTGGTGGACAAGAAGCTTTGCACAGCAAAAAGCTACCAAGCAGGAAAAAGGCGTGTGTATATGTGGGAGAGGGCTTTAACAAAGGTCTAGTTTTGTATGTGCAACTTCTGAGAGCAAATGGTTGAAGATGGACTTTCATCATGTGACGTTTCTTACACAATTGTGGCATCTTCTGCCATGACTGCGATGGTGCCGCTAAACATCTCCTTTGTGGAGAACGGGTCTCGTCCCAAGCATAGATCTCAACACCGTTTTAAGCTCAACTTCAGAAGTCACAAAGTTCCTTCAGTGGAGTCTTATATCTAAGTCAATGTAAAAACCAAACTGCCAGGATTTTTATTTCTAATTTTAAAACAGCCCCCCCCTCCCCATTCAGATGAACAAGAAACTTCGTACTAACCCTGGTTAATATTTGTGTTTTTCTCCTGGGATGTAAAATTAATGAATGTACAGGTTTGTAAATCAGATGAATACCCATTTATATACTGTGTATATGTGTTTATATACAGTATGAGTAATAGCTGTCCTTTGAAGGCACTATACACTTTAGGTTTTTTTTTTTTTGTCTTCTCACAAGAAGCGACTGAGGAACATCCTTTCTTCCCCCAAAATTTTTGTGATTCCTGTTTTAATTCATAGTCATTGGTCATCGACTTTGTGTGCCACTGTGTCAAGTGACACGGAGGTAGAGCACAGACCTCAGCAGGGTGAAATTTACTGGCAGAGATTAATGGGAGAATGTCATGCATTGAGCTGCTTAACATGACCCTACTGTCAAGAAAAAAAAATGAGACTAACATCTTTGAGAGTCGTCCTGTTGTGATCTGTGGTACACGCAATATTCAATGCATTGGCCTCTCATCAGACCCCTGACCTAGTGAAAAGATTATAAACCATGGTTCCCACAAGAGGCACAACATGGAGTCAAGGTTCTGTTTTTTTTTTTTTTTTTTTTTTTAATCGCTTGAAGGCATAACCACTTCTGGAGTGTTCTCCCTTAGCAGCAGATGGCTAAGGGAAACCCTACTAGCTATATGCTCATGACACTGATTTTAAGCCAGCTGCAGCCAGTCATGTGAAAGGCCCAGGTTAGCTTGTGACGTACTCTGATTGGTTAACTGGACATCCTCCTGTTTCCTCTTTCAGCTGTTTGGCTTGTCGCTCTGATGCCTAGTCATGTCCTTTACTTTGTGCCGCTTCATATCGTGGGTTGATTTTCTCGTACTGTATGCCGTCTACTCACTGAGCTGTAACGCAAACAGCAGAAACTGCAGAATTAAACACTTAACATAGGACCTCTATCGACCAGACTTAGGACCTGTTTTGTTTTTGTTTTTTCTCATACCAAACCTGATTTTTAGAGAGATGTGAAGTGCACTTTGGCCTGTCGTGAGGGCTGCTTTCTTTCGTCTTTTTGTCATGCTGGCTAGTCAAAAGATTGCCTTGTCTGCTGACTTCATCCCTCACTGAGAGCTGTCTGGCTTCTGCTGTAAGGAGTCTCGGGTTCGGATCTGGGAGGCCAGGGCCGCTGCTGGCTTCCTGTCTCGCCTTAACATACCAGGTCTACTCATCGGTTTCCAGGACAAAACCATTTAAGTCATGCTCCATGTCTTGAATAAATCGCTCTATTTTGATAATAGAAAACATTGCATCTTGTCCTTTTTGTCTCCCCTCCTCATCTGTGTCCAACGCCCATTTTTTTTTGGTGGGGGTGATATGTGTGACTGACCATTTTTAGGTAAAGTCCTCTGACCGGCAGCACATGGTGGGAGACCCCACCTGAGAGATGGTACACCTAAGAATTGTTGATCTTCATTGTAGTTAGTTTTTCCACATTGGGATTAATGCTAAATTTGTTACTGGAGAGGAAAACTTGCTTTATAGTTTTATTCATTTGAAGTAAGCTCTGGTGTGATGCAGTATATTGTCTTTGTTCAAAAATGGGTAGTTTGCAAGCCTCCTGATTAAACTTGGGGAGGAAAAAATAGGCAGAACCACAATGTAATTTTGATTAGATTTTATATAAAAACTAACTTTACAGTCCCCATATTAAGGGGAAACATCCTACGCATGGGAATATTCAGAGCACAATTTCATCCTCATTTAGGAAGACAGAATTATGCCGTGCTGTAAATTGGTTGTTAGAATTTCCTGCATCTCTGCACCCTTGATTTACTTTATACAATTTTTAGGTTTAAACCTAGACACAGGGTTTATTTCACATCAAACCAGGCTTAACTAAACCTGCAAACGGTATATTGAAGCTGATCACTAAGGGTCATTTTGTGCCGTTCTTGATTGCAGTCTGGTAGCTTAACCTAAATATACTACAGTCTATGCACAACAGGTTTCTGTTGAGGGACACTGGCTCACTTTAGGGCTAAGCATCTAGGTCTGATTTGTGTGGAATCGATCAGATGGTCACATGGAGATGAATACAGGAGGGTGGCTGATGACCGGGCTGGGAGGGGGTGGGGGGGGATGCTGGAGGACTGGGCCATTCCTCTCCTCCTGCTCTCCAGCAGTCATGTACAGCCTCACAGCTCACTGGAAATGTGGATCTCAATCGTACTAGACTCTGAACCTAATGAGACAAAGGGGGCAACTCCATTTAGCAAGGTAAATCGCTTTAATCCTCCTATCACTGTCTTGTGTACCATGTATAATAGATACATCCTTTGTGACTTTAAACTCCTAAATACACTTAGTGACAAAAGTTAAGTTAAGCCTCTAGACAGAGTGGTGGAAATTAAATGAATCTCAATATGGTGAAAGGTCATGTGACTATCGCATTGGTTATAATATCAGATCAAATGGACATCAGAGTTGGCAGTATGGGCACACTGTTGGTCCCATGTCAGTAGGGTGTGGCACTCCCCCGGGCCTGGATACACGCAGTGATACAGTGCGGAAGGGAGTTGTACAACCGCTGTATCCTCTCCTGTGGCGTATCAGGCCACAGCTGTTGTAACTGGCCCTCGAGATCCAGCAGATTGGCCCTGGGTCTGAGTTGACAACCAAGCTGATCCCACACATTAGTTTGGGGAAAGTTCGGGGGACCTGACTGGTCATGGGAGAACCTCAACATGACACCGGCAGTCTATAGGCACACGTGCCGTGTGTGGACAGGTGTGGTCTTGTTGAAAGACTGTACCAGGGTGCTGTCTCGAGGTCACTCGTAGCACCCCGAATCACCACCACAGATTACCTGAAGTCATACCCTCTGGCTCCCCACACCATGATGCCAGGAGCAACGCCGGTGTGTCTCTCCACAACATTGGCAGGATTGGTCCTCTCCCCTCAGTGCCGCTATACACACACACACGACAGTCATCCGTGGTGATGCAGGACCGAGATTCATCACTGAACACGGTACGACCCCACTCGTCATCAGTCCATGACTCCCAGTTACGGCACCCCTCCAAATGCAGCCGTCTATGTGCTGGTGTTCATGGCAGCTAATGCCAGTCATTGAGACATGATGCAGGATGTCACAGGGTGTTGTAGCGACTCCAATAACTGTGTCAGGATATCAGGCACAGATGTCATGGTCTGTAATGCTTGGTGCACAATAAATGATCCTCCCTTGGCGTGGTCTATTTTGCGTGACCGGAACCTTCACGACGTGTGTGGGTGCCCTCACGTGACGGTGACATCTGCATGCCTCACATGCTGGGCAATCGCACGATACGACCACCCTGCCTCATGCAAACCCACAATGCGACCCCCATCAAACTCTTGTCAAGTGCTGGTAATGCTGTTTAATGGGTCTACAGCCATTCTCTGTGTTTGGTGACTAGACGTGCCAGCTCCAAATCGGACCATTACTTCTGGGTGCTTAACCTTTCTGCCACTGAGGGCCGGTTTCCCAGACAAGTATTAAGCCTAGTCCTGGACTAAACTGGAATTTTGTATGGGGATTCTCCATGTTTAGTCCAGGACTAGGCTTAATCCT
>JAODKN010000001.1:36008543-36044423 GCA_026774425.1 Petrocephalus zakoni
TAGTTCAACCACTACAACAAAAAACAAAAGGTCAGGACATATGAAATCATGCTTAATTCCAACACATTTATTGTTCCAACTTTAATATTGTTACATTTGATCAGCAAAAGATCTTCAAAGGTTATACCATTTAGATTAAAATGATCTGGCTCAAAATTTTTCCAACTACAATGAAGATTCTCTCAACATGCAGAGAAGACTGCTAAAGCCAAGTACTTACAGATAAGTTGTGCTAGGTCAGGAAAACTAGCATCCTCTTATAAACATGGCTGACTGAAGCATAGGCTAGCATCATGTGAACCTTAGTTGACAGGTGAGAGACTAATTTGACTTTCCATGTAGAGGAAGATTTTCGGATGTTTCATTGGTTGGGCACTGCAGTCAAAACAGCCAGTCAGTTTTGGGGGGAGACATTCAACTTTCCCTATAAGATGATCCTTTAGTGTTAACCTCTATACCAATACACCAGTGTAGTTTGAATCTTGGGCCAAGAGTGTAAGCTATCTGGAAGCATTGTGATCATGTTTTTTCGTACCACAAAAACTAGAACGAGTGGCAGAAATATCACTGGACATCATGGTATTAGCAACGTCCCAGGATAATGTGGTGGCAACATAATGTATGCAGCTATCAATCAGAAATTATCCTTCTCCATCAAGCAACCCTAGGCCCATACAACACTGCACACATTATCATCTGGACACCCTCCACACCAGACTCATTCATACTGACCAAGGGCCAGAGCAGCCCGGGTATGTTAGCATTAGGGAAATTGTTAGCTTCCACCAGACAGGTCACCCACTTTTCATGGCACTCAAAGTCCATCCATACTCTTCGTTCTTGAATCCCAATGAGGAATTCTCCTCTGCATGGCAATTGGAGGTGTATGATCACCAACCTTACCAACCCATTTCTCTTCTACAGGCAATGGAGGAGGCTTCTGGAGACATCAGTCAGGGGTCATGCCAGGCCTGGATATGGCACTCCAGATAATGTATCTTGTTCAGAATACACACCCACACTTTACACATTGGGATACCTGTGTGTTTGCTACATGTATGACAGCACTTTTTTGCAAACTGCTATGCCCTGCACACACAAAAAGCTAAAGCCACATAGTTATAGCGACTAAACAATCAGTAATAATTGTAATGTAATAAAGTAATTCACATTGAAATAAACTGTATTGTTGAACCTTGCATCTATACTATGTATTTGAATGTGTTCATATTCTATTCCATTTTAATTGTACTCTTAAATTCAAATTATACTTCTGCATCCTGTTTTCAACTGCAATTTAAATGATATAACTGCAATTTAAATTATTCAAATTAATAAATTTAATCAAAATTGCGGCGGCATTCTCAATTCCTATCTAAATGGTGCACAACCTTGCTAGGAAGAACAGAAATAGACTGGGCTCATATTCCAGCTTATAGGACAGCTCAGATGTTTCAGTTTGCAAAGCTGTGTTTACCAAGCACGGGCTCCCTCAGGGATTCAACTTTGACTGAGCGGCATTTCATGTACGAGCCACAAGGGGGCATACAAACAGCACTGCAAAACACCCCACCATTTCTCTATTCAGATGTATAATCAAGCTGAAGACAATGTCATATCAATTGAAAGGGAAAATTACTAAATCGGCCCTTTTTAGAAGATGAATAGGTTATAAATGTGTATTTAAACACAGCCTAATACGTGACAGGTATTAAAGTCACAGAATGTTCAGTAAGTGTTTACAGCTTGGCAGAGATGTCAATGCAATAAAGCCTCTATTTTTGGCTTAGGCAAGAAAAAAGCAATCAACGTGATGAGAAGATGCTAAATATTTTCAAAAACAGCAATTAAAATTTCTCATTTGCAAGACTATAGCAGTTCTGTAATTTCATTGGACTTTTCGCATACAGAGCAGCTGGTAATCCTGCAATTACTCCCACTTATGCTACGCCAAGGGAAATCAGAGTGTAGGCTGTGCTATAGAAGGTTTTGGACTGAGCCCTCGGAGTGATAAGGTTACATGGAAAAGGGTGGATTAAGATGGGCAGAGACCTCCATCACATAGGCTGCCGCGCCCAGGAACATCACCTTGGCAACCAGCTGTCTAGTTTGGCTGGCCACGATGCTGTCAAGTACTGATCACCACAGAGCCAACTGGGACTCCAGTAACATAACACATTCAAACTGAGCAGGGTTTAGGGATGTAGTTCAATATTAATCCAAGACATTCATGACCAGTCCAGCATTAATGATACTGGTGTCCTTGTGAAACCCTGCACTAAACTTTCACCTCAACTACCACTATATTCCCAGTCCTTCACAATGCTAAAATCTAATGCATTCATTTAATTAAAAACAAAGCATTTCCAGCCGAATGCCTGTTACTTCATTGTCTCCTTCGGCTTGTTGGTATATTTTAGTGTTAGATTGACATGCTTGTGTCTTTACAACCTGTCTCACATCTACAAATACTGAATTGTATGACCTCATTCTCAAATGTATTGACCAATATTGCGGGTGGCACTTTACGTATATTACTTGACTTGTATTTAATCTGTACATGCCTTGAGTAGTGCGTATCGTCTGCCAAATTCCTTGTGACTTATAAAATAAATCCGATTCTGATTTTGAAGTTTCCGTGCTGGATGTGGGGAGAAGACGGCTTCCCAACGATAACGAGCTTTAATTAAGGCTTGGCCAAGTTAGCCCCAGCAAACCACAGGCAAATCGGGACACATCATCCCACAACCTGACCTTAGTCCAGGGAGTTGTCAGAAACTTAATCTCTTAACTGAAGAAGCCTCTTATCAAACTAAGCCTACCTGCAACGTGCACTCAAAACAAGCTGCAGAGAGAGCGGTCCTACAGGAAGGATGAGCCGTTACTGCGGCTGTCACTCCTAAGGCACCTGACCACGACACACCGTGCAGAGGTCCGGCATTAAAGAATGAAATGAAAGAAGTCAGGCACAGATCAGATAGTTCCTCCGAAAAGCAGGTGTCAGTTAAGCATTACAGAACTACAGAACATTTCAACATTTCTGGGCTCCGACCTCCAACCTCGTTCCCAACAGTGAGAATCCCGACTTCCTCTGGTGCCTGAGACTTAATTAGGATTGCTCCAGTAGACAGCCATATAACTGGATAGACCCCTAAACCATGTAAGCTGCTTTGGATGAAAGCGTCGGTAAGCAAATAAATAACGTAATATAATCCCAAGAGCTGCAGCATGACCACGGCAGAGTCTGCATTTGTCAGATACCTGGCCATCTTGTCATGTACCTTCAAGGTCCGAGAAAGGGAAAATGGCCCTTTTACCCTAGAAAGCAGCATGGGTAATTGCTTTGGTATTTTTAGAGGCACGCATTTGATAATTACCCCAAATGCACATCACTACCCAGAAATTCAATCCTTAAAGGTTCTCTGGACTTCGAGAAGGCACACTCTTGCGATTTTGGCCTTTTTCAGCAGTCAATTTCAAAATAACCCATGAAACATATTTCATCCCCGACACTGATTCTAAAGCCCCATATGGTTTATAATACCCCATCAAATTAGTATTATTTTGACTGATTAACATATAGGCATAATGAAGAGTAAAACGACCATATGTAAAACCAAACCCTTTGTATCTAAACCTCACAAATAAAAATTTATTTTTTGTCAGATTTTGAGGAAATACTGTACATCATTTCAGAGTACATGAATTGCTAAATGATTACTTTTTATGGCAATAAATAATGGCATCTCTTATAATTTTATGGTAATTACTAAAAAATACATTGTTTTCTTTTAAGTCCTGAGTGCCAGACTCCAAGAGAGAGACGGGGTTCTGAAGGCTGAACGGCACTGCACATGAAGGTAGGCCTTCTCTCCGCCTTCACCGCAGGAAACGGCAGTGGGCTGCTAAGAGTTACTCTCTACATGGCGTGAGAGGATCGTATCCGGCTAGGGGGAGGCCTTGAAGAGACTACTAGAAGAGGATGCTGGTCAGGGTGTCCTTTCTCCAGTGTACAACATGTAAAACGTGGAGAAGCAGACGGCCGTCAAGAAGGACACCAGAACCATCAGAACCTTCTGGAGCCACAGGCATTGATCGAGCTTCCGCTCCAGTCTGGAATTACTGGCGATGATGCGGGTGAGCTGCGTAGAGATCACAGTTAAATCACTTCAGTCATTAAGGTCAATTCACCACATTCCATCTTTTTAAAGTCGGGTTGAAGCAGAAAGAAAGGCAGATTTAATGGATAACTCACCGTGCTGTGCAGGTCTGGCTGCCCGTTAGTCCCAGAACCAAGGGGGGTGCCGTCGCTTAAAATGCCCTGAACAGGATTGTTCTTCTCAAAAATGTGACATCGTAACCTAAGATGAAAAACAAAACGTGTTTTCACTAGAAGGGAGACGTGAAAAGTGAAGTAGGCCTTGTTGCAGTGAAAAGCCTCTCGATGTCTGCGGGAGAATCATCTCACAAACAGGGCAGCGTCTTTCTGATCCAAGCCCTGCATAGAAACCATCGACGGAAAAGGAGGCAAGCCGGAACAGGAAGACCCTCGGACTAGACTGAGGTCTGAGAAATGACGGCTGGACACGCAGATGTCACCGAGGTCGTGATATGAGTCGTCACAATGACAAAGAACGATGTGCAAACCTCACTCAATGACCGGCGTTTGTGACCTGCCTCCCAGATAATTTGCCTTTGGCAGACACTGGGGGTACCAGGGAAGTAACAGCTTCAGTCTCTGAATCAGTCACTTCAGATTTCAGAACATCATGAGAAGACTAAAGGGGAACCCTCCAGAAAGCATTCCAAGGAATTCAAAGCCAAAAGCCTATAATGGCACTATAAGTGGGCAACAGGCTATATCCATCCATCAACCCTTATCCAGCACAAAGTCACAGGCAGCCTGCAGTCTATCCCAGGATTCACAGGGCAGTCTGTCCCAGGATTCACAGGGCACAAGCCAGTGAACACCTCAGGCACAACTCTCGCGGCAGATCAATTATCACCCGATTTACTGTGCGCGCGTGCAATAATCACACTGTTGTCATGTCTCCTGACAACTAACAGCAACACCACCAACGTATTGTTGGAACGCATTTGGTAGATAAGTTTTATTTGGCTATAGTTTATTTCAGGTGATTTCATCTCCTTTTTTGTTTGATAAATATTGCTATGTTACTGACGGACATTTCACATCTCAGTGTGATATCGTTGCGGTGAATGCAGTTTTTTTTCTTAATGAGACTTCTTAATGACAGAGAAAATGAGAGAATGAAAGAAAAAAAATACTGAAAAGGTTCTTTAATAAAGTCTGGTTTTAATATGAGGTGGGATGGTCAGTCAGTTGGTAGCACTGTACTCTCACACCTCCAGGGTTGGGGTATGAATCCACCCTCAGCTGTGTGTGTGGTGTTTGCTTGTCCTTTCCATGTGCGGCTAACTAATGTTTCTAAATGGCCAATAGTGCGAGTGTGTGTGTCCTGCATGTGTGACATCTTGTCTGGGTGAGGCTGCAAGCCACTCCCCCTCAAATAAGATAAGTAGATAGACAGATAATGCTGAATGTAAGACCCATAGTTTACCTGTGTTCCATTATCTTGCTTCTTGGAACTTCCTTCCAGAACTGAGAAAGTTCTGGAGGAGTGGCTCCAGGGCTGAGCTCCATCTCTGCAGCCATTACCAAGAAGCGGTCCTGGGGAGACACCTGGTAGCCTGCAGGGTGACAGCGAGGCCAATCAGAATACAGCAAACTCACTGAGCCAACAGGAGTCACAGTGAGAATAGACCCAAAGGAAACATCGGGCCCCAAAACCGGAACTAGTGAAAGGAGCAAAATGGACCCCGGACACAACTGAAAAGCACAACTGAAAACCATACACTAAACAATCATCTGCTGATGTTCATCTAACTGATGCTGGTCTCAAATGGTCAAAAACAGTTTTGGCTTACAGAAAGCGCTTTTCCGTGGTTAGGCGAGGATATGGAATGATTATCTTATCACCGTTAAAATATGTGTATCATATAGGAGGAAGTGGGACTTTCCACAACAGTTCCTCTTTCTGAGGGCAAGTTCTGTTGTGAAACAACACTGCTCACAGATGCGCAAGGCTCACTGCTGCCCCCTACCTCCATGCAGAGAAACTACGATGTCTACAGAGGCTCCTGGCTCGCATGAGGAATTACTGGGCTTCACTCTGTACTTCTCCGGTGCCGTCGTCCGCACCTTTGGGAAGGGAAATAAGAATTTGTGTGAGTATGTTAAAGTGTTTTGGAAAACATGACAGGAGTGACACTCCTGGGTTTCTCAGCATAAACTGAGATTATATTTTTTTGGATCATGAGTTAGCAGCTTGGACTGCTGCTCTAAAAGGCAGCTTGACAGGTACATGAATTTCTGTGGGACCAATATCTGGAACAAGGGTCAGTAACCAGGTTTCAACCAAAAGCCACATTTATTGAAACTGCTGGTGTGAGATTCATGTGCAAATTGTGCATCTCACTGGTTATGCACACACTTTTACACTGGTATGTTGTGCTGAACTTGCTTAGCTTGTTGTCAACAGCGCACATGACTGGAACACATACGCAGGCAGGCAGGCAGACAGACAGGGAGGCAGGCAGCTAGGCAGATAGACAGGGAGGCAGGCAGACAGACAGGGAGGCAGGCAGGCAGACAGGGAGGCAGACAGACAGACAGGGAGGCAGGCAGACAGACAGGGAGGCAGGCAGACAGGGAGAGACAGACACCTTGAAGGCCACTGGGTTTCTGGTCACATTGTTGAGGATGATCAGGCATTTCTTCTCGCTGTCCTTCGATCCGAAGCGTAGCTCTTCTGCTGGACTGAGGATTCAAAAATCAGAAGTTTACACAACCCTGACCTGGGTGATTGATCTAACCAACAAAACTTCCAGAAGGCTTTTACAAATATGAAATATGTCCAAAAATAAATACATTCCTAATAACATATTTTAAATATGTCCCTAAAAATCGCGACGCATTATTAATCCCTTCAGAGATCATTACCGGTAATCATAAACATCTTTGCCAATCAGAAACAAAACAGCACAGATTACGGTCACTCTCTGGCACTTGTCAATAGAGCCCATCAAAACCCATTACATTTTACAATGGGAAAACCTCTACGATGTATGTCTCAGGCATTCACCTCTGCTACTGCTGCCCCATAGAGGCTGTTTGGATGAGGACCACCAAAAAGTTTCTACAGCAATTGTGAAATCCAGCTACAATAAATATTTTGCCCACTGTACTAAATTCAGGCCTTTTGTCTTCTAATCAGCCACCTCGAAAAGCTGACCAGCCAAGGAAGGATGAATTAACAGATTGTCATTCCTTCCAGAGCACAATATGCTTTATATTCAAGAAACAGTGGCTTCAGAAAGAAGCTAAGAACAGATTTCCCTTGAGAAAACCTTTCACCCATATTCATCTATAACAGTGTTTCTCAACCCCCTCCTCTGGGAGCCCGAGACAGTCTACAATTTTGTTCCCTGCCAACCTGACCCAAACAATCAAGCAATCAAGAGAACTGAATACCTGATACACATGCTGGGAAAGAGAAAAAAGGATTTAGTTGTGGAACACTGATCTATACAGAAACAAGACTCCTAAACCTCACTTAGCCCATTTAATTGTGACTTTTCAAGCATCAAAAAATATATATATGTATTAAGCTCACTCAACCAGCTCAAATGACATGTGAGAATGAAACCAAGGCTTAACCACACAACTTTTGAAAGCCAGAGAGACAAGCCGAAGCAGAACACAGCTGTACTTACCTAATTACACATTAAAACAAACACATAGAGTAGTTCCATTCATACTTGAACACAACACAGCCCACAGAGAATGTAGTGGATGAGATGATACTTGTTACACCTCCTTTCCTAAAGCACACTCAGATGTGTGTTCGGTACCACATTCAGTATGTAGACAGACTAGACAAGGGGTGGGGAATCTTTTCCAGAAAGGGCCATTGGGTATGCAGCTTTTTGCTATAACTCCCTAACTACTCTAGGGTACTAATTAGAGGACTGATTGGCTGATGAGTTCTCACACCTGCGTTTGAACAGCTGACCAAAAGGTTATCCCAAACACCCGCATCCACCCTGGCCCTTTGTAGATAAGATTGGCCACCCTTGGCCTAGACCATCCATTTCCCAGCCATGCTGACATGCAGAGGTACACACACTGCCCCTCCTGCTTCCTCACATGCTCGGTTATCAGAGCATCCTTCGAGAACTTTTCAGTTCCTGGTGTTTGGTAGCCAAGAGATATGGTTGAAGGTTACTAAATAAAGCAAGAGAGATGATTCATTTCCCAAAAAGCCTCTACTGTTTTTAACAACAAAAACAACCCACTGGTCTCACATAAAACATCCACGGAAGTTCTTGTTTGACAGGTTATACTCCCTTCATACTGAAACATCATTCGTATAGCATATATCATACAAACCGAAGCACAATCACCCAGGATACCTGATGTGAAGCAACTGTCCTTTGAAAGTAGTCGATGGCCTGCGGGGTGCCTTGGCCCGTCCTGGCGTGTCCGGCCTTTCAGCCTCCTCCACTCTGGGACCATCTTCTGCAAAATTCACCTAGAAACATAAAAAGCTGTTGGAGGACACTGCTTGTCATTCAGGTACCGCGCGTGATATTTCCATGTGTGTCATGTGGCTGTGTCTGATGCCAGGAAAGTTGAACCAGAACAGCCTAATCTCACTACCAGCTCACACAAACCCAGGCAGAAGGGATGACGTTCTACCTAAGGCCAGGCAGAAAACAGCATACGCAAAACTTTGAGAACTGCTGACCTATGGCCCATCTCGGCTGTCCTGTACCGCAAGACCACACTGACCCATGGTCAGGCCTCAGTACCTAGCGATGTCATGTGACAGGCCAGGACGGGCATCATGTCCCATTTCCCCTTTGCGGAGCGTGTCACAGGGCGAACCTGTCCTGTTCTGTCGCAAGCCCAAACCTCTGGGTTAACAGGCTGAGCGGGTAGCCAACATCTCCTGCAGGCTAAGCTGCTATAGGATTCCAGTGTCAATGCACCATGCAGCAGCTTCCATTATTCATTTACTGTAATACAAATCATGAGAACCCTAAATAGTCTAAATAGTACAGGATTTAGTCCCAGAAAACAGCATGGCCAAGACAAGCACTTCAACATATTCTCAGAACTTCAAATGGTCTAAATATGGGCTAAACTAAAATATGGACCCTTACATGCCATAACAAAACAAACCCAAACAGTACAGCATGCAGAGGAGGACATGTGCTGTATACGCAACAGAAAACAGAATGGTTACGGACAAAGGGATCCCGGGGAGACCTAACAGATTACACTGAGAGTTTTATCCTGCTCATCTCCTCATTAATTGGGTCTCATTATCTGAGGGACTAGGAACATTAAGTCTTTTAGCACAGGGCACCTGTGAATTCATCAATTACAATCAGCGTATATAACCTGCATGGACTTGGCAACTGTGCAAATTTAACAACGAATCGCTGTGCTTCAGCAATGACCAAAATCCATCTCTTGTTGTTTGAGATTAAATGAGGAATGTTTCCATCCTACACATTCTTCTTTTATAATCTCTCCTGCTCTGCATTTAAAAATGAGTGAATTATCCACCAGTGGATATAAATACTCATGATAAACAGCATCAGCCAAAGCTGGGACACATGCACCTGTTAAATTCCCGCGTGGTTGGCATCCAACACGCTCACACACCACGGGAGGACCAGCTATCTCCACAGGGAGGATAGCAGACAGTGATTATGCACCAGGAGTCAAATATATGAAATTATGAATGAATTTATTCAAGTTGGATCAAACGTGAAGTCAGTTCAGGAAGATGATGCAATCAAGGGTTATAATGTTGACAGCACCAACACCCCAGGTAGGTTCTGATAAAAGATTCCTTCATTACAGGAGTCATACTTTAACTTTTCCCTCAGCTCCTCAAAACAAACATGAACCAGCCCTTCCAGAAAGTTCCCAGGAATAACAAAGCTGCTCCACAAATGCTGCAGAACACCTCATTAGATAGCGATAATCTCACGGTCCACGGCTGGAGGTCAAGGAGCCACTGGAAACGGCACTAACAAGCCCAAAAGCAGATGTTCTTGATGAGAGCTCCAATAATTAAGCAAAGGTTAGGTGAAGTACATGACAAACAGCAGAAACGATTAGCTGTGACTAAGGGACGATCTAGGGACGGGTGTCACGGACAGTCTAAAGCCCTGTCAAAACACATTCCACCCAACGAGGGGCTAACAGCTTTCATTCCTAACCAAGCATATTTTAGCTGCCCTTAAGGCCTTAAGATGAAAGAAATGTATAACTGAAGCTAGACATAGTCAAAGTTGCTCAAGCTCCATGAGCTCTAATTGTGCTGCATTCAGTTTGGGACAATACTGCACCAATGAGATGAGATGCTACACTTGATGGGTTCAGAAAAAGTACACCTATAAGCAGGCAGTAATTCACCTAAAACACTCCCTTGGAAGGACCCAGTTTTAGACTGCAAAACCATATTTAAGAACGTCGGGTCTAAACTTTCCAATGGTATGGTCTCTCTGCACATAAAATTCAGACACTTCAGACCATCCTTACTGACTCTCTTAACCTGCAAGTGAATGATGGTATGAGACCATACAAAAGCGTGGAATGAGTCCTGGTACCTTCTTGGGCCTGTTTGACTGATCGGAGCTAAAGCTCAGCTCCAGCTGGTCCAGGTCTCCATCCCTGCTTTCTTTCTCGTCTTCGCTGACGATCGGTCCGCCATTCTCACAGAGAGGGCTTTGGAAATCGTCATCAGGGAGTGGTGGGTAGCTGTATTTGAAAGGGTCCTGGAAAACATAAAAACGTCCTGATTATGGAGACTCTTACCAAGTGTAAACGGAAAAACTTTATGACATCATTGCTGTAAATACAAAATGATCATTTTCTGACTGACCCACAACAGAGAAGTCATCCATCTATTAAAAGAATCTAATAGAGAATGACAGTTAAAGCTATAAAAAACATTTAAACAAAAAAGAAACAAAAAATTTACTGACATGCATTAATACAAGTACTAACTATACTGACAGGTATACCAAATGAAAAAGGAGTTACCTGATAAGCTATCTACAAAGTGAGTTATTTTAGTCTGAAGTCCAATTACCAGTATGTGGGTCAACTAAAAAAGAGGTCTGAGTCAACACATTGATATGGGAGATTTCAAAGCAGAATGAAGCAGCATAACATTTCAGGAAAATGGTAATCCATTCAATCCAAATCCAAAAAAATAATAACGTACAGTTCCTCCCATGTGCGGGGGAAGGTATTCAGCATCGATGTAAGTCTGGACATCGTTCTTGCCCACAAACTTGAGCATGTTGACGGCTTCTGGACCCAGCCACGTCTTCACAATCTTCCAGGCCGCTGAGACCAAAAGAGACCGTTTCGTTACTCAAGGGAGTGGACACACACAGCACTGTTATCGCACCAACTTCATACTGCGAGCCAGTAAGAAGTCAGGCTGATCTGGCCTAATCTATGTGCAGAGAGTAATGTGGATTTTCCCATGTCAAAATGTTGCCTAGCACTGATTGACTCAATGAGTGAATCTGAGGGATAAAACAAGCCAGCTGGGCTGATAAGCAGACAGACACCAGTGGGGGCAGACAGGAACGATACTCTGCGGTAAACAGAGTTTGCTGTCCAACGCACAGATGGAGAGATTTCATCTAGAGATATTTGCTTATGTTCCTGAAGGAATACAGAAAGTCTTTCACTTCAAGTCATTAAATTCAAACGAAAACATTAACGATAATCAGCACAGCATCAACCTAGAAAAAAACCCTCCTACAGCCAGCCTCCAGAAGCCTAGCAGAGTACTCCTAGTATAGTTTTACTCAATGTGCACATCAGTAGATAATGTCACTTGGGATCATAACAGTGACCTGTGTGCTGTCCGTTGTAACCTTTATTTTTTCCCATAGGCCAAAGACACACAGTCTACAGACTACAACAGTGGTGTATTTATATGCCAAACTGTTTATGTCTTTGAGCTATAGCCAGCTAGAGGGCATAATTAAAACTAGGTTAGAGTTTACTGGAAATACTGGCTGTGTTACATGCACCCATTTTTTATTATAACCTATCAGAGTTCATGAGTATGTTCATGAGTAGCCACAGTGCTCTAGATAGAAACCCCACCCACTACCCATTCCAGATTCACTCACCATTCATGATCCAAGGCATCTCGTACATGATCATTTTGGCTAAAGGGAAAAAGAATTAGAAATATCAGACAATTAAGACTCCAGATTGGGATGTGCAATTTAGATGTGCATAATATAAATAAATTCGGCACAGTGATTATATCTCTCTCACACACACACACAGCTCCTGAAAAAATTAAGAGCCCACGGCACAATTTAAAAGAAAAATCAGCATTTTTAAATCCTGGTTTAATCCTGGTTCTGCTGGCAGAAGGCTACACTGAGCAGCAGGTTGCTTCCATGTTCAATGTTTCTAAGACTTCACTGCGTGGCAGGTTTCTTCCAGGTTCAACGTTTTTAAGACAGCAGTAGCCTACACAAGAACAAGGTGAAGCAGGAGACACTGGGAATGACCAGAAACCAGCCAGGTAATGGTCGGAAGTGACTTTCTAATGACAGAGTTGACCGTTAACTTATCCAGCAGTGGCTCATGAATTGGAGGATGACATGACTTTCATATGGCATGGGAAACATTAAGTGGTGTGAAGTGCAGTGCTAGGACAGTTAGTATCAGGCTCCTAGAAGCAGGACTGAAGTCCCATAAAGCAAGGGAAAAGCTCTTAACTACGGAGAAACTGAGAAGAACCAGGCTGCAGTTTGCAAAAATAAATAAATAAAATAAATAATGTAAATAATTTTAATAAAATAATAAAATAAATAATTTTACACGGATGCAAAAACATAAATTGAGAAATAAGTGAAACAAAAAATTGTGCTCTGTGTTTTTCCGGGGGTGTATTATCATATCAGCTGGGTAAGACAGGCATGCTTCTATAGGCCGTGGTGCCTATTGCTTTCTATTTTCAGTCCTAACACATAAACCTTTGCCTATTAAGGAAGCACATTTCCCTAACCCTAAGCCTAACCCTAACCTTTACATCAAGAATTAAGTGCCGAAATGTCAGAAAATCCCTCTAAATAAATATGAGTATCAAATAAAACAACACAAAGTTTTTTTAGAGAAATTAGTGCATGACAAGGAAACATAACTCAGATACTTACATAAAAACTTTGGATAATATATTTTGAAGCAATTAATAATGTACTTCACGAAATCCATGTCCTAAATAAAATAGATAAAAAAAAAGTTAATTTCAAAGGCAAGGAAAAGACCATTAAAGAAACAGAAATATCAAATTTGCTCAAAAGTAGTACATACACCCTTTAAGAGTGAACAACTGAAGTGACCCCAATAAGGAGTGTCAAAGTCACATAGTTCTCACACTGTTTTGGTTTATTATTTTCTATTTCTAGCAACCCTTTAATAGATGCATGCACATATTTTCATTAAGGGCAAACAGAGGACAAGAGCTTTTCTGTAGACACCATGCAACTGCTAAAATCAGATTCAGGGTTTGTTTGTTTCCGGGAATAAATTCCTGGTCACTGGAATGTCATCACACAGCCCTGATCGCTATCTTGACGAACAAGTCAAATCAAAAGAGCCATTATCAGCACTGGCGATCAACAGATCTGGAAGAAACCACTTTTCACCACAGGTTAAAATGAATGAAAGTCCCTCCACCGCACAAAGGACAGAGCAACCAATGTGATATTTTTTTTACATATTTCCAAGAGGAAAATATGAGCATAGAAGAGATGTGAAGTGGGCTGCACACAGAGGACAATAAACAGTGATACGATATTTACCTTCACATGTGCCACTGATGCAAGTTTAAACAAAATCAATAAATCAAATATTAAACCTGTCCCCCTCTGAAGACCACGTACCAAAAGTGATACCATTACAAAAGCATGTAAAATAGCTTTATTGTGGGTTTAAACATTTTACTAACCCTTCTGACTAACGCTTTAGGCTTTCCTTCTAGAACACATGACTAAGCAAAAGCTGATGATTTTAACTGCTGTTGCAGACTCTTGTCAGGGATGAGTGAAGGGTGTCCATGTGCTTGACCCTGGAGAGCCGAGAAGCTCCACCAGCTTTAATTCTGAGTAAAGATCCACAAGTGTCTGGAAGCAGAGCAGGCAATCAAATACTTACTGATTAGGCCCGTCTCAATTATCACATAATTGCCTGATAATTGCGGTCAGCTCAAATAAGCGCCATTTTGCATAATCACTAGAATCGTCTCCATCCATCTGTATAAAAATAGCTGGATGAAACAGATGTCACATATCTATCACCATTCCCACACCGTTTTCCACCATGTTATGTTCATTTAATGACGTCACCTCGTTGCCAGTTACATGGATCTCTACTCACAAGCAGCGTTACATTTCACAGCTTATTTTACATCGGTGCCCGATTTGTACCACTTCGTTTTGCGACATTTTCATGACCCAACCTAATCCTATTAATATTCCTTTTCATGACGTTAGGCTCATTTTATGGACTGCTTGTAAGTGATCTCCACCAGACCAGAATTAGATATACAGCAAAATATTCTGATTTTGTATCCTTTGTGTTCCTCGTCTGTTTACTAAAAGTTCTGCATAGCACTTGGACTTTTCTCTGAGTATGTGTTTATGGGCCTCCTTAGGTGCCCCAGTCACGACGGGGTGACTGTACATTAGGGTTGGTTTGGTACGGTACCTGGCATAGTAGAACGGTAATGGTACCAATTCGGTACCAATGCAAAAAATAAATATTCACACTATATTCAATACTTTTGAGTTCCCTCCCAATAGTTTTGTGTAACTTATATTGTGTAATAACAGCACTGTGTCCGTTTAAAGTGGAAAAGCTAGAATTAATTGACTACTAAGTATAAACCTAAATGACACAGACATGCCCTATAAAATATGCTTCAAGCATTGGGGGACAGTGCATACCATGTAACTGTCATATGTCATATACCAGTGGGTATTCTGGGTTTAAACCTTAACTAAGACACCGCGGTAAAGTTACCTTTATATTAAGTTCCCGGCTGTAATAACTTTCAACAAAAGCAAGCAACAAACGCCCCTTGGTTTTCCAGATTTCTTTACGGGCATATTTTAATTAATATTTCAATGTTTATGTGTGCACTACACGTTCAATATCTTAGATGTCTTGCTTACAGTAAGTGGTGGTGAATGGACACCAAAAAATTATTAATAGTTACGTATTATGGAAGTTACATGGTCTGCATTGGCCCCCATAGCTTAATGCTTAACACACACTTTACAGCAGGTCTGTATCGTTTAGGTTTATACTTATTAGCCCATTAATTCTATATTTTGTACTTTAAATGGACGCTGTACAGTTATTAGTAGTAAGAAAAGTAAGGCTACAGGAAGGCTACAACTACACTGTGAAGCAGACTTGCAAATAGGCTGTCGCAATAAACGATAAATCAATTAATTGCACGATAATCAAAATGAGGTCGATAATTTTTCTGGCCGTGATATTCATTTGCATGCTTGTTTGTTTTCCTCGTGCCTCTCTCTACCAAATGGGAATATCGGCTCTTTTTAGCGAACCGGCTCATTTTGCTCAGCTCACCAAGAAGAGCTGGCTCTTTCAGCCCCTAAACAGCTCTTAAAAAAAAAAAACACCCTTCGCTTTGTTTAACCTGATGCTGATTAGCGTGACCTGAATTGAGCTTGTTAAAAATAAGACGCCGTCTCGTGGGCAGGTACAATACGGACTTTTGGTTATGCCCACACCTGCTTTTATTCATATGGAGTGTTTTGTTGTTAGTTAGCACTTTTGTTTTGTTTACAAAGGTCCTAACTGGCAGTTTTGCTTGTTTTCCCTGTCTGAGCCTAATGTTTAATATTTTAAGGGCATACAATACAGAGATATATATACGTCATATGAAATTAATATAAAATCCCCAAAATCTCACACAATCTTATACACCCTGGCCAAACAATGTTCGGTCACCCTAGCCATACAAAAGACTGTGATTTAGACAATCTTATATTCAGCATATATATGTGATCATTATGCACACACATCTAGCTTGCTTAGCCGGATAACTTGTCGGATTTAAGCTATTCCCATTTAAATTGACTTTATCTTCGTTCACTTACATTTAGCCCAGGCTACCTTATTTCTGACAAGTTTTCCAGCTTTGTTGTAAACTAAAACAACATGGTTTATCATAAAACAGCAGGGTGAACGAAATGAGCGGATGCCAGTGTACTTATGCTGGAAAATGTGCAGATGTGTCCGATAGAGTCGGGTCAGCGGTACAGATCGCGTAGTGACAGCACCAACTTTACCTTGAGGTGTTATATTTGCATATATGTGCATATTTGCCCTGTACAATTGTAAAAGGCAAACAGAAATGCAACTTTTATTTATATGTTCCAATGCTAATTCATGGCTAGTCTTCTTCATGTGTATTATTAAACAATGATCAGGATAACAGAATACGAGTGTTATGAAATGAACAGAAAAAAGCCAAATAATCAAAATTATTTGCATGACAATTTATCATCAACTAAAATTTCATGAATATGACATCCGTATTACTGATACAGGCTTGAAACATGAAAAACCCCAAAGATGCACCTTAAAAATGCCTAGTCAAACCATACAAAGCTAGTATAAGATCATGAATGCTAGCTGCAAAAGAACCTCTAGCTTAGATACCATTGGCTGGGGCTTTTCTGGAAAGTTGTATAATGCGGTATTGACACTCCGAAGCAGCCCACATTTCTAACCAGAAAAATACAGCCATCTTCTTACCACACGCCAGATAGGTGATAGTCTAAGGTGCCTTTGAATACAACTAGAGCACTTTCTTCTATGGGAAAACAGTAAAGAAGTGGGTGACCTACAGTGAGGAGGCACAACAGAAGTCAGGGACAGGATAATGCTGTGGGACCAACCGAGAAGACTTACAGGACTTACTAATCCCCAAATACAAATCCAAGCACCCAAGGTCAATCCCACCACACTATACTCTGTATCTGAACACCCACTCAGCTTTGGTTACCAGTCTTCATCAAACGTATTTTTGAACACCATCTTTAAAATTATGACTTTTATAAACCTAATACTAAATGTACAAGGAACAAAGGTGTTGACCTCTATAAGTCCAAGTATAATGAATGGCAATTTGGTTTATACCAGGCTCAAAAATAAGGGAAAATTTCAATATTTTGCTGTACTTTCCATTTGTACCAAGGTCGCAAAGCTGAACCCAGGACAGAGCGGGGGCTGGGGGCTTACAATATTGCTGATCCCGGAGTCTGACATGTCGAAGACCACCGTCAAGGGTTTGCCAGGTTCCCGCCTGGCATAGCGCTCCAGCCAGAAAGCCACATACTTCTTCTTGTCCAGGAAGGTCTTGGCATCTTTGACATGAAGCTTCACCTTGAACCAGACTTGGAGCCAAAGGGGAGAACGAGTGTGAAACGGGGGAGCAAAGACTGAAGACACAGCGTCAGGTGTCCAACAACACATAGCTATTATTGCTATGTACTACTGAAAACAACCCATAATAAGGTCACAAGAGTGACAGTTTAATGGGCCTTAAAGTCTATGTAAATGTCAGTCTAATACTGAAATACTGCAAACCTGAGCTTACAAAAATCAGCGCATGGAAAGGGACAAAATTAAAAGGGAAAAATAATAATCTGCATACGGAGTCAATAGCACAAAACAAAAGAAGACAACCCCCTTTGGTTTACTTGAAAGAAGTTACTCCACATGAGTGACGTACACAACTTATTTTCTTCTTTATCATAGCCATGTAGGTAAACAGCCCCAGTCTCGAAAGTCCATTTTGGCACAGTGCTCTCGTCGAGGTCTGCAAAATAAGTCAAAAGAGCTCAGGCTCGGAGCCTGAGCCAGGCACGACAGAGAAGTGACTGCAAACCAACCCACAGGAACAGACCCGCCCACTCGCAGCACTCAGCCACAGTGAGACTCAGAACAGAAAACCCCAAAAAACATAAATCTGAATGAGTCAGCAGCTAAGGCTAGCTGAGGTTCCGAGCCAAAGAAACAGTCACGCGTTATTTTGGCAAAAATGACAATATACAACCAATTATACACAGTCTGTAAAGGTTTTGATGAAATATTTGGGTGATAAAAAGGGTTTTTCTCGAGGGTAAATGCACCCTTTCTGTAACAAAATCTTGACACACTAATCAGTATACTGATCTGCTTGAAGTTCCTTATAGAGAAAAGCAAACTTTAATCGCAGCCTTTGTATAGTAGGAACAACAGAGGCCCTCTTCAGGGGGCTCTGAAGGGCAAATTCAATAAACGGCTACAAATTGTTTTAGAGCAAGACAGAGCTGAGAGCAAACAGAAGCTACTGCATGACTTTGTGCTGTCTTTCAAGTAGGGTGGTAATGTGCAGTGCCTTCATTAAATGACATCAAAACATCATTTTAAAGACTCAAAAGGAATACTTGTTTATGAAAATGTGTGTGCATGTTTTTTTTCAAATAAATGTATTGTATTACTTTATAAAGATATATTTAAGATAAGATTTACTTTATTGCTCTGAGGGGGAAATCTCAGGCCACATCCTACCATTCACTCCAAACTCTTTTCTCCATTGAAAACTTTCATCGATCATTTTCAAGGTGTCCTCCACGATAAAATGTCGCCAGGTAAGGAAGCTTTTGGCATAGGCATCATCCTTCTCCAGCTTTTCCACATCCCTGGGGTCATATTTTTCTGCAGACTCTGTAGAGATTAGAACGGCAAACTAAAGCTTGTGCATCTTTTTCTTTAGCAATTTAGGCTGTTGACTGTTTACTTTGCATGAAGGAAACCGGAGACTTCAACATCAAATAAACATCCCCCCCCCCCCCTTTTTTTTTTTAGTTAAGTCAATGGGACAAATGCGTTTCCAAGATTCCCAGAGATAGCCGTCTAAAGCAGCTTTCCGTCTCAGCACAAAGCGGAGAGAATTACATAGTAGCCCTTTGTTAAAACAATGGACACATTTTACAACAGCAGGGAAAAAAAAAGAAAGAACGAAAGAAGGACCCCCATCGCAGCAAGGCATCTGTCGCGACACAGCCGTACCAAGTCAGTGCTCTCTCACAGTAATAAACTGTTATTATCATGCATTTTATACATGGTAACGCATTTAAAGGAAATTAAAGCAAACTTCCCGATGCTGACTTTTATTTCTCTTTCTAAACAGCAAATGAAAAAGACGGAAATATATTACATGCGAGCCATGAAGTTCAAACCGTTTATATTTTGATATACTATCGGGAGACCATTTGCTTTAATGCCTATGTCGCACCTGTAGTATCGGTGCCACAGTTGTATTGTTGAATTAATATTATGTTAATTCTGTAGCTAACTGCCCGGTTAAATATCAACAGTATGTTGAAAAGTCAGCCAGAGAGTGTATTTATCCTTTACCTTGGACATAGTCGCTCCTGAATCGCTGTCTTGTCTCTGCTATCTTCTCAGTTTCCTGCTGGATAAGTAAAACAGGTATAAAATAAAGGAGCGCTCGTGTGGGCTGCGGGACTGGCCGTTACTATGTCCTGGTTAGCTACCTGCTCTGAGTCCAGCAGCCTGCCATCCGCCATGTTCCTGCCGAAGTGGGCTGAGGCGCCGGGAAGCCGCTAGCACAGGAAACTGCGCCGCCGGGCCGCCATTGTGGCTCCGCGAAAGCGAAACCGCGACCCGTGACTCGCGTTCCTCGCCCGTCACTGACACAGGAACCGCATTTACGTGCGCCTATGTACCGAAAGCTGCAGCGCACACCTATATTTCTTCTGCTTTCCATACTCGCGATTAACTCACGTATCGAGTTTTCGGTTTATCTGTTCATCTCTGAAAAATGTAGCATGTACTTCCCCATGTTGCCCCATGTCACTTGTCTCATCATTAGACCTGCAATATAACATTATAACACTATTATAACACTCTTCAGCTTGAAATGCAGGTTAACTGCCAATCAATGACAAAAACATGGTAACATGGTCTCAATGGTATTTGAACTGCAGGAAGATTACCTTATTACTTTTTGCATTATTCAAGTTTTTTAAGATCCCCTTAAGGGGTGGTGTAGGGGTTCACTGGACAATATAATCGCTGTACTGTATACCTGCACCAGGTATAATTGAATTGAATTTGATCCCTGCTCTGTATATGTGGAGTCTGCACGTTCTCTTAATTTTGTGTTTTTTTTTTTGTAACTTTGGTTTCTTTCCGCAATCTGTGTCATTTTATTTGATTTGCAGAGAAGCATCAGTCTCATTTGAGTTGTTGTTGTTATGTAGACCCAATTATGGTTACCATAGCAACAGACAGCTATCTCAGCAAGGTTCTTGGGTATCTAGTGCAGAGCTGTACTCTCGGATGCTCCTGGCCTGTTTGGGCCCACACCAGGATGACAACTGGACCTTATGTGAAAGGCAGTGAAGGACTTCATGTTTGGTAATATTGGTAATATTTATGTTTGGTAATATTTACATTGAACTGCTAACACCAGCAGCCCTCAATGCAAAGCATTTTTTTGTGGGGGGTGTGAAATGTTATAAGAACTCTTTTTTCTGGATATAAGCATCTGCTGTGTATCAAAGGGTAAAAATGCATTTTCCTGATCCTGGTGATTTTATCAGTGTTGATGGAAGTGGGCCAGAATTTGGTTACTCAAAATGCCCTCGAAACAGTGTTTCCAGCCAAAATCGGCAAATTTATCTGACCTAATGCAGGGGAGGCTGAGTGGGATTCCCATGGAGGCTAACCGTCATTGTGAATGTATATACAGTGTAGATATAATTGGGTGTTTGTTCTGTTATTGCTCTGAAATTCTGGATCATACTGGTTGCCTCACTAGACATATTGTTATATATAGTACCATAAACTGAAGTTATTCATTCTGAATGTAATTTTCATGCCCATAATATCAGTGTTCATGTTGCTGCATTACCTCACATTACTGCAGAACTCAATAAAATGCCTGAAATAAATCTTCAGTATGACTAATTGCAAAGTACAAGGAAGCATATTTAACTTGTGCACTTCGGCACTAGAATTTTTTTTCTCTGGATAAATCAGAAAACTGATTTAACATTTACTTTCATTTGTTCAGCTGACATGGTTGTTCGCATACAGACATTTGCCAGTATCTGTTTTCTTTACATTTGACCTGTTCTGTCCATTACAAGAGGCCCAGCAACTCAGAACAGTAGGAATGAGGAACTCTGTCTAGGTGTTGTTTTCCTCCTCATAGAGAATGTGGAGTAATTGGGTTCAAAGGTGTAGCCGTCATGGTAAAAGACCGGTAAAAAATGCAGGGGGGGGGGGGGGTGCTTGGCCCTCTAGCGGTCATGAAGTGCTACTCCTGTATTACTGCAAAATGGTCGTAGTACTTGACTTGTGTAACGGTAGTGATTTATCGGCCACAAGTTTGATTTCAAATTAAATCAAAAGATTATTACTACTGCTTCTATGATTAAATTAATAAAAAATGTTTATGCCAAATATATCAGGTGTTAATTTGCTTACGCCAGTATCCCTGTTGTAAATGGTGGGCTGTGTCATGTACGAGGTCCAGTGAAAGCTGATGTCTCGGATCTCATTTCCCATTTAGATAGATGTGGAACCCTGCTTGTGAGATCCATCAAACCACGGCAGGCCACATGAGTGCTGTCTTTTAGCTGTTCAGATTGCAGCAGCAGTGTTTTTCATCTGGCCGTGCGGTGAAGTCTGATTGGAGGTGAGCTCCCCCGCAATCCACCCCCACCCCCGCTGCGTCTCCTCACTGCTGTTGCCTTCGCTGTACCATGAAAACCGAACAACAAACTCAATGAAGTGTCATGTGACATTGTATCATTCTGATAAGAGTTATTTGTGTGTTGCTGACGATTGAGGCAACATAATCTTCTATTTGTTATTCACAGATCAATAACAATCTTTGTAATCATTTAATGCCAGCTGCCTTTTCTAACTTTGCAGCACCCCCCCCCCACCCTACCAGAAACACACTTGCCTCCTAGCTGTTGCAACATGCATATGTCCACATACCTCATTATCTATGTGGCATGTGCATAATCACACCATTGTCTGAACTGAGTAAAAGACCTTCAGATAATATGATTAGGTGATGTAGTCACTCTAGGTAGAGTGTGTAGATATGTCCCCCTGCAACAGAATCCCATCCTCGGTGTCCCCTGCCCTGTGCTGATAAGCTCCAGGTTTACTATGACCCTGTAATGGACAGGCCGTTATAGCAGATGGATATCCTAATTAAATTCAGCACTGAAGTTTTTGGTTTTTCCATTGAAAAGCTTTTTGGGCAGAGGAGATGACAAGCAGCTATATGGCTGTTTCTTTATGAGCTGAGGTTTTATGATGGCCACATATCTCGTCTTCAGAACCTCAGAAATCCTGAATAGACGTGGAAAACTGGCTCCGCATTTTGCCCCGAATTTTAGCACCATGCAAATAGGGCTGCAGGATTTTCCCCAGAAAGTGGGAGTTACAGCCATTTGAGGCTGATTAAATCTTTTTCCAGTTACTGATAAAGCAAATGACTTAATTACCATCCCAGGCTTAAGAAGATAATACATGCATTGTGTTTTCAGAAATAGTATAAGTCTACTAATCCCTGATTGCATCATCTTTCCACAATAATGGAAATTTTAAATCCATATTTTGCATTTTGTCTGTTCGTATTTCTGTTAGTCTTGAATTTGTCTGTCCAATAAAGCAATATTTTATAACAGAGCCCAAAATTAATGTCTCTTAGCTCTTTATAATGTTAACTAGTATTGCTCACTGTCAAAATAAGATCAATAGTGGCTGTGAATCCGTTTGAACACACCATGTTTTCAAGGTCATATACATTTACGTATATGTGTGCTTTAAATCTGAAAGGAAAACCTGTTTAAAGTGCTCATAAAGTTAGTTACATTGAAATGGGCTATTTCAGGTTCTTATTCCATTTTTGTTTTTCTTTTTGCTATTAGGGTTATCTCTGTGGCAGACAGATCCTGTGTTATTCCATGGTAAAACACTAAACAGTCTATTTTGGCATGTATACTTTGAATTACAGACCCACAGTTCATAAAAAAAGGTCTTTCAGAACCTTGTAATTTGCAAGCACCGCAAATCTCTAGTTTTGCTACGAGACACAATCCTACCCTGACGGTGTCAACAGAGTAGTTTTGAAATGTGAATACAAATGGAGTGTATATTGCCCTAGATTTTGGCCTTAATGACTGCCTCAGACGCACTATGGGATTTGTTCATGTCAATATTTGCTTGAGAATGGTGGTGCTGTGTCCCTCCTTATGGAATAAATGTCAGACCTATTTTCCTGCAGTGTCCAACACGGGGACACGTCTGTCCAGCTGTTTCACCCACGCCGGACTGTTGTTGTCATGTTATCTCCAATATTTCAAATGCAATAGTTGTTCTGCAAGCTTCCATGTTATCTACAGAATAAGTCCCACCTCTGTAAACTATGATAAGGTTTTCTGGGTTACAGTGTCATCATAGCTAGCTGGCTCTATTTTACGCTTCCTCTCTAAGTTGACTCATTGTGACAACTTTGATGAGTGAGTCCCACACCCAGGCCTTAACGGAGGTGCAGTGTCCAATCCCAGCTGTACCCCCATAAACAACCGTGGGAGCAGTCATGCTGATCTATTGCAGATGTAAACAAAAGGGACAGTTTATTAAGAACCTCTTTATTTCAGTGCCAAATTGGAGTCATTGACATTGGCTGGTATCAGGTCACATAATCTCTGGAAGCATTTTAAAAAATTTATTTGTTTTGTGATTGGTTACTCCAGGGAGGGGGGTGAGTTGTACAGATGATCTGTAGGGATTCATCTGGACTGGCTTAATCACTGTGTGTTGCAGGTTTTCAGGTTTGCCTCCTCCCCAGTGTCCCTGGAACCTGTATTCAGAAGGCTACCCACTACCCACCGGCAATTTTCTGGTCTGATTTAGTGCATCCTGCTCCGTTGGGTATTATCGGAATTCACCACCACTTCCTGTTTGTGTTTCTATATATACACCTGTCTATTTCTTTTCATTACCCTGCTTTCCTGTCAGTGTAATGTTGACTCCCTTTGGTAGCTGTTATGAAGTTATTTATGCGTCTAGTCATTCATAGTTCCCATGGCCATTTAGCGATCGCTAATTGGCACACTGTATCATTCAGTGAATTTCCAAATTACGCAGGACTGGGTAGCTAGCCTGCCCAACGCTCGCTGCACACACTCATTACACTACTTGTGCAGATGCCCTTTCTCTGTTTCTTAATGAGCTGATCATTTCCATGGGCCAGTAGGTCATTTTGGAGGAAAGTGTTGGGTGATTATGGATCACATTACTGTCGCAGAATGAAATGAGCGGCTCAAGATTGTGGCCATCGAATGGACAGGCCTGCGGGCTCTGATTCTGCCAAGCTTATTTCACATACAGCGAGGGGTTCTTTTAAAACAGCTCCAGAATAATGTCTGCACTAGTACTGGTTTAAATTTAGCCACTGTCAGCATTTAAATGTCAAGTAACCCTAAAATGATGTAGTTTTCATATAGAAAACCTTTTTTATATAAAATGTTCTAGTTCCAGTATGCTATTTTTTTCAGTTAAAGGTGAAGATGACAGTCAAAGTCAAAATATGATTTCCAGTTCTCATGTTGTCATAGCCAAAGTCATTCACTTTGTGCGCTCCAGTGTTTATCAGACGCTTCAAAGGAATGTTTTCAATTCCTCACTGAGCAGCCGAGAGACCAAAGCGATGAGAGAGGAGCAGGAAGATCTAAGATCTGCGGGGGGAGAAGCCGGCATCGGCGACTGCTGGAAGAGTCACCAGCTCAGCTGACATAATGACCGCATTTCTACACAGTCAGAGGACTCGACTGCATTCGGGAACACGAACAGCATATGAAATAGATTTCCAAAGAAACTGAAACAAGTATACATGTATGCATCAAATGAATATAGCAGTTAAAAAGGCTATACAAGCATAAACGTTATATCAAACCTTTTGACTATCTGCACAATAAGTAATTTAGATTCCCAGTACAAATGTATGTTTCATGCCTGAACTGTATTTAGCCCACAAACAAATACAGCAGTTTTGCACGTATGAATATTCCTAGTTGATTAATTTAGTAACAAAACTGTACTCCACGGTTAGGAATTGTTACATTTTCACAGAAATGAAATCTATTTTACGCTTTTTGTATGAAAGTTCCCCTCAAAGCATCCTCAAAATCTTCCATTTCAATCAGTCACTGAATTTCTCAGCCAGAGCAATCCTCAGAAAGGTAAAAGCAGCATCATTTCAGAGAGCTCAGTCTGTCTTTTACATTACCTTGTCTACAAATTTTGAATCGTGTCACATATAGGAAAAATGTCCTCAGAAAATCACAACATCTGTACATAGATTGTACTTTTTATGGATCCCTACATCCAGAAAAAAAAAATCCAAAAACAATCATCACCCATCCATTTTCTATACCTGCTTTTCTTCCCATCCACGGTCATGGGGTCCCGAGCCTGTCGTGGAAGCTACAAGTCAGGGCAGTGAATAACGCAAGATAGGGCGCCAACCCAATGCAGAAAACCAACATAATGAACCATTATTGTGTTCGTCAACCTTAAATGTCCCAGCAGTAGAGGAAGGGCAACGAAGACACACTCTGTATTCTGTATGTCTGCCAGGCAGCTTGGCACATCCACCAAATGGTCACTCTCTGTGAACGATCTCGTGTCTTATGATCTTGTATGTGATCCAGTAGAAGATGTTGAAAATGAGGAAGGCCAGGGGAAATGCTGCCCTGGATATGGTGTCGATCCTCTTGGCCCGATCTACAAACTTTTTCCTCATGCTGTCTGTGTCTTTAGGTATTTGTGCTGGGGTCAGTTGGTTTGCTGGGGGTGTCTTCATGGCTGTGCCATCCTTTATCTGAAGACAGTGGCCCATGCCATAGCTGGAAAACTTGAGATGACTGTCCCCCATGTCATCATCCTGCTAGAATAAGAGGCACGATTGAGGCATTTCTCAATACCGATCAGGAGCTCTGACATCATCACAGGTCTCCAAAGCTTAAACAGTATAATACAGTATAGATACTGTATTATCTATACTAGCATAAACTAATAGGGCTTCTAACCAATGTGAAAAATGACAAAATGGCTGTATTAATTCATTGGTCGGATAGAGGTATCATGCCCTGGTACGGCATGTTACCACACCCACCACACAACAAATACCTTGGGATCCCAGTTAGCAATCCCCCAGGGTGACTTGCCGTCCAGTCCCATCCTCTGGAAGTGGCCACCTATCTGCCGCAACCTTGTGTCACATGCACATCCCCTTGGCCTGGACCACCTGCTCGGGTCCTCAGACATGAGGATGTTGCAAGCCAGACCACCCGTATGGAATCACGCCGCAGGGCCATAGTGCCGTAACTGACACTCCCTCACAATGCAGGTAATGTGCCTCATTCTTGCTTGTTCGGCACAAAGTCAAAATAGTGGTACCCAAGGATTCTCCAAAGAGACACACTATCAAAAGTAGTCCAGTCTTTGTCTCAGCTCACTAGATATCATCTATCCGTATAGCTCAACAGGAAGTACCCGGACTCTAAAGACTTGGACCTTCGTCTTCTTACAAAGATATCGTGAGTGCCACACACCCCTTTGCAGAGACCTCACAACTCCTCCATGCTCTCCCAATCCATCTAATGACTTCTTGACATAGTGTCTCCACAGACCAATACACTGCTGATGGCTATGCCTAAGAGGTCATTAAAAGCTTGGATATTGGTTTTGATCCAGGATACTCACAAAGCCCAGATACTCAGGCTCTTCACTTAGTCCCCAACAAGAGCCTCCATTGACTTTGTAAAGATCATAGCATCATCAAAAAAGATCAGTGAATCTTTCTTCACCAACAGATGCCCCACAGCTGCTGGACCCCATGACCCTGCCCAACACCCAGTCCATGGGAGAATTGAACAGAGTAGGAGCAAGAAAGTACCCTTGATGAACCTCAGAATCAACTGGCAGGAATGCCAGAATCAACTGGCAGGTTCTGCCTCCACTCTGCACAGCACTCACAATGTACCAGTGTACAGGCCGGCCATGGTATGCTATCATGAGAAGCAGCACATCTTGGCTGTGCTGGAGCCATCAAATGGACCTCTCCTGTTGTGTATGGGAGGATCAAAGGTCAGGTGCATAAAGCATTTATTAAAACAGGATTCTCCTGCTCTCTTTGCAACCAAGGCAAGTTCACCTGCATCGAGGTGAAGTTCCACCTGGAGAGACAGATGGGCTACTATCTGATCCAGATGTACATTCCCAGCCTGCTCATTGTCATTCTGTCCTGGGTGTCCTTCTGGATCAAGACCATGGCCATGGTCTCAGGATGTTCCACAGTGCAGCTCGATTAATGTAGCTTAATGTTTTATAAAGATCGACAAAGGCTACAAAGAAACTGCCAATATTCATATTTGTGCTCGATAAGAGCCCTCAGTGCCAGTATGCGGTGAATAGTAGACTTCTTAAGCATAAAATCAGACTGCTGGTAGGCAAGCAAGAGATCACAGACCTTATTGAGGATGACCTTAACAAGGCCCTGTCCCTGCACTGAGAGCGGTGTTACCCCCTGTAGTAGCTGCATCACCCGTCCCTTTCCCTGTAGGGACAACAGGTCAGTCAATTGGGATGATGCCCATCTTCCAAATGGTAGCAGATATTGCTTGCAATGCCAGGAGGACAGCCTTACAGCCAGCCTGGAGAAGTTCACGCTGGATACACAGACTCCTGCAGACTTCCCTACCCTCAGCTGGTTCACCATCTCTGCAATCTCAGTGAGACTGGGTAGTTCACAGCTACTTGGAAAATCAGCCTGGAGAACTGTGGACCCAGAGATGTCCAACAACCTGCAGTAGCTGGAGGATCGGCTTTAAACGGCTGCTCAAAGTAGCCGGCCCAGCAGGGCCCAACTGCAGTGTCATCAGTGAGGACTGTTCCATCACCCACCCTGACTGCGACTCTCCGTGTAACAGATCCCGACGTGCATAATGCTTCCATTCCTGTAAGCAGGACATAGGTTGCGAGACCATAGATGGTGTGTCACTTGCTCAAAAATCCCTCTAACAAATGTTTCTTTATCTACCCCTAAGAGCCCTTGCAGCTGTCAGTCTCAGTTCCCAGTACAGGCAGGAGTTGCTATCAAGCCGTGCACTGCAACTTCTCTCGATAATATCCAGGGAAACTGCGACATGAAACACCTCCTTCTGGGAACATCGGCAACATCAACACCACCCTCAGCAACCTTCAGGGTCTTGTCATTGAAGGTCTCCCGCATCACATTAGAATCGGCAGTCACATCCAATTCTGCAAGTTCCTCACCCAAACTGTGTGCAAACTCATTAAAAACAGCCTCTTTCTCCTAGTAGATGGTACTGGACCTAGACTGAATCTTCAACAACAAGTCTGTGGTCAGAATTCACAAACTAGGCTCTTCTGCTGACCCTGTAGTTCTGTAGGAACCTCCAGCATCTGTCCACGAGGATGTAATCCATCTCCTTTGCCATACTACCAGTATTGAAGTACCAAGTCCAGCAATGCGGCTCAGGGTACTGGCACCAGGATCCGCCATTCCACAGCCCCTGACCTTTTGCAAAGTCAAGGGACATGGACCCACTTTCACCACAGTCTCCAGACTCGTAGGGACTGACACAATCCTCATAGCCTGTCCCATCAGTGCCAAAGGTCGCATTGAAGTCACCCATGACCAGAGGAGTATCACCTCGTGAGCACCTATCAACCACAGAGTGAAGCTGTGAATAAAATGTCTCATTGCTGAGACATCACTCACCGTGGTTGAAGCATACACTGAGACAACAGAGAAGACACCCAGAGAGTGCCTCATAATCTCATAATTTGCTCATTGAAGGAAGTGACACCATACACTATTGGGAGGAGGCAGTCCACCACAGCAACAGCTACTCCTCGTGGATTGGCAGCAATCAGAGTGACCAGACAAATCATAGGAGCACCCGCATCACTCCCTGCTCTGTGTATCTCAGAGAGTGCCACCACTGAAATGTTGTCTTTACAAAGCCCCTCCGACAGCAAAAGAAGATGGTCATCATGCCGGAGAGAAAAGACATTCCAAGCAGCTACGTAGATGGCCTGCCTGAGATTAGGACCCGAGTGCTGCCAGTGCTGTGAGCAACACTTCAGCACAACACCAGTTCCGATCCCCAACAGGCCTGACCCCATTGGCTCTCCGGCGATTTCAACTCTTCCGGGGATGAGGTTCCCCATGGTTTCCCACATCCCCTTCAAGATGCATGTAGCCTTCCCATGGGCAGCTGCAGCTAAACTGAGCTAAGTTTTTTCTTTGCAAGCTGGAAAACCGCCTGAAGGGTTGGGTGCAGTTTAACGTCATACCCAGGATGTAATAATGCTCAGCTGGTCCTTTTTGTATCTGCACAATTGTAACGAGCCAGCTGTACTGAAGACGCAGGGCATGCAAGTGAAAGCATGATGGTGCTTTTTCACATGGAATTATGTTTATTCTGACAATAATGGCTGCGTTGTTGTTTCTTAGGAGCATAAGACTTCCACTTGCCCCAGGAACTGACAATGCCAGCAGAACCACTGTGGACTGCTGATGGCTGGAAATGGTAGCTGTCGGGCCCACTTCCCCACTCATGGCTCCCCCTGCACTCCAACAGGGCTCTGCTATCATTCACGATGCTCAGGAGCCGTTGGAAACCTTGATGATGAAACTTGTTATGTTATGTGCCCAGCCTTACACTAATAAACCAATGCATCATCTGTCAGAAAATCTGATGGACTGAAGGCAAAGCCTTGTAGGGAAATGCACTTTATCTGAACTGCTTAGTAATCTGAGCGTCTATATAAAACAAGTAAAATGTAGGTCACAAGGACCAAAATAAGAATAATCATCCATTTACTGTTAAAATCTTCAAATTATCAATCCAGGGTCCACTTTCACTTTTATGGGCCCCCACCCCATAAATGGACACCAGCTTTGTTATTTTGTTGAAGGGTCCAAGTCACCACAGGTCTCACCTTGTGACTGCGTCGCTGGCTCCGTCTCAAACGTAGTAACTCCTTCTGTTGCCGGGAGACAAAGTTAACCCCTGCATACTCCAAGAGAGCGGCGAACACAAAGAGCAGGCAGACGGCCATCCAAATGTCGATGGCCTTCACGTAGGACACCTGGTCAACAACAACGGCAGCATCAGCCCAAAATATCATAATCACATGTTCGGTGCTCTAGCAGTACTCATTCAATGGATAGCCGCGTAACGATTATTTTAATGATACGGTGCAGTACTTATTAGTCAGGAGAGCTCTCTCCCAAAATACTGCCACCAAAGTAATTCATAAGAGTGTTTATGGGCGTGGCAGAATTAACGTGTTGTTCATAGCAGCAGAAAATATTTATTCACAGAAGCAATTATGCAGGTTTTGAAATCCCTCACAAACCATTTAACACAGGCCTTATTACCATATTTTCAAAATAGTGTCTCCGAAAATGGTTTCCTCATTAAAAGACAAAGGGATGTTGCCAGAACCTATTACATTTAATTAGAAACTGGTATTCTAAATAATATTTTGGGAGTCTTATTTCCGACCAGGAAGCCCAATTTTTTCCTATTTATATTTATTGTTAGTTTGAAAACCTGAAATAAGTTCACACTAAAAGGTAGCATTCTTTAAGGTGCCTTGCAATTATGCAGTTTGTCAGTAAATCATGTGTTCAACATTATAAATAGGATGCTTACTGTTTGACAGTCATTGATTCCTATCAGAGAAAATGCTCCTCTTCTGCCTTTGTCTCTCAGGATTACAACTTCTGATGGGCTATTTCATGTTGAATGTGAAGTCAACAATCTGACCTTTCTTAAGTATAGTGCTCATCTAATGTATCTCTGGTGTGTCCAGAGGTGTCGCTAAAGATTTTGGGCCCCATGAAGACATATCATATTGGGCCCCCAAACCAGACAAATCCAAAGGCACCCTTGAGTGTTGCATGGAGGCTACAACTATGTGATCTAAATGCCCTTCAAAGAGTTATGAAATTGAACTCTTTTCTATAGAAAATGTTTATTGCCCAAATTCTGAGTGAAATCATGACTGGATTCTAGACTGTACTGACGCAATCACCCAGACCAGATGCGGCCTCCATGGGGAGCACAGGGGTACCTTGGGCAAGGAGGCACGAGAGCCTGAGCTCTGCGTCGTCATGGTGAGCACTGTGGTGATGCCCAGCGCCACCCGGGCTGGTGCGGCGTCCATGTTGATCCAGAAGGACACCCAGGACAGAATGACGATGAGCAGGCTGGGGATGTACATCTGGATCAGATAGTAGCCCATCTGTCTCTCCAGGTGGAACTTCACCTCGATGCAGGTGAACTTTCCTTGGTTGCAAAGAGAGCAGGAGAATCCTGTTTTAATAAATGCTCTATGCACTTGACCTTTGATCCTCCCATACACAACAGGAGAGGTCCATTTGGTGGCTCCAGCACAGCCAAGATGTGCTGCTTCTCGTGATAGCATGAATCACACAATCATTCAGAACCTTTCTGGACATTTCTATCTCCATACAAATACAAATTATGGTATCAAAATGCTCATAACTGCCAAAAGTTCTTAAGCTTTCCCAGGAATCATGCGACCATAGGAAGCCAGCTTCTGGTTTCTGATGGCATTCTCTTTCACCTGTGTTGTAGTGCTTGGTGCAGTACCCAAGCTCCTTTTCATCCCTCAGGATGAACTGCGGCAAGGTGAGACCCTCTGCCACCTGCAGGGGACCTTCCTGGAGCCACTCGAAGATCAAGTCATTCATTGTGTAGCCGACTGGAGAAACATAAGCGGACATGAGTTAAGATTTCAAAATACTAAATTGTTATGTTCAGCTACAAAATGTATGGGTAAGAAACACACAAGAATAACAACAACATCACCTCTAAGTATAAGAATACCCCTCCATCCCATGCGTTAATGTGATTGAATTGTACAATTTAAAACATTTTTATTGTTTTCTGCATTATTTCAACTAACTTTGCAAGTGCAGCCAATCGATAGTGAGCCATAATAAATTAATGTTTACTTGGACCGCAAGTAAACTCAGTGGCTGTTTTAAAAATGCTTTTAAAATGACTAATGTTTTCAGTTGACATAATGCCTCTGGCTGTGAATGGGAATTACATCCAGTGTGGTATTTGAACAGAAAAATGAAACTGCAAATGAGTCATAGTTAGCTGGATAAACATTTGTGTGCTGGCTCTGATGGGAGTCATTTCTCTTTCTTGTTTGTCTTGATGAAGTGTTACCCATAAGTGGTTCACAAAGTGCCCATTGTCATACCTCATCTCTCCAGCTCAATTGACATTAAATAATGAAAGATTATTCTTATAGCTGAAGGGCTCGTCTAAAAGGCTGCCATTTCTGTTTGACCTTTGATCCATATAAGAAGATGTGGCACTGTTATCATTTAAATTTTCCCACTCAGAGTTATGGACATTAAGCAAGTAGAGTCAAGTTAGTTTATTTATAAAGCATGTTTTAAAACACGTGTTTTTTACCAAAGTGCTGTACGACACAGTAAATAGACACCACATATAAAATACTTATTATTAGTAGTAATTTATAAGAGTAAATCCAATAATAGAAATCACTACACATAGAATCCAACACTCACAGCTCTCCAACTGCATGGTACACGTCTGCACATCCATTGGGAAGTTCTTCAGGTCCATCGGACAAGACAGGGTTAACGTCAGGCTGAAAGAAAGTTAACGCCAGGCTAAATTGGAAACAGCCAGCCCTGATACAGTGACTAACGTGTTCCTGAAAAACCTGGTGCATACATCCAACGGGGAAAATAGCAGTCTTAGTAACTTACGCCAAAGGAATGGAATTATATAAAGAAGCATTGATATGAATGGCCAATAATGCAATTGTATACATTGTAAGTAAGATATAGTAATTATATATTAATGAGTTTTGGGTCTTATGAATCTCACAAGACTTGCCAAACTCACGAACTTGACAACTGCAGGGAGTCCCGAGTAGTGAGCCATGAAGCTGAGCATGCTCTCAGCACAAATACAATGCATATGGGCACTGAAGGCAGCACGGCTATGGAGAGTCTATGAAAAGCAAATGTGAGTGAATTTTAAAAGGTTGCTGTGTGTTTTGATATGTTAATTTGTAAAATATTTTTAGGACTTTGACCTGCGAATTGCATAGACAAAACGTTTGATTCTTTTAGCTCTGAAAACCGACTGGAAAGAATCTGTTCAAAAGAACAATGCATTCACGACTCTGACATCACTATCGATCATTTGGATAGCTGTTTTGGCATGCAAGTAGTGTTTCTTGTTTAGACCACATTACACTGTAGTTTGCATAGTGCTTCCACTCCGACTGAAAATCATGCAAATACAAATGCGATTCCGCCTTGTATTGGACTTGGGTACTAATAAATCTGTCGCGGAAGATCCCCTTTCATCTGGGATCACTACCCCTGTGGCCCCACCCCTGTGACCCAGGTCAGGGTCTGCAGCTTTGCAGGCTCCAGGCTCTTATGCAGACAGGTGAGCACAATTACTGAAAGAGTTAAGTGGTTTCTGGCTTCTATCTAAGGAGTTTAACACTTAACTAAACAAAATGCTACAACCTCATCTTTTGAGGCAGGCGTGCAATTTTTATTTACTCTAAATCATTTCCATTTTACTCTCATTTATTTTGTCTCTGTAACTGAGGAGTTACACAGCCTGACTGTCTGTATAATTAAATGCCTGCGGTTTAGAGAAGCTCTGTCCTCAAGCCGGTACATTGCGGTCCAGCTTTGAGCTAAGCAATGTCATTGGCCGCCGCCGCCGCCCCCCCCAGGAGCTACCTGTAACCAGTGGTAATATCTATTCATCACACACCCGAGATCACCTCCTAAAAGGTTCTCCAGGGAAGAACCGGGTGTCATTGATCATTGCGCTGCTGACAGGTCACAACCCTGCAACAGCTTAGTCCTGCTGGTTTCTCATAGCAACACCTAGCATCACTTCCGCAGCAACTCCTCTGCAACAGTATTTATGCATTGGACTTGGCCGGCTGGGCTCTATGCATTTCAGCACAATCTTCCCTAACTGGTCATTTTTTCATAACATATCTGAGGTTAATCCTGGGAAGCATGCTCACAGGCAGGATATATCCAAGCAAAAGCATGATAACTCTATGCATATAAACCCTGAACCCTGGAGGGGTAGGGGCACAAAGCCATCTGCAAAGCCACTGCATTGCCCATGGCCTGATATGTGCTGTTTTTTTATTATTGTGGACCTTGATTTTATTTATTATCTGTCAAACATTAATCTTCACAAACCAATGTGCTGTCTCTATTGGGAATCCACCATCAGGGCCAATCTCAGGAATACACACTAAACATGCAATTGTTCTTTCTCCCATGGCAACACTGTCAAAATCTGTGATAAGAAGCTTGCGTCTTGTATTAATTTCCATTCCTGGAAGCAATGTATTTTCACTCAGTTCAGCAGACCAAGCCTCTTACTGGGCAGGCATGAGCTCTAGATAATTAGAGCAAGAACATCTGCTCAAGGAAAAAAAATATATTAACAAAAAAACGATGAGGTCTTGCATGCATCAAGGCATATTCCTGCTGTGTCTTGATGTGAGCTGTGTGCTCAGATGCTGCTTATGTAAGACCTTTTGATCAAAATGATCATCACATGTTCAATGGAGACAACTGGTACTCCTGGAGACACCTCTGTTCTATTGTTTTGATTAATCAGCTACTTAATCCTGTATTCTCAGGAGTACCATATCATCTCCAATGAGTTTCTGAGACCTTCTATACATCAAAATATTGTTGTTATTGATATTTTCAAAAAAAGAAGAGCATTCATCAGTCTCCAGGTGTGGAAGGGATTAGTGCAAATTAGGTGAAAATCCATTCAAAGATGGCCACTCAAGATAAAAAGCCTTTGATGTAGCTAAAGTTTTTTTTAGGTTTAGCGATAATTGCACCTTCAATGGGGCTTACCGCATTTTAAATACGCAGAGCTGTAAGGGACTGGACAAGTGCTGTTATATTGTGCTTAGTTGGTAATTATGATTCAACCAACCTTTTAAACATGTATGGCGGACTTATATACAGGCTTAGAGTGTTAATGGATAAAAGCCAGGCAGACATGGGCAGCAATAAAGTTGTGAGTCAACCTCGTATTATAATTAAGGAGATGTACAGACCTCCTCCGCATTCGCAGTTCCAGATATTCACGAATTGCCCGTGAACAAATTAACGGGAATACTTGTCCAAAGACGGCATAAAATCGAGCAAGATGCGTATTCCAAAAACAATAAGATAAATGGATAAAATTTTATTACGTATGAATATTAGTAATACATAATATTTTTATATATATTATTATTATTATTTATTTGTTCATTTTAATGAATGTATTTATTTGTATTATTACTTCTTTTTCCTTTATCTTTGAAATGTAATATTGATGTATTGATTTGAATGTATTCTGGTCTTTGTAAAGCACTTTGAATTGCCTTGTGTCTGAATTGTGCTATATAAATAAACTTGCCTTGCCTTGCCTTTGGTTTGGGCATGCCTCACATCTTTGTCTCGATAACAGCCTCACTGTTAGCTGTCTTTG
>JAODKN010000001.1:36046803-36063633 GCA_026774425.1 Petrocephalus zakoni
TTTCCCATAGAAATGAATGGAAGGTCCCCATTTAGATAGGTACGCCGAGGCTGTGTGTGTGTGTGTGTGTGTGTGTGCACGCAAGGAGGCCCACCAATGCTCTCTTAAATCAATTGTCATAATGTGTGAATTTCTGGATTTGTTTTACAGTGTCTATCGTACAAACTGGAAGAATAAACTTTTTCAGGCTGAAACTGACAAAAAACACCTGACCAGTGGCTGAGTTCACCAGTCGGTTTTCGCTTTTACACACCCTCAGTGGCTATAAAAACACCTGCGTTACGTTATAAATTGATTTTGTCCTTAGGTACAAAAGTAGCTAGCTTGATTATCGCTAATGAATTATTTCATATATGACAAACCACAGGATGCCACTGCCTAAGCAGGCCTGTTAAAGTTTACTAGAATAGGCAAGACCAGGTATGGTTGTAACATGAGGAGAGTTGTAACACCACCAATTCCGCCAATCAGGGATAGACTGAGAGTCATATAATCATTTCAGTGTTTACCCACTTCCTCCCTAAACCCACATGGTGGATAGCAAGGCTGGAAACAGGTACATGCAGATTGTATTAATAAAAAACAGATTTTGAGATAAGAAAGTAATTTTTTTTATAAAGACTATGTTTTGTTAAGTATTTATTCTATTGCATATAAAGTCATATGACTTAAATTAAATAGTAGTTTCTCAGGTAAACTGTGATGCATTTTTCCCCCGCTAATTTCAAACCACTGTCCTACTACAGCTAGCTAAATGATGGCTAATAGGGGTGGGGTGGGTTGTAACACATCTTTAAAAAGTGTTACAACCATACCCAGTCTCCCCTACCACTAGCATACTAGCAAGTAAATTCACAAGTTCTAGAGCATAGCACTGCTGTTTCCTAATTGCTAGAAAATAAATAAATAAAATGACATACTTTATGAAGTATTTTAAATGCAAAAATACAACCTCTCAAAGTATTTTTGTTATATATTATATTGATTTTTTTTCTCCAGCAAAATATAAATCACAAAACACTTAAAACTAATTAAATACGTATTTTAAATAAAATGCCCACCATATTACTACTGCCCACAGTAGTAATATAAAATTGCTCCTTGCATCAGCAGACCAGCACCAAAGCCACTGAAGTTCAGTAACTCACCGGATGCTATACAGTACATTCCCATCCTTGAAGATTCTCAGCAGCTTGTTGTCCGTAGTGACGTCATGGAAGTTGGCTCCCTTCTCATTGGCAAAGAAGAGGTCAGGCTTCCAGATGGAGTCCAGCATGGAGGGGTCCAGGTCCAGGGAGTCGTCTGGGTACTCGCTGTAGGCCAGGCGCGGGTCGTTCCACTGCTGCCGCAGGAATATGTTGACCCTGTAGTCCTAGGGGAGGTGGCCACCGTCAGCATGGTGTCAGCTCTCTGCCACAAAGGCTTGGGGAAATTAAAGCCTGCTGTAGAGTTTTTAGTTTGCAGCACAGTGCAAGCAAAGGGCTAAGGCAGTCAAAGAAAATGTTTAAAGCTATTTATCTGGGTAGTAAGTGTTAATTTGCTGTGAAAAAAATACAATTCCTTATCACCCCCAAAAAGGTATTGATGTCTTGCTGTATGGCTTACAGAACATTGCTTCAGTTCCCAAACCTCTCCTCAGGGGCACCCCAATCAGTGCACATATTCTTTACATTTCACCACCAGCTCACTCCATTAATTAACCTACTTAGTTAAATAGCTCAGTGAGGTATTGTTTTGCCAATTGCAAGCCCAAATGGGTATATTGGATGGTTGCTCCAAACACTTGGATGATTTTATGAGGGCTTTTGAAATGGCTAAGCTAATGCACACCGACAGACGTAACATCATGGTTTTACACATAAAGATCATTTAAATATCATTTTCTTTGACTGCCTAAAATTTTTGCAGAGTACTGCAGATTACAGACATCTCTCGGGTAGCTCCTAAAAGGCAGGTTTTCAAAAGTAACAAAAATGAAAAAAATATTTAGTAGCCTACAAAAAAATCATTGTTTATTCTCAACAACAGGACCGAAACTGAAAAATATGTTCAGTGAACAGCGTTTGTGAAATACTGAATAGTGTGAGAAACATGCAGTATTTTCCTTGCCAAATGACTGCAGTGATTCTCATATCTTTCCATTTATATTCAGCAATTTATAACATATGCGAAATATTATAACAGCATCTGATACCGTTTGATATTTCCACACAACACTGTTATGGCAGACAGACAGCATGAATCATTAAACTGAGAGCCTTGTCAGTCTCGCATGATGCTTTGATTTGTAGATCTCCTCGTCCCCCTTGATATCATAGCCATCTTCAGAATTCACATCCATATGCTGGAAATACCAGCTTTCTTATCTGAATGTACAATTAAAGCAAAAAAAGTTGGTCTGAATTCTCCGCCCATTTGAAAGAAACAGTATTTATTTCTATGGTAGCGCAGGAGCGAGTCAGATCTCCTCGGGCTCTGAGGTTTCTGCAGGACCGGCTTGGCAGCGAGACCAATTCACCAGCGCTGTTTCTGTTACCCAGGCAAAGCTGTTGATAAACAGTATCCGCGCCAGAACAAATCTGATGGCCGGTCCAAGATTTTCATACGGGGAGGGCACCAGTCGGGCCACTGGGATGCCGTGCTGGGGTGGGCATTTGGGCACATTGGCTGGGCAGCAGGGTTCGGACGGTGTTAGCAGTCTTAGGTGGTGTGAATCTGTGAACCTGGGGGGTGAGGATGGTATAAGCTGGTGACAGTGGGGTGAGAATAAAAGTCTCCTGGGGGGGGGGGTGTTGATTTGAGGGGGCCCATTTGTGTGAATGAGCCCCCTTGTGGTGCCGGCTCTCTTGATAAATATGACATAGGGAACATTAACAGGTGGTATGGATGGGAAATAACATGCAGACGCTTCTGTGTGACACACTGAGAGCGGCAAGGCGGAGGCGTGCCGTCACTTACCATGGTGGTCTCAGTCACAGAGCCAAAGCTGTTGATGAAGATATTGCACGTGACATTTACTGGGGGACCTGGAGGAGGTACTGAGAATGAGCTTCAGGAAGGCAAAGCTGGGCCAGCAAAGGTGTGTGTGACAGCTCTTAGATGCCCGCTGGCTGAGTGCTAAGGGTGCTGTATGCCACTCAGTGCTGTCTGCAGTTTCTCATAGAATGAACCAGTGTCAGTGTACTTCTGCTGTCCAGCCATCGAGAGGCAGACTTTGTCATAATCATTCAGAAACCAGCAATAGTACTTACATGCTGAATGCCACGTTAAGTGTTTCAGTGCAGCTCAGTTGTGTGTTTAGGTATCTAACCATGGAGCAAAACTATAAGACAAAGCAGATTTGCGGCTGAAACTGATGAGGTTTGTTGTTGTTTTTTTTAAACTATAATTGCATAACACAATGTTTGTTTTTTTCCCCTGTACTTAATTTACACATTTCAAACAGTGATTATCATTCAGCACACAGTTTTGTTATGAACTTACAGTTAACTAATTAAAAAGGTAATAATTAAGCTATTTTCAGACTCCTGTCACATAGAATTGCCTGTAATTAAATCACCAGTGGAAAGCAGGAAACCTTCAAATAAAGCTATGTGGATTATTCAGCGTGCATGTAAGACTCAAGTCATTGATTTTAAAGAAACCTCCTTCAACCTAAGGAGTCATCAGTGCTTTGCCAGAGCGTCGTCTGGTCCAGCTAGACCAGCACCAGATTTTAGAAGATGCTAGAAGGAATAATACTAAACAACGAAGTATTCAAAGCATCATATATGTACATATATACAAAATATAATGAACCTGTAAATTGTTATATTAAATTTGATCACTAATAATTTAAAAAGGAACAGGTTAGCTGCTGTATTACATCTAATTAAATCTCATTATATCCAATCTTATTATTATAATCTTATTATAATCTTATTAGATCCAAGAAAAATACACCACAAAGCACAATCATGTATGATAATATGACAAGAAATAACAAGACAGGGTGTCTCTGCCCTGTGCCACGTTCGCCGTGTTTAATATGAGGTAATATGCCTCTGGTGATTCTCTCATAGACAGGTTCCAGCTGAAGTGCCCTGTCCAGTGGCTGGATCAGCTTCCTGAACACTGGACCGTCTGCCACAATGAATGACCACAAAGACCAGAAGGTGGCATGATGATTAAGGTGTGATGTGGTGTGAATTTGGGACCACAATGTTTAAACCTACATGTATAGGAGCAGAGTCTCTCTCTTTCCACAACAGTGACTTCCAACTCAAAATGGCCTTACTGAGGCCATGCTTTTTTAATGACAAAGATCATCTTAAACTGTAGATAATTACATTATTTTGTTAAGAAACACAACAGGCTAATATGCTAGCATGTCATTGAAAAGCTGTATAATAATTAAAGTAGAAAGTCAGCCATCTGGAGAACGGAAGGAAGCGCCAAATATATCCTGCATATTAAACAGGATTGTAAAGCCTCTTTCATCTTCTCTCCTTAAGTGGCATCTCTCTGCAGATCCTTTACAGCTAGCAGCTTTGTGACCATAAACTGTGCTGGGGAGTCCAACGCTTGCCGCTTCCTCTTGCCTCATTGGCAAGGGCCTGGGTTTGGTTTCAGCAATGGAAGGGACCAAATCAGCCCAGAGCTCCCCCCCAAAAACACACACGATACTCCCCCAAAATTGGTAGGAACATGCCCCTAATTTCCAGGGCTGTAGTACAGTAATTCTCCTGACCTTGCTGATATTTACACTCTGGCTTGTTTCAGTCTTAGCTATTGGTCACACCAGATATCCTTGTTGGTCTTGACCGAGTCCAACTGCTTTAAAAATTATTATTTTTTTTTTTAGGTAACTCCTTAAAAACAAAATCATTAATTAATCAAGCATGTTTTAAAAATGGTTATTGGTATAATTAACTCAAAATCGATCTAGAATGGGCATTGACTTTGGCCGACTGGTAAGCAATTGCACACCTGCCATCATCTCTGTGACGTGTTCACGCTCATCCTACAGTGTTGTTACACTGCACTTGCTTTGTGAGCTTAACAACTATTAGTGCTAAATGATCATCTTAAAATAGAAGATACACTGTGTCTCTGGCATTGCAAAAAAAAACAGGTATGTAAGGGAGCCAAAGAGGATTCTTTTTTTCTGTCTCAGTCTTGACTGTCTTGGACTCAACCTTGACTTGGACCCAAACCTCTTTGGACCTGCTCTTCACTCAGTCTCAACTGGTCCTGGTCTTGGCCTTGCCTTTGACTGGACAAAGGCAGTATTGACAACAGCTCTTCTTACTTTCATATCCAATTCTATGCCCCTTGCTCACTAATAATGATTCATGTCACATTGCGTGACCCTCAGCCGGATAAACGAAATAAATAAATAAACAAACAAAGAGGCAGATGGATAGACAGATGGATAGATGGATGGACTGATGGATCGATGGATTGATGGATGGACTGTGCATTCATTAATGCTGGCCATGATTCATCACCAAATGGCCTTGTTTGATATTAACGAAGATGAGGGGGTTACATGGAAAAAATGTGCAGATAAATGTAGGTCAGCCTGCAGAATCAGGTCAGCGGGTTGTGCAGTTAAGGCATCGGATGTTTGACCCAAATGTTGTACCCTCAGATCTCAAGCAATGATACCCGTGGGTAAGGTGACTATTCAAGATTGCATTAGATAGTTTTCAGGAAAAAAAAAAAGAATATTTAAAGCACAATAAGCATTGTCTGATAAATAGTGCTGGCAACCAAGCTGGTAGCAGCTTGTGCTAAAGATACAAGTAGATCTTTAGGAGAGACGTAAAATGCATGAGCATAATTTCAGGAGACATATCACCATTTCCTGCTAGGTTATATGTAACTAGTATTATAGTTCTATGAAACACTTCAAGCACATTTTACTTTTTTCAACATAAACGTATCTTTAACAAAAAAAAAACATTATGCACGGCATGTAATTAATTATTAGATATTACTCGTCCCACGAGAAAATATGAACATATGTTATACATATTGGATGCCAAATCGCTCTTATTTGTATGATAAATTAATATACTTTGAGAGTTATAATGGAAAATAGGTCTCTTGGCATTATTTCAATATCTACAAGCAAACTTCTTTCAAATACACACCTTTATTATGATAAAATTGCATAAAGTAGTATTAACCTTAAGTTAATTATTTACTGCAAATGATGCCGAACATACCTTTGAAGTTTGGTCTAATTCGAGCATCATAGCCCGATGTTTTCCCCATTAGTTTGTCCAGGAAATCAGAGGGAGACATTGTAAATGAGAAAGCTCCTCTCCCTGTCGCTCTGGAGTCAGCCTCTTTGGCATCTACCATCCTGGGAAGAAGACGGTGCGGGGAAGAGGTATAGCCGTGAAACCTGCACATACATAAACTTTATTAGTCCGCTCGAGGGGCTCCATGTGTATCAATATGGGTGCGAATTAATGTATCTGAGTGGTTTATTGTGACGAATTTAGAGAACAGCGAGCAGAATATACCACAGAATGACAGAATACTAAGTACAATTTATGGTAATGGTATACTGAATAGGCTATCGGAAAATGGAAGGATACGGGTTTGTCTGAGTTGTAAGGGCAGGTTATTATTGCCGTTCTTTCAAATTGTTCAGTAGCAACAGGCTGCAAAACTGTATTGATTATCTTTATAAAAGTAAATCTGCGTAAAAGGCTTTATTCAGAGTGTAGACGTATTTATCAATAGTAGCCTGTAGTTATCTTACTGTCTGGGTGTCTAACAAGACATCAGTTCGAATCATTATGCTATTTATTCTCGGTTATTACTACTTTTAAAATAGCCCATCCTAATCTATAAATTAGATCATTTTACAAAATATTTTGTCTTATAAGACGTTCTTCTCTGTTTAAGTCAAGTAATTTTTTTTGAGAGTAGCATTATTAGGCTATATATTAATAGTTTGCTTCTTTTGTTAGATCGAACGATCTCGAGTACATCTTGTAATCAAGTTTAACTGAGAAGCGGAGCTTTCGATTCGTACCTTAATATTTAGCAGCTACTTTCATATCTACGGTATTAAATTCCGTAATATATCCATATCCATAATTTACATCCTCGTTACGCTCTATTCCGAAAGGGCTTAACAAATATTTGGATAATATCACAAAATCTGCAGGTATGTTCATTTAAAGGCATATTAAAGAAAGAGGTGGGAGAAAACAATGCCTAAATAGTAAACACATTTAGCGTCGACAGTGGGTACTCATTTACCGGTAACTTTGCAAATATATTGCCATGTGCGTCGTACCTTCATTTGCGTTGTGATAGTATGAAGTAGGCTACAGAGAAGAGGACAGATACTGCAAATGCTCGCATTACGGTAGATTTAAATACCTTTGGAATTGAATTGAAAATCAAGAGCAAAGCATAACTTCCACATACCTGAAGTTGTTGGTCTCTAGGAAACATATGAATAAGGCTGTGAGGAGTTTGACAGAAGAGCAAGTCATTCCTCTTGGTTCTTGTGATTATTTTCGCACTACTCTTCTTCCATGAGCAAAGTCAAGCGCAAGGTCCAAACGGCAGCATATCTTTATTTCTGACCACAGCACAGAAAGATGTTTTCACCCACAGAAAAAAGCACGCCAGAGCAACCCAGTCCTTCGGGATCATTATTTAGTTTGGTGAAACAGTGATTCCTGAGTACAGTAACGCAGGATAGGTGGGTGTTACTTATATGGTATGATATTGGTTCATTAGATATAAAAGCCAAGTATTTTAGTTCAGATCAGATATATCCTGGAGGTGCAGTAAAGTTGTCTTCAGTTAATAAGGCATACTTGCAAAGAGACAGTGAAAATTGTATCATTAATGTTTGGAGTGTTGGCATGTTCTACAGAGCGTCTAGTGTCGGAATGACAGCCTCCCCAGCCTCATTACAGCCCCGGACAGCTCCTGGTGAAACTGCGCGCAAGCGCGCAAAGGCGCCCGGTCATCAGCGGCTCCTCCGTCTGCCTGCTTGCATAGGCGAGGATCTGCGCTTAAGACGCCAAGTCACTCATCCATGTACTGCGGGGATTCGGGCAAACAGGCTCTTAACATAAATAAGGGGCAAAAGAACCAGCGACTTTCCGTATACAATAAATGTAGAAACGGATTTAATGTGCTTCATTTGCAAATTAATGCAAATTAAAGTCTTTGTACGATAAACAATTGATGTGGGCGAAAGGTCTTATTGAGTGAGATTTACTCCATTATTAATCTCCACACACTAAGCCAATCCACATTAATCTGTATTACAGAATCGATTTTGGTAGGTATGTCTCTTAAAATAAATGCAGTTGCCAGGAGGGCTGTTCCGCGCATCTATTTTCAGGATGTCTCCTGCCAAGTTACAATGTCCACCTCTATCACCATATTTCACCTCGTCACGAGACCTATACGCACTGTCTATCGTCATTCCCAGAACAGTTTGACAGTAGTTTTGCTATTTTGATGTGTGTTTTAAGTGGAACCAAGCGCATCAGCGAAATACCAAGGCACTGCACCAATGACACATATAGAAACTTCCTAAATTTATCAAAATGCAAACGCCACGAAGGTACTTACTGGTAAAATGCCAATAAAGCACAGTTATACTTATTGAAAATATGAGCTTTCATGCGTTCAGGTCCTTTGCGTAAAATTTGTAGTGTGGAGAGACGTTTTGCCATTATTTGCGTGCATCTTAAATGGTCAACAACAACGTCCCGAGAGGTTAACTCTCAGGTTTTTCAAAGACCTATGCAAAATACTGACGTCCTTTCAAATGTGCGCGATTTATTAGATCGCTTAAGGTGCGCAATTCGATCAGGGCGAGAAGCCGAAACGGCGAAAGACGTCTATCATGATAACAGGATTTTTTTTGTATATGTAATTATAAATCACTTTTTGTTGGTGCATGTAAAACGCGTTTGCTCTCCCTATTGTACCGTTAAATAGGGGCAATAAAAGGCAGCGAGGAGAGATGCCGATGGAAATGTATCTTACACTTCGGTTGCCCTGGAAACAGAATTCCTATCCACATCAGTGAAAATGCTGAGCGCTCCAGCCCCAAAACGAAGCTTAGGAGAGCTGGAGAGACTGACTGGGGCAGGCCAGTGCAAATGGCAGAGTCTTCTTCAAGTTCAAGTATTGTCAAGCAGAAAAATATGCTCAACTGACTTTGCAAAAACATTAAAACCTATTACTTACAGTTTTAGTGTGATGCACTTCATTGCTGCTGCGTTGCACATCCAAAAGAACAGTCCATTTTTGGAGCCGTGCAAGTTCTGATATCAGGTATCTTTTTAAGAACGAATATCATGGCGCTGTCCAAGTTCTGATATCATGGCTCTTTAAAAAACTAATGTTAGGGTTCTAAGTACTAAAATCATGAATCTTTTGAACAAATAATATCATAGAGCTGTCAAAGAACTGAAACGGCAGATGTTGTCCAACTGGCACCACCGCAATGGTAAAAAAAAGGCTAATAACACCCAAGAAATAAAACGGGGAAGTGATTTAGGCCTATAGTTAGAATCCCCTATTTTCATTTATTATTGACAGAACATAATTGTGTTTTAATTGTTCAGAAAAAAATATATATTTTCTCTTCTGTTTTTCATTTGTTTTATCTTTGAAACACATTAACAAATGGTCACTGAACGTCCAGAGTTAGGTTGTATTGTTATACATGCCTCAAACATATTAGAACAGGAAGTAATGTCTTGTTTGTCGATAAATGCTGCCAGCTAATGGCTCACACATGAAACTGTAATGAAAATGTAGGTCCAAGTCTGTTGCCATTTAGATCGCACAGTGGTGTTGAAGAGAGCAGCAGCAGAGTAAAATAAAATTCCTGCCAACTGAGAGGTACAGGATGTACTGCAAAAACAGGCTGGGAATTTCATGCAATGCTTACTAGAAGAATTGCTGAATAATTCATCCTGGTCTCAAGCACAGTCATGATATAATATGCGTTATTGGCAGAAGAACGTGGGAAAGGGAAGTATATCATATATCCCATGCTTATGTTTAAAAAAGTTATCTGAGGACCTCAAGCAAACTGGACACCTTTAAAATGCTTCTAAGTCTCATTTAGTTTTAAGGATACCACACGACCAGCAAATTTACTTCTATGAAAAAACTCCTTAAGCATTTAAGCTAAACTTAAGATGTGCTTTTACATAGCAGATATCATTGGTGGAAATGTTGCTAAACGTTCCAATCAGCAGTCAGATTCCATTTGGAGATAAATAGATATTGTTCTGTATGTCAGATCTGCACGGCAGATCATGAGAGCCTTGCTCCAGGGGATTGCACCTATTATTATGGAGAGAAAAGCATGCTTATTACTAAATGGCAACAGAATTTTTTTTATTTTTCTGTTGCCATGTTGATAAACAGGAGCAAACATCTGATGAATGAAAAGGAGCATAGAAACATTAAAACTAAAACTGTCAGTGGATAGCTCATGCACACAAGGAGGTAGGGCGCCGGGATAAAATTTTAGTCCGCATACAATAATTATGCCCTGTTTTTGTTATAATAGGAGTCCAGAGCCTCATTTTACCAGTTTATCTTCAAAAGGAAGGTCAGTGTCACAGCACAATGTCAAATTGAGCCTGGAGCCTATCTCAGGCAGGACAGCAAACAACGAAGGGGATACCTCGGGCAGGATGCCAGTCAATTGCAGGACACACACTTGCACACACACTGAGACTCATTTAAAGTTACCGATTCACCTAATCGCTTGGTATTTGGCTGCAAGAGGAAAGAGGGGTAGAAAACATAGACTTCACATCCTCACTGAGAGCTGGGAATTGGGATTTGGAAATGCGAGGCAACAGAGCGCCCCACGGAGGCTCCCTGCCGCCCTGCCAGGGACCAAACAATTCTAAACATCTTTTTATAATCCATTTCAAAGGGCAACACAGTGACAGATTTGCATCAGGCACATATATTTAAGGAAAACGGGCACCACATTGAATCACTGACAGTAAGAGTGCATAAAATAATAAACACCAATTAATATGAGGCTGTGACAGGTAGATTTAGCATCACTTCTCAAAGCTCCCTGGGATCAATTCAGCCCAGCATTTCTGGGCTGTTCTCTCTCACGCGTCCCACAGAAGCTTCTGCCTGGTGCAGATCTGAACTAACATGACAGTTTCCAGAAAAGCAAACTCAGTCATAATGAGAAGAGCTTTGTCACATCATATTTGGTACATTTGGCACATTCGTTCCCTGCACTGTGGATGTGCAATTACCCCTAGCTCACACAGCACAAAGGCATTTGTAGTGTTGCATTGTGGGTTACACAAACAACTAAGTCATTAAAATGATGTCTGGAGCTTAATAAAGGTCAGCTTGTCACCAAAAGAGGGAGATTAAAAAAGGAAGTGACATATTCCTAGATTAGTGTGAAAAAGGCTGAGAGATCAAGTTGTCTTCTGCTGGAACAGGCAGTGATGGATGGCTCTGCCTTTGTATCCAACAGTCGAAAAGCACTTGCTCTGTTTTAATGGCGTACCGTAAACAGGGTAAGGACACTCTCCCTGTCAGTCACATTATTCAGGTAGAGGTGACGGTCAGGAATGCTGGGAACTTGAGAATTTTTTAAGTTACATTGAAATAGTGTTTTTATGTGTTCAGCAATTGACATCACCATAAACTTTTAGGTATATTACAATTATAACATTGTTGCTCTGGTTTAATAATTTTTTTACATGTTATCTCCAAATAGGAATCCAAAAATCTCATAACCATAACAGTTTTAAGGTCAAATAACAAATAACTAGATAAAATGTTTTTAAATCTTTCAGCTTTATTGCATGGAACCCACCATAAGCCATCAATTTGTATGATAAAATGTATATATTTTTGCTCAATATATTAGTTTATATTAGTTTCGTAATTTTTAAATCTCCATAATTCTTGCCCTGGATTTTATGAAATTATTTTATTACAGAGTAAGTTGTAATATAATAAAACTGATTAACTAACTCTGAGGTAAAATTGACAGTTTAGGCAATGAAGTTGTAGTATATGAGACTGGCTTCAAAAATTTAAAAAATGAGGGGAAAAAATTATGTTACGGTAGTGAATTCACTGAATTCACAAGAATGACAGATGTGTTCTCCTCTCCAAAACAAAGAAGGAGCATGAGAAAGACAACAACATCACATGTTCAGCTTGATTAACAGGAAGGAGGTCTAACAGTTAGTGAGGGTGAGGCCAGGTCAGAGTGGAGCATAGAGATGCTGGTGCTTGTGGGGGCTTCTCAGGAGAGGCTGCTGAGAGCATTGCCCCCCCCACACGGACCGCTGTCTTGTTCCACTGGGACAGATCACTGTATTGATCCAGCGTGGGGACTGACTGCTGCTGTGCTGTGGGGCGGAGAGATCGACCCCAGAGAGATGTGCGGTCCCCTCCACCTGCTCCTCTTAATGTCAGCTGCCCTCCCCCCTTACCCCAAAGTAACCTCAAACAAAGGCAGAGACACAGAGCATGGGATGATTTTGATCTCAAAAATACTGGAATTTTATAAAATTGTTTTATAACAGAAATAAGTTGTAATATAATAAAACTTATTAACTAACCCAGAGGTAAAACTGACAATTAAGGCAATGAAGTTGTATCTGGGTCTTCAAACTAATTTTATAAATTAGGGGAAAAAATTATGTTACGGCAGTGAATTCATGAGAATGACTGCTGTCTTCTCCTCTCCAAAACAAAGAAGGAGCATGAGAAAGGCGGAGACACAGAGCATGGGATTTTGGTTTCATAAATACAGGGGTGCTTTAATGCATTATACCCCACTCCCCCAGTCGACAGCTACACCATCAAAGAAAAGAGTAGGCAGGGCTCTGACCATGCAGTGTTTAAAAAGCAACAACCACAAAAAGAAAAATAGAGAATGGTTTTAAAATGTCTCTACAGGTATTCCACAGAAGTGTTATGGAATGATAACACTATAATGACACTGATATCATTACTAAGGGTTTTCAGCAGTGGCTGGTAAAAAATAATGTATCCTTTAGACATAAGAATCCCTAATCTCCCTTAAAAGTTGATATGTCTGAAACAGCAGCTGAGCCCCCAAATTTCTATGACACAGAATCCCTTGGTTCAATGAATTTCGCCCCCCAAGTGTCCAAGTTAACTATGGCACTCTGCTTCACTCTGCAAAGTAAGAACGGGGTTGTCACAAAGACTTACAGCTGCCAATCAGAGCAACCCCCCATCCTGAATAATGGCCAGTGATGCATACCTGTAAATTCTCCTAAGGTGATGTCACATCTCCATGTGCAAAATAATGGAAGGATCTTCCTTTACCTACACTGGAGCTTGCCTGTTGTGAACCAGCATCTGTAACGATGTGACTGCCATTATAAAGAGGAGAGCTGCACTTCGGGATGGTGTGGCTGTGCACAATGTTCATATATAAATTGATTATGAAAAATAACTGGAGGATTCTTTAAAAATAATGTTTCTTCACATTTTCACACAGTAAAAATTGATGGTGGGATTCAGCGGTCTGCATGTTGCTCTGTGTTTGTCCGCTTTACGCCTCCCGCTTCCTACCCTTCCCAGTGACGGCCGAAGCCCGTGTGACGCTCTAGGTGAGCTTCCTGGCTGCCACCCTGCGGCAAAACACCCGATTTTTCTTTGCCTCTGACACAACCTAGCTGCAGTGAGAACACTGCTGGCCGTGACCATGCCCCTGGAGCCTCTTTTAATGATCATTTGTTAGTAGTTATGATGACTGTATAGCTGCAGCATCATCTCAGCCTCGCCTGTGCGGAGATGCTGAGGTTAGATGAGGCTTTACTGTGTTTACTAGCTAGACTTCTGCAGGAAGTGAGCAAATGAGTCATGCAGCTTGTGGGAACTTAGAAGAGGGATCTGTCACCAGCAAGAGACAGCCACGGAATTGACTGTACTCGCCTCGGGACCCCACTGGGAATGCCCTCCCTCTGCCGATGCTGCCACTTCCTTTGGTAAGACGTACCTGCGGCTGTCTGCTCAGCAGGGGATTATGTGGCAGCCATGCTAACCGGAAAACAGCCATATGCCATCCCGCCATGTCCTGAAGGCACCATCCAAAGGGCCAAACCTCAATTATACCACCATCGATTAAACACATCCCACAATGGCCCCTATAGCCCTGTATTAAAAGTCCTTCCACAAGTGTCCAAATTTAGGTCAAATTCCTAAACATTCAACCACTGACCACTTATTTTGGGTCGTAATGAACGTCTAACATTATACTATACAAGTATATACTATTTATCATAAGCCGTACATTCCATCAGTATTTATGGCAGGGTTCTGCCCAATGCCACCCCAAAATCAACACTTCAGCCCAATTAGATACAGCTCACTTCCGTCTCTAATGAGAAGGCAATGGCCAGGACTCCCAGGTAACATCAGTCACCTGCTTCTGTTATTATATCATACACTTATCTAGTAGCCTTTAATTCTGCCTTGGTAATGAATAAGCTTCTGTTGTGGACCTCGACTTGCATTCTGAAATACATGCATCTTCCATTAAAATCATTACACAGGCTCACCTTCACTCAGAATCCAAGCTAACTGTTCCACGATTGCATCAGAATTTGCCTGCTACATTCCTCACAGCTTAAAGCAAATAACATTGATTGCTCTGTGCTCACATGATATTGATGTGCTTTGACCAGCCCTCTAACAGGCAAACATTCTGATCAAATATGTACAACTTGATTGGCCATTACTTCAGTCCCCCTCTAATTTTCTCATAACCAGCAGTCCTAGTGGATTTATTGAATTTTTATGTTGAATAGAGCAATAAAAATATTACTGTTCATTAAGGAAAATTGGACGTGCTCAATTTGTGAGAGAAACTGTATGAACCTAGGCAAAAATAATTGTATGACATACAAAAGATCACTCTCAATATGGCTCAGTTTTTTCAACAGTATTTATCTCCCTTACAGAATTTAACTCCCATGCAGAATTTATTTAAACTGAATTCTCCTTCTAGAATACATTTTCATTTCTTTGGAAATGCAACAACAATGTCTGGAGTTTCGCCTTTCAGAATTATTTACTGGATTTCCAGTGGATGTAAAATGCTTTGACAGTAGTCTTTGCTCCCTCACAGGTGGTTGCCTGGGAGAAGGGATTGCAGATTCAGACCCTGGGGTTTCCAGCACTGTGATCCAGCATGACCATCGCATATCTCCAAGGAAACTCAGTCTGTAATCACATGCATGCATCAGGCTCCCCTGTGTATTTGTCTTACTTTTGACATCCAATTTATGATTGCCTGTCATCTTCTCGCTTGACAGGATTATGGTCTGGGAGCAATCTTCCCCTTCCGTGAGATGGCAACCTATTTCTGTGTTTAACTTTAACCCGGGGCGGCTCTGCTATTCCAGTTCTTAGACAGGGCATTGATCCTGTCTACCAGACTAAAGACCACGATAAACATCCTCCGGTAACCCTGGAAAATCAGGCTGAGATCCACCAGACCACCAAATGAGGAGGGCATACCTTCAGACTGACCGCGTATCCTCATGGCACAACAGTAAACAACTAGCAGGCAGCTAAGAGGTACAATTGAAGTATTTGCTTGTTTTATTTGCCAGAATCTAAAAGGAGGGGATTTCTGTTTTCTCAAGACGATGCTGAATGTTCCCTCCCAAACACCTGAGTCTGTCTGCTAACATGGCACCGGCTCTGTGTCAGAATGAGACAGTTTACAGAGAGCGGTTTGGCTGTAAATGCCGTCCCCATGGCAACACTGCTGCAGCACAGGCTAGACAAGGGGATTGGCATCAGCTGAACGTTGAGAGCGGCGCCGAGCGGCTTCGGGCCGCGCAATGAACCCTTGACATGAGGCAGGGGGCCGCGGTGCTGTTAAGCAGTGCGTTGCCAACAGACACACAGCCGATCAGGGGTCCCATGCCGCCAGTTATCTTCATTGTTATTCTCTTTGAGGCTTGAAAGATTAAAGGAAAATCTTAAATTGCAGCAATGGCACCTAGTGCACCAGAAGCATGTCGTCTGGCCAGTTTCTTGCATCATTCACAAACACTGTTCATATAGATCCAGTTCAACATTCTAAAGGTTTTATTTAAACAAGATGACATTAGTAACTTCCCAATCCTTTGCAATACAAATATGAAGTAAATAATATATAAAAGATTATGTGGCGCCAACCAATTATTGATCATAAACAAAATACTCTAGAAAAGAAATATATATTGGAGTGATGTACTTAAGGTAAATGGTCGGGGCACCAACCCATTGCATAAAATTAAACATATACTCTGGGGAAAAAAATGTCATGCTTTACGGCGTGCCGGGTGCGGAGCGGGGAAACAGGAGCAGGACTCAGAGTTTTCGAAGGGAACACAGAGGTTTATTCCAACCAGAGACAAGCAGGGAACAGTACACCACAGCAAATGACGTTAATGACCGGGAGACGGACTTGAACGTGAACTAAATACACCAGATCACTAATACAAAACAAGAAACAGCCTGTAAAACGCTAGGATTCACACAAGGGTAACGAGGGGGCGCACAGGAGGATCGGACGGGCAGGGCGTGACAGAACCCCCCCCCCCCCCCCAAAAGGCGTGCACTCCGGGGGAGTAGCCAAAACTCCTAAGAAGTGGGCCAAGACAAGACCGGGGACACAGGTCCTGAAAGACAAAAGCACAAACATCAACAAGGCACAGGGAACAGGACAGACACACAGAACAGGCACAAGGGAAGCAACACAGACAACAGACGACACAACACGGGCAGGGCAAACAGGCACAGGGACAA
>JAODKN010000001.1:36067466-36083686 GCA_026774425.1 Petrocephalus zakoni
AGGCACAGGGAACAGGACAGACACACAGAACAGGCACAAGGGAAGCAACTCAGACAACAGACGACACAACACGGGCAGGGCAAACAGGCACAGGGACAACAAGAGAGGGGACACACCGAGAGGAGGAACACAAGGGCCAGGAGAGAATACAGGAGAAACAGGGGGACGAAAGGCAGGAGGGACAAAACCAGGGGGCACAAATCAGGGGGCAAAGAGGCAGAAGGCAGGGGAAAACAGGGAGCCCGAGGGACCCCCTACAGGCGAGAGGCGGCAGCCGCAGGGGCAGCCGCAAGGCAGGAGCAGAAGGGGACCCCAAAGGGGCCGAGGAGGCAGGCGGAGGAACGGACGCAGGAGGCGAGAAGGGAGCCGAAGGGGGCACCAGGGGAGGCGAGGAGAAAGGCGAAAGGAACCTGGCGAAGGTGAGGAGGAAGGCACAGCTGCGGCGCAGGTGTCCCCCTCCCTTCCGGGAAACGGAGAGATGGGGCCACTGCCGGGGTTTGCCCCGTTGCGGACAGAGTCAGGTGCCCGACGGAGTCTCCGGGGTCCATAAGGGCAAGCCCTGAGGGGTCCCATTCCAACTCCTCCTCCTCCAAGGAGGAAGGAGTGGAGTCAGGATCTGGGACCGGGACAGGGGCAGGAACCTCCGGGACCAGGACAGGTACAGGAACCTCGGGAACAGGAGGTGCGGCGGCACCATCTCCTGGACCGGACGGGGGCGCAGCAGGCAACCCCGGGGGGCGGTTGCCCCACAGGCTGAGGATCTCCCTCAGCGCTGCCTGAATGGGCAACAGCACCTTCGGGGAGGAGGCTGGGGTGACGGCTGCCAGAGTCTGCTCTACAAGGGACAGAGACTGGGAGACGCTGGGAATCACTTGCAGAGCTGCGTCAACCATTAGTCTGTAGGTAAGCCCCTGTAGGGCAAAATATTGCGCTGCCCACGTCTTGGGGTCAGGAGCAGGAGACTCGGGAGCAGGAGCAAGAGCAGGAGACTCAGGAGCAGGAGACACCACAAGAGCCACCTCCTCGGGGATGTTGAGGACCCGCGGTATGGCGTCCTCAATGTACATGGTCCCTTTAAAGGCCAGGCGCGTTCCCCGGTAGGGGTTAGCTGCCAGCGCTGGCAGCAGCGCGGTGGCGTCGGGTGCACTCTGGTGCGCATACTGCACGGATCGCTGTTCAGCGAGGACGGTGTCCACAAAGAACACTGTCGGGTTCTAGATCGGGAGGTATTCCTCTCGATCCGCAGCAGGGTCTACAGCGGAGAGGGAGACGGCCCCTAGGAAGACAGTTGGGGTCTTGGCTCGTCTTCGACTCTTCCGCCTTCTTCCTGCTTTGGGCGGTGAGGCTGGAAGCAGCTCGGGGAGGTCCGACAGCGGATCGGCACCCTTCCCATGGTCCAGCCGCGCCCTGTCTGCTGAACCGAGGTGGTCCGCCTCGGTGAGCTGGGGCATCTTCTTCCGGAGTCCAGTCATTCTGTCACGCTTTACGGGGTGCCGGGTGCAAAGCGGGGAAACGGGAGCAGGACTCAGAGTTTTATTCCAGAGGTTTATTCCAACCAGAGACAGGCATGGAACAGAACAGCACACCACAGCAAATGACGTTAATGACCGGACTGGGGAAACGGACTTGAACGCGGACTAAATACACCAGATCACTAATACAAAACAAGAAACAGCCGGTAAAACGCTAGGATTCACACGAGGGTAACGCTCGGACAGGCAGGGCGTGACAAAAAACACATATTTTAGGTCTGTAGTTAGTTGCCATTGGATCAACCATGAGCTAGTAGCGATCCAAAGAGCCAATGATGAGCCAGTGTAACACTGTAACACCAGCAATCAGATTAATTTCACTGCCCTCCATTCACTCCCCATTATTTTCTTTACAGAAGTACTTCCCGGTGTAAATAAGACTGGATAATAAGACTGTGTTAAGCTCTTTGTCCCACGATTATTGAGGTACTCAAACCTGTAATCAGCTCAGTGTCTGAGAATGACACTGGGTCTGCAGCATGATTTCTGCCATCATCATTCAGAATTCAGAGTCGGCCAGTGACACCCAGTTTCTGACATCCTTTACGCAGGGCTCACGCTTGGGGTGTTCCACTGAGTTTGACCGAAATGTCAAGTTGAGTGCATCATCGGCATAGGAATGGTAATTAACTATGGCCACATTTGCAAACTATATCGCCAAGGGCCAGCTTACAGATTGGAGGAAAACGAGATTAAGAGTGGACTCTGAACAGCCCATCTGCTATGACTGATATCTTTATAATGAGTCCCAGAAAGCGTATGTGGACTCATAGACCCAAGAGGAGAGGCATTTTGGTCACTAATCACTTGGTTTTAGTTCGGTATTGTCTGAAGCCAGGCTGAAGTATGGAGATTTACTGTATGTATGAATAATCAAGTCACATGATCAAGAAATGGAAATATATTGGAATAACTCACAAGGGCAATTCTAGGATTTTTTTTTAAGTTTAGGGCATAAGAGGGGCCATAATGAATACAGAGAGGCTGAACTTATCATTAGCCAATGAAGTTTTGGACCAGTAAGGGGCGCTCCAAGGCCCAATCAGCTTTCACTTGGGGCCAGCACCCCTGTGGCCCCACCCCTATACACTCCTCTGATAGAGGGGAATAGGTGAGAATAGTTGGGAAATCAAACTCAGCAACTGAATTAATAATGATGCTGTCCAACTGGCACAATGGTCCGACAAGCCTCTAAGAATAACACCAGCTGACTCTGTCTAATAAACTGCATTCATTTTTCCCTAGCTCACTCACACTGAATCAGAATCAGGTTTATTAGCCAAGTATGTTCACACGCAGGAAATTTATCTCCATTTTTGAGTGGCTCTCATACATGCAGACACATGCTCAGTTAGTCATACAGTATATGGTCATATACAGTCCAGTTGATATATACATGTGTTATTGGCAGGATGCTAATTTTCAGGAATGGTCCCTGTCTTGCCCTGTTCAGTCTCCCAGTTTAGCCAGCAGGTGTCTCTGGCCATTCCCTTTTCTGTTCCTAGTGTATTCCCTTGTTTCCCAAGCCACCGCCTAGCTGAATGGGATAAGCTTGAGGCAAGGACCAGACAGGCAAGAACCCGTGGGGAATCTGACCAGGGCCTGAGGGCTCTGGGAGGGTTGCCGGCAGTGGGTCTGGGGGGGGCGCCAACTGCATCCATGCCCCCACTGACCTCTCCGGGACAGAGAAATGGGGCAGAGGTTTGCTGGCAGGCAACTGTGGACGCTGGATTGCAGCAAGTGTCATGGTGGGTGGACCCAGAGTGATGCCCTTTGGGTCCCATTCCAGGTCTTCTGGATGGGTATTCTCCAGGTTGGACTCCATGGTGCTTGCTAGTGGATCCAGATATGGATCTGATGTAGCAGCTCGGAAGACAGGCACTGGCCAGGCAGGCTCTGGCCAGGCAGGCTCTGGCACTGGCCAGACAGGCTTTGGTCAGGCAGGCACTGACCAGACAGGCACTGGCCAGACAGGCACTGGCCAGGCAGGCTCTGGTCAGACAGGCACTGACCAGACAGACACTGGCCAGACAGGCACTGGCCAGGCAGGCACTGGCCAGACAGACACTGGCCAGACAGGCACTGGCCAGGCAGGCACTGGCCAGACAGGCACTGGCGGTGTAGTAGAGGTGAAGTCGGGCTTGGCATTAGTTATGTTTTCTGCATGTGCTCTGCGTTTGACTCCTACATTTTCCCTGCATGTGCTCTGTGTTCTTCTTGCATATTTCATGTCTGTGGTTCCCATACCTGTTTGCTGCTAGTTTTCCCCACATTTAGTTTAGCCCATTCAGATCTAGTTTTACTTCATGCCTTTATTTTGGCCCCCCATGGTCCTGTTAGTTTGGTAGTTCCAAAAAAACCCCTTATTTCCAAACCACTTTGTAGATCATGCCTCCTGTCATGCCCCGCCATAACATTTACACAGAGGTCTCAAGCTCAAATAGCCTGGGAGACACTCGCCAGGAACTCTTTAGCTCAAGCTAAATGTTACATTGTTCCTAGTTTTCTCTGGAAAATGGTCAGTAGATCATTGGGGTAGATTCAATAATGAATTGCATTGAGACACTTGGCTTTTTTTTGTGAAGTGTCCTTGAGTGCTTGAAAGGCGCTATATAAATAAAACTTATTATTATTAAGCTTAGTTTCATATCATAAATAAATAAATAAAGAGACATAAATGATCCTCCACTTTTCACTTTAAGTAAAAGGCTGTTTATAAACGGTTAAGGATTCATTTCCCAATATGCACTAATAGCAAACATGCTCTTACTCTGCAGGGACTTGATGTTCACACAGAACAAAAACATGGCCACAGGCAGCTGCCACAATCACGTCATTAGCCTCTGTGTAATCATGCCGTCAAGGGCTGCAAGAACAGCCTTTGTTGGCATCTCAGAAAAAGCACAAAAATGACGCTTACAATATACAGTTCTATAATTCTATGGCAAGCCCATCCCAGGACACACAGGATAGACAGCACCCTGGGTGGGAGGCTAGCCCAGCCTGGGGCATGCAGTCATGCAGGGGCAATTTAGAGATGCTAAATTCCCAGGCTGCATGCTTATGAACAGCAGGATGAATCAAAATGAACCTGCAGCCCCGAAGGGGGGAGCCCAGAATGCTACCGACCAATCCCCAGTGCTGCCACCCACCATCATGTCCAAACATCAGTGTTTCCCAACCTGGTCCTTGGGGACCCCCTGACAGTCCACATTTTTGCTCCCTGGGTGAGCAAATGTGGACTGTCTGGTAGGGGGCTGGGAAGGAGCGAATTCGGGGAGCGAGAACCAGGTTGGGAAACACTCTCTTACGTGACCAAACGGAGGTCCTGGGAGAGCTGGAACTCCTTGTTCTGTATGGTATATACCTTTGAGGTTGCAAGGGTACATTTGTTGTCTAATTTGTGCTGGAAGCTTAGGGGCAGCCAAATTTATGTGCTTTGCTATGTTGCAATAATCTAATTCTAATAAACCCTCAGTGTTTTGAAAGAGTTTAAAAGAGAGATTGCATAAAACCGGTAGCTTCCAGCTGTGAGCTGAATGTCAGACAGCAAAGCTGGAAAATTCTCATTTTATGGCATTCCACGCTGAAATGCCTTATTTTCTGCAAAGTCCTATTAAGGACCATTAAAATAATTTAATGTTCTTTTTCACAATGTTGTGCACCCAATCGAAGCATTGATAACATTCATAAAGTATTCATTTTCAGTACTAAAGAAACACTCCAATATTCTGCTCTTGTGAATACACATTTTTGCATAATTAAGTATTGGAATATACAGCTTTATAAATCCCTTATTTATATATAATAAGCTTATACACACATTACAGGGAATGATAGTGATCTAGCAATAGTTGTTTAAAGTACACAGGCAATTATCCAGAAATATTCCGCAGTCATTTTCATTGTTTCCAAATTTATGGAGATCTGAAAATTATTCTCAGACTCATTGCTCTCTTAGATGTGTGCCCTCACTGAAACTGCTGAAAATAATCATTGGAACATAACTGAAATCCCTGCTGAAATGTGTCCACTTTAAAAACTCAGACTCAGTGCTGTTTCCCTGCCATTAAGAGGCTCTGTCCTCATTCGTTAAGTAAACAGGGCTGACCCTGAATGACCGGGCAGCACTGAAGCAGTCGCTCTGTATTGATCGTATGTCACATGACCAGCCAGCAGTTTCCTCTCCAACCCCTGTGAAGCAGCTCCAATTGGACTGTGAACTGCAAAACTCCATTTGTAAAGAGGTCCTGGACTTACTCCCGGTCATCCCCTAAAGCAGAGGCTCCCAACCACAGGTCCATGGACCCAACAGTGGCCAGTATTCCACCAGACAGGCCCACTGTGCATAACCCCTCTCATCTGAACCCCCCCATGTCCCCCCAATACTATTTAATAGACTTAATTTTAAAAATAAACCACATATTTCCAAGGAACACTTTTTTTACAGCCCATGGCAATCACATGTTCTGAATCTGGGAAAAAACTGAAATGGCAAAACAATCTGGTGACTGATGCATTGATTAACTCGCACACCCCCACACCCCACCACTTTTTGGCAAGTATCACTGCCAGTCCACTCCTTAGATACCCCCCCGTCCAATCTGACACAACATATGCTGGTCTATGGTCACCAACAGGCTGGGAACCCCTACCATATCAACTTCTCTTGTCTTACAATATAATTCTTTACCCTGAAATGTTCAAGAGAAAAAATACCCAGCTGAAAACATGGTTTTCTGTGAACAAGGCACAGTGGATAAATCAATAAGGCTTTACTTATGTTATAATTAACCACAAACAAAGTGTTAGTTATACTGATCTTTTGTGCGTTCACCATTCATGAATCAGGACACATCTTTTATCTCAAGCAGTTACTATATTTGTTACTATTTCTGTTAATTCCCTAACCCTTTGTGAACTACTTAAGGAACTACTGAAGGAACAAATAATGAATAATAATTAAAATAATGTAGCAATGCTGGCCATCTGTAGTTAACCAGATATTGACACTGTACTTTTGATGTTGACATAACTGCTCCCTAAATCTGTATCATGGTAAAACTGCTAATCGACCTGGAAGAACCTAGATGCTATTTGATCAGCATGCCCACACAACAGGCAATATCAAGACACCAGTCAGCCTGCCTGCATGACTTTGCAACAGGGCGAGGACATGCAAACTCCATACGCACACAGAGTAGAGATGGGATTCAAACCATCATGCAAAAATCATGGAAAATTCACAATTTACTAAGACCACCCCATCCAGTCACCCTGCTATGAGACCCCTTCACCACCCACCTTTGACCCCCACTGGGTCACTATGCCACTCCATATATGCGTTCAGTGACAAAAAAAGTTAAGCACCCAGAAGTAATGGTCCAATTTGGATGTGATTTGGTACACGTGCAGACCAGTGATGGGTATATAAATGATTCAATTTGCAAGGAGCTGGCACGTCTAGTCACCTGACACAGATGCATAAGACAGCATTACCAGCACTTGATGGAGTTTGATAGGGGTCGCATTGTGGGTTTGCATGAGGCCAGGTGGTCATGTCATGCGATTGCCCGGCATGTGGGGCATGCAAATATCACAGTTGCCTGATGTTAGAACCAATGGGCACGAAAGGGCACCCACACATATCGTGAAGGTTCCAGTCACCCAAGCCTGACCACACCAAGGGAGGATCGTCATATTGTGCAGCAAGCATTACAAAACCCCATGACATCTGCGCCTGCCATCCGGACACAGGTATTGTACTCTGTACAGCACACTTTGTCATCCTCTACCGAGCCTCGACGGCTTCGCCACCAGCACAGAGATGGCTGCGTTTGGAGGGGTGCCGTAACCGGGGAGGCATGGACTGATGACACGTGGTGTCATACCATGTTCAGTGATGAATCTTGGTTCTGTATTACCACAGTTGACCATTGTGTGCATACATAGCCGCATCGCGAAGAGAGGACCAATCCTGCCAATGTTGTGGAGAGACACCCCTGTGTTACTCCTGGCATCATGGTGTGGAGAGCCATAGGGTATGACTGCAGCTCATCTCTGGTAGTGAATCGGGGGACCATGACGGAACAGACTGCCTGTGTCATGTTGAGGTCCTCCCCTGGCTAGCCAGGTCCCTCGATCGTTCCCCAATCTGACATATGTGGGATCAGCTTGGACGTCAACTCAGACCCAGTGCCAATCTGCAGGATCTCGAAGGCCAGTTACAACAGCTGTTACAACTCGCCTCAGGAGAGGACACAACGGTTGTATGACTCTGCATGACTGCATGCATCCAGGCCCAGGGGAGTGCCACACTCTACTGACATAGGACCATCAGTGTGTCCATACTGCCAACTCTGTTGTCCGATTGATCTGATATTATAATCAATGCGATACAGTCACACAACCTTTCAGCATGTGCAGATTCATTTAATTTCCCCCACTCCATCAAGGTGCTTCACTTTTTTTGTCACTGAGAATATTTAACTATTATGAAAAAAAATAATGATTTAAATGTTCCTGTCCCTGTTTGTGGACGGATTTTTTGTCCGGATAGTCTAATTTCTGTTACCACCTACAAAATATATGTTTCCCCCTTATATTTTTAAATATATTTTAAGTTTATTTACTCTGGAATACATACCATTTCATGACGCCCTGTGCTTCATCAAATAAATTGTGATTGAGTGCCTCCGTCTCCGTAGCATCTGTCGGAAGACAATGGGCCAAACGGGACAGAGATAGAGGGTCCGCTTCACCAGAGGTGTAAAGTACAGTGATTTGACATTGTCAAGGATGCTCCCAGTGTGGCTTACTGACAATATGGGGATTTTTAATACAAACTGATTACAAGAGTAACAAGACATAAAAGGGACCAGGAGGGGTATAAACAGGAGGGAACGTAAGAAGGGCTAGAACTAAACTCAAGAAAACACAAGCAGGAAATAGCTATGTGCAACATATTCAAGTAACTCACAGGAAACCAACATACAGCCCTAACAATGACCGGCAAAGGAACTGGCCCAGGGCAGGTGTCGTCCCCTGTTTAGCCACTGGTCATCCTGTTCCGTGTTCCCTAGTGCCCCTTGGTTAGCTCCTAATGTGTTCTCTCATTGCCCTGGGCCGACACATGGCTAAATGGGCTGAGAAGGCGACTGTATCATACAGGCTTCCCGTTTTTTTGTGGGTTGGCCATAATCACTATGTTTTTATTTTGACCCGTTGTTACTGTATCCTTGATACGGTATTCATGTTACTGTTCGCTGTTTGTAGTAATGTTCAGTTACCCGTTTTATAATATCCCTTGGTGTTCAATCCTTTGTTAATTGGCCTCACCTGGGCTATATTCTTTGTTATTGTTAATGCCCACACCTAACACTTGTTCGCATAGTGTAATTAAGTGCCTGCCCCCGTTCCTCTCGTCAGCCAGTCATTGGGTTCAGTTGCATTGTGTTACCTTGCTTTTTGCTGCCTGTATGTGCTGTACCTGTTTTTTTTGGAGAGCTCATGACCGTATTAATGAACACACCAAATAACAGGAAAACAGCGGAAAACTTGCTCGTGTTTATGGCCACCTGCGTAGCTCATTAGCCACACAGCAGCCAGGGGAACAGGGGAACACATTAGGAACAGAATAGTAAGACACAGAGGAAAGAATGGGAGGGCCAGTAACACCAGCTGACCAAAGAGAAACAAGAACGAGGCAGGAACAGTTCCTGATGACAGTGACAAAGTACACATACTCTTCCTGTTCTTGAGTAGGTTTTTTTCTGGATTTGTTACACCTTACAAGTTGTTGCAGCTTTCACATTTCAGGGCCAAATAAAGTTTTTTTTTTTTAATGCATTCTGCACAAGACCATCGTGTCACAAGCCACAGAATGACGGGCATGGGAACCAGCATTGGGGCAAACAAACAAGTCTTTATTTAAGGAAAAGACAACAAATGAACAAGATCACAGGGGATCAAAACTGGAAGCATGGCAAAATATGGGATGGGGCAAGCAGCAAAAATGGGAGACCATCAGAGCACATGCAGGGGATGACGTCAGTGACAGGACTGGGGAGTGCGAGACTGGGAGGCACTTTATAACACCAGTGACGAGGAGGCAGACGAGAGGCAGCTGGAGGGCTGAAATGAGAGGCAAAACCAATAACTAACAGGTGTGGCTCATTAGAGCAATACTAGGGAGAGAGGACAGGAGGGACGGAAGCAGGCCATGACACATTGTTACTCACCCAATTTAAAAAAAATAGTTTGCATGCTGCACACCTGAGTGGAGCAGCAAATAGGATAGGTATCAGTTGGCCCAAGTAGCTGTAAAGAGAAGACTGGACTGTGCTTCCTCATTTGGATTCTAATGAGTGATGCACAAGACATGAGCCATTTATGCAACTTGCACAGATAGCCACCACAATGACTAGTGGCCTTCTTCGGAGGAGATGCTTGAGTTCATTGCAGTGAAAGGGGATTGATATTGATGGAAATGTCACCTGTGTATGCGGCAGATGCACAATTATCATGGTGGTAAAAGTCTTCATCCTACATGTTGTTACCTACAAACTGCTTATTTTCTGAATAAAACAAATTCATTCCTTATTCAATATCCTCTTGCAACTCTGTTTTGCTTATTTTGATGCACAATATGAATACAACACCGTGTTCAAATCTTAAGTATGAAAATTGCATTGCATTGCATTTCACCCAGGCCATCTGCTAGTGCTTTTCCACAGATAGAACTGGTTACAAAATGGTTTTTGAACAGGTCTGCAAGCTTTAACAAATGTAAAAACAAGTTAAAAAAAAAACGTTCACATTGAGAACCAAGAAATAGTTGGGTCTTGAATGGTGACTGCGATTGATACAGTGTGGCATGATGCAGGCAGAAAAGAGTAACGATAGAGGGGTCATGAACAAACGGAGAAACACCCAAACTTAGAACTGATAGCTGGGTACGTTATTCAGCTACGTATTTACATGTAAAGTGATTTGTATCACCAATTTGGTGTCCAATAATTTCTTTATCAGAGAATGTAAACTCCGCCTACTCTGCTACACCCACCACTGATGGGTGGCTCTGTCTTCATTCATTACACAAAATTGGTGGGAACACGGTAATACTGGTTCATGAAATGAAATAGAACTGGTTCCTTTTCGGTGGAAAAGCGCTATGCATGACACCAGAGCCTGAGGCATGGACCACGGAACTGGGCAGGGAGACAGGCTCGTGCATAGATGACTTTTGGGGCATAATTAAGAATGCTGAGATGAACAATTACAAAAAAATACCTTCAAGTAATTCAATGCAAAACAATAAAACTTTATTAAAAGAACCCTGAATTATATATATTTTCATTTTGTATAGCAAGCAAACAGACCCCCGTTGTTCAGATGTGTTTCACAGTCCATGGCCTGAGGTGCTCAGTATTGGCCTCCATGGATTTGGAATAATATAAATAAATACAATCTACTAAGGAGACAGCTCACTCAAGCAGACTAATTTAAACTTTGGCAGAATGTCCTGGTCTAGCAGCTGAATAAAATGCTTCAAAGCCTCTCGAAAGAAAACACGTGTGTCTCCCTGTGGCAGCTTGTTTGTGGAATGTCCTATATTAGACTGAATGTGACTGATTGATGGATTGATTGCTTGTAGCACCTTGGGCTTATCCATCGAGTCATGCTGCGGTCCCTCAAAGCCAAGTATTTGACAGCTGCTTAATTAACATAACAGATGTGCGTGAGAATGCAAACAGAGATGTCATCGATGTCACTTTGGTTAGGTGCTATTTGGTTAACATGTGTCCCTTGTTGTATTAGACCAGATCAGCTGCTGACTTTCCCTTTATTTCACATCTAACTGATCATCAAACACTCTGTGTTTATGGATAAGGATGTCTTGATGGGGAAGCAGGAGCTGCTTGGGTACTGTCACTGTTCAGTCTGAATATAAGTATAGAAAGGTCAGAGAGACACCCAGAAGCTCCCTTTAATGTTTGCCAGAAAGATCCGAAGTCATAGCTTGGCCCTAATTGTGCAATTACTTAAAAACCTACGAATGGATGGCTCAGGTTGTGGAAGCCAACTTCAATTTCACACCATTCAGAGTTTCAAAGACAGTGAAGACCACCTATCAAAATGGCTTTAGTTCTGTAAAAACAACACTTATTCCTTAATTACAGTTTTCACCACCAAGCTTTTCACTCGGACACAAATGTAGTAAGAGTAGAAAGAGCATTATGTTATAATTGTCTAGTTGTTTTTCTTACAGTTATTTTTACAATTAAGTTTAGCTCAAAAAACAGTAGCATTGGAAACAGTATGAATCATTGGCATTAGAAGCCCTTTTATCATGGCAGATTCTGACACACTCATACTATATTAATATACTATACTGTACTATACTATACTATACTATACTATACTATACTATACTGTGATATTAGAAAAAGTATACAGAAAAACCATTGTGTATTAGACATTAAAAATGACATTCACTGGATTTAGAAGAAGCACTTCTAATGATTTTTAAATTGATTTTTAGGGACTTTGCACCTTTAAAATGGTCATAGGAGAAATACAATATTTATTTCATATTTGACAGTATAGGTGTTACTAACAATATATGACAATTAAAGGGCTTTGGTTAGTGTTTACAAATACTCAGTCCCACACCATTGGGAGATGTACCTGATGTTCATAACTGAGCTGCCTTTGGAGTTTTGCTCTGGGAGCTTTCCAGAGGATACCTGTGTGATTTTGAAAAATAGGTTAATTTTGCCACTCGTGATCCAGACAATCAGAGATAATGGGAAGTTATTTTAGCCAGCCAGCTCACCTTCATTTTGTAAGGATTTGCACATATTTGCATAACTTAGTATTTTAATCCTAATTTTAATTTTGAATGTCCAGGCCCTTTTCACTTCACTTACAGGTACCCAATGGCAGGATCTTGGCATAGGGTGCCATTTTCAGTCTATATTGATATCACCAGAAAAGATATTGGATATTTGGTAAGAAGCATTATTTCCTACAGGCCTGGTTTATGGTTAGACTTCACAATGGTGATTACGATACCAGAATGCAGGTGTTATTTTTCCCCCATTATTGTCATCTTTTGGTTGGTATATGTCAATTATTTCTGAAATAAAATCAAAGGGCTTCATGACAACCATATTTTTTTTTACTTTTTATGAGTTAGAAAGAGAATCTGTAAACAGCATTGTACTTATTTACTTCACCTAAGAATTTCCACATTCTGTTTTTATATCTTTGGTAATGTGGAAAAATTTCACTAAACTTACAGGCAGAAAATCACCGTTGTTTCTTATTTTGAGTCATAAGCATTTCGGCGTTCTCCGTGTATGCAGCTTGGCGTTTCAGGCCATCCATTTCCTTGCATATGAATTGTAGGCTGTCTTTTTAACCTGTTATTTTACAGGATCCAAAATACCAAGGATGAGCGGCTTCTGGTTCATGAGTCAAATTCCAGTAAAATTAAGTATTCCCATTTGCCATCAGTCACCATCATAAGGTTTTAGCTGAAAATCACACACGGAAAAGGGAATTCAGATTTTTTTCTGTTCTCTTACATCACTTGAAATTGATGTTGCTGGACTGAAATCATATTTTTGTATTATATCTTGTATTTTATCTTCTGTCATTTTTGAATAACTTCACAATCAGATAAATACTATGTTTTTCTGTTTTGCTCATGTAGTGATAGCAATTTAATAAAAATACATCGAAATGGCAGTTCAGCCTGTAGTCACATCATAAGGACAAGTACAGGAGGAGGCGGGGGGGTTTGGGCAGCATCAACCCCCCAGGCCCATCATGGCCCCGGTCGGCAAATTTTACCGAGTACCCTTTTATATAACAGCTGATCACGCAAAATTCAGGACAATTTACCATGCGTTCCCCACTGTGAGACCCCCCCCCCCCACACCCCACCCCTGATGGGGACAATTTTTTCAACATTCCTGGCCAAGCTTGTTAAAATCCTCCAGGCTCAGCCCTGCCCTCTAGTGATCAGGGATCTATCTTTGGTTATAGGAAAGAGATTTTGAAACAAAGTAATCAATTTATTTCCAATGTAAAATACACAAAAAAAGTCCAGGGAATGTTCAGCCACATTTGCCTTCCTGGCCTATAGCAGATACCTACAAGAGCATACTGATACTGACCTATATCCGGAAGCAGAGGACACAAGGCTGGGGTGGCATGCTAGTCTGTCCCAGGTCATTTAGGCTCTGTTCACACTTGATTTTAAAATGTGTCTTGGGTGATCGAATCACAATTGGACAGCCAAGACACGTCACGGTATACACCTCTGTGTATCGGTGTCCAGCTGATCACATGTGTTCAGATTTTGTTACTGTCCACGTCATTTTCACTAGAAGGTTAAACCCTGTGCACAGTTATTGTGATGTCAGGGATGCATCCGGACACATTAGCGTTTACACTATAAAGCATACATGGTGAAATGTGTCGGCATCAGCAAGTGGTTTGAATGATCAGATCACAATGCGTCTTCGTGGTCATTTACACTTGCATTTAGTGCTGATCACTTGTGATCCAATTGCCCAAGATTTGCCCAACATTTACTAACTAAGTGTTAACAGGGCTTTTCAAATATGTAATAGTAGTAATATAATAATAATCTTACTGTAATAATGACTATGATGCGGGGTTGTCTAAATCTTTGAATAAGAAGAGTCACACTGACCTGAAATTCAAACACCTTACCATTAATTGGTACCCCTGTCCCAGGTACCAGTGACCTCTGAGCCTTTTTTATATTTTATGCTGCACCTGACATAAATGAAGCCATTCCATTGAAACTAATGGAATTATACCCCAAAATAAAGTACAACTTATAAAACAAGATTTTTCTAAACCATATGAAAATGGAACTGCAAATAATTTATGAAATGGTTGGCTGTGGAAAATCTCAATGTATGTTTATGCAAATTAGACATACAAAATTAAAACTGGCATGTTTATCAGAATATCTGAAAATGGAAACACATTATGTATATTTAATTTTATAACAGTTAAAATTTATCACACAAAAATTCCTCTGCAGCCTACAGATTAAGAATTAAGGATTTCAAAGAGATTTTCCTCCCTGAAATATTTTCTCAGCGAATACAGGCTTAACCATTTTTACACATGTGAGGAAAATTCCCTTTTAAGGATTTCCTTTATTCAAAATAATGAAAATAAGACGCATCCAAGAATGAAAGATAACATGCATTCAGATTACATATTTGAGAAATGTTGACAGTGCCTCTAAGGATTATTGTTGTAGTCTAGAAGCAAAAGGGGATGCAAAGATCAAAATGTTCTTTAAATGAACTGATTTTGCATCCTATTGTCCTCCAAGCAGCGCATCACATAGCAGCTGTTCCAACTGGCTTCCGACACATTGCTGGGTTAAACCCAGGAGGTGATCCTGCACTATTATCCTTTAGAAATACTCTTAATCTGAATTCCACAATTGCATTGCTTGGGTAGGCCTAAATTTAGGATATAGAAAAGTTGTGAACGGTTTTGTATAATATTATTTACTTTGTAGTTTTTCAGTAAGTTTTCTTTTACTCACATTTAGCTTTAAATTTATTTTTTTTTCAAGCAAAGAAACACTAAAAAGATGCTTTGCTATGTCCTGACACAGTAGTTCTCAACTTGCTCTCAACATTAATCTGAAGTCTTATATTGGGCAATGCAGGATTTATTTCAAGAACTGAAAGATATATTGGGCTGAATATAAAGTGCTCAGCGGCAGCAGTCAGCCTGCCGCTAGCATCCAGTGTAGCTTACAGCATTTGGCGGCATGCTGTCAGGTATTACCCTCCTTCGCATCTGCTGGACTGGACAGAGCCTTGGCAACAGAGCATGCTAAAAGTTAGAATGGAAACACGATTCTCCAACTGGCACCACCGAGCCACACCTAGTACTGCATTGATATTTTGACTGAATACGTCAGTACTCAATATAAACTTGGAACTGCTGCTTTCAATATTCAGTGACATTTTGTCTGGCAACCTGGGATCACAAGAAACTTCAGACTTACGTAAAGCCAGATTTATAAGCAAATAATGCCCTAGATGGTCTACAGAGTTGAACGCAAACTTAAAAAACAACACAATCTTCTAAGTAAGTTAATATTGCAATAACTAGCAGGCCAGGGCATACAGTCCATATATATTTGGACATTGATGCAAGTTTTGTTATTTTACCTGTTTACTGAAATATATTCAAATTACAGTTATATAATGAATATGGACATGAAGTGCAGACTCCACTTTAATTTGAGGGCACCTACATTCAAATTGGAGGGAGGGTTTAGTAATCACAGCTCTTTAATATGTATCACCCTCTTTTTAAAGGGACCAAAAGTAAGTGGACATTTGACTCAAAAGCTATTTCATGGACAGGTGTTGGCAAATCCTTCTTTTGGCTGCGAAAACAGAAAAAAATCCATCAGAGAAATTGTAAGAATATTAGGAGTGGCAAAATCTACAGATTGGTACATTCGGAGAAAAAATAAGAATGCACTGGTGAACTCCGCAACGCAAAAAGGCCTGGCTGTCCATGGAAGACAACATAAGAACATAAGACCATAAGAACTATACAAACGAGAGGAGGCCATTCGGCCCATCAAGCTCGCTTGGGGAGAACTTA
>JAODKN010000001.1:36083786-36111706 GCA_026774425.1 Petrocephalus zakoni
AATGGGACATGGAAGCATCAACATACACACCAAGGTCTTTCTCATAATCAGCTACCTTTATTTCAGTAGGACCCATACAATACCTGTACTTTATATTCCTGCTCCCTACATGGATTACCTTACATTTGTCTATGTTAAATTTCACAGCGGTGGAAGATCGCAGGATCGTTTCCATGGTGAAGAAAAACCCCTTCACGACATCCAGCCAAGTGGAGAACACTCTCCAGGAGGTAGGCATATTAATATCCAAGTCTACCATAAAGAGAGGACTTCATGAAAGCAAATCAGAGGGTTCACCGCAAGGTTCAAACCATTCATAAGCCTCCAGAATGGAAAGCCTAGAAAAGCCAGCATAGTTCTGGAACAGCATTCTTTGGACAGACGAAACTTAGATCAACCTCTACCAGAATGATGGCAAGAAAAAGGTGAGGAGAAGGCATGGAACAGCTCCAAAGCATACCACATCATCTATAAAACACAGTGGAGGCAGTGTGATGGCTTGGGCATGCATGGCTGTCAGTGGTACTGGGTCACTAGTGTTTATTGATGATGTGACAGAGGACATAAGCAGCTACATGAATTCTGCGGTGTACAGAGTCATACTGTCTGCTCAAATCCAGCCAAATTCAGCCAAGTTGATTGGACAGCGCTTCACAATACAGATGGACAATGACCCAAAACATACAGCGAAAGCAACCCAGGAGTTTATTAAAGCAAAGAAATTGAATATTCTCCAATGGCCTAGTCAGTCACCTGATCTCAAACCATTCGAGCACACATTTTACTTGCTGAAGACCAAACTTCAGACAGAAAGACACACAACCAAACGGCAAGTAAAAGCTGCTGCAGTAAAGGCCTGGCTAAGCATTACAAGGGAGGAAATGCGTCTGGTGATGTCCATGGGTTCAAGACTTCAGGCAGTCATTGCCTGCAAAGGATTTTCAACAAAAATTAACATTTAATTTTCACTTAATTTGTCCAATTACATTTGAGCCCCTGAAATGAGGGGATTGTGTATAAAAATGACTACAGTTCCTAATATTTTCATGCAATATTTTTGTTCAACCTACTGAATTAAAGCCAAACGTCTGCACTTCAACTGCATCTCAGTTGTTTCATTTCAAATCCATTGTGGTGACGTACAGAACCAATTGTGTAAACTGTGTCACTGTCTGCTATCTAGCTGGTAAAATTAATGACAAAGAAGACCCTAACTGAAACAGAATGTGCCCTTAAGTAACAGCCCTCAGAAGGACTGCACATAAGCAACAACTACAACTACACCATCAAGCAACAGGGAAGCAGAGATGTCTGACCCTGGACAGTAAGGCACACACATGGTTGGTAATCTATACCACAGCTAAGTATACACAAGCATTGGACAGGGTTCATATATAACATGGCAAGGGCACATAACATGACAATTGGAAACACAGAAATACTTACAAAAACAAATACATTCAGGGGCTATTTTCACGGCTCACAAGCATGCTCACAAGCACGCCATCTCGCTGGCGTTACAATACTTTCTTGTCCCATCCATTTTCTGAAACCGCCTATCCTGTTCAAGGTTGTGGGGGTGGGGGGCCCAGAGCCTATGGGCCAAGGCAGGGAACAACCCAGGATGGGGCGCCAACCCAACACAGGGCGCACTCACACATGCACATCTATACTAAATTTGGTAACTCCAATAAGCCTCAGCATGTTTTTGGGCTGTGGGGAGAAACTGGAGGAAACCCCACAACAACACGGGAGAATATGCAAACTCCACCCTGGCGGAGACTTGTATCCAGGTCCTGGAGGCGTGAGGTGACTTGACTTGGAAATATGAGTTTGTGAAATGGATTAATTATGGCAGGCGAGAGAAGTCTGGTTAACACTTCACTTAAGGGTGCCCATTAAATGGCTACATGACACTAACAAAAGCCCTTCAGGAGAGCTGATAGCTTAAAAATATTCACCTTCTGATTTACGTGACAAATTATGCCACTTTATGTCACTCTGACACAATGAAGTGTAGAGTCAGTCTTATAACCTTTTATGTCACTTGAATGAAAAGAGCGTCATAACACGTCTTCATGTCAACATAATCCTTTGACAGTAACCAAGTTCACACGTCAACTTGGCACAGGAGTTCCCAATGTCAGCATTTATCACAGCTACACAAGTTGGAATGAACCTTTGTAAATGCTTTTGACAAGTTATGTCAGCAGTCAGGAAGGGCTTATGTTGGTGTCATGTAGCCTTATGGAGACCACCCTTAAATAACGTGTTACCAAAGTCTGTAGTTTCTTTGGCAAATTCAAAGCGAGCAGTCAGCCCCCGACAAGCTGGGAAAGGGGATCAGTGTTCAAAGGACAGAAATAACCCTCTTTATGGTATATTGGCATAAAAAATGCATGACTCTAAGAATAATGTAAATTATTTCTTTGAAATGTATATTCGGGAGGTTGTCATGCGTAAATTCAAAATAGAAAGTGCTGAATATTCTATTTGTGTGTATTATTCTTACAGCAGAGTTTTTATTTATTTATTATTTTATTCATACTTTTTGTATTATTATTTATTTATTATTTTGTTATTATTTATTTATTTTGTGTGGTTGTTTTTGGTACTCTCAGACTTGTATAGGGCAATGTTAAGCCAGTAATGGAAACAAAAAAATACAAGAAAAAAAGTCCTTAAACTAGATGACATAGCACCTATCTGACTTCCGTAACCATGTACCAGATCCCTGGAGCACAGAGCCCATCCCAGGAAGGGTGTGTGTCCCCAGTCGAGGACTGGCATCCCGTTCCCTGCCCTGCCCGCGATACGCCCAGTGGAAACGGATGGATATCAGTTGAATACCGCCAGGTGGCGGTATAACCACGCTATATACGAAAAGGAAGCGACCCGCATCCACTTCCTGTGTCGCTTTCTGGAGGCGCGACCGAGTTCACGGTGTCAATGGTGAGCGATTGATAAGTATTACAAAGTAAATCGGGGCCGCCTTTGTATGTCTAACCTGAAATAGTATGATTTATACATCTCTGTTATTACGGTCCTTTTATCTTTTCGAAGTTTACGTGTGACGGTAGAAGCGCCTTTTGCGCGTTTGGTGCTGCCTGGTTGCTGTGCTGGTTAACCGGCTGAGTTAATAGGAGTATCTGTGCTGGTTACCCATCAGCTGGATGTAGAGCTTTCCGGTCACCTCTGGTGTGCGGGCTAAACTTATGTCGGATTCCACAGCTTGGATCTCTGTGTTTTTTAACGATATTAACTGCACGATGGGGTCTTTTCTGTGCTATTAACTGCATGATGGAGATCTTTAATGTTCCATTGACTTTCTTTCCATTGTTTATGTATGTGTATATATCTCCATTTGTATCGTATTGGAAAAGCACTGGGTCCCATGTGTGTTCAGTAATCCTAACCCCTAACCCTAACACTGTCCTTTTGGTTCTCCTCTCCTCCCTGGCTCTGCCGCCCCCTGCAGGGTGACCACGGCGATGTCTCCTCCTGGTTTGCGCACCCCGTGTACACCAGGTACTGGCAGCACTACCAGCAGGCTATGGGCTGGCTGCAGAGACACCAGCGAGCCTACAGCAAGGCTCTGGACGTGCTTCGCCATGGGGCCGCGCCCCAGCGCTACGCGGACTGGCAGGGGGCCGAGGACGGGGCACTGGCGGCCCGGCGCCCCGGGCCCCCTGCGAGCAGCTCTGATAGCGAGTCGGAGAGCGAGATTGAGTGCGACGTCAGCAACATGGAGATCACCGAGGAGCTGCGGCAGTATTTCAGCCAGACGGAGCAGCACCGCGAGGAGCTCCGTGAGTGTTAATGGCGCACTGCGCAGGGCGCCATGTGGCACCAGAAAGGCAACGGTGCTTTTAATCCGTCATACTTTCCATATATTATACCGTCATAAACAATATACAGTATCTTGATGGTAATTTCAAAAGCAGTGCTATTCCGGTATTTTTGGAATCTTGCCCGGTATGAAGGGTAACCGAAAATGAAGCAAACTTTTCAAGATGCGACTCTTCTGACAATGCTGGGGTTCAAACCAGCAAGCTTCTGATCACAAGCACAGAGGTGTAGCGCACTGAGCCACACGCAGCCCCTCTGGATGACATTGCACCCACCTCCAGCTTGCCAGAGAGTATCTGTGTGAAGCCGGAGGCGTAGCTTAACCTTTGCATTATGTCACCCGGCAGAAAAGTGGTATCTGCTAGGTAGGGGAATGAGTTGGCTGTAGGGATTTGGCTGGGATAAAGGTTAGCTGCTTAGCACACCGGCCACATTTGCCAGGCAGAGACTGTACACAGTAAGAAGGCATTTAGTGTAGAAAAGACTGTCCTCAGGGGCACTGTGGGGTGACCTCACAAGATACACAACTGCTCTGCCCCCCCCAATGGCTAATTATACAATGCGCTGACTACTGTCTTGAGTGCAACTGCCTATTCTAAGATCCAGCAGGTTCCTGAATGACCTGCAGGCAGCACTAGTTAGCTGCGCAATCATCCCGGCTGGGTAAACGCCTCCCCCCGCAGTATCTGCAGTTATAGTCCACAGCTCTTCATGGGACGCCAAGCTGTAAAACTTGAGGCTTTCTTGGCTTGGACAGGAGATTTTGATTATCCAGCTGTGCATGTTTTCTGCTGTTATTCTCTGATTCTGCACAGATTGCAGTTGTGCTTAAGTGGCCTTAAAAGGCCTCCCCGCGGTCCGGGTAACGCTGGCACCCTGTCCCCACACAGAGGAGCATGTGTCTAGTAGCTGCAGCAGTCTGGCACAGGTAGCCTCACTCTCCAAGCTGCATGTGTCATTGTACTTTTGGACTCTGTTCCTGCTATGGATGTGGGCAGCATCCAGAGTGCTGCCTGCTTGTTACGTCTTTTAAAGTGTACACACAACTGAGCATACTTGTATATAGACAGGTGTGTCATTTCCTGTCCTTTCATATTTTCTTTCTATTCATGGTATTGGTTTGTTTTACCAGAACAGCGGTGCTCATAAATCGTCCGATCGTGGGACAGAGCAGAGCGGGGTCTCCCTCTTTGTCTCTGCCCAAGCAGGCAGCCGGCCTTTGTGGTTTTCCGCCATGTGCCTTTGTGTCGGTTGCCTGGCGATGGTGTTGCCGTGGAGAGAGAGTGAGTTTCCACTTTCCCCTCTTAATTGGGCTGTTCCGAGAGGCCGGCTTTTGCTAGCCTGGGAACGGCAGCCGGTCACTCGCCATTCCTGCTGCAGCCCGTATCTCGGAAGAACGACAACAGAAATGCTGCATTAGTCGCTTTTTTGGATCTTAAAGTAACCGAGTCGAAGTTGCTTCCCGTCTTAAAGGAAGAGCTCTGAAAATACCAGGGTATCCGGGTCCCAGGCTGGTGTGCAGACCCATTATCTCTGCAGTTTAGGGGGCATTTGACTCCACCAGTCATGCCGTCCTACATGAGAAGTACATTTCGGCGGGTAATTTGTACACCCGTGAGAGCTATCGTGACATTCCTCTGAGTGCAGTGTGGAAATTGGCTGTAATGTGTGTAAAGTCCAGCCCCAAGGGGGACACATTGCTTCAAACTGAGGAACGTTCTCCACACGTAACCCCCCCCCCAAAGGTCTTTATACACAGAGTAGTCATCTTGTGTTCTGCGATTAAGCTGCACCGGATGTCTTGGGCCTCCGCGAACCCGGTAATCACACGAGCTCGACTGCCCCTTGTTCCCCTTGTTGTGCTGACTCCTCAGATCCATAATCCCTAACCCTCCCCCCCACCCCCAGCCTGATTCTACAGGAAAGAAAACATCAGCAGTACTCGGGACGGGAACCACGCGGCAGTGCCGACCTGGGCAGCTCCAGCTGGCCCACTCCCCCCCGCCGTTCAGCTGTTCGTCTCGCTCATCCCCTTCTCATTCCTGCAGTTCCCTTCTCACATTTTCGCAGGACTTACAGCTGGCCTTCGACTCCCTGCCCGCACTGGGGCTTTATCCCCCGTCTCCCACTTAAAATTGCCCTAAATGCTTTTTTTTTTTTTTGTGTGTGATTATTCAAATCTGTCCGGTAGAAAGGCAGGCAGGGTGCTTTGTTCCAGTTCTGTTCTTTTGCCTGACTGAGCACCCTTTTCATACGGCTCAATCCGGGGGAACAGTCCCTGCGCATTTGGCAACAGTTTGATTAAAGAGGCTGAATTCTGCTCTGCTCCGTCAGCCGGTGTGCCAACGGGGACTCGTTCGGCGCCCCCAGCGGGATTTCTTTCCCCCGCAACATGTCTGTGTGTTCGCAGTCCCTCACTTGACCTTGGGAGGGCAGCTGTCACACCTCTTGCTTTCCTCTTGGCCTGAGGAGGGGGCGCGTGTCGCCTAAAATGGACTCATCGTGTTTAGGCGTACAGGCCGCCACGCTTTTTCCACGATCCACAGAACTCATTACCGAGAAGTTTCCAAAGCAAAAAATTCTGGGAATGTTGTCTCCCCCCCCCGGTAACCATCTCCTACTTAGCAGGTGGATCCTCCCAGGTCACTTGAGTCCAGTTTCCAGTGCTTGAGATGAGTGGCCCTCCAAGCTTGTTTTCCTCTGCGATGCTTGTGCCAAAAACATGGTGGCATCTCTGTCTAGGCTACCATTCAAGTGCATCTCTCCCCCTAACACCCCCCCCCCCCGAATTATCCAACGACAGGGAGGCAGCAGCAGCTGGAAGATCAGCAACAGGGCCCTTACGTGCAGGCCGACCATGACCTTCACAGAGTTCCTGTGTGTGGGGCGGGGCCGCCCGTGGAGAGGCCTGGAGAGAGACGCGGGGTGGAGATGAAGAAGCTGTATGGAGAGGATGCCGCCAAGATCCAGGGCATGGAGACTGCCATGCAGCTCACCTTCGACCGTAACTGCGACAAGAAGCAGCCCAAGTACTGGCCTGTCATCCCCCTCAGGCTGTAGGGCCGCACCCCTGCTTCTGAGGGCCTGTAACCTGTACACACCTGTCACCCAGCTGAAGCCACAGTGTCAGAGAAGAGTTCAAGCTGTCTTATAACTGTGTAATAAATCATAGCCCACGAGTAATGTTCGTAAATGTGAGGAAGGCAGTTTTTAGCCTTCCTCTACTGGGTTTTGTGGTTCCCTTGTGTTTTCATATGTGTTTTGACCGCATCTCCTTCAGGTGTAGGCGACAGATGTGTAAACAATGGTGCAGACCGCCTACTGAATTGCCAAAGTGCTACTGAAGCGCCGTGGGCAAGTTTTATAAACGAAAATTCTTACAGGGTGTTTTGTTTGCACGATGTACACTTAGGAGAAGCCAGAGAGTGTAAACCATGGGGTGTCAGTGGATCTGGCTTCACGTGGCCTCCTTTGGGTCGTAAGGAATGGCTGTAAAATAAGCAGATGGTCTTTGTTTAGTCGAATTCAGAAGTGAAGTCAAAGCTGTTTGAGTTCCACCACATACCCCTTCCTCCTGCGGCGTCTTCGAACATTTCAGATGGTTGAAGATGTTGCTTTCAATCCTCCATCTGCTTCCTGCTTTTTTGGGTAATAAATTGGTCCGTTCTTGAATTGTGATGCATATTAGTCCGGACTGTTTTTGGATGCCTTGCTTGTCTATTATGAGACAAAATGTAAAATTTTAAATTGTGAAATTGCTGCGGGTTTGGTATGAATCTGGATGTCCATTGCTGGGCCTTGTATGTCGAGGAGAATCTGGAATGTGAGATCAGAACAGGGGATTAAGTTCACTTGCTCCTGAGTTGCTTCACGTTTGAAAGAGCCCACTCCATGTAGTCCTGGGTTTCAGTTTTGGGAAGAAGCCATGAAGAAGTCGTCCTCGAGATGACGCGAACAAGGGCTTCTGGAAGCCGATTAAAAACGCCTTTTCTTGATGCTCAGCGTGGGTCGTGAGGATGTAACGGATTTTAGCAAACTGCCGGAATGTGTCAGAGTTGCATAATTACATGGAAACTCAAAGCAATGGAACTGACTTTTCAGAATGAGTCATGGATCTGACTATTTCTGCTAGGCAGACCCTTAAAGTCTCCACAAAGACATTACTGTTTAAATAATCAACATGTTGTTGGAGTTTAGCCATTTGTACTGTATGTCCCTTTGAGTTCTTTAAAGATTTGTTTGAAATAAATCTTTAAAAATAGAACCGAGAGTTTATAAAGGGCTTTGCTTTGTACTGAATTCCACAAGTTATTGGGGAGTGAGTTGGATGAGAGGGTGGGCTGTTGTCTGCATGAGACTCAAATGTATGTAAAACCAGTGAAGATGGCACAAAAAGGGCACCCACTGCATCCCCCAGCTGAGTGACAGATGTGCAGTTCAGCGTTCCCTCGCCTACCTGTAATCATGGAGGCTGGGGTAGACACTGGATACTTGCTTGAATATTTAGTTGAGTTCTGATTCCTGAGACAAACAGGAGAGATTTATTGGGGGAAGGAACCAAGTCCCAAGAATTCTAATGATCTTTGCTGACACAAGCCTTAGAAAGGCAAGAAACAAAGCATTCTATTTTTGCAAGTAAACCAGGCCCAAGTGAAATCTGAAGTGATTTATTCTGCCAAGACGCACTTTGCAAAGTCAGACTCCTTTCGAAGACCATGTCCTGATTGTTGGCACCTCGCTTGTGTTCAGCGTACCAACTGGGCTGATTTAAGCCCTTTTACATGGAAGCTATGCCCTTCCTGGGAGCCGGAAACCATAAAAATGTTACAAATCCCAAGCTTTCACTGCAGACACATGTAGTCAGTTATGGAGAGTACTGCCAGTGCCATCTAGCAATAAATAACATTGTGTATTACGCGTTAGATGTGAAGAATTTCCAGGATGCTGTGTCTTTCTGCTGCTCTCATGCCCTGTCAGCCTTTTGAGGTAAGGATGACTACACCCTACTGTTCCCATCTCCAAAGTGACCCCAGATATCTGTCCAAACACGCGGTTGGCATGTGATGGGCCTCTCGGTGCATGGAACCAGCCGCAGTTCATTAAGATGCTCATTAAAACTGATAGTGCCAATCAACAGAAAAAGAGCCCAACAAGTCAAAGGGACTATTTTATTTAAATATCAAATAACCATATTGGGTGCAAAAAAGTTTGATGTCATAAATACCAGTGAAAAGTAAATGCGTAAACACCATTGAATGAAGGCAGATGGGCTAATAAGATGTGATGTTACTTTTAGATTACTATAATAAGAATCATAATTATAATGAGGGTAAAGGGTTAGCTCTCATGGAGCATGAGGCTGTTTGGGTAAGGGTGCCCAGTTTCCTGTTTTGAGTGTGTGTGTGTGTGCCAATAAATGTATTAATCAGGCACCAAATAATTCACCTCCCCTTTTATGGCCAAGCAGAATAGTTTTCTTGGCAGTAGTTTAGGCACTTAAGTGAGAATGATGAATTGATGTTTTATTTCTGCTTGAAGCTCTGCCTCTAATCAGCAAGCAGAACCATCTTGACACTGGAGGGATGTGTTTATCAGGCCTTTCTCTCCAAAATTCCTGGATTCCCAGACAAAGCCAGGTGGCAGGGAAATCATCATCAACGGTTTGAGGGTACAGCCAGAGCTTAACGCAGGAATCAAGTCTGAAAAGGCGTAGAATGAATTGTTTTGTGTTGAGGATGTGTGAATGTTTTTACACGGAAAACTGATATCTGCCATACCATTTTCTGATAAGTGCACCGGGGGACACAAGGGTAGATCACATCTACCCTATGACATGTAATATCCATGGAGTATTCCTCTTCTCTCAAAAAAGCTATAGCAATAATTAATTTCTTTTAACACATTATATGGATATATTTAACTTGATGTATTTGTCAAACATTCCAGCTGGGGAGGGGTGAGTGATTTATTTTTTTTTAGTTGGATTCATTGCAGGAAACTTTCAGCCCCAGTGACACATTTCTGCACCAGTCTGGGGAATGGTAACGCTGGGTTGTTTTCAGAGTAGTGCTCCCAGTACCGGAATCTTTTCAGTTTTCTTCAGTATTAATTAATTGAACACGGAAGATCTATTGTGCTGCTGACGTCAGGGTCACGCCAGGCTAGTGTGCCTGTACCTGGCCTTGAGTTCCCAGGCGTCATGTTCCCTCATTGTTCGCCGTAAACATTTTGCTCCGTTACTGCGTTACTCTGTTTGCTGCGTATTTTGGAAAACCGGGCACCGCCGGCCTTCAAAGCTTTCCAAATGTTCGCTACATAATTCTGTCTTTAATTATTGTTCTAACGGAATGTAGCGGGAACCTTACAAAAAAAGACTAGGCGTGACTGGTACCCGCTGTTATAAAAATTAAAAGAATATTTAAGTTTGTATGTTTAAGAGTTCTGGCCGAGCCTGCCCTGTTTCCCTTCGCCGTCCCGCTGAGCGCGGGCTGGACCGGGCTGGACCCGGCACGACCCGGCCGGCCCACTCCGAGCCGCGGCTGGTGAAGCCAGCAGCCCAGCACACGGGGCTCAGTTCGGCTCTCCGGTCCCAGGTGCCCCGCACACCACGCGTGAGGGGGAGCCCTTAGGGAGCCGGCGTACGCGCGTTACAGGGTAACGGGAAAGGACCTCCTTCGCGGCGTGTCCGCTACCCCCCGGGGCGTAGGTGCCGCAGTACCGCCTAATGGGCGCTGTGCTGGCTTTCCTGTTACTGTCACCCAGCACGACGGAATCGCACTGGCAGGTGGAGCTTCGCTATAACGGTAAACCACGCGAAAATATGGCTGGGCTCGTGTGTGCAGCTGGTTCTACTCCTGAAGTGTTTCTGGGAAGGAGGCAGCTTTCAAAATGGAAGGAAATTAACATGTCAAGTAAGTGCACGCCACTGGATAAAAGAGGATAAACCTGAGGGAGATGCATTGAAAATGGACAGGGTATGCTGGCATGGGTAGTCAGCGGGGTGCGCTGAAGCTTCACACCGCCCCTGTTGTGAGCTTGATTCCCATGCAGCTCCACTGTGATCCTATAAAAGTGCAAAAACACGCAGTTCAGCGGATCGGTGTCCCCGCATTTAGTGTGCGAGCGTGTGCCTCATTAGATGCATGCTTATGGAAGATAGGTGAGTGTGAATAATGAACAATGCATTCTGGCTGGCAGTGCAAGCGCGGTCCGGAGCGCCCGACCTCGTCCCGGGACTGGTAACCCCGGCCAGTGACGTCAGCAGCCGTGGGGCGGCTCGCGGCGCATCGCGAGCTCGGTCGCGCGCTCGGTGCAGTTCGTCCCACGGCACGGCGGAGGACGCGGCACCGTCTGACTTCTGCAGAAATCGACATGGGTACGTACTTCTCCACAGTTGTTATTGCTTTCTCCCCCCCAAAAGAAGATTCAGATAAACCGCGCGGGAGTAAACAATTCCGGGCGGAATTCTAACTTCTGCACCGATAACGATGAGTGTGCCGCTGACGGCGGGGGGCTTCTGCGGGCGACGGGGGTCTGTGGTGAAATCTGGCGTGCAGACTCGGGGCATTCGCTGTTTTATATACGTACGATGCGGCTGCAGTAGTAACCTGCATAATTCGGGGAAAGGGATTACAGATGGAGTCAGGCTAAAAAGGATTTCCACCCTGACGGGAGGGTCCGTACTGGGAACGCAAATGCTCACACAATCTGAAGTCCTCCTGAACTTTTACCCAGATTAGCAGCCCCAAAAACCGTCAGATATTTCTCTCCGATTGACACACCGATTGACCTGTCTGCTCCATATTCACGCCTGCTGTGACTTTGTTCCCATCGCAGTTTTAATCCGTTTCACAAACACGCTGCTGTGGGCGCCCTTTTACCGGGCAGATGCGTTACTTGTTTTTGGTGGTCCTTCTCATTTGTAGCAGATGTTGAAACGATGTTGCACGAATTGTCCTGAACACCGTGATACTCCGCTTGTTATCCCGTGGTAAACTTAAACTGATGGAGGAGACTAACAGCGCTTATCCGCGCCAGGCGTCTTTAAAAGCATCATGCTGGCAAATGACCTTATTGACTGTTTCTGTGGTCCAAATGCTATTCTCTGTGGCCTAAAGGCATGGTTTGGCACCCACATATGTTTTAAATAACGTGTAACTGAAAAACCTTAGCAGTAAGAAGGAGTCTAGAATTCAAGCAGAATTCAGTTTTTAGTGTTTAGTGTTTTAAGGCAATCTCATCCACCAAAAAGGGTTGTTAAATGAAAACTGGCACTGTGTCTAATGTTTAAAATGTTAATAGTACAAAAGCTGCATGCCCATCCAGGACTTTGCTGGAATTCTTAAATCATGGATAGACATGCAGTTATCATAGTAGTAGTATTTTTGTTCTATACATTGTAATTGGTGAGCTCTGTGACCGAGCAGGTGAGCAGTAAAGGTGCTTTGCTCTTAGGTAATGTGATTGACCCAGGTGAAGACAGCAATGACCTATCATGATTCTCAGGGTGGTTAAATGAATGAATGTAGTGGTGCCTTACGGCTTTGAGACACACCTCAGCATCTAACAGAGAAATGGGGAGTTTTGTGTCAGGGAAGCCACCCTAAGAAACCTTTAACAAGGGTGATGGCTACTCTGATGACCCAAACACTGGCGGGCATGTATTCCATCAGCTGTTCTTGGAATGTGTTCTGGATGCCATCCGACCTTCCTGCACCCACTGTGAAGATGGGGTTCACACGGGGGGCCCCCGGTCATGTCGTAGGGTCTGAATTACCCGGCCCTGCCGCCCCGTCACGCTCCAGCCTTCAGTGTTTGCCATTTGTCTCGCTCAGTGTGTAGCGTGACGCTCACAGGGATGGAGGCACCACCTTCTGGGGATTCCCATCACTTCTTAAACACTCTCATTGGACTTGGGGGGCGACAGAAGCTCTGCTAACCAGATGGCATGTAGACATGTAAATGAACAGGAAGTTCACCGGGCAGACCTCTGCGACCTCGGCTTTGACAAGGGTCTCTGGCTTGTTCCCATAGTCACACACACTAACCCTATTGTCTGATGGCTGAAGTGAGAAATCTCAGCCGTTTGACAGGACAGTCAAAATGTAATTAGTGTGTGTATCAGTAAAATTCTGTTGACTATATTGAGTAGTATAATATAAGTATAAAGTAGTATATAGTATAATGGAGTGTGCTGGTTGAACTACCTTCAAAATGCAGTCTAACTCAAAATTGTTAAAGAATTAAAACTATTAATTGCAATTCAAAATTGACTGATTGCTTCAAGTGGAACTAGACACAAAATAGTTTTTTCCCCAATACACACACTCCCAATCCATTTGGGTTTTATACTTTAATTCATTAGGTACTCAGATTCTATAACTTATAAAAATGAATTGCATGCATTTCCCATGTGTGATAGACAATGTTAACAGAACCACTTCCTTCCCTTCGACCCATCAAAGTTTATAAGACTTTAGGCCGATTCTCTTATTATGCATCTTTTTGTCAATTTCAGTGAAGCATGCGTCATGACATTTGCCCTTTCTTTTTCCACAGTTTTCTGGGGAAATTAAATTTGAGGTCTCTGTTTTAAATTAGGTGAGCTTTTTTTTTCCTCCATGATCTGGGCATGTCACCAGATCCCAGCAGAAGTGGTCTGCCTCAGAGCTGCATCGCTGTCAGTGAGAAATGTCCTCCCCCTCGCAGAGCCGGCTATGTGCTCTGAGCACTGCCGAGGAATATACACGGTCCTAATTGTATGTCAGTATCCACAGTTGTTTTTTTTTTTTTTCTGCCAGCTTTAGAGTGAGAATCATGTGACTCTCACCTGCCCCTCCTCCCACAAAGCTACTGTTGCTAAGCACCATCTGAATTGTAGCAAAGCGCAAGGGCTTGTCTGTGGGAATGGCATTGGTGATGGATTGCGGAACATTCTGTAAAAAGCGGTGGGTGTCTGAGAGGGTGGGATTTCGGGGGGAGGGGTTTGAAGTTGACTGAGGAAAATGAGATGGCAGCAACCCTACTTTGATACTTAAGAGTCAGTCTAACGGCATTAAAATGCTAAATGTCATTGTGATTTATACAAACGTTCTTCATCACAGGTTCTATGTGGAGGCCTGCTGTAGGGTGATGCAGATTTTTGAGGAAAAAGGAAATCTGTTTAAATATATTACCAATCATTAAGTCATAATTGTACCAATTAGGCCAGTGGATTGAGTGTAATTTGAGTTTCACTTGCCAGATTTACATCACACATATTTTCTAAATGGATTATTTCACATTTCAATGAATTTCCCTGGCTTTTTGATGTTTTAAAGGCTGTTATTTCTTAGCCTTTAGTTATTGAGATTTGCATGCCAAAAAAAAAAAATCAGCCCTGAATGTGAAAATCATGGATCTTTCACTTTTCTCTGGTAGCAGTAATTGAAATTAATTTGCTTTTTAAGTAGTTTTTCTTTTGGTCCAATGTGGTTTTGAGATGTTGTCAGGCGTATAGCACTTTCAGATGCCTCTATTTTAAAATAATGAGTTTTAATTCCTAACCAATCGGAAAGTCCTCTCTGTAGTGATGCTCACAGTTCTCTGAAAACAGTTTCTCGTGCAATATAAAAATAAACTTTGCACATTTTTTTTCCCTAGAGCAATGGAGAGCCAGTACATGCAAATTCACAGGCTTGGAGGATTTCCGCTCTGTCGAAAGCCCCCGTAGATCACTGTACAACTGGGGGATATCAGTTTATTCCAAGTTAAGTTGTTTAACTCATTCTGCGAATGCCAGGTGCACCGATGTCACAGTTTCCATGTAATACACTTGCAGATGCTTTGACCAGAGCAGCTTTTGTATGTTTTGCATGCTGCTTGTTGGGTAGTGTTGCCCTCAGGAAGCTAGCAATGTTGAAAAAACTACCCTAAGGAAGCCAGTAATGTTTTGGCTTCAAGTCCTAGTCTCTAACAGTTATGGTGGCTGTTGCCTTCAGCAACACAGTGGTGGATTTGGAGTCATGTGCAGTTCTCTGGGGCATTGTGGTCTTTCAGGGCCTCCAGGCTGTGGCAGCTCTCCCATAGTTCACCAGGGAATTTTCATGCAGGAATGCTTGCCAATGACTTAAGAAGACATGGGTTTTCAGGAGAAGGACTCTTTAGTCGGGGGGTATTACGATTCGCACATGTCTGGTTTAATCATAATAGATGCAACGATATATTTGGAGCAAAGTCTTTCCTAGATTGATTTACTCTTCCAAGGACAAGGTTTTCAGCTTTTTCTTTTGGGGAGTCACATAATTCAGCATTCCACTTTTGCGAACGTGTACTCTGAGCCTTCTGCATTTTTTGTCGGCATGGTCTGCTTTCTGGGATTTCCTCCACGTCGATGGGAATCTTACCGTGGCTGATGAGTTTTCCTGACCGTTGTGAAGTTTGGAAAAATCAGTAACTTCTGTTCAGAATATGTGAGAAAAGTCTGGAATATTACCCCTGTTTATCTTTCACTGTCCTCCCCTTCATTGTGTTGACGTGGCAACCATCTTTTGGACGCCGGCCATTAAGACAGCGCTGTTAATTTGTGCAACTTAATAAGTCCTGTGCAGACAAAGAGGCCCTTTGTTTATTGTGATATGAAATGGTAGGAATGGGACACCCCGACGGGAGTGAGCTCTCAAGCAAAGAGCTGTGTCCCTAGAATCTCAATGGGGGCCCATTCAGGAGCACACGGTCGGGGGTGGGGGCCCAAACGCCATTGAGTTCCCACTGTTGACCGTTAATTTGTGTTCAGATCACATCCCTGCTCGCTGGAAATGGGGTGAAATGTGAAGTGCTGTGGGAAAGAGTTCTCAGCGAGGTGTAGTGCTCAGGATCTAACAGGAAGCGGCACGGCAAAAGGTCCGTCGCCATCTGCGCGCTGCACCGTGGCTAATGACCGAACTCCTGTTGTCAGACAACATAGCCTGGCGGAACTCCTTTACTGTTACGTCTGCGAGGCTCACTTATAACTCATTGGAAACTCGAAAAGAGTACGTTTCTGTGGTATGGCCAAGTTTCATTTCTCGTGGTCAACATGCATTCGTTGACTGAAAATGGAATGACCCAAGAGCAATTTGACCAAACTCCAGATCCAGTTATGTGGCAGAATTTTTTTTTTTTCTTTTTCTTCTCTCCGTTCTTTCTCTGCCCAGATCTGAGGGAGTGTTTTCAGTCCATGTTGGCCTTGACGCAGGTTTTGTCTTGCATCCAGAGTGCTGTTCCACCGGAAAGCTCGAGCCGTCTCAAACTGATTTGCTTAGCAGACGTGTTTCCCTCCTGAAGCCCAGCTGTACATTTAACCCACTCGTTCATCACAGTGTTTATTCAGGTAGCCAGTGGGGCAGACCGCTCGGTTTTGGAACCTCTCGTCGCGTCCCCTTTGTCAGCTGCCCTCTTAGCCACTAATGCACTCTGGCGGCACAACTGATGCTCGGAAAGCAGTCGCAGAGCGAGGGAACAACTGCTGAAATCTAATTACATAACCCAGTGATCAGATTTTCCCTGACACGTAAGCCCCATTTAGCCTAATGCAGTCCGTGTGTTGGATTCCTGAAGCGCTCTGTTGGTGTGAAGGATCAGTGTGTTAATTTCAGCCAAGTCCCCTGAGACGTCATGTGACTGTATGTATTAATCATCTGGCCATTTTCTGTCTCCATTTATCCAGTGCTGAGGGCCCCGATCTGTACTTGTCTGTGTGTTTGTGCATATACATACATGCATTTTATACATTAGATAGCCGTTGTTGGGGCATTAAATTCCACCTGTGTGTGTGAGAGTTGGGCTCCAGTTAATAATCTTAGTTAGAAGATGAACGGAGTTATATATTTAGGGACCTCGTTGGAGGTGAAAAGACGGAGTTTCCAGATGGTTCTATTTGCTACCTTGTATTCAAACATGACTGCCTATGACAGCATTCTCCCCCTGTCTGTTTGTTTTAAGTGTGTGAGCATTTTTTTCCACCTTCTAGGCTCATCTGTTGTCCTCTGAAGGCATTTTCTTAAACATTGGCCAGTCAAACAGACATAATACATCACAGCCAATAAGCATCAGTCTCTTTCCCATTCAGCAGAGTAGTTCTTAAATATAAACTTCGTTTTATTTGGCATTAAATTCACTGTACAAAGATGTTTATAAATCTCAAGTGTTCATGTTGAAGTTTCATGCGCTCGGCAATCAGGTAGCTTCAGAGTGGAGGGCAGTAAGCGTGGCATCTGAGGAAACTGATGATGGTCTGCTTTCATTGGTGCCTGTTGATAGTGGTCCGTGCCCACGGCTTGGTTTGCTTCCATGACCTGTCCCAGAGGGCGTGCTACAGTGGACTCGCACAGCTGCTTTCAAGCGAAAACACCTCCTCCTCTTACAGCCCCCAGTGACACAGATTACGGACCTGAAACCCAGCGATGACTCCATTTCCCCATTAAATCTTATTTCTTGTCTATCAGGTCCCCTTGGGGGCGGCTGTGGCTAACATCTGTGTCAGAAGGTTTTAAATAGCATTTTAAATGTCTCTCTTTTTTTTTTTTTTTAACCTTTCCGTGGTCTATAGTTCATATTCCACATTTAACAAGGAACCTGCATTGTCAAATGTCATGTATATTAAGCACTGCCTTCACTGTGCACCAAAAGTGCAAAGTGCAGGCACGTTTCAGAAGATGGACATTCATAATCTCTACGCTGTTTCCAAACCTTCTCGGAAGGAATCCTCTCTTCTGGGTTGTTTTAAATCCAAACAAACGTATTTTGTACTGTTGATATTGAATTTGGCACGTATTCCATTTATATTTGTTAACAAGTATATTAATATTTATTTGTATTATTGACGTATTATTTGTAACGTCGTAGGTGACCCATATCATTTCCTAGTCACTCCAGTCCCCGCAGAGGAAAGTATTCCAATGTTCATTATGAGTTGGTGTCTTTTGTCGGGAACAATTCCCATGCAGCTGGGAACCAACTGCTTTCTGAAAAGAGAAAAAAATGAGTTGGAGGTGAGGGGAGTACTAGTAGAAACCACACTTAGATGGTTCTGATCGACCCCCCCCACACACACACTTTGCGAAACTGACCATGGCTATAGACCCTTTAAGGTGAGGCATCCTTTCTCGACTGTGGGACTGTTGGCTAAGTCTGTTTCAAAGGCGCTAGCTGAGTCGGACCCTTGGCTGCTGTCCCGGCCGTCCATTCAGCCGCTCACAGATAGCCCTTTGTGCAGAGCCCCCTTCAATACAGCTGCTAAACAAAAACAACAACAGCAGCAGGCTTCGGGGACTCTTGCATGCAGCTGCGCAGCCGTGGATGGCATAAAAGGCAAGCCGAGCAGTGTCAGAGCGCCGCAGCCAGGCGGCGCCACTCCCTACTTCTCTAGTTGTCCACCCCAGCCACGCCCCCCCAGAAGATCCTGGCCAGCGGGTGGTCACTAGGTGCCACAGTGTGCAACACTTCTCTCCTTGCTCAGGGTGTTTTTGGTAGGTAGTTAATCAGTGTGGGTGGATGCTCTCAGTAGACCGGAAGAACAAAGCCTTAGGAGGTTAGATGCGTCCATTGCAGAGGGACCTGGTACTTTCAGCAAATTAAGGCCGATCATTCAACTAAATGAGTGAAAGAAAATACCCTGACCAGGAAAAGCTGTTGGAGGACGGACGGATGGATGGACGGATGGACGGACGGATAGATGGATGGATGGAAAATATCACACTATATATAACTTTTTGTATCTGTGGTATGACTTATAATATGGTCCCATTGCATCACTGTAATGCTTTTTGCAACACAAAATGGTCTTTCAGATGATTTATGCAGATCATAAGATGCTGGACACATGTGAGGGAACATTATATAAGTAGTTCATGATGATCTATGACTAGATGGAATTAGTTTCCATGGGCTACAAAACCCGCAATTGTAGCCTGGAATTGTAGCTGCGCTCTCTCATACATTCCGTGGTGATTCTCATTAAACCTACATTGTGTCTTTTCACTCATCTGTAAAATAGGCACCAAAGTGAGTTCCAAAATAGCATAGCTTCTCTCTGGATTGACAGACAGCTGCAGGAAACCCAAATGCTTGTGGTCTGGGCCTGAGATACCAGAGGATGTGTCAGAATTGAGATTTTGGTTTACAAGTTTTTACCAACCTCACAGTCTTTGGGTAACATGGAGTCTAGGAAACCAAGAGCAATCATAAAAGGATGCACTTGTCGGGATGTTTATCAGTTATAACAGTCTTTAAGAAATGTAAAATGCTCTAGTTTGAAATTCCACTCAAATCAGGTGTTCATCTTCAGTAACTTTCATTCCTTAAGATTCAGCTCATTAAAATTCATTTCGTCAGTATTCATTTAATTACCCAACTTAAGTGCTTATGGTTACATGACAGCTTGTCATCCTTTCACCTAGTATGTGACTGGGAACAGGCAAGTTAAGGGGTTACCTTATGTGGTCGCCCGTAATATGGCAGGCGGTGCCAGCTGGTAACTGCTGATTTCGTATGCTGATGGGACTGGACTGGAGCTGTCCCGGTTTGGGGGTGAAGACAGGGCATCTGTCAGACTCTGAGGGGGGTGTGGCAGGCAGGGCTACAGTGGCAGGATGCTAAGACGAGAAACTGATTCGCTTCATTAACATGAGTGATGTATGCAAATGTAAGCAGCAGTTTCCTCTCGTGATATTCATAAATGTGACCCCGAGGATCGGCTGGATCGTCGGCTCTCTGCATCACCGGGCGGCATGCGCCACACTCTCTATTCTCTGTTTTGTCATCCTAGATGAGAGCCGTGGCCATAAAATGGCCCTCAGGTTGCAGAAGATCAAGTAGCTGTCTGGGCATGATAAACTCCCTGCAGCAAATGTTATGATGCATGAAATAAATGCTGGTGCATTGGTCATACAGATTCACAAGAACATCTGTGTTAAAAAAATAAATGGATAAATTATGACACGTAATGGTAAACATTAGTCCTGTGAACAAAGATGGTCTAAACTCTTACCTCACTGTCATCATTAAAGAGAAATGGAATGGTCTCGCCAGGAGTCTGCAGTCTCCCTCATTGTCACGGAAACCCTGGGGCTTTTTTGGTCAGCCAAGGTGCTGACATGAGTTTCTCCATTTCTATTCTGGCTGCGTTTTCTACAGAGCCGAGAACTTCCCTGCAAATCGAGGCCCGTGTTGTGCAAAGAGTCCCTTATCCAATTGGCCCCTGTATCATTTGGAATTGTAACTTCAAGAGGTAGATGCAGAGGTACTATCTGATGCTGATAACTTTTGAGTTTTGTGTGACTAAATCACTGTTGTTCATTCTCAGCCTCATCCCAAGCTTCTGTTGAGGGACCAATATGTGATACTTAGCCGTGTTTTATCTTATTGGGAGTTTTTGGTTTACAGTTTGAACCTTAACCCTCATCAATGCTTAAATTTTGGCATGTACATAATAAGGGCCAGAGAGCTGTGAAAGGTAAGATTATTTGCAGTTTAGAGAGATGTTCTTTTATGATTTCCTTTAATGAGATTCACAAATTTGATTCACCCCAAAGACAATGTAAGCTTTCTCTTTTGATTTCTAAAACTGCATCCAACAAGGGTCAGAGAGCAGTAGCTTAGCAGTTTTCTGGTAAAATCGTGGGGGGGGCTGTAGCGGTCTCATTTCTGTTCTTGGACTCTGTGGTGTTCCCCAGAACAAACTTCTCCTTAATCACATGTGTCTCATGACATCATAACGTCTCTTAAATTGGTTGGGATAGAGTATAGTTTAGATTTTGTTACACTTTTCACACATAATACACATACTATTTTATTATGCTTTGTTGATTTTAAAGAGTGTTGAAAGACTTTGTAATATTTTATCTTGAAATACCATTTGTACCTTCGCTGATACTAGTGATAGTATCTAGTAATAATCCGTGGATGTGATGGTTGGTGATGCCATATTTTAACACTGATCACTTTGCTTGAGAGGGAGCTGAGATGGATTTGTTCACCCCTAGATGAAGAGTAAATGTTCTGCTGTTGATTTGGGGTTGTGGTAGGGTGCTGTGATGTACTGCGGTCCAAAAGGAGCTCATCAAACGCTCTGCTTGCGTTTTAGCTACTGTAAATACAGATCTCTGCATGATGGGACATGTAAACAGCATAAAATGTAAACAGGTGTCACCAGTTTGTTCCAGAATACACCCACTAGTTTGTTAGGGTTTTGTTTTGGAATAATTAATATGTGAGGTGTGTAATACTGCCTGAATAATTGCTCATTGTAGTGCAAATTATTCAGCCTATGAAGGATTACGTGCTTTCCAGCTGTTCATTGTTGGACTGACCTGTTGTAAGTTAACTCTACCCAAGTAACATGGTTACAAGGTGGCTAATGGGATGAATTCTGCACAGCAGAAATTGGATAAGAGTAACAGAATTGTGAAATTGTTGAACTCCTTGCAAGCAGGTTGGCAAGCAATTAACTTTTCACCAAAAGTTTTTTGTTTCTAAAATCAGGAGATGTACTGCTTCATACCCATGAATAAGTATGGATGTGAAACAAAGCCTTGTTTGTGAGTATGCGGACTAAATAATTGTTCCTTAGTTACAGGAATAAACAATCAATAGGCAACATAATAAATGTCCACATGCTGGTCTGTCGACATGCATCCATCGTGTTCGCTGTGGCATGCTGTCGTTACCCTGAAGCGCTGTAGTCTGTGGAGAGTCATTTTTTAATAGCTTTTCAACTCTATTTGACATTTATTTATTTTATTTTTTTTATTTTTTAGTATAGCATCATTTCATCAAAATCTCAAGTTTTTGTAACAGCTCATATGTGGGACTCATATGTGTCGCCAGCAGCTCTTCAGAAATTTGGACCTGCAGTATTTTTTATTTTTTTAATTTTAATGTTAATTTTACAAGTACACACGGTGCGATGCCGATAAGCATTGTGAGACCAGCCCAGGGGGGAAACCAGGAAAGAATCCCATATAATGACACACAAGGAGGCATTAACTCTGCTGTGGATCATGTAAGGCACGCTGGTTGTTCGAACTTTGTTCGGTAAATGTTGTCTTATATATTTTTTTGTGTTTTACAAGGGTGGAAAGCATACATGGCTGCTGTGTGTGGATATAATTCTGCTTTTGTTTCCTAGTCTCTCTTTTTGGGTGGGGCCTCGCAGGGATGTGCCTTGCTGTTTATTGCCTGCCCTATTATCTGTAGTGCAGAGGAGATGTTCTTGGGTAGTTGCTGCAGTGAGATTGCTGTGGTCCCTTTCTTCATGTTGTAAATAAGCACTGGGCACAAACATGCAGGAATGTCCAGGGCGGAGAGCAGGAGAACCTGAACATGGAGCCTTGTACTGTCAATGGGCCAGTCTCATAGGGTCTTGCTTCAGGCTGCAGCCCTTTCTCTCTGTGTCCTATGAGGAAAGCTAATTTTAGATGCTGTCTTTGTCCCTAAAACCACATCTTATGTTGACTGAAACCACACAGCATCACAATAAACATCATGTTTCCAAGGACTACAAGAAAATCCATTTTGGCTTGTTCAGCTTGTTGTTTGGTTTAAGTTTCTGTGTGTGTGTGTGTGTGTGTGTGTGTGTGTGTGTTTCTCTTCTGTAAACCAACATTTTTACAAGGAACTATAAAATAGTACATTGTGGGGAGGGGTTTACTTTTAGTTAACCTTCTGGTATTTTATTACAATCATAAATCATTAGTGTTGTAAAAATCTTTAACACTTACAGATATTATTTCCCAGCATGTATTTCTCTTTTTGTAAGTAATTTTTTGCTACGTTAATATCTTTATGAAACCAAAGCTTATAGCTCTGAATCCATTTGTGGCAGCATCATATTGAGGGGAGAATACGCCGGTTCCAGCAGATGTCTGTGGTGATGCAATGATGTTTCCAGTCCTATAAGCCCCATGGTCAGGGAGGCTTTATTACATATCTTACGGACCATTATTCCCCATGTTATCTTTTTGGAATAACCTCATATGGGTCATTATGATTCTTTTATTGTGGATGTAGAATTGCTATTTGTCCTGGGGAAAAAACCCATGGGAAGTTTAAGGAACCAAAACTGATCTAATGAGATTTTTTTTGGTGTTCAGTTTCACCATCCCAGCTGTGTGCACCCAGACTGGAATAAACAGGGTAATCAACCCAAGACTCACTCTTTCTCAAAATCAACATTAGCCAACATGCACATACCCAGAATACCTTAGTCCAGCTTGAAGGCGCTGGGAGCAAGCAACTGTGTTTATGCTTCTTATGTTCAAGTAAGTTCTGCAGTATTTGTTGACCTTCCATTTGAAACTAGCCTATATTCTATCACCGGCGGAGTGGTTGCTCTGAGCCTGGAGATTTGTGCCAGTAATAGGAAGGTGGTTTGTTCGAATCCCGTGAATGCCGGAATGATTGCACTCCGTTGGCCCTAAACCTGCAATTGCTTCGTCCTGGGTATGACGTTGACCTACATCCCTGCAAGCAGGTCCTCCAATTTAAGGGAAAAATTGGGGGTTGGTGGCAGGATTGGCACTGAGGTATCACCCACTGCATGGCTGCATCCCTCATGTGGTGGTGTGCGGCAACACGCTGTACTCGGTGTGTGCCCCTTACCTACCTCTCTTCTGTCCATCTGCTTTGTCTTTCTCTTCTTGGAAATGCAGTTGCCCTTTGAAGGTTGCTTAATATTACATTTTATCTATTTCGTAGATTTTTATCTAAAGTGATATGCTTTTGTTTTGGGAAAGCAGGGTATGAACAGTTAGGGGTTAAGGGCCTTGCTCAAGAGCCCAACATTGAAATCGCTCCACTGGCCCTGGGCTTCAAACGGCTGACCTTCTGATCACACGGCGAGCGCCCTGACCCGTTGAGCCGCACAGCTCCCCTGGTCCAACTGTATGGAGGTACCGCTTGTTCGCTCAGGGTCATGGTGGCCCTGCTATTGTATGTCACATCTGCAGCAAACTGGAAGATGGGAGTTGACAAGTCATAGGGAGGACATGAGCCTTAGCTGGAATAAAACTCACAGCTGTTTTCCAAGCCACCACACCATCGTAATTTGTTTACTTAATTGGGGGGGGGGGGTTGGGGTGTTCCTAGGACAGTGAGCAGTGAACTCTCTGCACCCACCCACCTCCCCCAATCCCAGTCTTGGATGAGCTAAATGATTATGTAGCGTATCAGAATGCATGTGTTGCATAATGGGTCAGCTATTATGCACCAAGGGGGCTCTGAATGGGCTCTGGGAGCTTCCAGTCACCCGTGTAAATTTGAGGGAGGGCTTTCTCATGGATAGGGTCCCCCTTCTGAGCTCATGTGCACTGTATGGAGAACCAGCGATTGGCCTGTTTAACAAATCAGAGTGTCCAAAGGATTATAAGACATTTAAGCCAAATAAGTCTACATAGAAATTTATTGCTGGACTGAGGGCACCTAAAAGCATATTCACATCATACGGTGCCCCATTAACATCAAATCAAATCATGTTGAAGACAAATTGGTGTCATATTATAGTTGGAACAATGGATAGACTGTTAGCTTCAAGCTTAATGACAGACTAAGGGTACAGCTACAGTATTAAAGAAGGAGCTGACGGAAAATTAAAAAGACCCTAGGATATCTGTCTGGGACTGAAATGTCTCCTGGAACTGAAGGTAACAAATTAAGCTATAGTTAAATAACTTTTGTACATAAGAATTTTAATATTTAGTTCAAATTCCTGGACTGCATTTCTGATGCGTTTTCTTCATAGGAGTATTATGAGTCCTTACTGGATTTTGATTTTTTTTTTTTTTATTATTACTTTTTACCTCTCCTTAATCTTAATCTGGCGATTCGGCGTCCCCTCTGAAGGTGGCCCCCTAGGTGGCTGCCTATGTCGCCTGTAGGACTCCCCGGCCGTGCTCCGTCCACCCATCCTTGGGTGCCCTGGATCCCTCAAGCAGCAGTTCAGTTGCCATATCTTGCAGAAGCAACGACAGCAGTGAGGGGAGTCAGGCACGGGGCCAGACTGACACCCAGACAAGGTCCTGCAGGCTTCTCCCAAGGATCCTTTGACAGAGCTCAACGAATATGCGATCATATGCTGTCCTACTTGTGGTGTGCTCAGGGCCACCGTGTCACATCTGAAATACTGTGTTGCTTTTTTTAATCGACTGGGAATCAGAGGAAATGAAATCAGTACCTCACCTGCTCAGGACGTCTCCCTTCTCTTTCTGCCCACAGTCTGATCACATAGATGGAGACTGAAACATGTGGTTACAATTGTTTTTTTCCCCTCCTCCTTTCTTGGGGGAGGGAGAGGTCTTCCTAGTTCCTGACTCGCTCATATATTTAGAATATGGGTTTCATTAGAAGGTTTTTGTTGTGGTGAGCAGTAAACACTTTAAGAAGATGGATGAATGTGAACCAAGGGCTCCAAATGCTCTACCATCTTGCTGCAAAATGTTAGGCCCCAGGCACTGCATCAGGACAGCTTGCAATGGCTAATTCACCGTTCCAGCCTCTGTAGTTTATTTAAAGCCATGATGGACCTGCCTGGCCTTTTCGTCCTGGGGTTGCCACTGCCACGGAGTTGTGTATTTCTTTCACTGCCGTGAGACGTCCCGCCTGCAAGTTCATTGTCTGCAAGTGCATGTGGAAATTATTGGTTTGAGAAGTTCCCACTCCGCCGTGTCTGGCCCCCCATGTAGTTTTGTATCCGTGAGAACCTGTGGCCCCATCCTGCCCCCCCACCCCCCCAGGGTGGAACACTCCAGCCTCATTAGCATGCGATGCCAAGCTCACTCACAACGTTTCAGCCAAACAAATGTGGCTCATCTGCCTCCCCCGCCTGCACTTCATCTGCCTTCCTTCCTCTGATCCCTCTCTCCTCTACATACACCTGGGGCAGTGAGGGTGCATGCAGGGTCATATTTAATAGGTCCCACCACCCCACAATTAAGCTTTAATCGGAAGGGGGCAGAGGAGGTAGTGTAATTATGCAGCTACCCCCCAGGACCAAGTCTGCTGTGTGGCCTTTTCTCCCCAGATAAACATCAACGCTCTCAGATGCATCTATTGTGATGGAGCTTTCGTTCCACTGTGACTCATAGCTATAGTGAGTGATTTGGATGGTGTTTAAATCGGGTGGGGGTGGCTGTTGTAAGATTATATTCTACGCTGTAGCCTATTATTACAATGGCAAAGAAAAGCTTTCTATCCTGTATGTGTGATTGCGAGTGGCATCTGGTCAAAGATTGAGCCAACAGAATCACTCATGGACCACTAGGCTGAAATAATCAGGCGAGACCCTTTGCATCTTGGGATGTGATATACAGAGGAGCTGTGTGGCACTCCATCACAAGAGCTAGAGAAAGGGAGAGCGTGAGAGAGCGGGGGAGAGAGTGAGAGAGAGAGCGAGAGAGGGAGGAAGAGAAAAAGCCAGGGTGGGCAGACGAGAGAGAGCAAGGAAGAAAAGTATTTGTAGATAACAGGCGATTTTGGTTGATGGGATGAAACCAGCCATGGAGACTACCGCAGAAGAGAATCAGGAGCTGAACCAGGAGCTGAACCAGGAGAAAAGAGGTAACAGCTGCTTTTTTATTCCTCCTCCTTAAGCCACTGCATACAAAAGCAGGATGGTATCAATGGGGGGTTCACTCGACCTCGGTTAGCGTGTTATCTGAGGCAGAGCACTGAATATTACTATTAGTCTTCATTGTGTTGATTTGACCAGCGTGTATATATCCTTTTGTTTTGTGTTAAGCTGTGTCGAATTGTGAAGCCTGCGCAACCGAGATGTGACAGAGCTCAGGCGTTTGACGGAGGGAAGTTGCTCGCCACTTTGTTCCCGCTAAACGGTCGATTTAATCGCCACTAATCGTCGTATAGTTGACATTTCCTGTGGTGTTTTTTACCGTCCCTGTGCAGTCGTGCTGATCAGCTGTGTCTGTGCAGGAAGGTTAATCACCGCATCTATTGTCATTGTGTAACATATTGGTGCTACGTCACAGCACACTCCGATCAACACGTACGGGCTGTCTGCCTGTCACCAACCACAGGTCTGGGGAAGCTGGGGCTGGCCTGAGGGATTTGGAGATTGGTGCTAGTACAAAACACTGAGACAAGCAAGCCCATCATAATCCCCAACAGGGGTGATTGTGAATAATCGCTCTGCACTGATGCATTGATGGCTGGATGACATTTTTATTTTTTTAAACCCACAATCAAGAGTCTTGAATAGTGGAATCTGTCCTGAATCTGAATTTTATTATTCTTTTTCTGTTACCTTTGAGCAAGAAAAAAAAAACATGAATCTGTTTTACATATTTTTTGTGGCAGTTTTTCTCAGCCATTTACTGTATAGGTGTGGGTCTGTAATTCATGGATATGGCTCTTTGTCATGTGTTTGTTGAGTTCCAGAAAACTTGGTTTGTTCTTTAAGTGCATGTATGTACAATATGTATGTATGTGTGGGGGGTTTGCACAGATCACTTTTCAGCACCAAAATGTCCCCAAAGTATGGTAAAACCTGAAATTTCCCTACTTTTGGAGATACCTTTTCAGGTCCCCATTTGGAAAACCTAGATTTTATAAAAATCTGTGAATGGAATCAAAAAAGTAAAAATTGCTAAAGTCTTGTATTTGGGTTGGTTACTTATGGTTATGGTTAGGGCTGGGTTGGTGTTAAGGGTATCGTGATTGGGATTAGGGTTTTTCACAATAGAAATGAATGGAAGGTCCCCATTTAGATAGGTACGCCGAGACTGTGTGTGTGTGTGTGTGTGTGTGTGTTCTAGGTTTTGGTTATTTCTCTGGCTAGGGGCTAGGATCGTTTGCAGGTAGGTGGCATGTGTGAGGTAGTGTGCTCCGTTTTTCTACACTGTTACCGGGACCCAGCGGTGGGGGGAGCTTATCTACCCCACCCTGCCTTCCAGTAGATCTCCAAAATATAAGGAATATTAGCCTTAGGCATTACATAATGCTTACAGTGTGTTGAGTATGGGCCTAGTCACAGTTTTATTTGTCTATTTATTTATTGGGTGTTAGAAAAGAGAACCTGTTTACTAGTAGTTCTGAATACGTAT
>JAODKN010000001.1:36120547-36133823 GCA_026774425.1 Petrocephalus zakoni
GAGGAATGTTTCCAGTACCTTGTTGAATCTGTGCCATGAAGGATTAAGGCAGTTCTGAAGGCAAAAGGGGGTCCAACCCTGTACTAGCAACGTTTACCTAATAGTGGCCGGTGAGTGTATATCAGTGTGTATGTAATGTAATGCACAACTTTCGACCAGGAAGCTGATTTATAAGCTGGTGATTTCACACACATGCTGGCGTAATGGAGAGGGCGGGGTCTCAGACGTCATACCAACCACCTTGCCTTTTGTCACTCATGTGAAATGAAAAACCTTGATAGATTGGGGTGAGGCATAGTCTCAGCATTCATCTCCCCTGCAGAATCGTTTCGCATTATGGGACGTGGGTCTGACTGCAGGTTTATGCTTGTTGTGGCCCTGCAGGGTCCAGTTGATGCAGTATGTCATCTACGGCATCGCCTCCTTCTTCTTCCTCTATGGAATCATCCTGCTGGCCGAGGGTTTCTACACCACCAGTGCTGTGAAGGAGCTTCACAGCGAGTTCAAGACTACCATCTGTGGGCGCTGCATTAGTGGCATGGTGCGTCTCACACACGGGGGGGGGGGGGGCGGTTGTGCCTTACTCTGCTGCGATTTCCAGGGATATTCACTATGTTCCTTTTTAATTAATTAGCTGGGGCTTTTGTCCAGAAGGTGTGGCTGTTATGTTATGAGATCGTTCTTCTATTCTTGAATGTATGATTGCTCACCTTGAGGTTAAAAGATTAACATCAAAAAGTACACCACTGATGATGTGAAACGTTTCCAGCAATTGAGAGCAGGTTAGATGACTCACTGCCGCTTGTCCGCACATGACCAGTTCGTGTTTCTGACCTACATCCTGGGAGTGGCCTGGCTCGGCGTCTTTGGATTCTCGGCGGTGCCCGTCTTCGTCTTCTACAACATGTGGTCTACCTGCGCTGCCATGAGGTCCCCGGGGGCCAACATCACCGCCATTGACTCCATCTGCGTGGACGTCCGTCAGTACGGTGAGTACGTATGGTGGGTGCAGTGTGGCGTGGTCACCTGCCAAAGGACATGATCTACGGCACCTGATGCATCTTTAGTAATTGTTACAGCTAAGCTCCCTCCAAGATCACATTCATGAGTTATTACGTTTTATTTATCTAGCTTGCACTCTTATCCAAAGTGACATACATGCGGTCCCTGCATCAGCTGGGGGTTGAGAGGATTGCTGAAGGGCTTGACCGTGATAGCATAGCACAGTCACACGGGCCTTTTCCAGCACAGCACCAGTATCAATATTGTTGCTATATTGATATTGTTGGAAAATGAGCTATATAAAAACTCAGGAGGGCTCCTGTCCTTGTTTCTTGAAGAATATTCTCTATAATAACACAGGACACTAGACAATGGCACACCCTGGACACGACCATATGGTACAGGCCAAAGTGTCTAGGTGGTTATTTGGCCCCCTCTCCCTGCAGTGCTGCCTATTGGCTTTCATTATCAGCTAGCAAATCCATGTGTAGCTCTTGTTGTAAGGCAGCCCCCTTTTGTGTTTTCACACTGTGGTGTCTGTTTAACAATCCATGGTTGTGAAACCCTGCATCGCTGTTTGTCACAGGTTCCTTTGAAGTGTGATGATTTCGCTCATTAATGGGTCCTCGTAAAGATCTTTCAGCACCATTTTGTTCATAATTGAAGTAAACAATGCATTTACTGGTTTTCCTGGGCTGGAGGGGAGTCATTAATACAGCCGTTTTGCTCCTGCAGGGGTAATCTCCTGGAATGCTACGCCCGGGAAAGTGTGTGGGTCTGTTTTAGGCGAGATCTGCAATACCAGTGAGGTGAGCAGCTCCCCATGTTTCGTTGTGGGGTGAGGGGGGGGCGCATTTACCAGCCTTGGGGGTATTGGTGAGGTGCAGTCCAACACCAAGGCTTCATGCAAGCTGCAGGATTGTCTGGCTGCTTCCATTAAGTGCATCTAGTTATGATATCCTTCACATCACCAACCTTCTCGCCGCTCTCTTTCAGTTCTACCTGTCTTACCACCTGTACATCGTGGCGTGTGCCGGGGCGGGGGCCACTGTCATCGCACTGGTAAGCTGAGCTCTCTCGTTGTCCATGGCCTGTTTTAAGGAGGTTGGGGCACACTTCTGGGCTGTATCTTTCTACCCAGATCTTACGCTTGCGACCGTTTTTGGGTCCTGGGCGGGCCTGGGTACCACGTGTGTCTGTTATTATTTTGACGCTAGGTTTTCCCAAGGTGGCAGTTTTACCCCCTGCAATGCCATGATTTATAAATCAGATGGGATTGCGGCGATACTGGGCGGTATGATGCATTCCGCTCTGTCATAGATGCCCTCTCAGAGCAAACCGCCCACCGCTGAGCCAAAAGCTCCAATTTGGAGGGAGGGAAAATGGGATTTTATACCTGACAGGCTTTGGGATTAAACATTACATAAGATATTTCTGAGCATTAAAAATTTATCACCCAAGTCCCAGGGGTATTATGCACGTCTTGCATCAATTTATATTTTATTATGACAGACCCTGAATGCAAATAAATGCCCTTATTTCCATTATGTAAAGTAAATTAACCTGCATTGCCAGTCATTGCATGGAAGTATAATCCTGGCCCTGGCAGCCTGCAGTGTTTTTGTTCTTTAATTACTTAGTCTTGATTGACCTGTCAAATGATTTGCACGATTCAAATCAGGATAAAGGTAATAAAATGAGGGCTTGCTTGTGTTAAGCCAAATTTATGTCAATAATAGAATAATGTTGTAAGTAACCCTTAGTACCTACATTCATTTAGAGTCCTTTGTTTGATGATGCATTAGATTAGCACTGTATGCCATTTAAGTTAAAATAATTTAAATGATTTAAGCGTCAGATGCATGTTTGGTTTGACAAAGTCTGAATCGTGCCATGAGATCAAACGGCTACATTAAAGCCAATAATTGAATCACTGGAGTGCAGCAAATGCAGGGTACATCACAGACAGCCAGGACCAGGATTAAGAAATCCAGTATTAAGGGAGTGCGATGTAATGATGGATAAATAAATCCCAGCTTGCAGTGGGGGAATGAGCCGCATTGTCTTCACGGCGTTCTGCTCTGCTCTGCTCTCTTCCACCAGCTGATCTACATGATGGCTGCCACTTATAATTTTGCTGTCTTGAAGTTTAAGAGTCGGGAAGACTGCTGCACTAAATTCTAACGTGGATGCAGTCTACCTGAGGGCGCCAGCTAGAGCAAGCAGGCCACAACGACGCCAATTTAAAAACAAAAAAACGCCTCAACTAGAGCTCCTGTGTGTGTAAATAGGCTCCATGTACCTCTGCAGAGGTCACCGCTACCACTGAGTGTCACCTGTCGAGAGCAGGGCATTGGCTCGGGGGAGGTGTCCACAGGACCCTTAACACGTGCCCCTCTGATCTCTCGTCTGTCAAGTGACACACTTACCTTCAGCCGTACCTGGAAATACAGGTGGTCATGTAGACTTTGTTTAGCCACTCTTGAAGAATCTTTTGTTTCTTGTTATTTTTAATAAAGATCCCAGGCCTTCTCTGCACACACGGTTTCGGTTGTGGCGTACATTCCTGCGAACACCCAGCTTACCTAACACTAGTCCCCGGCCCATTTTCCTCTGCTGATTTTTGTTTTTCCCAATACCAGAAATTTCATGCTCCTTAATAGTTTCTAACTTACAGAAGATTTCACAGAACCAACTTTTTCATTAGGTAGATAATTTTTTTTTTTTAACACTTCATAAATGTCATAAATCCACCCCACCCCCCAACAAAATAGTATTCACCATAATAAAGTTTAACACCATATAAATAACCCAAAATTGAAAGAGGAGGCATATTTCTAAATGTCCTTTAATACAATCTAAAAGTATTCTTAGAGGTCGATACATGTTAAGTCACAATCAGAATGTAATCAGCAGCCCTGCTGAAAAGAATTAAGACCTCCGCAATCACGGGGGGTGGGACGAGGATGTTTTGCAGGACTACTCAATCCCTAATAACTGGCTAACTTATAATAGCAGTAAATAAATACATTTAAATACCCCCCCCCCACCGGCATATAAAGTACCTCTGAATGGCAAGAGGTGCTCCCCCTGGTAGGCTGGGGTGGGTATGACACATCTAGCTGTAGCACTGTAGATGAATCGAGAAGCTGAAGGTGTTTGGTATGCTGATTTCCCTGGAGCCTGTAGCATGACCCTTTTTTATCCATTTTAGATAAAAAGTGCCTTTTAAAAACAAATCTGGTTCTGTTTTTTAATTCATTTCTTTTATTTAGAAATTTTGAATTAGATTTGTCAAATGTGACTTGTTTGTTTAGAAATGAGTTCGCATGCTTTTCTTTTTCTTATGGTTACTCATGTCATTTTTCATTTTATTTAATATTTTCCTGAATTTTCAATGACTGTAGCTATTTTCATTTTCTATACAAAATAAACAATTTGTTTACAAAAAAATCTGTATTTATTTCTCCTATCCAATCTCATAAAAAGAAATATCTAAAAATATATATATATGCGATGTCATAGTCAAGTGTGTTGGGAGGGTGGAGCTGGGAAGCTTAATTTCACATTTGTGTCTTTGCGCTTGAAAAATTACTAACGATCAGGAGCATAAAATTGACTCTGAACAAAATGTGCATGTTGTGTGATGTCCTGCTCCAGTTCTGTCCCTACTCTTCTGACCTCTAAAGGGGTCCTAACTTTAATAATTATTATTAATAATAGTAAGAATAATAATAATAATGGTGTTATTATTATTATTATTATTCATAAATATTAACCATTTAGAGTTCTATTAACAATAGTAATAGTGTTAGCATAAAGAGCCTGCTTCTTAACCTACTCACTGGCCCTGCTGCCCTCGCCCCTCTCTTACAGATCCATTTCCTCATGGTCCTCTCCGCCAACTGGGCCTACCTTAAGGACGCGAGTCACATGCATGCGTACCAGGACATCAAAACCAAGGAGGAGCAGGAGCTGCAAGACATCCAGTCCCGCTCCAAGGAATGCCTCAATTCCTACTCATAAGGATTGCACGCTTGTGCCCCTCACAGGCCGGCCTTCGACAAACGGCTAGCGAAACGTGCTGACTGCCCTCTCCCAGCGCGGTACTAACATGGCTTCTAACAAACTAATGTGTCAGTGTTGCTCCTCACGTTGGAGAAGAGTCATATTCAAATGCATATGTGCATTAGCATGACTTAAATACGTATCTGAATATGACATGCTTCTCTGATGCCTTCTGTTTCTTCGTTCTCTGTGTTGCTCTGTTGCCCTTGCCAGAATCAGCTGGTGCAGCATTGCACTATTTAAACAGAAGGGACAAACGGCATCGTTGCACCATCTCTTCTAGGTTGGGGCCCATCTAGGCAGCTTCTAGGCTGCTCAGGTGCGAGGGGACGTACGAGAGAGTCCTCTGATTCTCCATGCTTTTCTGAGATGCCATTTAAATCGCAGGGGTCAGCACAAAAATACTCGCCTTATGAAAACAGAATTGAAAGAAGGTCTAAAACAAGTGCAGTGTGTTTCTATTTTTGAGCTGTTTGTGTTTGGTCTTCACTTTTAGACAGAAAAAACTATGGTGGTGTAATTCGATGCCATAGCTTTTTTGTTAGAGATGTGCATTTTGGGAAATGTAGTTCGAGTTAAAGCCATCTTCAGCAGTGACCACTTAGTTTTTCTTTCCCTCTTTTTTTCAATTAAGTGGATTGTGAAGCTTTGTAAGCTTAGCTCAGATGTCTGACTTCCGTGCAGAACTAATGCCCCAAATGAAGAAAAGATACTCTACCTCAGGTATAAACGGTATTGGGAGCTTATTGTAGAGGATCACTAACCCTTAAGAACCAGTGACAAAAACTACAAAATAAAAGCTAGTTATCAAATATCCCTTCAACAAAAGTAGAAAAACCGATTTTCTTTACAAGTATTCTGAGTTGTAAAATCAGTGAAATTTTGGCCTGCACTCCCATTGGGGAATAAACCCTATAAGGGTTGACATTTCTCTGTGTGGGGAAAAAAGGTTTCCACGCCAACACTGCATTGAAAGAACCTTCTGCACCTTTTTTTGCTTAGATTTGAAGTGGGATCGTTCCCTGAAGTCTCCAAAGCTACCGTTTTGTTTACCGTCTGGGGCAGTTTTGAGTAGTCCGGTGCACCGTAGTGCCTGAATCAAACGAGGGACTAGCGTGAATCCTTTCAGAAATGCTGAAATGTAAAGGGAACTGCTGTTTAATTCATTCGATAGGAGCCATAGAAAATTCTGGAAAAAAAAAAAGCTGTTCGGAAACACTCCTAAAGCACAGCTCACCAGCTCCGTCCTCTCCCAGAGGAGGACTTAGAACAGTGTGGAAAAAGTAGATTAGTAGCATACAGCGTTGCGATAACTTCAATCGCTCAGAGAGACAGGGTTTTCAACAGTGTTCCAGAGTTATTCCTAGAAATGCCGTTGAATTCATTAAACCCTAGAACTACTTGGTCACATCTCATATAGCATCTTATGAAATACTTACACATCCCATGTGGAAAGATATGGCCAATAACTTTTACCACTTCTTAATGTATATTTGTAAATAATGTCTCCTCACGGTGCATCTAATCTCAGTATTATTTTTTGTTAGATATGCTTTTAATATACAATGACGCCGCATTTGAAAAAATAAGGGAATGAGATCAGAGAGATGCAGCTGGATGTGGGACAAGGGCTCGCACTTCCGATATTCCATTGTGAAAAAGATGCCTGTTTATGTATATCATGTTTCCGACCCATCTATGGTTCCGAGTGGTCTTTACATCTGTAATGCTTTGAAGTTTTCTTGGGTTTGAAAAGAAATTGCTGATATTGAAGGTTCTCTCTTGAATCTGTGCGCTCTGTATGTTACCATGGCAAACCTAAATGTGCTCTGCTCCGAGACAGTAAGTGTGTGGGGGGTGGGGGGACGGGGGGGCGGAGAGAGATTTTGGTGGGTTGATGTGTAAAGTGTAAAGTTAAGTCAGGAATGCTTTGGAATATTTTTTTTTAAACTACATCAGGAGAATTTAATGGGAAAAATCTTTTGAATCCCTTTTTAAAAAGCTATTTTTGGTATTGTTTGTGTAAAGGTTAAAATCCAGAAACATTACATGTACTGTATGTTTTCTGTTCCAGTGACGAGACGTACAGGGATATTTTGATGTTTATTCATTATTGCATGAAGGAGACATAACTGTTTCTGCAGTAATTCAAGTTCTGTGTAGTCATTTGTACTGACAAAAACCTCGTAGGCAGTGTTTGCCCACTCCTTTTTTTAACAAAAAATCCATTGTGTGTTAATTAGTAAATCTAGCAGTTTGATAGTCCACTTTTGTTTAAAAAATAAAATAAAATAAAAACCTAAAATCTCTACAGGTCCTTTATGCAGCGATTTGTAACCTGTTCGTTAACCTTTTTCTACGAGTGCCAAGGCGTTCCTGGCAGTTATTGAAGTAGAAATTAAACGTGTAGCTGAGATCTCCCACCAGCGTCTTACTGCCTCTGTACATTCACGTTCATGCATGACGACACCTGTATTTGCTTCAGGCCTTCTCAGAGACTGGCAGTGTGTGAATAAATATGTATTATAAACCTGTGCTGGGAGGTTAATGCATATAGTGCAAACTGTTTAGAAATAAACCAGTCTTTTGTCACAAAAGTTTGATTTGTTAAACCTTTTGAAATACTTAAGACGTGCTGGCCCACAGCTCCTCTTTATATTTCAATTCAATTTTATTTGTATAGAACATTTTCACATTACATTGCCTCAAAGCGCTTTGCCCAATGGCCCCAGAGAGCAAGGCAGAGGTGGCACTGGCAAGGAAACTCTCCCTCTCAGGAAGAAACCAAACTAAATGCGGGAGCCCATCTTACTTGGCCTGGAACAGAACATCACATTTATACCTGCAAATGAGTTTAAAGATTACATTTCAGTACATTCACTTTCTCATACAGTTAGAGGCAGAAGCCTTATACCTCCGGGGTGGGGGTTCAAATGCTGTAGCGCATGATTAGGGCTACACCCTGGACGCAAACGGTGCCCTTTTATTACAGACCACATTATTCCAGAATCATGGTCATAAGCCCTCCTGAATTTTTATATAGCACCTTTGCCAACAAATCAAAATATCATTTTGACACCGGAGCAGCGTGTGGCTAAGCCACTTAAGACACTGTGCCTGAAACTGGAAGGGCACTGGTTTAAAGCCACTTGTTGGCAGAGGGATTTCAACATTACACCCTGGGGAAAAGTCCATAACCTCAATTGTTCCAGGGACTGCCTGTTTCTGCTTTCTGAACGATATGTCGCTATGGATAAAAGCATCTGCTAAACAATTCAATGTAAATGACAGATTAAGAAACACAAAAAGTACATTTTATTCAGTTACACAAATTGCCAAATCCCATCATGAAAAAAAACAACATTCACCTCACAGTTTGGCTTTCAGGTCATGTATGTGCTACCAGAGATGGTGGGTGGTGACAGGCATTCATCACTCTCCTTCAGCTACTTTGGTTTCTAAAACACAGAGATCCTGGGATCTTTGGGACAGTAAAAAGGAGCTTGCTTGTGAAATGTCCAGTCCTGGCATGTCAGATCAGGGTTTTTCACCAGAAATCGTCATCAGCCTCGTCCTGGGAGAAAGCGATGATGCTGCAACGCAGGAACGCAGGTAAAGACCATGCTAAATGCAGTGGTGTGTGTCCATGTGCGGGGAAAGCAGAGCTTGTGACCACGAGACTGACCGACTGACAATGTAATAGTTTGCAGAAATGTGCAGAGGATAGAGTCCCTATAACCCAGGTAGGGCCCCAAAAGCGTCCCCCAAACACAGCAAAGACCCCAGACATCCAGATGATGCCCTACCTGTTGTCTTTATCATCAGAGAGGATGCCTGCTGCCAGACTCCCTCCTTCTGCATCATCCTTGCCTGGATGCTGTAAAACCATGCCCTTTGTTCAGGTCATCATGCTTGCACTGTGACAGATTCCACGGTGACGCTACCCACCTGATCAGACTCTGCCTCCCGCTCTTGCATGACTATCCTCATGTACTTTGCCAGAGGATCCAGGGTGGGGCTGGTCTCTGCACTTCTGGAGACTGTATCTGTCACCCCGCCCTCCTGTTTGGTTGCTTTGTCCCCATTGGTGCTCTGCTCCTGGGACATACCCCCTCCCTCCTGATCTTCCTCAAGCAGCTGTGTGGGTATGTGTGGGTCTGTGAGACTCGGGTGACACTGCCTGGCTATAGTCCCACAGGGGGGCAGCTGCTCACCCTCTGCTCTTCCAGTCTCTCCGGGGACTCCAAGCCCTCCTGTCCCCACCGCTCTCCTCTTGTCTGGCCCTCCAGCTCCCACATCACCCCTCCATCCTTCCTCTCCTCTTGTTGTACTGGGTCCTCAGTAGACTGGCCATCTGAGTGGGTGGAGGGGGGGGGTCTTTGTTAGTCTCACTGCAGACAGCTTCTGCACTAAAGGCGAGTTCTGAATTTCTCACCATCACGCCAGTAAGCCCTACAACTGACAAATCCCAGCCTCGAGTTTAGACTTTAAAATAACAGATTTGAGGGATTCTGAAGTCTGATACATCATGTCATCACAAACATTTGTTCGAGTTAATTTCATTAGTGATTCATCGAAACTCCAGCATAAAATATTCCATATATGGGAATGAGAACGGACTGATCTCACGGAGAAGCACCGCCATTCCCTTAGCTGTGGTGTCAGAAGTAGGGACACAAACACACGCACCGGGGATGTGGGGCGCAGCCTCGGCCCTCCTCCCCTCTGCCCCCGGCGGGCTGATCCTCGGGGCCCCCGAGACCCTAGCGGACAGATGGTCCCGTTCGTCCTGGAGAAGCTCAGGAATGCGACTGGGCTCTTGGGGGGTTGGAGCGAGAGAAGAGGCACACAAAGAGCTCTTTATTTCCCCCCACAATGGGGAAGACGAGGGGTACAGACATAGAATCCATAATCAGCCCCAAAAACAGACACGCAGCACCCCGAGTGTGGGCAGGAGAGGGCGATGGCGGGTCGTCCTGTGGCTGGGTGTCCATGATGAGCATTACGAGGATTAGAAATGACAGCATAAAACGGCGGTAACAGTAAAAACAGGACCCCACTGAGACGAATGATTAAAAAAAGTCAATACAGTCATAAGCCAGCAACCATCGTATTCTAAGCATTTCTTCGGCAACCGTAAGAATAAAACATAAAATACGAGCAACTGCTCTGGTCGATAAAGTGTCACAACATAGCCATACATATACTAACAGAGGACACGGCAGGGAGCTGAGCTGGTGCACGTGGGGTGTTTATAACGAACTATTAGAGGTCATGAAATGATTATGAAGCACCTTGTGGGGGTTCGGTCAGGTCCTGCAGGGATATTTTCTCAGGATGAGGGGAGGAACCTGAGCTGGAGCCACTCTGCTGTGCTGGTGGTGAACTGGAGATAGATAGATAGACAGACAAACAGACAAACAGACAGACAGACAGACAGACAGACGTCACACTTATGTTTAAATCATATAGCAAATGTTTTTAATCTAGAGCGAGGTATGTTTCCTAGTTTTGGGAAAGCAGGGTCAGACATTCCCTGGAGCAACTAGTGGTTAAGTGCCTTTCTCAAGGGCCCAGCAGTGAAATGACTCTGCAGACTATGATTCAAACCTTCTGATCACAGACACAGACATCCTAACCCACTGATTTACATAATTCGGCAGTTCGTCTGGCTGATGGATATATGAAGATCCCCTGTGCAGATACACATTTGCAAATAAAGCTGTGACTATCGTTTCAGCGTTCCCCTGTGTGTGCATCATTCTTATGTCTTGTGTTTATTAAAATAAAGTATCTGCAAAAGTAAGCGGGTGGTCTGATATGGTGCCACACGGCTGCGCGTGACAAGCGGGTGGCCTGGTGCTGTACGGCTGTGCGTGACAAGCGGGTGGTCTGGTGCCGTACGGCTGTGCGTGACAAGCGGATGGTCTGGTATGGTGCTGTACGGCTGCGCGTGACAAGCGGGTGGTCTGGTACGGTGCTGTACGGCTGCGCGTGACAAGCGGGTGGTCTGTGCGGTGCTGTACGCCTGTGTGTGACAGGCGGATGGTCTGGTACGGTGCCGCACGGCTGCGTGTGGCAAGCCGTTGGTCTGCTGTGGTGCTGGACGGCTGCGCGTGACGGACAGGCAGCGAAGGAACGTCACCTGCAGGGCTGTCGTGCTGTGCTCCTCAGGGGGGGGCTGCCTGGCGGGCTCAGGTCCATCGCCCGCCCCCGTGGGATGGGGGAGAGCTGCCTTGTCGGTGACAGGCTGTCGAACGTCATGGGGGAGCCCTGGGCACCTGTACATGGAGGCAGCAACAGGCATCCACTCAAAAGCAGGGTTTCAATACAGCCTGTCTCTGGAATTTATTATTATTAATAATAATAATAATAATAATAATAACAACAACAGAAACATTATTGATCCCCATGGGGAAATTCTCTTTTCACCTCCAAGCTTGGGGGAGGTAAAGGGCAGCCACCCCTTGAGGCAGGACTTTGAACCAGCAACCTTCTGGTCACAGGCACAGAGGCTCAAGCCACTGAACCACACTCTGCCCATGACTTTAGAGATAACCTAACCTTCCGAGTACAATCAGAATGAAAAAAACTGCAAAACATTTATTTGTGTGTTATTTTTTATCTGAGAAGATACAACGGAGAAACCTGGTTAGTTTCTTCAGCATAATGGTTTTTCCATTATGGGGGCGGGGGGGTTACCTTCCACAGTCTCCCTGGGAAACTGCCGTTTGGAGATGGAGAGGGGGGTGGAAGACAGACGGCGGGGGGGAGTATCAGCGCCCCCTGGTGGCGTTTGCTCGCCAGCTGCCTGGTCCCCTCTGATGTCCAGAGACTCCAGGAGCTTGGCAGTCACAAGCTCGGGGAGGAAGCTGGGAGTAAGTGGCCTGTCCTGGGCAAAGGTCACTCTGGGCTGGAGGGCAGGCGCGGGCCCCGAGCCGAATCCGCGTGCTTTCAGGTGTGGGGAGTGAGCCCGGGGGGACTGGAGGCCGGCGACCGCCAAGCGCGTCACCCTCTGCTGGTAGTTTTTGTAGGCCTCCTCCAGAGTCTCCGCCTCCTTCTCCAGCTCCCGGATACGGGCTTTGGCACCGGCCACCAACTCGCCGTCGGGGTCCGGGGAGGTGCTGCGGGCTCGCGGGGGCCAAAGCCGGCCAGCGTCCACCACCCCAAAATGGGCTTCTCTCCTCCTCACGGCTAGACCGTCCACGTAGATGTCGGGCGGCACCAGCTTGTCCACACTGAGCTCCAGCACAGAGCGGTCCACCAGCGAAGGCTTGGGGTTGCGCAGAACTTCGTTTTCCAGGGCTGGTGGGGTTACATGATGCCCCCCAGGGGGAAAGGAAGATGGTGAGAATCAGCCAGGAAGCTACCTGGATGGGAGCAGGTCAGAGCGGAGCTGGGGATACCTAGCTGTGTCTGCCGGAGCTGCAACTTGACCTCCTCCACATGTGTGCTCATCCACTGCGCCCTCTCCTGGCACTCCGACAGCTGGGTTTTCAGCTGCCCATTATGCTCCACCTGGGGGGACCACTAGTGGTCAGTGCTGAGCTAAAGGTGCCAACCACTAACTGCCTGCTTTGGCTGGTGCTGATATTATTACCAATAATAACGATGATAACAACAACAGGGGAGGGGGCATTCTGGGGGCCAATCAACTATGAGCTGGGGCAAGTGGCCCTGCCCATGTATACGCCCCCGCAGGACACAAACACACACAGAATCACTCCTCGTAATTTGGGGCTGCCAAACAGCCTCACTACACGACACCAGGCGCCCTGACCTCTGCCTGGAGCCGCATCTGCAGCAGCTGCTTCTGGCTCTCGAATTCCTGCTCCTCCAGCTTCCTGGCTTCCTGCACCCTGTGCAGTTCCACCTGCAGGGCCAGCCGGGCCTCCGAGGGCTGGCTCATCTCTGGGGATGGATACACAGGGTTAGGACTACGGCCTGGGATGGGTATACAGGATATACAGTCTCCAAGCGTGGCTCATTCAGTAGAGGAGCAGCACATCTGGGGCACTCTATGGGGTATCTCCAGATGTGTGGAGTTTAAGTCAAGGGAGGTAACGCTGAGATTATACAATTCCTTGGTGACACCTCACCTAGAATATTGTGTGCAGATTTGGTCACCTTATCTTAAAAAGGACATTGCGGCCTTAGAAAAGGTGCAGCGTAGGGCCACAAGAATGATTCCTGGTCTTAGAGGAAT
>JAODKN010000001.1:36138173-36159692 GCA_026774425.1 Petrocephalus zakoni
CTTGACCAGAACCACACCCCTAAATGCATTGAAGCAACTGCCATGTGATTGGTTGATTAGATAATTGCATTAATGAGTAATTGAACAGGTATTCCTAATAATCCTTTAGGTGAGTGTAGTACTGTATAGTACCAAAAGGCTAGCATCCAGACAAATGTTTCACACGTCAACTAAAGCCCTGGCGATTATTGCGCATGCGCCATGTAATCGCGATTATAGATCTCGATGTAATCGCAACAGCCCTACTTCCAGCAAGATCTCATCTGCACCTAATGGTTTTCTAGCTGTGGTTCACATTTCACAAATATGCTAAAATCTGAATGCTTCGGCTAAGCTACGCATCATACGTGGGTGATAGCGCTGTGTGGGTTTACACCTCTTTGATATGTACCTGGTTAGCTCATTCTTCAGCTTCTGCTCATAGGTGTCCTCCAAGGTCTTCACTGCAAGCTCCCTACGTCTGAGAAGCTCATCCGTGCTCCGGTTCTTCTCTTCTTGTAATTTACACGTCCTGGTTGGCCAATGCCTTCAATCAGCTCCAACTCGACAAGGAAATCCCAAAGACTCTCAGATGAATCTGAGGCTTCATACACCCTTCACAAGTGAGCACATCGTCTTACTTTTCAAAAGCTTCTGTGGTGAGCCTCAGCTCAGCCTCTCTGCTCCGGACCACCTCAATCTCAGACAGCAGGGCCTGTCTCTGCTTGTAGAGATCTCGCTCTTCTATCTGGGAAACAGACAGAAAAATCCAGGTGAAGAATCCCTGGCCCAGATTTTTCAGCATAATCATCATATTTATGAATACCAACATACACTGCACTTAAAAATTCAGTCAAGAAACACATATCATGTCTCGCTGTAAATCTGACATGCATCTAACCATCTAACCACATGGCGATATAACTGTGATATTTGTAGGTGCGCAATAATCACTAGGCCTTTGGACGATGGGCATGTCTGGATGCTGGCTTTTTGGTACTATACATGTGCTTACCTTAGTCCACAATATGATAAGAAGATTAGTAGTACGCATGAGATATTGATGTGAGGTGTTCTGCGACGCCCAAAAGTTAGTCATCTATATAAATATGGTATATTATTATGCTTATTAAATTCGGTTTGCAGGACACGCCACAAGCTACCATTTTGCTATATAGAAAAAAGCACTGAAGTGGATAAACAAGGCAGCAGTTTAAAGTCGGACACGTTTAAACATAAAGATACGCCAAATTTATACAGATTGGTGACTTTTGGGCATCACCATACACCTCTTGTTAATATTTAAGGAGCAGTACTTATCTGCTTATGAGATTGTGCGAGTAAATACATTTTCATGCAGTATTGAAAAGCCGGCCCGTTATCTAAAGCCCTGCAACTGCATCGCTTTAACCCGCACTGCTTAACTGCGTCTATTGACACGACTCGCCCCAATACCACCAATATATCAGACACACTCAATTGGTAGGTAAGTTCTGTTTGACTATAGTTTATTTCGGGTAAATTTAATCTTTTTTGTTTTATAGACGGCACAATATAAAGTGCAGATGTTTATGCTCTCAGCCACCAACACAGGCATTTCCTGTCTGAAAACTGACCTCCTGCTGCCTCTGCAATCTCTCAACGGCATGCTGCTCCCTGCTGATCAGCCCCTCCAGTTTCTTCTCGTAGGTCCTTTCCATCTCTCTCCTCAGCTCCTGGACCTCCTTGTGGGACTTCTCCCTCTCCTCTAGCTTTATTCTGGCCACCTCCACTTCTTTAAAATGCTGAAGCTGGAAGGAAATGGGAACATGCCCCGCAGACACCTTAACAGGAGCCGGCCTAGCAAATCGGGGGGGGCGCCTCGGGTGACATGGCGCACTGGCGGAATCGGGGAAAGCGGAACATACCTTAGCATCCATCTCTGCCTGAAGCTGAGACTCGATCTCCTTACGGCACTCGAGCATCTTCGCCTCCAGAGACTCCCACTTATTCCCCCGCTGACGGAGGGCCGCGTACTCATCCTCGATCATCTGAAACTTCTCAACTGATCGGCAAAGAAACAAAAGTCCAGCAATAGCTTAAAGTTACAGGTAACAATTATTTAAAAGAGCTTGGGTCCTTGGGGCTGTAATGAACCTTATTAAAGATACACAACAAACAGCATGAAATTACACATACATATGGGTATGCACCAAGCTAATTTAACTAAGGAAATTCTATAGCTCCCTATAGGGTGTAGTCTAGGGTGTCCTTTATTTTTCAACTTTTGCAAGTTTCAGCTCTCATCCCTTCATTCAAATCTTTGTGGTATTAAAGTAATTTGTGCAAAATATCACATCATTGGACTGCATTTAGGGTGTGCTCAAACACAGTAAAGTTATTACAATTTTGTTAACATTCGTTTTGTTGTGCTGTCCTACCATGCTCACATGTCCATGGCACTGCTATGCTGTTTTGTTCACCCCTCTACAAGATTACAACTTAAATGTATCAGTTTTTATTGCTAGAACACATCTACTCTAATAATTTTTAATTTGTTTTAAATTTTTGTAACAATGTCAATTCGCCAAGTTCATTTCATTTTATGTAATCTTCAGTTTCCTTGTTCTGCTTCTTAAATCATGTAATAAAAAAGCTAAATTTATTGAAGAGCAGACAGCACTATATGGTTAAACACTTGCATCACAACAGCACTGCTGCTGTAAAACTGGTCACATCGGTTGCTTGAATGTGTGGCTTGAACATTAACATGACATGACTGGCTAAGGTTCTGGACAACAGTCACTTTGTCACACTTGAGGAAATGTTTTTGCTGATCATGGATGACCTGAGGAGCAAACGGAGTCTGTTCCTCATCTTTGGTCAGCATGCCACTAATCTCAGGTATGAGTGCAATGGCTCGCTCTGCGCGAGATGATGGGTAATGCCTGTCAGCCAATCAGGTAGTCCTCATTACCTGGTCATGTCTCTGGATCAGCCAGCAAGAAACAGTCAGGAATAGACAAAATCTGGAACATTTTCGTGGTATTTTTTGTGACAAAGGTTACAGTTGTTTGTTCAGAATTCAGAAATAAAAGTGAGCTGAGCACACCCTAAATGCAAACCTAATTAAATAAAAATGTACAGGATTTTTTTCTGGGGGTGGAGTATCATTTTAGGTGGTAAGAGCAAAAATGAGCAAAAATCAATTTTTTGAACCCATATAAAGGACACCCTAGTGTAGCCAGATTGGAAAAACTCCCCATAAATGATTCTGGTACTGTGTTTACTGTTTAAGGCACTGCAAGTAAAGCCCACCTCCTCCAAGGGCCCTATTTATGGTATGGTATTGTGAAGGGGAGGAGCCATACCCTTGACCCAACAGCCAAGTGTGACGCTCCTCAGTGGGTTCTAAGATGATGGATAGAATGGCCAGATCTAGTGGAATCGTTCTCATGCTACAGGATCTCTTGCTTGAAAAGCTTCAGCCAACTCCAGGTAACTGACAGGCAGACAAACACATATATATATATATATGCCGTAGTTAGTGCAAACACACACTTACCAAGCGATTCTCTATAGTGTGGACCAAAAGCTGTCTGAGTATCAGCATCGTGGCGTTCTTGGTGCATGTGATGGTCTGTCAGCTCTGTGAGCATTTGCATCAGAAAACCTACAAGAAATGGAAAGAGCACATTACGACTGAGTGCAACGTCATGAGATCCAATATAGAGTGTAGATGGATGACAAGTAGTCAGTCATGTGACCAGTGACAAGTTCCCTTAATAATACAAATTACTGAAGAAAAAAATTGCTTACCTTTCTGGTTATCATTCTGCATACCTGAGGTCTGCGAAGGAAGTCAGTCAGTTAGCCTGGAGAAATCTAAATTGATCTGACATTATTTTGTGTTAATGAACTAATGATTATCTAGTTTACCAGAGATTTGTAGAAGGCAGACTGCGGACTGATTTTCAGTAGTCGAAGAAGATCTTTTGTCGAAAACACCTTAAAAACATAATTTTATAGTCTAAATCAATCACTGAATTATCTTACCAGAATACAAGAAAAACTTATGTATCCCCAATAGAAGACGAATTAATATACCATATACATATTCACAAAATGGACAACATAACTGCAATGGACATCCATACACATGCAATAAATAAAATTAGAGGAACACGACACTTGTCGTGATGTACGAAAGTCTGGTACCGTAACAGGCTGATTTAAAGAATGTCACTCACCCTGTCTTTGGCCATGCCACTCTCAGGGTAGAAGACAGACAGTGTGTACTCATAGCCTGCCTTTTCTAAGTGGTTCACCACCAAGCTGTTGGATGCGGTCATCATGACTGAGTCGGCCTCAGCTGGAAGTAGACTGGGCTTTCCATCTCCACCAAATTCTGGATGCTTCAGTTCATGGATCAACTGATTGCGAAGCTGGGTCTGAAAGTAACGAAGGTTTTCATAAGCACATACACACGTTCTAGTCAATGGCCGAAGACTTAATTGGGCTGGTGTTAAAAGTACCTTCAGGGCGTCCACAACCCCGCGATTTTTAAACGTCTGGTACAGCCTTTTCCTCATCTCGTCCGGGGAAATTACATCCTCTTTTATCACAGACATCTTGACAGACATCAAATGTCTGTATACCATAAAACAATATAAATGTTACTATTTTTGTTAATCCAGGTTTTGAAAAAGTTTTAAAATAGTGCTTATTTTTTAAATACAGTAGCCAGTCACGTCGCTGCAACACTGTGACTTTAGAATGCAACAAACACTCAAATGAGAACTTCTTAACGCATAGCAAGGGGCAATGCTCACCCGCGTTTTTGTTTTGCAAAGCTTTATTTGTGATCAGTAAAGTCTCCCATAGGGCTAAGGCTGAGGTGCAGTGCGCATCACAGCTGTAGCGGCAGGATGGAGATTAACGCCGTTTAAACGGTCAGGTCACCCGGGAGGAGAGACCCAACCGGCGGCAGGCGCTCGGCCAGTTCTTCCGGCTCGATCCCTGACGTCAAGGATGATCACCGGCGAATAAATTATACTTTAATGAATGCTGTAAGATATATCACAAGCCGTCGCCCGAACCGCGTAAGATACATCACATCAGTCTAGCTATTTACAGTGCAACCGGATCCCTTACTAAACCGCAGTTACTCCGGGTGACGTCGGGTTTTGTTTTTCCGGTATCGACGTCATCAGACCGCGCCGGATACACTCGGATTGGTGTTTATTCTTCTGTAAGTACTGCTCCTTAATGCTTATTTATATTAATTCGGAATAAGGACATCTGTTCACGGCTCACATTTTAACCGGCGTTTGGTGTGCAGTGTCATATAGGGGGCTAGATACTTCCACTTCCACTTGATTTTGACATGAATTCTATTATGAATTAGACTTAAGTGTTATCCAGTAAAGGTGAAATAGTAACACTAGGATATTTAAAACGAAAACATTCGTGAGCCATTATTGATTTTTAATGCACATTATCTATATGCATTTACAGCACTGAAGCACTAAATAAGGATGTCTGGGAGCTTTTATTTTGTCATAGTTGGACACCATGACAATCCGGTGTTTGAAATGGAGTTTCTGCCTCCAGGTAAATCGGAATCCAAGGTGCGTAGCATATTCTGCATTTGGACTGGTTACAGTTATTATAAACTATAACTTATTATAAATGAATTGTTGCTTTTTAAATGCACCATAAGCCGTATTTAACCACCACGCACCGCCTTTCTCATTTGTGTATAAGGTTTATTTAAGAGAAATCCATTATAGATATTATTAGGCACCCTAACCCAGAGTGCGTCATGTAGCATTTATGGCAAAATTGCGCGCTTAAGTTTTGCACTCTTAATAACGATGATTTCTGAAAGAACCATAAACGTATTCCTAAAAGGACGACCACCGGCACTTGAACCAGTTCATCGCTCACGCAGCCCTCGACCTGGTGGATGAAAACATGTGGCTTTCCAACAACATGTACTTAAAGACTGTGGACAAGTTCAACGAGTGGCTGGTTTCCGCGTTTGTCACAGCTGGACATATCCTTGATGAGTGCTCCCATTTGGAGCCAGAAACGAGGGCATATTATGCACGTTTTAAATACGGGTGGCTTAAGAACAGTTGGTGGTACCTGTATCTCATACTTTTTTTTATTTTTTAAGTATTTAAAAAGCCAAAGCTAATATGCATGCTTGGCAGATTTATGATAAGGAAAACATTGTATAGTTGTATCTATAGTTGGGAGGCCTCGGCACCTCTGTGGGCCCTTGAGCAAGGCCCTTAACCCCCAGCTCCCTGGGTTCTGCATGGGGTGGCTGCCCTTCACGGTCAAGCTTGCTGTCATGGAGAGCAAGGTTGAGGGTAGTGAGAAGAGAATTTCCCCATGGGGATCAATAAAGTATCTATTATGTAAGATGTCTTTCTTTATAACAGTGTTTCTCAATCCTGCTCCTGCAGTACCACTTGCCAGAAAGTTTTCAAACCCATACTGCTAACAACCTACCACCGTCACTATTAGGCCATTAAGAAACACCTGATGCTAATTAAGGTCAGGCTGGAGCGAAAGCTTTCTGGCAAGTGGGGCTCCAGGCGCAGGGTTGAGAAACACTGCCTTATAAATTTAATCTGACAGGTGAGCTATTCCGTTTTATTAAGGTAGCATAATCTTGTACAACAAATAAAAGAATGTGCTAGGGGCCATTGATATGCATATTTGACATGTAGACCAAATCTTTTCCTGCTTTGTTTTTTGGTTTGGAAATGCAAACCATGACCTGTTTTCCTTGACGCCTGTTTACATATGCGATTCATCATGCTTCATGATGTAAGACAGGAAGACGGAATTAAAAACTTTTTTAATGACGTGTATGATTTATACATCAAGGTAAGTCTTTATATCCAAACATTTTGCCAGAGTAATTTGAGATGTTATGTACCGGTGGTTCTCAACCGGGGGGGCACGGCCCTGTAGGGGGCTTCAGTGAGGACATAGTGGGGGTACGCATTTCACATGAAAAGTGTAGAAAAAAGTACTTTGCTATCCATCTTTTTTCCAAACAAGATCAAGGATGATGCAATACTGTTTATATTGATATACGTTTATTACGTTAAAATTAGGGCTTTACATATTTTTATTGGATACTAATAGTAAACTGCGTGAGAGCTCCAGACGTGACATGACATAGAATCCCATAATTCACAGCTGAAATGAAATGGTTCAGTTAGCGGCGTCTCACGGGGAAGCTGGAGAGTATAAGCAAGGAATCAAATGTTGCTGTGTTCATTTCGTTTTAGTATATTGTTAAATTGTAATTTTCAATATTTGTGTTATTGTTGAAGGCCAATACCTTAAAATCGGGGTCTTCAGTTATTAAGCACACATTTAGTAGTTGTTAGCCTTTTAGAGCCATTTGCCAAATTAATTTTTTATTTTGTCCATAAACATTCACCTTCTGTATGGAGGGAAATGCCATAAACTGAAAAAAGTGTAGTTGGATACAGTGGAGTGAAACCTTGTTTGAATCATGTTCCAAATAAATTACTTATTGTCTGGCAATGTAGGCAAACAAGAATATGTTTATGTGGCACTGTTGCAGCACACATACAAGAGAAACAATATCATGACCTATGTAGGGGGCCCAAATATGTTTTCCTGGACACAGCGGGTCTTTGGATAAAAAAAGTTAAGAACCACTGTTCTGTACATTTACTTAGTGTTATTGTAACTGACATAGCTTCTGTGGTCTGCCTCTCATTTCCAGTTTGCTATGAATCCTTTTTATGAGCCAAACACTCCCATCCGCTCGACAGCATTTGACAGGAAAGTACAATTCCTGGGAAAGAAGCATCTCCTCAGCTGAGCCAGAGCTGCAGTTTTACAAGCAGGAAGCAGATCCCAAGTCCAGGAAGAATCATTACCATTATCTGTCTGTGTTCTTTTCATAAGTACTGGTATTCCAGCATCATGTAATTGAGAAACATTTGTATTTGCAATCCATCAGATGAAAATAACTGTTTTGGTACATGCAAGTATATAAATTAGAAATTTATTGAAATTGATTTACACAACAGGCAAATGTCTGCTGTATTTGTGCTTTTGACACATAATCAGGTTAATTTCAAAATTCCATACCTTACAATTAAATGTAGTAATGGGCAAAACTTGTGACCAAGGGGAACTCTTACCTTGTGCTACTTTCACAAACTCTGTTATTTAATGTTAACCATTGTTATCCAGAGTTTATTTTGACAAAATGGTTGTGTGCAATAACTAGCCTTTATTCTTTCTATTTTCTGGGATTTCTCACCCATCGTGATCTTAACATCAGAATTATTTGTAAGTTTTTAACTTTTTTTGTCTGGTTTTCCCCTATAATTCTTCACATTGCCACTGGAAAGATGTATGATTAGTCATCTCAATAAATAGTCAAAGCAACAGACCATGTTACTAGTAAAAAAAAAAAAAGAAAAAGAAATCAGAGGCTTGCAAACATACTTTACTGCATTAATTATATTGTACAATAAATTAGTAACAATGTTTAGAAGCAGTTTTCCAACCTGTATCTAAGAAGTAAAAAAAAAAAAAATCTTTTCAAAGAAAATTTAATTTGGCACCTTCAATAATGATTCACCTCAGAATGACTGTCATTTCACTAGGACACAGTCTTTCATGCTGCCAGCCGTTGGTCATATTTTGGGGGCTGGTTACTTAGTTTATTAAATGTTTTGCTGTTGAGTCAGGCACATGCCACATGGGGAAGTTCACTATGTTCCAGCTGATTCAGGATTAATACAATAAAACTCTTCAAAAATACCATCTGCTCAGCAATTGTTAGGAAAAAGTTGCTGTTAGGCAAGTAATACGATTCATATTTTCTGAAATTAAAGTGACATTACTATTTGGTTTATTATATTAAAGACAATGGTTAGGGGAAATATCAAATATTACACACCAGAACCACAAGTCCATCAGTGTTTTATATTTGGAAGGGTCAACCCTTAACAGCCCTCCAAAGTAATGATAACTTTCTGATTAGCGCTAAGAAATGTCATCCAGCTGTACCAGTCAGTGCATGTTAATGGTAAACTGATCACGTCAGGCTCGTTCCTTACTGGCGCTCAGTGGGCCGCACACAGTCAACAGCAAGAGCCACTAGAGCGAGGCTTCCTGTGCAGATTGACAGTGTCGGTATGGATGAGGTGGTCTCCCCTATCCTCCATAGCTAGCACGCGCCGCACAGCTTCCTCAAAGGCCACGGCTACATTGGTGGCGTCCTTGGCACTCGTCTCGTAGTACGGGTAGTTCCCGTTTTCCCGGCACCACTGCTGGGCGTCCTCGGTGGACACCTGCCGTTCGGCAACGTCCAGCTTGTTCCCCAGGACCACGAAGGGGAAGTTGTCCGGCTCCTTGACGTCGGCATAGTAGATGAACTCCTTCTTCCAGTTGGCCAGGTTCAGGAAGCTCTGACTGTCGTCCACGCTAAAGGTGAGCAGGCAGCAGTCCGAGCCGCGGTAGAAGGGAGTCCTCAGGCTGCGGAAGCGCTCTTGGCCGGCCGTGTCCCAGATCTGCATGGTCACCAAGTGGCCGTCCACCTCCAGCTCTTTGTTGAGGAACTCCACGCCGATGGTGTGGAAGAGGTGCGCATCAAACTTGTTGGTGACGTAGCGATTCATGAGGGAGCTCTTGCCCACGCCACCGTCCCCCAGCAGGATGACCTTGAGCAGGGATGACTTGGCCGCCATGGGTAAGAGAGAAGGCTCTTCGAGTGTGACAGCACCTGGGAATGCAGGCAAGCAGGTTGCTCTTGGGTTCTGCACACAGACATGCTGATATTTGAGTACAACAAATATATTCTTAATAAAGTTGTTATGAATTACTGTTTTCATAACAGTTGGCTTAAGTCATACTAGAGTACCCAAGCCTTAAAGCATGTTAATGGTCACATGACCAGGAGTCACATGAAAGCAATGCAGATACAATTTTCTCATTCATTATTAAAATGCTATAGGCTAGGCTCACAGAATTCTGGTTATCCATCACCCAGTAGTTGTGGCTTTCAAAAACATTGAGTTTTTATTTTCTTTTACTGACCATGGAAAAACTACACCAATATACAAGCACACATGCATACAAGAAGATCAAGGACTAAATGCTCCACCTGGTGTATTGAAACTAACTAGACGCTTCATTGAACACATTTTTCATAATCATAGACTTGTTCTTTGGTGCAAAACCCAACAGGGGTTTTACCATAGCCTGCAATGTACTGTGGTTTTTTTAATCAACCCAATAACATTACAACTCAGTGGCAGAGAAAACCCACACCATACTTGATGGGGGGGGCAAAACCACCCCCTGGAGGTGTGAGGCCACCGTGCAACCCCCTGGGCCAGTGTATTTCAAATTTCCACAACAAATGTTGAGGCTGAGGACACAATAGAATTCCCCATCCTCTTACCTTACTGTTCAAGGTAATTCATTGCTTGATACCTGGAGGAAATAAATAAAAAAATAATAGTTTATTATTAATATAAGCAAGCAACAGATGGGATTCATAGCAAAATCCCACTTTGCAAACACTTCACAAAACAATGCTGTGATCCAACGTTGTTTGTTGGTAGGTCCAGCCTTGTAGAGTCAAATTTCCCTATGGGACAACAAAATACGTATGCATGCATGTATGCATCCAAGACGTTTAACTAACATCCAATTTCAGGCTGAATTCACAAAAATTAAGCTGCATCTGATTTAGGTTAATGGAAGGTTTGTCTTAGGTCTTACGTTCACCCTGACAACTGGGGCTTTTAGGTCTGCTTCGGGAGAAACCTTAAAAAAAAAACACCTCGTCCATTTTGTTTACGGTGGAATTCCAAAACCGTATAATATTTAACAATCAGTTTTCAGTATTGCGACACCCTCGAAGAAATGAGTCCCCCCCGCACTTTAACCAGGGTCACGTGTCTCCATACATCGGGGAAGAATGTTTGCCAGTGAATCCAATTCCACGCACCATGTACATCTGCAGGAAAGCCATTATTCAAATAATATTCCCTCTCTCCTGCATTAACTGTCCCAAATCCAGAACGCATTTTCTTTTTGCATCTCATCGAATGAAAATGTCCCGCATCCACAGCTGCGGATTATAATAATTTCCTTACGATGGTCTCCTCCATAAATCCAACATGTAAATTCTTACTTCAACCCCCACGTCTCTGTTATGGATCATCACTCAAACTGTAAAAAAGTTCTCTCATATGGATCAGTCGTAAAAGTCTTGCTAAGCAGATATTGCTGCTGGATTTTACAGTATTCAGACCCACAGCATGTCCCCAAACAAACCTGAAGATCAAAAGTGACTGCACCCTAAATATACTTCATCATGACAGTATCGCCATAACAGCATTAAAAAGCAAATATCAATCTTTAAGTTGTGGCTTTAAGAAAATAAATCACAAACCTGATACCAGTCTCCTCCCAAGCATCGGCAGTTGACCCGGCATTTACAGAGTTAATACTGCACAAAGTCTTATCAGGTGATTATCGTTACGTAGACGGAGATCCTGCGAGCTACATTCAGACAATGTCTGGCAAAAACCTAACGCATAAAAGCGTGAAAACCAACCAGATAACAACATACAAGTGGAGCCGGAAAGATCCCTGCAAAATGAACGTCTCAGCGGCATTATAGACACGGCAGACGCAGAGCGCGGCCCCAGAACAGCTAATGCGACGAGGGTTTAGTCTAAGGTGCTTGATTTCCCCCCGCAAACTCACGAAAACCAGTTACCTTCAGGTCGACAAAGAAAAGCAGAAGGATCCGCCTCTGGGAGCCGGATGACAGAGTAAAAGGCGCATTTATAAGGCGTAAATGGCGAAAATGACGGCCAGCCGGCCCTTAGTCGCGGTTTGATCGCAATGGAGAACGGGGCTTTCTAAGAAACGGCTTGGCGGCAGTCGCCGTAAACCGGCTGGGAAATGACAACTGACTAACTTTCCCAACCAGGCCCGGACTAACCGGCTACCCTAACTGGCAAGCAGCCGCTCGTTTCCTAAAGAGACTGCGGAGTGCCTACCACTGTATAAATAACAGGAAAGGCGCAGCAATGCCGGCCAGACGGCGTGCTGCTCCCCCTAACCCCTTACCTCCTTCAGTCCCAAGGCACCTCCGATCCGCGCTCTACTTTATGCTTTATTTATCTTTTCTCCGCTAGGCTCCGGCGTTCTGCCCAGACCCTTCCCTGACATGGCGCTACTGCTCCGCGCGGATTCGCCCCAGGCGCTCACGTGACCACATGATGGGCTGCTGTGCGCGGATTCGCCGAGGGCGCCGCTGTGACAGTCCCTGGACACGCCCACCCGGATGGCGTTACTGCTTCGCGCCGATTCGCCCCTGATTCTCACGTGACTATATCGTGGGCATACCCATCCTGCCATGGCCCACTCCAGAGTAAATAAGAAAAGTTCTATATTGCTGTTCTGTTTGCCATATAGGTGGAGCGGCAGCCTTATACCTCTAGGTTTTCAGTCCCACCTCTGGAGTTGATGAGTTTTCCTCAAGTTGCGTGACTTTTCCCCTCCAGTAACTTGTTGACATTAAGTCTACGATGAGTCAGGCTGCACCCCAGCCTTGTGCTCTAAGCTACCTGGAAAAGGTTCAGATTCTGCTGTGACCCTAACCAGGACAAGAAGTTGAAAGAAGGATGAATACTCATAATTTTTCTACGTCCTGTTGAAAATCTTTGTATTGGCCCTTCCTCTCCTCCCCATGTTCAGCTGTACCATCTTTCCACCTCCTTTTCTTGCCATTGTCAGGTTTGTCTAATTATTTTCCTTCAATTTGGCCACTACATTTATCTCTCCATTTTCACTCCACTGATGTTTGCAACCTATATATGTTCCAAATTTCTATCCAGTGTTCAGCTAGGTTGTCGTCACACCAGCTGATCCTTGGAGTGGTGGGCCAGAGCAGAACTAGCCAGACTCGGGCACGGTGTGGATGTAGCGTGGTCGCAAAGTGCGCCTGCGTGCCTGAACACAGACGTGATGTCACCAATGAAACTAACACACACACATGCGCACATATACACTAAAGTTGTTTCTCAATACCAACAACAAAAAGATCATGTGTCTTTCAAGAACGAGCTTGAGGTGCGCTGTGATTGGGCTCGTTTGGCGAGGATGCAACTGATGTATCCTCAATATTTGGGGAAAAACATCCTGAGATTTTTACAGTCTTCTGAATTTCTGTTCTTGAGTACTGGAACTGGTCTTCAGCAATGAAGATGATGTAACATGGGTATATGGAAACACAAGTATGGTTAAGTACACACATGGAGAAACATCCTGGGTATTGAGAAACACTCCCTATACATGCACTGAACCCAGAAGAAACTGATTGGGTAGGCTGTACAGATCGTATCATTTTGGCCCAATCCCAAAGTATACCCTCGACACTCCACCTTTATAAGTCACACTCAGGTTGTTGTCCAAATTCAGGTGCTGCATACTCTTAAGGCTGCATTCAAAGATGGAATTTGTGGCAGCAGCATGAAAAGGCTGTTCCATTTCACAGGCTCCTTAAAATGTAGCCCAGAAATGCATTATACTTTTGCAGCGATCCCAAGATTCATTGCGTGAACCTTCTAAGGACATAGCCTACAAAGGCTACACAGGCCGTGCCCTACAAAGCATTATTCCCCAGCCCCATCCTTGGGGACCGCCGTATAGTCCACGTTTTGGAAGCAAAAGACTGACTGGCAGGGAGGTGGGAGGGAGCAAAAACGTTGACTGACCAGCAGGATTGGGTAGGGCAGGGGTGGTTAAATCTTATCCACAAAGAGCCAGGGTGTATTCAGGTTTTTTGCTATAACCTTTAGGTCAGCTGTTCAAACCCAGGTGTAAGCCAATCAGTCCTCTAATTAGTAACTTAATTAGACAGTTGCTGCAAAAACCTGCATACACAACAGCCCTTTCTGGATAAGAATGTCCACCCCTGGGGTAGGGGAACCCTGCTTCGAAGGATGCAGCCCTTGAATTCAGATACAGCTCTGTTCACCTTCACAACATGCCCTATACTCTTAAACTGAAGGAAAGGTTTAGACAGACTCACCCTTGCTCAGCCTTTCAGGCAGGTTCTTTAGGCTACATGATCTAATCACACTGACTGAACACTTTGAAGTTTGTACACGTTTTGAGTTCATTTTAAATATAACACACACACATGTCCCCAGTATCCTCGGGTAATGGTCCTATGGCAGATAAAGCCTGGACCACACTGGATGCATGGCGGCTGCAGAAAGTACTGATTTTCATTTCAGCGCCCATGTTAACAGTTTATAGAGCGGCCACAGTACCTGCGTCCCAAACCTTGCGGCGGCAGCGCCTCGTCTGCCGAGTTGGAGTGGCGTCTATTTTTCACACGTGCGCTAAGCAGTTCTCAGCAAAAACAGACAATTAAAAAGGCCTGTTGATTGTCCTGCTGACATTGTACCAGCAAAATTACATAACTAACACCTTTCACTATAGTTTCATTGTCTATTCTACATATCACAGATATGAGAATAGAAATATTAATTATAATGTTAAGATGTTGTGGCTGCTGAGCTGTTCCTTTCTTCACCGTCACTTCAGTGCTTATCGCACTTAAGTATACCAAACCACAGCACACCAAAAGTCTTATGTGGTGTGCACCGACAACCGAAGTTAATGATCAAAAAGGTACTCCGGGTTTGTATAGCTTACTAACTTTTGGGCGTCAGAAAAGGCATCTTATTAATATTCTACTAGTACTACTAATTAAGGTTGCCATCTTTTTAACCCCAAAGTCTCCATGGGTAGGCCTCACCCATTCACAAAAGTTGTCTCTTTGCGCCCATTCTGAGTATGTTTTAAATAATTTTTCTTTGATGCTGCTGGCTCGAGTGATATTGTGTTGTTGTTCTCCTCATCTGTCCAGTATTGCCAACTGTTTCCAACAGAAAGTTGTTAGATGAGGTCATATGAGATTATCTACTCTATTTATGTTTATTTATATTTTCGATAGTTGCTTTTTTAAAAAAAAAAGTCACTAAAGGGGTCTGAAAACTTGCTAGATTTAGTGACAAAGTTGCTAAGTTGGCAACATTAACAGATAGTCGCTAGATGACGTCATCTGATAATTTGCATATTAATAATATCAACAAGTCGCATGCACGGTCAGCCAACAGCCACCACATTGTATTCACTTTTCTCCTACTCTGTAACTCATGTAAGCTACTGTATTTTAACATAACTCAAAGTATTTCATTTATTATTACCTATTCCATTTGTTTTTTTTTATTGTCACTAGTCACTTTTTGAGAAAAAAAAAGTTGCTAGATCTTGACAACACTATACCCGTCACTCACCCATTTCAGAAAGTTTTTTTAACTAACGCTACCTCTTGTAATTTAAGTCGCGGTGGGGTCGTGGCTGTGTATGCGCGCGGCAGTTCATCAACCAAGGCAGTTGCTAGCCAATAAGGTAAGCGTTCTTGTTTCTGCTACCAATCAAATAAAAGTATAAACTTGGCCAATTGTTGCCCTGTTTTGCCCGTATTTAACCGTTTACGGACACAGGATTGGGTGTATAAACATAACAAGGAAGAAAAAAAATATCAAACCAAGTGAGGATTTACTTGAAACTCCAAAATTCTAAAGTATGTGTACATTTAACAAAAAACAGCACAATTCGTGTTCCAGGAAAGAATATACATTTTCTATCTTTCCGGGACAGCTGCTATTCTGCTTAGCAAATTTTGGGCATAAATATACGTCTATATAGTACCGAAAGACTGGCATCCAGCCAAATATACCGCCCATCATCTAAAGCCCAGGTGATTATTGCACATGCACTATATAATCGAGACATGGTCTTGCACACCCCTAGCCCGGCGAAGTGTTAGTATGCCCTGAAGTACCATCTCATTTTATCCCCATCCTCTTCTCTGTCCCAGGGAATCATTTATTGCCTCCTAATCCACTAGTTCCATACCCTTCCATCCCATTCATTCCCTGCCTTTAATATGTCTTGATCCACCCTTTTAACTTCCCCTCCACTATGTCCATTTTTACAACTTTCACCTCCACTAAGTCCCACTGCCTTTACTACTAGCTAGGGATGTAACGATACACTCAACTCACGATTCAATGCAATTCACGATTCTGAGTTCACTATATGATTTTCTCACATTTTGACTCAAGAACATGCAAAACATGTCCTCTTCTTAAAAGTGCAACTGAAATTAAATAAAATATTTTTAAAACAAATCCCACATCAATATAACTCAATTCAAATGAATAAACTAACGCTTGCACGTGCAGCTTCAAATTTACATGTTTTTTTAAATAAAATGAACATGTCAAACATTCTCAGGCTGAAGCTGAGATCTCTGTAAATTCACAATGTCCCCTGCAATTGAAAAAACCTTTTCACTAGGGACAGAGGTGGCTGGTGTGCTGAGGTATGCCTTAGCTAAAGGAGAAAGCAGTGGGTACATCTTAGCATTCTCCTTCCAGGGAAATAGACGTTAATACGTAGACATCTATTTCTATATAGATAGGGTGACCAGATAATCCATGTCATACCAGACACTTTGAGCTAGGACAGGATTTGTAAACTTCCATTTCAATTAAAAGAACATGGATTTCTCTTTAGCACTGTGTTCTTGCTGTGTGCTGATTGGTAAGTCTCCAATATTCATGCATGTATCACTAATGTTAATATGAAACAGCTGGATGAGTCTTTCAATTAATGAGACAAACCAGTCAAAGTGCAAGAAGAATTGAACTATTTAGCGAAGCAAAGGAACCTTTCAGGTTTAAAGTGGTTTGTAAAACCTGAAGTAACTCAAAGCGTCCGGGATGACATGGATTATCTGGTCACCCTATATATAGACGTTTCTAGGTTATCAGTCTTTTACAATGTTTGCACACCATCGTTCTCCATAATTTTCTCGCCGTTTTCGTAGGAGATTACTGAAAAGCCAAAATGCTCCAATTTAAAGCTGGGCAGCGTCCTCAAATTTATGTTCCATCTGAACCAAAAACTGATGATGACGTCGAATACTCAGTGACAACTGACGTGGAACAGACGTTGTGAAGTAAAATGCAATGTTACACCGTTCTTTCTGTTAAGTACTTGTTCTCATAATATATACACCGATTTTTAAGCGTTTCGCAATGCATTGTTACATGCTGACCACTAGCTTGCCTTCTTTGGCCTCTAACTTCACCTTCTTCTGCATCTTCTAACTCATGCACATCACACACAATAAAACGATGCGGAGAGGTTGAATTACTTTGAAATACTTCACAGCTGTTAACCTTTACCACCACCGCCTGGCTGAGCAGGACAGTCTGTCATGTTATTAATGTTGCTGAATATTTTGTTGAGTTTTTAAGTTTAAGTGTTAATTACATATGTGTAAAAAGACAGAATTCTCAGTACCTATTTGCAGAAGCAGGCTTTGTTTCACTTCTCTTCATTCGTTTCAGTTCTGTGTTAAAGGTTTAGGTTAAAGTTTAGGTTAAAGACAGGAAAATATTTTTGAAAGGTCTCTTTTTTTGTGTCTGAAGTAACTACACTTGTGCTCAGCATAGGCATCACCATGCTATACTTGCTTTAATGACATAGGAGTTCCCTATATCTGCATTTATGACAACCACAATAGTTGGAACAAACCTTTATAAATGCTTATTAGTTATGTTGACTGTCATGAAGGGCTTATGTTGGTATCATGTAGCTGTCATAGAGCACCTTTAAGTAAAGTGTTACCAACAATTTAAAGCTTTGGATTTATTGAAAAGTTTCAAGACTCCATCTTGCCATTTTACATTTAATTTCAGATTTTTCACTAACACAATACACAAGCCAACATTGTGGGCTAAACACTTATGATAAGGCTGGCAAATTTGACAGTAATCTATTTGGTGTTTTCCTCTCTTTACACAACCCAGCCACTGTGGTACCACTGCTCCCCACAAGCCTTACAGGTCAAAAATGTCATCGCATCATCATCTGGACTTGCACTGCGCACCCATGCTGGCAGGAATAGGGCCCCTCTGGAGATTAGCGTCATGTTGCAGTTGAATCCTTCACAACGCCTGCAGCGGACCTTGTTGGTGGGGGTACCCTCCACTGGCAGGGGTAGCTGGTGCAGTCTGATACCCGACTTCGTGTATCCTGCCCTGAGCTCCTTCAGGTCCTTGCTTGCCATCTCCAACACGGACATCCTGGCGAAGACCTCAGCACTCAGCTCTCCATTAACCAACTCCTGGAGAAGGTTGGGGTTTTGCGGGTTTTGCAAGTTCAACACTTTACTCCTGACACAGGCTTTATACCTTTTCTCATTCTGACTGTGCATGCAGAAGATGTGTTCCTCAATTTCACAGGCCAGATCCCTCAGCCGAGCTGGGGATTGCTGCTTTTCTGTTGCCATCTTGTTCTGGCAGAGAGCTTGGACGATCAGCTCTGAACATTTGGATCTAAGAGGGGTGATGTTCTTATCGTAGGATACAGGAGTCACCGAGGAAATTAAAGAATTCCCACATGGGTCTTCTGAAGGCTGCTTCAGTGATGCAAATGTATTTTTCTCCCCATCAACATCACACATGTCATTTTCCTCAACTCGGTCAAATGCTGGACTGGACACAAGATGGTGCCCACTGCTCTCAGAAACCGTATGTCCCTCATCTTTACAACACTGACAGTCATCCTTCACTCCTCTCAAAATACAAGGAGCACCGTCGCCGTCGTCAGCGTCCATGTCTCGGCCGGTTGGACGTTGTCCTCTGAGTACTCCATTCTGATTACTGTCATTCTCAATAGTGCAGCGTGAGTCACCATATTGTTTCTTCCATTTTGAGAATATGCACTTGGTCATTTTCTTGACCTCTGCCACTGGACAGGATTTGAGCACCTGGAATAAAACTTTGGCAATGCCAGTTTCCTGAACCTGCTTTACTGTAATGTGATGTCCTTCAAAAGTCTTCAGCAGGTACAAGACACTGTCATAGTTACCTGATCGGTGCAATTTTTCAATTTGCTGTGCATAATGAATAATTTCCTTTGTGTCCATCATTAAAAACAACTTGAAGAAAAAACTACCAAATGTATATTCATTAACAATTTTTCCCTACTTTAAAATTACACGCTCTAACACAAATCAGAAAGCGTATCTCAGAGCGTGCATTTTATTTTGCCGTTTATATAATTTTCACTAAAGCAGTTAACTATTATGACTGTGATGTACTATACAAAGAAAACGATGTAAAAGTTAACGCTATTTCGGCAAAGTGCCATTACACTGAATTCTTACTGCCTCATCATTCTTACAAATCATTTATCGCTGAGGGTAAACCTGCAATTCCATTGGCAAAATAGCATTTATATTTTCTGATTGTATTATGCAAATGCCTTAATCAATAACACATCGGTTTCCTTTAAACGTAAGTAGAGCAGGCAAATAACTCCCTGATGCTTGGCTTAAGTGAACAATACGGGCTAAAACAAGGTTGCCAACTCTCACGCATCTGGTGTAACATTCACGCTTTCAGACTCGCACGCTCACGCAAGAAATCTTTCGGCAAATCTATATTATTTCATTATAAACATAAACCTCACTACATCAAAAGCGCTGGGGTAGCTTGAAAACCCGACAAACTATTTACCAGGTAATAAAACTGTTACACACACGTAAATGCGTATGCAAACATCGAAAATCTCGCGTCAGCAACTGAGCAGACTGAGCAACCCTGGCTAAAAGTACAAAAACTAGCTAGCCAGATACACGCGTAAAGTGATCGCTTTTATAACAGTTCGCCCAGAAACGTGCCGTAACGCCACTAGAGGACGTGCCGAATACAGTACAAGCAGACAGATGCCACATTTGCCCATAGTCCAAAAACGGAGATATTAAGAAATGGTTTTTCTTCCGCATTCATGTGACCTGGAAGTAGAACCAATACCGTAATATACCTACGATTGACGTATTCGATTAATTTTCCCCAAGTATTTTGTTTATTGCAGTTACTAGCATGATATTGGAAGTCATTGGATTTTTCTTGTGATTTTCTTGTTATTCAGAACTGGGCCTTAAAGCTGCCCTAGAGTTATAAGGGTCATAAATTGTAGGAATTGTGTTAGATCACCAAATTAAACATTGAAGTACCACATATTTGCCACCTCTCACCGCACCACCTAGAGCTTGGATGGGGAATTGAACAGATTCCATTCGAATGAAGAGTTAAGTTTGTTGGTTCTGTAGCAGACTGATTTGAATTTTTATATAAGAACATAAGAAATATACAAACGAGAGGAGGCCATTCGTCCTATTGAGCTAATTTGGGGAGAACTTAACTAATAGCTCAGAGTTGTTAAAATTTTATCTAGCTCTGATTTAAAGGAACCTAGGGTTTTAGCCTGCACTACACTAACAGGAAGATTATTCCATACTCCAACAACTCTCTGTGTAAAGAAATGCTTCCTCAAATCCAGTTTAAAATGTTATCCCGCTTATTTCAACCTATGGCCATGTGTTCTTGTATTTGAACTAATGCTAAAGTAACTATTTGGTTGAACAGCATCCAGGCCTGTTAGAATCTTATAGACCTGGATCAGCCTCAGCCTCCTTTGCTCGAGGCTGAACAGATTTAGCTCAGCTAACCTCTCCTCATACGACATTCCCCTAAGACCAGGAATCATTCTTGTAGCCCTATGCTGCACATTTTCTAAGGCAACAATGTCCTTTTTAAGATAAGGAGACCAAACCCACAATATTCTAGGTGTGGTCTTACCAAGGAATTGTATAATTGTATAATCTCATCTACCTCCCTTGACTTAAATTCAACACACCTAGAGATTACATCATTAGTTATTTTCCATTTGTAGAACAAGGCCCCATACAGTATATGCATATATGATATGCAGTATGTTTTACCCATCTACTCTTTTGAATAAAAGCGCAAACTAACTAGTTTTAAAACAAACCTTTTATTAGAATTCAGTACAAAAGATTTCCAATAGATATGCAAAAGTGAAATGCTAAGCATAATGAGTCAAAGCAAGGAAATGGATAATTATAATTATATTAAACTCTACACTTGTTGCAATACTGTTTTTCTATGTATTCTCTTAATGCTAACCATGTTATAGTATGGTACTTGATTGATTTGAAGTATTACATGAAAGTTTTAAAATAAGAGACAGCCTTAATTTTGATGAGCGATCTGTCAGAAACCTGAGTAATGATCTGTAACAGGCACTTTGACATTTTTAAAACTTTTTAGCTTTAAATCAGCGGTTCCCAACAGGGAGGTCCCAGCCCACAAGGGGGCCTCAGCGAGCTCTGTGGGGGGTCACGTCATATTTTTAACATTTTTTAGCAGTGGGCAATCAGAAGAACGATTATGTTGCCTTAGTTAATTTTATTCCCTGGCTGACCAATAACTGGACAAATGGACACCACCTACCTTTGTGAAGCTGGGTTTTCAACCATGACAGCCCTTAAAACCAGTGTGAATACTG
>JAODKN010000001.1:36159792-36170044 GCA_026774425.1 Petrocephalus zakoni
GATGTTTTGCTTTTACATTCGGCTATTATTTGTGCATAAACATATCTAGATATAGTAATAAACACACCGTTTGTTTGGAAACATTTTTTGTCATCCTTTTTGTCAAACTTATATGGGCGATAATATCATTAAATGTAGAGGGGGGCCTTACAATATTTTCCGAGAGAAAAGGGGGTCTCAGGCAAAAAAAGGTTGGGAACCACTGCTTTAAATGATACTTTGACCCAGGAGACGCATCCTGAAGAAGGATGGACTTTAATAATATACCTGCAGCTTATTCTGGTTCACCTTTAAGGTGACTTAAATAGAACTATTGTTACAATGTCCATTTAGTGAACTTGCAAGAGAACCCAGTCGAGACAGTAAAATACTTGAAATGGCAATGTGTAGAATGTAACATCTTGTCTGTGAAAGAGGAATATGCTCCTTGTAACCTGCAGACACCCACATACGCATGCTGGTTGCTAATTACTGTTACAAAACAACAAGGAAAACCTGAGTATTTGAAGTTATGTCCACCAGAGACCAGCCTCTTGGGCCATTACAGAATGCCATCAAATGCCTTCGCAGTCTTGTTAATTATGAGTGTACTTGTCTCTCAGTCTGACTGGTACTTCAAATAGGAAACCTGTATCTTAGGGATGGATGACATGCAGGGCAGTTTACAAAACATCTGAGTCACCTGCCTGGCAAGCCCCAGAGGTTATCATAACATTGTCCAGCCCAATTTCTCCCCCAACTCCACACTCTGCCTCAAAGATAATCTGTAGAAAAAAAACATGACAGTCATGAATAAGAATATTTTCAAAGAAGCTGTTAAATGCATACCCTTGAAGTTCAGAGAATTGAGCTTGATCCCAATGAACTCAGTCCCAAGAAATAGTTACTAGGGATAACCAATGACTAAGCGTGTTTTTTCAATATTGAGGGGGCAGGGACAGATCCATTAAGTGACTGAGTCAAATCTGTCCTCCACATTATTCTGTATGACCTCCTATGTATACCTATGCATAAGCAACCTGTCCATTTCAGTATTGACTATATATATTAATTTATGCGTTCGAAACTGAAATCATAAGTTGTTCCCCCTTGGCTAGTAGGTTAGATTGTCCTGACACATTTATTTGTATTTTTTAAAACAAAATCCTGGAAAATATTGGGTGGAACGTACACCACTGTTGTGAATATGGGGTGGGTTGTGTCTCACCCGTCCCCCCTCATGGGTAACACCTATGTCGATGACATCATGTTTGTGATGCACCTCCACCTTTCACATACCCATCGTGGAGGCTCCTCCTTCCAGGCCACGGTCAGGAGCTCCATCTGCCAGGTCTGGTCGTGGCTGGCATGTTGCTCCCATACAGGGGAACTGTTGTTCTCAAGCAGCACCCGCAGTATGCTCGCCTGATCGCTCATCAGCCGGAAGCTGAATGCGAGGCAGAAGCCAGCTTGCTGCACACGACCGGGGAGAAGCAGCTTCAGCCTGGCCAGGTGCTTCCTTTCCTCAAGAAGGCCACCCACTGCCACGTAATACTGCTGTCCTGGGATCACAGACATTGACATAGAGACCGATGGTGCCTATATTGCACAGAAGTATCCTCATCCTTATCCACTATACAACCCTGCCTTAAATACGCAGTTCTGGAAAATGGTTGGATATGTATAATAGAGGTTACCATCTTTGCGGAATATGACACTCCAGTCAAAGTCATCCTCCTGGTCCTGCAGCCATTCACATGCTCCATGGTTAAAGCTGCAGTCCATTATAAACTCTGCAAGGCATGGTCCTACTTCACTTGGGAGTGTTTGTTTTCACACTTCACATCAACTTGGTTTCAATCAACTGCCAGAAGATACTTTCACAAGTTCGGAGGGATTCATCTCATTTACCTTCCTGCCCGGGGGTAATGGTGATCTCTTTCATTGCCACTGCTGGACCAAATACAGACTGGAACTCGTCTGAGACTGGAAAGCACAAGTAAACACAGATTTTTGCATTCATTTTTTACAGAGAATGCCTTTTTGAGGGTCCAAACACACCAGCATACGGACCCTGAGCAGTCATTTGCCCAGAATTTGTCCCCTGAGGCTATGGACATGTCAGAACCTGTTAGATTTTGTAATTCACTTGTTTTGTAATTCACTTCTTACACTTATATTAATTCCACCTCCCTCTAGCACATTATATTATTGTTTATTGTAAATCCTTTTATACTGTCAATTTGTAGATTTGTTAATTTGTAAATCTGTTAATTTGTTAAATCCTCCTTCTAATGTGCATCTGCTGTCTTGCTTCAAACAGCATCTCATTGTACTTGTAACAATAACAATAAAGATTCTATCTATCAATCAAATGGGCAAATACCTGAAATCTATTACACAAAAGCTGTACACGGGGTACTTCAACTTGCAACAGGTGGTCTGGCTGCTACAATTATTAATATAGTGCTGTATTAGTGAGTGGGAAAATTTGGTTCCTAGTCTCAGTAATCATATAATGTGTAAGCATTCATATAAATAAGTCAGAAAAAAACAACTTGGAATCAAATAACGCTGATCATGCAAAACTCATTTGCTATGCTTATAACGTTCTAATTGGATTGTTTTTCTTTTTTCTGTGAACGTGGCAAGCTGCCAGAATGCCAGACTGTTACCATCAGCCCTGTCTGTGTTATGGGACAATGAAATGTCAGGATGGAAAGTGATGTTCCAGCACTGTGGTTGTGGTTCAGTTTAATGTTACAACGTAGAAGGCAGTGTTGTAACATGAGGCGTTTTCAGAGCAAAGAGCCACTGATGTCATCCATCCATTCATCCATCCATCCAACCATTCATCCATCCATCCAACCATTCCACTTCTGTACAGGGTCACAGAATTTCTCACTCACACACACACACAAACATATATATATATATATGCACACGTGTGTGTGTGAAATTCTGTGACCCTGTACAGAAGATGGATGGACGGGGAATTTCCTGAGGATCTGCCAGTATTTTTAAGTATAAACAACACAGGCATCATGCCAGCATTCCTCCAGTTATTAAAAAAGAAGTGAGATGAAATCACCATATGTCGACGTGAAGCTTAGCACACCTGAGAGAACGACTAAACATATCAGGGTTGCATTTCATGTCTGCTTATGGTCAGGCTACGCTCGGGGTTCTAGGCAGGGGTGGGCTAACTTTGGGGACCCGAAACTGACATGGCTAGTAGCCGCCTCAGCTATTTTTTGGAGCCAAAAGCGAAACAAGAGAGAATTAAAAATGATGTAGCGCCAATAATCCGCCAGTCAGCACGCTGGGTGCCAACAGTAAAATCTGTCAATTTTAGGCGTAGTTGGGCTCTAGTCTATAGTCTAAGTATTAATCTGCCCCTGGTTGTAGGTCAGCTAGTTTCACATCTATTACATCTACGATGGCTCAAAACAGGGGACATACAATCCGCATAAGCCCAGCCAAGAGTCTCATGTTGCCAATGAAAGGGAATCATGTGTGATGCCTTTGAACAAAGCTGAGATTCAGGGTTCTTCCAGTGTGTGCCTTCATGCATAAGAGACACAGACCGTGGGTCTAGACAGGGATCTCTAACATAACTTCATAACCCAACTCTTAATTACAGAAGAAGACAGTCAAAATATTCAATACACGTTTGGGTGTTTTCCTCAGAAAAAAAAATGCACTGTCTAAAATTATACTTGGAAATCACTATATTATAGTGATATATATAAGAATATTTTTACTTATTATGCCAAATTTATCAGCATTCTCTCTTTGTATACCATTAATGAGAGAGCATCAGGTTGGAGTGTATTTATTATGACTGGAGGCCACCCAGTGCTGATGTAGAGAGGAATTAGGGTGAGAAAAGAGGACTCACAGAAAACATCTCCTCTGGGTCTCAGCTGCTCATTCTCCATCTGCTTCTGCTGCCTATCCTCTGCATCCTTTTCCTTTTCTACTTTCTCCTGGTGAAGCTGCAGCTCCTGGGGTTCTGTAGGATTCCCACTCTCCTGGTCGACCACTGGCTGTTGCACCATGACAGGCATGGTCACACTGGGCTTGAGGATTGCATTCTTCACTAACTTGCTGCCTCCCAAGATCCTTGGAAATTTGACGGTTGGATCCCGGATGGCTACAGGATTCAGGATGGTGAAAACATATGAAGACATAACTTCTAAAGAAATGGAGATGACTGCATCAAACAAACAGCTACTTACCATAGTGGTGGACAAGGTATTTCATTGGCTCATTCAGCACTTAAAACCTCGCTAGTCTCCCATGTCAGTGCTACTTTACTAATGTCTCACTGTCTGTATTTTAGGATGTGGTTGCTACATGGATTCATAACATCTTAAGAAGTAATGTCAATTCAATTCAATTTAATTATTACTTTAATTTTATAGTGCCTTTCACAACAGAGTTTCCCCAAGGCACTATACGTGGGTGTTTTGGGATACATTACAACATCATTAAGACAATAATACAAAAACAAACAAAGAAATGAAAGAAAAAAAGCCAGATGAAAATGGAGGTGAGGAAAAATCTCTAAAGAAGGAAGAAAAAAGACCTATGGTGGTCCAAGGTCATTTGGCTGCCCACCCCCCCTGGGCATGCTAACATTATTAAAAAAGAATGTGGGCTTGTTTACTAAAAGTACAGTGTAAACTATAATGTCACTAACATCAGTTTCACTACAGATTTGTGGAATTGGTTAGCCAGTTAACGGTATATGTAATATTAGACAAAAAATATATGGGTATCGATCAAAATCTATGTATCGTGCATATATAGGTAGTCCCAGACTTACAATGGACATGCATTCTGATGTCCCCATCGTAACTTGAAAATATCGTAAGTCGAGGCGGGCTTTGAAACACCAAAAAGCATGTATGTTTGCTGGCTGCACAAAACATAAAATATTTTTACGATGTTGTCATGTCACTATCATCATCGTAAGATCGAAAAATAGTAACTCAGACCATCGTAACTCAGGGACCATCTGTATAATATGTGAACTGCTGTTTTATTCAAATAACAATTTTATTATATTTATTCAACTGCAGACCAAATCAGTGATCTCTGGTCAACAGAGGCAGATAATGTGAGGTGAGCTTTGTCAAAATGGGCCAAGCAATAGTTTAACAGAATGGATGCTAATGGTCACATGCTGACAAGTTGCAAAGTGGCGCTATAGCACAGCCATGGGAACAGATCACTTTTGGTCATGGAAGTTCTGGACATGGGAATGTGGTAGACTGACAGAGCCACTAAGACCCATTCCCACTACTCTCTCATCGTTAATGAGCTCTCCTTCACTTCCCCTGTCTCCATCAGAGGGACTTGACTATTAAACAAAGAGGCAGTTTTATTTATTCACGGTGCCCATAGGCTTGAACTGACTAAAGGTTACCGACAAAATGCTCACTTTTCATCATGCTAATTGCTTAAAGAAATCCAGCAAGCGCTGCTGGTTCCCTGTGGTTCCCTTGTGGTCCTCGATACAGATCACTGTGGTAGCATATATTTACACAGATGGAACTGCAATCCCCCACCTTCCCACCGGCATCTGCAAACACCGGGGAGCTTCCAAAACAGGAAACTGACTTTGGCAGCATCTGCCCGATGCAGATGCATCAAGATTAAAAATCGAGCATGGAGCCAGATGAGAATCAAGTCCAAGGCAGAGTTTTTATGTCACATGGCCAAGCATCCCTCCCTGTAGGTGGCAATCTCTGGTTTTCTGTTAGTGGTAATGAATAGTATTGCATCCAGCATGTGTCTTTGCTCTTACCAGTGCAGCTGATCCCATTTCCCCGGAATCCATGCTTGCACTTGCACCTGTATGAGCCCTGGGTGTTGAGGCAGACTGCATTCTGGCTGCACTTGTGGGTGCCATCTGCACACTCATCGGCATCTAAAAGGAGAGTAGACTGTCAGGCCAGGGTTTCTGAGGCCGTCCTGAAGCAGGAGAGGAGTGGCAGTCTGGGGTGGCCCATCAGGGTAAGTGAAACAGAAGGATCGTAATGATAACCAAAATCAGCTGGTCAACACATGCCAGGGGCTGAATGAGCAGGATTTCACAAATGGTCCACCCCTCTTGCACTAGGTGAATATGAACCTGTATCATTATGGAGCCATACCTACACAGTCGTACTTTCCCTTTACATACTTCAGATCATAACCATTCTTGCATTTGCAGTAGTAGCTACCGAAGGTATTGACACATCTTCTGTTGTGGGGACAGAGGATCTTTCTGGAAGCACACTCGTCAATGTCTATGGAGAGGAGAATGAATGAATGGCATTCAGATATTAAACATGATCTCAAAGGAAGTCAGGGAGTCATTGAACAGATGATTGCCATTTAATCGTTTCTGCAAGTTTTGGATGGAAATTCTGCATGCATAATAATCTGTGTAGTCAGGCTCCCTCACTGTCTTTGAGCTCAGAGCTTGTGAGGTCAGCCGGTTCGCTCTGAGCATAAATCTGTGAATCGTAACCTACTCTTTAGTGGTCAACAGCTGACTGGAGGGCATGATCATTTTTGTTTATTTATGTTCATGCAAGCCACTATGTTCATAGAATCAGTAGTGCTTGTTTCTGGGCTCAAGGACTAAAGAGTTAATTCAGTCTGAGACTTACACGGTCCTCAAACCTGTAGCAGGAATGGTCACCATGGGTATGGCCGAGGTCCAGGGATACTCACCCACACAGGTCCTCCCGTCTGGGCCCAGCTGGAGCCCCGCGGAAGGACAGAGGCACCTGGGCTCACCATGCACCTCCTCGCAGCCGTACTGGCAGTGGGCCAGGGCACACGTCCTGGAGTCTGCAATCGGCAACGGCGGTGGAGAGGTCTAGTTACCCTGGCAACGGCTAGTGGGCTAATGAGACTGCTCTGAAATATGAGCTTAATGTGAGGCTTCAGGAAGAGCCATTAGGGATGTGGGCTCGTATGTGAAGCTAAGGGAGAGGAAGATTCCAGGACCTCTTGCTGTATGGCCTTTCCAAGGATCCAAGTAACTATATGTGCATGGACTCTCCAGCTAGTGATACTGAATGATACGGTCATTTACATGATGTCAGAATAGCACTGTTGTTGGCAAGCATGGTGGCTTTCAATACTCCCTCTCTGTGTTCTGTGTGTGGATTATCCTGGGGGGGCTGCGTGTTTCCTCCCACCCCTCTAAATTATTCATTCATTCATTCATTTGCCATATCCACTTTGTCCAATACAGGGTCATGGGGGTCCAGAGCTCAGTCCAGAAGCAATTTGCACCAAGCTGGGAATAACCCAGCACAAGGCACTGACCCATCACGGTACACTAACACCTTTCAAACACATAGTCACACCTATGGACAATTTGGTAACTCCAGTTCACCTTAGCTATGGACCTTGGGGGTAACCTGGAGAAAACCAGAGGTGACTCCAAGAGGGCATGATGGTGCCGTCGTTAGTGCAGTCTCCTCACACCTCTGGTTCTGCACCCCAGCTATATGTGTGTGGGTTTGGTACGCTCTCCCTGTGGAAATGACCTGTATTATCACTAAAGATAAGGATGGATGCATTTTCAGATAGATAGATGAATAGAGGGATGGAGACAGGGAGCCCCCTGCACATGCTTACCAAAGCAGGAACCATCTGCCAGGCGTGCCTGCCCCTCAGGGCAGTAGCACACGTAGCTCCCCGGCGTGTTCATGCAGCGATGGGGGCAAGGCCGGGGCTTCTGGCCGCACTCGTTGGCATCTGCGGGGGCACGCGGTGATAGCGGGTTGGGCTCAGTTGGCGGCTTTGTGACACCATACAGGAAGACACTGTCTAGGGATCGGAAAACCCGTCTGGGCAGGGGGGAAGCTTAGCTGAATGCTAAATGCTAGTTATAAACTGAAACATGCGGAGGAAAACCATGGTGCTTTCAGCTAATGGCAGCTCTGCCAGAAGAGCTTGAGAAAATGTACAGGGCTAATTGTGGAAACAGCTGCAATTTACTGGAACCACCTGTCACACTGTCTAGAGAGGTATATTTATGTGGCTGAAAATGGAACTCTCTTTGAACAGGGCACACGAAGAGAACGATAGAGAGAGAGAAAGAGAGCGAGAGCACACTCTGGGCTGCAGGTGGTGAGGATCGACTGACTCATGGCCAGAATGCCACAGATTAACGCCCAGATGAAAGAGCCGCTAGACCTCTGAGAAAGGCGTTATTTACTTTGGAAAATATCCTGAAGTCTTAAAAATGGTCGAAAAAGTGATACATGTATCTGTAACAACCACTAGAGATGAGGCCCTGTGTTTATGTGTACTGACCTTGACTGCAAGATTTCCCAGTGTACCCTGGGAGACACTTGCATTTATTGGGTGCGATGCACTCCCCGTGTTCACAGCCGCGTTCACACCGAGCTGGGGAAATATGGAGAGCAAGTCATCCACGGCGACGGTGGCTAGTCCTTAGGTCGACATAGGTCCACACAAAATGTACCAATGCCGGGGTATTACATGCACAAAATGCCCCTCTAGATACAAACAACTTGAAGAGTGACGGAATAACTCTCTAACAGCTCTTGGCATTGTTATACATGAGTAATTACTAAATACACCTTGAAACACTGACCGGAATTTGGCCAGCATGGGAATGATGGGGCGCTTTGGTGTGGTAATGCACGCCTTACCTTCACATTGGCCTTTGCTGTTCCTTTCCCACCCATAGCAACAGTCTATCTTGCGTCCATAGTGACAGAGGCCTGCCTGAGAGTCTGGGGAAGCCTGCCTGTAATGTGGGTGAAAGTAGGGACATTGGAGTGTGTTAGCTAGCTGTTTTAGCATTCCAGATATACACCTTCAAATTGATTTAAATTTCTATAATTCAGGTGGATCATACTGTGTGAAGGACTCCTTAGTTGCTACCAAGCTCTGAGCTTGAGGGGCAGTGGTGGTGTAATCATTTGGGAGGTGACTGTGTAGTTGTAAGGCTGTTGATTTGAATCCCTGACCTGAGCAAGGGATGCCACCAGCTTCCCCCCCCCACCCTGCACTGCTCACTGTGTGCTCAGCAGCCAATGTCAAATGCTGAGGCCACGTTTCATTGTTGTGTGCTGACAACTATTCACCTTTTTCTTTCAACCCAAGTGCCGAGAGCATATGAAATGTTAAAAGTCACAGGTTTGGGAAGAATGTCTTTCAATCCGGCTGAGACTGTACTGAAAAAGGATTCGGTGTTTCTGTCGGGAGACTGTGTTTCCGCTCTCCTCTAATCAGCACTGATTCACCATGATCACTGACAGAATGTGCACCTTCAAATAACTGAGTACATACTTTGAACAAGGCTGAATGTGGATAAATGAAGCTAATTAATAACAGTCGCTGCACATGTTACCATTTTGAGTTGCGTACATGGTATGAGGGTCTAATGCCTGTGCAAATTCGTGGCCAGATACAACACAGACCTCTTTATAACTGGCTTCGTCCCACAGAAGGGATGTTACCAGGGGAGTCAATGGCCAATGGCAAAGAGCAAAGATGCCATATTTGCACCTTATTCTGTACTGAGGAGACTCAGATATGGCGATTAAGCCAACTTCAGCAGTGGTGAAGTACTCAAACAATGTACTTAAGTAGAAGTAGTAAAGGTTGAACATTGGCCTTCTGCTGAAGTAAAAGTAAGTCAGTAGTTGCTTGTAAATTTACTTAAATTTACAGTATTAAAGTACAGCAGCTGTATAACATGCCATTAAGTGTGTCTACTGTATATTTTGTTAAATACAAAAGTTCAGGTGTTACATAGCGTTACAATATAAGCAATTAAAACATGAAATGTTAATTTATAATAAGAGCTTCAATATCATTTTGTGTTAACTGAAGTTAGGTTTACTTAATTAACCAGTTACAATGACTAATGCTGATATGCACATCTAAGCTGAGCATATGCACACAGCTACACAGTTCGACAATAGTTCTAGGACTTATACATGTGTCTACACGCATGATGATATATTTATTTATTTGTGTATTGGATTATTTTCTTTTCTCGCAAATCAAACTCGTTCACATGGCACGGATGCAAGCGGTAAAGTTGTGCGAAGGCCCTGATTGTCACTGCCCAATCTGCAGCCGCATGTGCGTACGAGGTTTCGCACATATGGGGACACTGCGCAGCATTTCACAGCACCGCCTGATGCGCGTACGAGGTTTCGCACATATGGGGACACTGCGCAGCATTTCACAGCACCGCCTGATGCGCGTACGAGGTTTCGCA
>JAODKN010000001.1:36180473-36193079 GCA_026774425.1 Petrocephalus zakoni
TGTATTCCTTATAAAAGGCCAGGATACTGACAGTATGATCACTGCTGTGGTTTTAATTTCAATCCCTTTAATATCAAAGGGAGAACCGGGTATCAGTGACATTTGGCTGACGGTGTCCCTATGACTGTGGCACTGACCATGGCATTGACAGACCAGGGGCTTGTGGGTCATCCCATTGTCCTTGAATGAGGGGGTGGATGTAAAATAACAGACATTCCTGTCCACTTAGGCAGCCAGAAAGCAACAATGATCAGCAAGCCTCAGTGCATTTTTCACATTTCTGGATTTAAAGTGATCTTAAAGCACATTAGCAGGCTGGCAGGACACTGCTGCTGGTGTAAGGCGACTCTCGGTCAGCGAGGGAACCTAACGTAGGTTCTTCCTTAAGAAAATTACAGCAATGTCTCCTCAGGGATTTCTGCGTCTCTCTTCGTCCCGCAGTCTTGCAGAAGAATTTCAATTCGGCCAAAAATGCTTGTTGAAAAATTTCATAAATTACCGCAGGGACTCTTTTGGATGCGAAGTCTGCTGTTCTTTTCTTGCCGCCTCCAATGACATGAATGCGTGCAGCAGACAACGTGGGCTACTGGTGACCAGGGCCAGAAGATTCTGCTTCACGTGACACAGAACGAGCAGTGTGGAGGATCAGGGGCTAGTCCTGCGGCCTCAGGTCTCTAGACTTATGTGTCTGAAGTCCCCCACAAACCCCACCCCCCGTGTGTGTGAAGTTTTTAGCTGTGTTTGTGTGGGTCTTTCAGAGTTCTCTTCCAAGAGGCCACAAATAGGCATTATATCCAGGGTCTCCCCTGTGCTTTGACAGACAGAGCAAGTGGTTATGGGACACAGGTGGCACACGGGTGGCACAAGTCAGGTCACCTTATTGTCATTTCATACCTGAAACAAAACTGTGATTCCATAAAGCATCAAAAAGCTAGTACAAAAACAGTTGAGCAATAAATACTTGGGGGATAAATAAAATAATTAAAATAAAGTGATAAAGCAATACACACAACAACAACGATGTGCAAGCAATACAAGTAAATAGCCGTGGAGGACAGAGGCATGTAGGGTAGATTTTTAGGCCTATTGGAACAGGAGAGGTTGTGATGCCTCAGTCCAGACACCCTTTCCAAGCCGGCGGCTTTTTCATTGATGTATCCCCCAAAGAAAACAGGTGATAACTGGCTGGGGCAGGGCTGGAGGAAGAGAACGGGGCTGGGGGCAGTCGGTGTCCAAGGTGCGGCCAGAATGCTTTTATGGTCCACTTTCTGGTTCACTGTGGGGAGAGGAAGTGCGCTGCTGCGGAGGAAGAGGAATTGTGCGGAAAAAAGACAGAAGTAGCAGTGCAGAACTTTCCAGACAGACATGGTTTCTGTAGGAAGTTATAGTGAGGTAAAAGTGTGCAAGCGAAAGGCTTAAAGGTCAAGGACATCAGCTGTTGAGTAAGAAAAGGAGATGAATAATTAAATTACTTCACATTAAATTACTTCACAATTTTTTCACAGTCCCCCAACTGCTGACTTTTAAAGGGTGCAAAACTATCTTCTGTTACAAACGGCAAAATAGCTATTCCACTTCAACGACTTTTTTTCGAGTGTGACATTTTAAGAACGTGAACCAAATGGTGCCATTATCAGTCAGTTCCTGTACCTCTGTGCATGTGTGACTTCACCACAAATGGCGTTCAGGTCAGTTAGGTCCCTCAGACTCCATATCTGGCATTTGCTAGTCCAGGAATGGCAGCAATGCCAGCTCTCCAAAAGCCCACTCTTCTCAAGTGAGCTGAACCTCCTAGGAGGAGCAAGTGTGCATCGTTCGCCTAAGCTCCGATCTGAACGGCCGAAGGCTAGAGAAGGGATCACCTCATTCAGATGGACGCAGTGTCCCACTGACTCTTTGGCTGTTTCATAACTGCAATGCTCTGTGAGGCATAAATGAGGAGAAGGAGGTGACCTCGGCAACATCCAAGTGTCAAGAACGCAAGGATTCATTATGCTTCTTCGGGCATGTTTAATGTGCAATTATGATTGCCGCAGGGGAAAGATGCAGTGCTGTCTTGTCAAACCCAATGGAGTGCACGCCCCTATAGTTCCCTCAAACTAACCTGCATGCTTTCAATATTTCATAAACACCTTGTTTTGATAGGGACTGTTCCAGCCTTAGCTAGGTAGCACCCAATTTTGCTGTGGCCCCATGAATTTCATGTGCTTTTTTCCTGGAAAATAGACCTAAGGCGTGTACTTAAGGTGAGGAGTCCACGCCCCTGTATGACCACGGACGGCAGCGCCATGCATGGTGTTCTTTTCAGTACAGCCTGGAAAGACTTTTGCTCAGTAACCACATCCGTTCAATACAACACCAGTGAGTGTTCCACTCACTGACAAGAGATAGCGAAAGCTCTCCCCCCCAGAGACTTCTGCAACAAACAGTCATGCGCAAGTTGCGCTGTTTACAGGCTCAGGAATGCGAAACAAGTCCTGACAACTCTACCCCAATTACTCAATGGCTGTTTTCAGTTGTGAATTGCACATTTGCCAACAGTTTTGTGCAAGATAAAATCCCTTATCTCCAACTAAGACTTGTGATGGTGCAGCCTGTGAAGGCAAAGCTACACCCTGCTTTTGAATGCAGCCATCGGCTTAAGCACAACAGCATGTTCTGCTCCAACTGAGCAACATCATGGGGATGAAAAATAAGAGGGAAGAACAGTAGCCTTTTATGTTTGGAAGGAAGTCCATTACGATGGGTAAACAAGTGAGAGTGTGTACTGTGTTAGGTAGCTAATTTTGCTTGAGCTATACACATATATAGACTATACATAGGGGTCCGGTAAAAATGGGTTTATATATGCTGCGTGCAGAGTGCATAGCTAAGGGAGCACCATGTTTGCAAAATCAACCACACCAACTGTTTGCACGTAAAATCTTTGGGGAACCAATGAAACCAATGCAGTTGTACCGCTAACATTTTAGTATTTTTGGATAGATGACACAGTAAAAAGATATTGAGATAGTAAATGTGTGAAATACATGTGGTACATTGCTTTCTGTAAGCAATAACTCGTGTGTGTAGCTGAATAACCAAAAGCTAAGCCGAATGCAGCGTGACTTCATTGACGTCCCTTGCCTGTAACCCCAGCATGCTTACAGGGTTTCAAAGACACATCATGTCCTGCCATGGGTTCTGAGACGTGAAATATCGAACGGTGCATTTGGCCTAAATAGGAAACTGCGTTTCTACCAAGTCTGAAATGCAGAACTGAGAGGTTTCCAGCCATGGTCACTTATGACTGTGTAACTTATGACACTAAAAGCATTTCTAATATTCAATCAATTATTTAAAAAAAACATTTGAAGAATATGGAAACCCTTTATAAGATAAGCAGTTTGAACATTTAAATGTTTTGTTGTTGCTAATACGTAATGTTCAGTTAAATATTATGTTATAGTATAAATGCCTATATACTACGTCTATATATTACTTGTAATGTGACATTATTATATTATTAACCATCTTTTGCCCAGTATGTAGAAGACCTCTTAGAGCAATAGCCAATAGGCAGAAGCGTAGTGACCGAGCATAGCTGCGTGGGTGGAATCTGACAGGGGCACGTCTCAACATGGAGAAGCATGTCTGGTCTTGTGACAGGCCCCATTCTGGAAGAACACAGTCTAAGAAAGTCATGTGACCTTTTCCAATCTCCATCTATTAACATTTTCATCCAAAGTGTTAATAAAGTTAATAAAGCTTTAACGGTGCTTTTGTATAGAAGCATGAACTCGAACAGGTTGATGCATGCATATCTGTATGCATTTTGTAAACCTACCTGGGTGATAGCGTGACCTACAGACCAGCTGCCCCTGCTTCTGCTCCCCATTTCTTCATGGTCAAGTCGTTCAGCGGCAACGCTCCTGAAGGATGTACTTTTCAGGTTTGTGTTGGCGTGGCATGCCAAAGAGAGGCACTCCTCTGTCAACAGTGTCCTCGGAAGCCGCTGGAAGAATGTGGATGGGAATATGCTGGAAGGTTTGCGATATGCTTCCAGGGGCCTCTTTGCATTCCACAGGCACATCAAGGGCCCCAGAGCAGCACTGGGCCAGTCTAGACTCTTCTCCTGCCTGATGCATTCCAGAGCTTGGTCTCAGTACATGAAAAAGCCTGCCTCTTTGTTGACTGACCTTTTTGAGCTGTGTATTAACCCCCCATGTCTCTTTTTAATTTGACTGTGTGTTATAGACATCTGTAGCTGTTGGGTTAAGCTCTCACCCAAGTAGTTCTGGGTGATGTTGTGGACTAAGGTCACAATGCCACTTGGGCCATGTCTTTATCTTGAATTTTTATTCGTCAAGCCATCGCTCACTCACAGCAGAAAGACTGGAACCATTAAGGCACTCTTTTTATCTGTAGGTAAGGAAACTGGATCATCCAATTTCACCTCAATTATAGCTTATTATGTTGGAGAAAAAAACAATGCAAAGGAGAAAGGCAGAGTGGACGAGCGTGTGGACAGCAATGGCACGTGTGCCCACGTGTCCGTCTCGTGTTCAGGCGCGGGATAGGAGGCCATGCGTACGAGGGACGGTGCCAGCCCCCAGTGAGCGAGCCGCTCTCCATGGCTGCGGTCCTTCCTCCCGTTGATAGGGGGTCTCAGCTTTCAGAGCCCCCCCAATGATCCAGTTAAACCTCAAAGGGTTAAAGGTCAGCTTCTGGGGTATCGTTCACACCCAGGTCTACCTACCAAACAGAGGGGACTTTGGTACTTTGCGGCTTAATGCCAGAACAGACTTTTCATCTAACAGGAGCCTTTCCAAGCCTAATCCTCACCCACGGCTCCCTGCCTCATCCTTGGCTGCTAGACCTGGATTATGGGGTGTGATACTGTAGAGGTGTCTGATGATGGTATGTTCTGGGAGATTTTGTTATTTAGGAGGTACTTCTATACAGAATGACGTGCGGTTGAGAAGTCAGGGCAGCTAGTCCCTGGAACAATTGGGAGTTAAGGGCCTTGCTCAGGGGCCAAATGGTCAGAGGTGGGTAATTCAGGTCCAAAGAGTAAGAATCCAGTGCAGGATTTTGTTTCAACCAACCAGCTTAGTTTTAAGAGTCTCAGTCGGTTGAAATCCAGGTCTGGACTTTTACTCTTCGGACCTGGGTTACCCACCTCTGCCAATGGTGAAGTCCCTCTATTGGGTCTGGGGATTAGAACCTATGATCTTCCCATCATAGCCTTAGTCTCCTACCCCACTGAGCCACACACCACCCCACAGCTAATCATCAATCAACTGACAAATCCACAGGCAACAATTTCTCTCAGTTCTGGAATTGAAACAGATAAAAAGATCAAAGAAGCTATATCTACCCAGTCAAGATACAAAATGTTAATACAATTTACAGAGTTCTGATGTTCCTGGCTCAGTGGGCCCAAGAAAGAATTAACAGCTGTAGAAGATGGATGGATGGAGGTATGGATAAAGTAACAGGATCCATCTATGCATCTCCAAGCCCAACAGAGTTTGGAAAAATGAGTGGGCACTTGTCGAGCTAACAGAGGTAAATTTAGCACTCGTGTTGAGTTCAGACTGCAGGACAGAACTGAAGAATGTGTCTGTAGGGCGTTCCAAAGTGATAAGACTAAGACCTGAGCCTCGCTAAAAGAGAATCTGATTACTTCAGTAAGGCAGGCATGTAAGAATGGTTGCACAAAGCCAGTGTGTGTTCAAGCACTGTATTGTTTGGCTTATACCAGGGGTCCCAGGGGCACGTTTTCCTCACTTTGGTGATATTACGTCAGCAACCGGTCCTTGTAACGCCTCCGAAAGTGAATTATCTCACTCCATGTAATCCAATCCAGTGGAAAGGCGAATTCCACTGCAGAAAAGGCATGTTTTTTTCCAAAGCCTAATATGGTCATGCTCTGTGTGGTCACATGATCCAGACAGACCTCTCTGTGAACAAAAATGCTCTACTCACACATTCCTTTAGGAGCCTTTCTGCACATGCCCAGATGGGATGGAAAATGGCCCACCTTAAATGGGTTGTTGGATGTACCCAACGCGCACGGTGCAAACCAGTTTAAACTACGGCAATCCTAATTTACTCAGATGTCTACTTTTGTGCATGTTTGAGTTTCTGTATGAGTAATAAATAGTGCACTCTTCTTCTTACTGAGAATGTGTTCTTATAAAAAAAAAACCCTCACTGACAAATTCGTCTGGGATTCTGATTTCCCGATTTGCCTTTATCTCTCAGAACAATTCACTTTCGTTTTCATTCTTTGGCCTTTTCTTCTCCAGTATAGCCCTATTTCTGGAACACCAAACAAGCCTTGCAAAACAACTAAAAAGCACAATGTGCCCAAACAATAACAAAACTGTTACTGTAATTATAATGTAGCATGAAGCATTATGAGAGGCAATATTTTGTTTAAAAAATGTAATATGCTTCACAGTCTCATATACAAGGTAATTTTCATATTTATAACATACATTTTAGTACAAAATAAATGTTTCCAAATATAAATATCTGTCTCACAGTAACACTCACTTCCTTTAAGACTAATGGGTAACGGAAAGGCTTTAAATTTGGGCTTGAGACTCAGAAAAACAGCAAAAAGAGTATTACAGTATTACATTATTAAACAAAAAAAAATGTAAGTAAACCCCACAATAATGCCGAATAAGAAAAAACATGTCCTCAGTCTCTCCTGTTCTGTGTCATTAACATGCAGTTGAACCCAAACAATGATAAAAATACCTGGCATTCATTCGTCATGTGCTGCAGCTGCAGTGGGCCGTCCCCCCATTGGCCAGCTGTCGCCCTCAGCTTTTGTGTCTTCCAATCAAACAATAGCGGCTGCCGTTTTCCCACCACGGCCATGCTAATGAATCTCAAGAAGAATGGCCTGCTCCCTGCCAGCCTCACAGAGAAGAACCCAGGCGACAGAACTGAAAGGCCTTCGTGTCCTGCACCATCACGCCATCCCGCGCCACTACACAGCCTCCCCGTCCGCTACAGCCAGCATTGAGTCATGTGGCTGGGCTGCATCTCAGAGAAGAACCATGTCCCCAGGAAAGCTTCTTGTTCATTCCTTTAAGGAAACCTCATGCCCTCAATATATTCCCATGTCCTCAGAAATGTCTTGTCTCCTCAGGGAAGCCCCATGTCATCAAAGAAGCTCTGTGTCCACAGGGATGCCTAGTGTCCTCAGGGGAGCCCCATTTCATCAAGGAAGCCCCGTGATCTCAGGGATGCCAAGTGTCCTCAGGGGAGCTCCATGTCGTCAAGGAAGCCCCATGTTCTCAGGAATGCCAAGTGTCCTCAGGGAAGCCCCATGTTGTCAAGGAAGCCCCGTGTCCTCAGGGAAGCCAAGTTTCCTTAGGGAAGCCCCATGTCCTCTGGGAAGTGACTTGTCCTCAGGGAAGCCTCATTTCACCAGGGAAGTCACATGTTCTCAGAGAAGTCCCATGTCCTCAAGTATGCCCTGTGTCCTCAAGGAAAGCCCCATGTTCTCAGGAAAGACTTGTGTCCTCAACGAAGCCTGCATCCATTTGAGGGCCTTTCTCTTCCATCAAGGTCCACAGAAACAGATCCCTGTCATTGTAGACCACAATGATTATTTCAGAAGGGCCTTCACTGTCTTCTGCTCCCCTTAAACTGGCGAATGGAGTCCTCCTGGATTTTCTCCTCCCATCCGGAAGGCCCATTTTGAAGTGCCTCTCAGTGGATTCCAGCACCAGCATCATATGTTGTATATCTGGGATTGGGCAATTCATTCTTCAAAATATTAGTCTTCCTCCTTTTCTTTTTCAGTCTTTTCTCAGTCTTTTAAAATCCTCTCTGCCTGACTCAGCTCTCTGCTTCCTTAAGTATGGACATAGGTTAAAACCGGGAGGTAATAAGTCCTGTTGTCCACTACAAAGGACATTGAATAAAAGCTCTGTTTTGAAAGGGTGTTAAGACTCTCATATGGAAGAAACTATTTCATTATTATCAACAGAAACATAATATCTGCAAAAAATGTTGACTTACCTCCCTTGCTCCCACAAAATGTGGAAGCTGCAATACCTGCCATTTTGAATAGGAAGTACATGTGCAGGCCATACCCCCACAACTGTGGCATCACTAGGAAGCCCAGGATGTCCTCTTGACAGTACAACAGGACTCAAACAAATTGCATAAATGGTGGTTCACTTAATGGTCTCAGAGTCATGTCCCCCACAGAGGACAAAAAGGAATTGGTGGGTCTCAGCAGGATAATCCTGAATAAAACCTGGCTGGCTAATAACCACAATACCTGAAGTACTGACAGTACTAACAGCGTGAATCTGGTCTGGCACTCTACCTGTGCCGTACCTCCAAAGAGAGAGGGGAATCATCACAAAATCATTGCTATTATGTAGCTATATTTTCCGCAGATGAAAGAATAATCACATAAAAAACAAATAATCGTTTAGCATTGCAAAGCACCAATGCATCCTGAATACATCTGACCTTGATAAAATCAGACAGTTCTACCAGAGATGCATTATGGAGACGGATGGACAGCAGGGTCTCTGTTTACTGGGGGGTTTACCCGGAGGTGCAAATTGCATGTAGCTTGTCTTTTATTATCACATGTTCACGACCCTACATTGCTACAGCGAGGAGATGAGTCAGCCACAGGGATGGATGATTCCCCAAGAGGTCTTCTTGCAAAAAAGCACCGTCCATCTGATCTCTGTGGCTGACGTTAGCGCTCTCTGCACAGCATTGAGCACTGGGAGTGACAGCCCTAATAAAAGCATCACTGAGTCAATAATTAGCGATTCCGGGAAAAAAACGTGCACATCTTATAGTGGCCACACAAAGTCAGTCACAGCCAAACACACAGCAAGATAAAAATATTTAGAAAAAATATGTATCCTTTTTCTACAAGTATCTGGTGTGATTGTACATTCATAAATAGCTCTCCAATTGCCCCGTCTGAATCCATTCCCCAAAATGAAAGATGTCCTTTTAGTGACCCCTGCTCTTGTTCAGAAGAAGCAAAAAATGTTTCCAAGTCAGCGACTATAAAAATGTATTTCAAAAACAAGTAGGGTGGAGGGGTGGCATGGTGGTGCCGTGGTTAACACTGTCACTTCACAGCTCTGGGACTGGGGTTCGAATCCTTGCATGTTCTTCCCGTGCCATTGTGGGGTTTCCTCCAGGTACTCTGGTACCCCACCACAGTCCAAAGACATGCTGAGGCTGATTGGCATTGCTAGATTGCCCATAGGGGTGCATGTGTGAGTGTGCCCAGCAATGGGCTGGCCCCCCATCCACCTCATGCCCATAGGCTCCGGACCCCCCGCGACCCTGTTCTGATAAGTGGGTTGGGGGATGGATGGATGGATGGATGGAGTATTTATGGCAATGGAGGCAAACAATATGGCCTCCGCTAAATAGTTTGGGTAAAAGTAATGAAATCTGGGAGCAGCAGAAAGCGCCTTTCATTGCTTTCAGAGGCAACTAAAGCCAATTGTTGTTAGGCCAGTTAACCAAAAATACTATTATATGGTTTTGAAGCTTAAAAAACACAAAAACATTGCAAAGCTTAGATGCAAGTGATGATACTATGTGTAAATCTATTCAGTAAAACCATATGGCAGCTGTCAGGTTTACAGCACTTATTGTACGAAACGGCTCTGATCCTAAACTCCGAGTGAAGTCATTAAGCACTTTCGACCCTACCAGCACTGTTAGCCTGGTACCACACTTAGTAAGAGAGGAAATTAAGAATCAGAGAATCAGAATCAGAATCAGATTAACCTTTTATAGCTTAGGGATCAGAGAGTAAAGTACAAAGTACGATGCAGGGGAGATGCACACATCTCTTCCAGATGATGGTTGAAACCAATTATGTAGATTTGGGTATGGATGGTAAGGACACATCTCTACCAATATTGCAGTATTACTATGTCTGTTTAGAGGAGGGGAGGATTCGGGCCTGATCTGAGCCCTACCGATGTTGAAACCAACCCTACGCCTTTAACCGAAAGACAGAGTTGAGATGCTCCCTAACATGCACATACATCTTATTATGCAAACAACAGTGATTCCCTTACCGGAGGTTTTGATCTACAATACCAGGCTGGAATACTTCTTAAACCCAGCTTGTTCCTTTTTCAGCACACCCTATACCACTGTGATATTTCTGTTACTCATATTCCAATGTGGTGGCAGTCAGGGATGGAAAATCAGCCCACTTACGAAGAGTTTGGCAGTCCTGGACAATGGATGAGCACAGACTACAGCAGGTCACCAAGGGTTTGGAAACACCTAAAGAGCATGTGTATTTATATCAAGTTATACAGTTACACAGCGGGATATGAGCTGCCCTGCATTGCTAGCCCCTGCCTTGTGTTATTCCCATAAAATTGGGAGTTTACCTTGGTTGTGTTGGGTTGACAAGGTCACCAATCTGGGTCCAGCTCATTAACAGCGTTAATAAGACGTCTTATTCCTGGTCCTGCTCATGCCCCCCGCCCCTTACATGCCTGACAAACGTTTCCCACACAGGCAAGGCCACATGGTCACTAAGTAAGTCCCAATTATTTATAGCCACACTGATACAGATCTTGACAGAGTGCTCGCTCTCTACCTCTCTTTGGGAAACAGGCTTCTTCTTGCTTTCCATGCAGGATTATGCTTATGCCTTGGCTTGGCAGCATTGGTCACTGATAACAATGGAGAGCTGCCTGGCTTTCGATGGATTCCTTCAGTTACATAAGTGACTGTTCACTTTTTCTCCTTCATAAGCTTTACATTAAAAAAGTCTAACTTCAGCTCCTAATCTCCACTCTGTCCTCTGCTTGCATCCAGATATAATCTTTCTATGATGTTTTGACTATTGTCAGTGCCTCCCTTTAGAAATTGTTAATAATTTTTAAAAAATATTACTTGATATACTTCTACAGTTTTAGTATACAATAACAAACATTTATGTCACATTCCACAATCATTGCTATGATACAAAATTTTTAGATCATAAATAACTACAATGTGGTATAGTATAGCGGATGGATCTTAACTGACGTCAAACCCAAGCCCACAGAAGTTTAGTGATCTGATAAAACAAAACAAATCCATAAGAAAAATCTATGTATAAACTGACAAAAAATAAAAGCAAAAAAATAATTAATAATACCTTCCCAACATTGGATCATTTTGCAAGTTATTAGTTCCTTAAGTGCTGTTTTGTGAAAACAGCAGCATATACATTTCTTAGGTGCCTTAGATCTTTGACTCTCTTAATGGGATTGAGAAAGGGAACCAATGAATGAAAAGCCAGCATGACGAGGAGTGAGAACACTAGCCCTCATGCTGTCTTTGTTGTCATGCTGAGACATGCACGGCCGTGGTGCTTTGGCATTGGAACCCTCCCCCACCCTGCGGTTCTCAGCCATGAAAGATCCTGGTGACTCTGAGGGAGTGAGGAGAAGCGAGCCAGTTCCTCTGCGCCTGTGGCCATCGATACTTCTCAGGCCGAATATGGAAGCTGCACGGAGCCGACCACCAGCTGGACCAGGAGTCCGCTGGCTTATCTCAGAGGTCTCCAGAATGTGACACAGAAGGATAACATTTAGAAGGCTCGTCTCACACGGTTCTGATGGGAGTGGCCTGCTCACCCCACATGATCTTGCCTGACATGTCTTTGCAAATTTGGAATGCAAACTACATTTAGGGCGATGTTCTACGCAGGGCAATATTTAATCAAACCAATTAGCTGCCAGATGGAAATGCAATTAGTGGCCCTTCCTGACCAAATCTAAATGAATCACTTTCAGTTTTCCGCACCAATAGACATAACCGGGGACTAATGCAATCTGAGTTTTCGGTGTATCTCAGCACTTGGTAAATGAAAATCACGCTTTGTATAGAAACAGTCCTCCCCAAACAATTCACCATGCAGTCTTCTTGGAGTGTGACTGTTCTGTTATGTGATAAGAGGCGTGATAACTGTTCCCAGAAACCAGGTGGGGGTGCTACTCTTGCTGGTCAGAGGTAAAATCACACTGCAAGGGCCATTGTCTGTTGTTTTCAGCTGTGAAAATAAATAGTCGAAAATGCCGACTACATCCTGAATCCTGGGTGGATTTTTGGTTGAAACTATCTTCTTTTTTTATAAGGTTAAACAACAAGGATCATTTACAATTTCATCAGCTGATCGTCCACAAAAATAGGCTGATGTCATATGTTTACTGATTTAGGAGAGCGAATCCCTTCAGTAAACTAATGCCATAGAGCAGGAAATTGTCATTTATGTTTATCTCTGACTTTGTCTCTCATATTCGGGATTAAGGATGAATGCTTTCAGAAAGAACGTAGTGTAATGTTTTTCATGACAATAAATGGCCACATACTCACACATCTTAATCACACATCTTGGCAGTCAATGCCACCAAATGGATAAGTTTAGAAAGATATAGACTTGGTGTTTGTGTCCAACATTAGCCTGAAAAGGAAGACAGTACCCCGGGGAATATCTCACCCTCCTCAGTTTAATTCGTTGGTATTTCCTCTCTGGTTTCACTTCAGAATGGCAAGCCCAGATTTATCCTCATGGTTCATGAAGAATGGCGGGGG
>JAODKN010000001.1:36198653-36211935 GCA_026774425.1 Petrocephalus zakoni
CCCAGAGATCAGGTGGATCCCATAAGCAGAACACTGTGCCCTGGATCACAGTCATTGTAGTAGATTCTCTAAGAGAATGCAAAATATGTTAACATGCTAAATTACATCATTAATGATGTCTGTGTTCCCGACACCAAGAAGGAATTTAGTAAATAATTGAATATAATTTGCTATTTGCTGCCACTTAAGTTATATTTGGACTGGGCTAGCATAATGGATAAATAAACAGGTTAGATGAGTATGCCATATTCATATAAATCACGATAACCCTTAGAGCAGAGCAAGTATATGGCTTATATTAAAATTTCCTCCCTTATCAAGCATAAAGATGGCTGGCTTTTCTTCTGCTGGAAAGACTAGTCTGACTTAGAGAGACACTTAACCTTTGCTAGTGATTAAATCTCAAACTCCACACCAGACACGATGGCTCTAGCTGCAGAGAGTATTATCCCAACGTCGAAGCTCTGAATCGAGTGGACATCACAGAGTATTTGTTATGTCCGATTCAGAAACTGTCTAGCCACAGTGTGTGGTCAGGGGGCTGCATTGATTGCACCCACAGACTGCTTTATATGCACAGAAATAGTATAACTGCTCTCTGCACTGGTCTGCATGGAAATGCAGTCTTTCTTTGTGCCTGTTTCCTTCGTGAGGCCTGGGTCTTTTTTTCCAATGGGTTTTATACTTTCAAAAGAGTTTTTATGCATAAACACATAAAAAAACTTTGCTTATACATTATATGGACACCTGGCCATTATATCCACAAGACCTTTTATGACATCCCATTCTAAATCCATGGATAGCATCAATATGGAGTTGGTCCGCCCTTTATAACTATAACAGCTGCCACTCTTCTGGGGAGGCTTTCCACAAGATTTTGGAAGGTGTCTGTGGGAGTTTTAGCCCATTCATGCAGAAAAGTATTTCAGGCACCGATGTTGGGTGTGAAGACCTGGCTCTCAATCTTTGTTCTAGTTCATCTTAAAGGTGTTCACACCAAAGTCATCCGACCATGTCTGTATGGACCTTCCTTTGTACACTGGGGCACAATCACACAGGAATGGAACATTAATCATTAACATTAATCATTAAGCAGGTTAATTACATAAACCTAATTACAGCTAACACAATGGAAAATGATATTTCTATTATCATAAACTAGCATTTCAGCGCTTCCTCCACCACTGTGCTAGAGGAAGTTTGGAACTCCATAGTTATTGACTGAGCAAAGTGTTGGCGACTTTTACGCACTATGCGTCTCAGCACTTGGCGACCCTGCTGACACTTTGTTGCTGAGTTTCTGTCATTCCTAAGTGCTTCCACTTTGCAATTTTACCACTTACAGTTGAATTTGGAATACCTAGCAGGGAAGAAATTTCACGAACTGACTTTTTGCAAAGGTGGCATCCTAGGACAGTACCACGCTTGAGTTCACTAAGCTCTTCCGATCTAACCATTCTTTCACAAATGTTTGTGAACCTGGATGCATGGCTAGATGGCTGATTTTAAACACTTGTGGCAATGGGTTTGAACGAAACACCTCAATTCAATGATTAAGAGGTGTGTCCGAATACTTCTGTCAATATAGTGAACATTCTGCCAACACTCTGTGTGATCAGGAGCAAAGAAAGAATGTAGTGTTTGTGATTTTTAGCTTCGGCATGCGATATGTATAACCATGTTTGCCAGGAAACAGCTGATGCTCCAAGCCGTATTGAAGTAATGGCACGTCGTTATGTTGCTGTGCACGGAAGCCCATAACCAGCCACTGGCTCAAGGCGCGCTCTGGGTCATGCCTGTTTTTAGAAAACTCAATGTCTGCTTTGAGCTGCTTGCTTGTGGTCATTCAGATCCTTCACCATCTCTTTATGTCACCAAGGCACGCAATCTAAGGTACTTAGGCTCACATACAGTCTACTATGAAAAGTTAAGAAACCTTTAAGCCTCAGCAGGGCTTCTGTCTGTCGGGAATGAAAGATTACTCTTGCATTGTTTAGGAATGAATAGCCCTTGCCGCATGCTATGGGCTGCTTGAGTAGCCAAGACCAACAAGGCAAGAATGCACAGAGAAACCAGCTGAATTTTAGCATTGTAAAGAGTGTATCCACAAGCTGGCTCACTCACAAGAACTGCAAACTCACTATGTCTGCTCAGGTCTCCACAAAATGAAACACATAAAAGTGTGAAACTTAAACAGACTGATCACATTCAAACACACCCCCATTCCTAGACACCTGAACAGACCAATCACATTCAAACATACCCCCATTCCTACACACATTAACAGATCAATCACATTCAGACCTTACACACCTGAAAAAACACCTGACTACACACATGGACTGGAAGCCAATATTGACCTCGCAGTTGAATTGCCACTCATTGATTGTTTAGGGCATGAATAGTAGCTGTAGACATTGTACAGCAGTGACAAATGAATGTACCCACTCAGATATAAAGATACTCTTAGTCTTCAATGTGCATAGTTAACATAACACCAAATATAAATATTATACACAAACAGAGCAATCCTACAAGACCTGACTCTACCTGCTATCTTCCCAGTCAACACTCAGTCAATTGAGTTACAAGGCCTTTCCCACCACACTGCAGTTGGCAACAGGAACCATTCAGGCCCAAGACTACCCCTCATTACCCCAGGAAGCATGTTATATAAGTCAGGAATGCACATATGGGTGTCACAATGCACTTGGGCTGGTACTTAAAGCTAAATATAATAGTATAATTAACACTTCATCCCTTGAGGCCAACACCATATTTCCTGCTGAAGATGCTAATGGGCCTGTTAATTCTGTCTTGGAATTAAATGGCAGTCTATCAGACATTGTCTTCCAGTCAATCACAGGAAGAGGATGAACTTCGGTCATTGCACAAAAAACCGCAACAAGCTGGTTGATGCCGACGTGCTGATTTTAATGAGTGGAATTTAGAGAAATTGTACTTTATTTGCATTTGCAGAAGTGCAGGTACATTAGAATGCTTCTTTTTACATACTCCATTTGGGACTTGCACACAAATATAAAGTTTACAGAGAAGCTTGGAGCTGGAGCACAGGGTCAGGCTAGTTATCCAGCCCCTCTGGAGCCTTTCTTGGGGGCATTAATGACCTCGCTGAAGAGCCCAACAGACATGCGACTGTTCTGAAGAGGACGCGAGTCAGTCTGGCGATCTTCCTGTCACTGGCACATAGGCCTGACCTGCTGATAAAAAGATATGTTGCTTGACAGCAAAGGGGGACCAACTGTGAGGTAGGGAGTGGATTGGTGAGAATGAGCATACAGTGAGCTGATGAATATGATCCAGAATAATTCAGGATAGGTTTTATGGTCCTTGAAGAACTATTCAAAGCACGAAGTAGCTCTCCTGCTAGTGGTGTCATTGACTTCACATTGGAACACGTGACATTATCTTGCATGTTTATGTGAGTGATGAACACACGGCATGCAGACGGTACCACGCAGCTGAAAGGAGAAGATAAAATTATGTAATATAATGATAGGCAGCATATCAGCATCACATTGCAAAATATTTTTATTGTATGCATATTTCATGGTGCCCTGTGATGGGCTGGCCCCCCATCCTGGGTTGTTCCCCGCCTTGTGCCTGTACCTTCAGGGATAGGTTCTGAACCCCCTATGACCCTGAATAGGATAAGTGGTTTCAGAAGATGGATGAATGGATGGATGGACATATTTTATGGGGATCTAAATTCCACTTCCAGTCTCTTTAAAACTCCTTTAAGATGTTTCCTCCGTTATCTCCCAGATCCACTTATGTGGTATGGAGGCCATCCCATCAAACACAGGGGACCCTCTTCATGGGATGCCAAGCCACTTTAGAGACCTAAAACTCACACCATGTCAAACAAATATTCTCTTAGAATCCCCATTTTAGGATTGAGGAGGAGAGTAGTAAAGGCAAGGTGACCATACACAATCCACACAGATGTCATGTTAGCCCCACCCCTCCTGAGCTCTGTTCCTGGTGTGGCCATAACCAGCCACGCCCACTGCCTTCCCTGCCTTTCTGCTGGTTCTTGCCCTCCTGAGGAATGTCTCCAGCTGTCTCCTGTTCAGTCCTGTTAGTTATTGTATTTAAGAGCGCCGTCATCCGTTGCTCATTAGTCCGGTCCTTGTTAAGTGTCACACTTCCCTGCTCTGAGGCTGTGTCACAGGGGAGGTGCTTGTGGCTGCCCCGTGTCCAGCAGAGGTCCTGTCTTAGCCCAGTGTGCCGCCAGAGGTCCCGGCTCCTCTGACCCATCCTGAGGCCCCGCCAGAGGTCCCGGCTCCTCTGACCCATCCTGAGGCCCCGCCAGAGACCACCTTGTGGCATGGCTCCTCAGGGCTCTTCTGCCCCAGTTCTTGTCCCCTTTCCTGCTCTCGCCCTCCAGGTCCCACACTGTTCTTTGGCCCTGACCCAGCTTGCTCTGTGGTACCCCCTGGCCCGGCTGACCCCAGGGTTCTATTTCATCCCTCTGAAGCTTAGATGCTCAGGAGGTCCCATGCCCCATGGGCAGTGCCCTCCCACTTAGCAGTTCTGGTGATACCCCCTGACTCTGCAGTCCCCGTGGCCCCCTCGGCTTTCTTCCGTCCCGGCCTGCTGCATTCTCAGTGGCTCCCAGCCTCAGTGGCCCACAGCAGTTCAGAAGACCCCATGTTCCAGGGCCCAGGGGGACCCCTCACTCAACCCTATTTCCATGTATTTGGTCCCAGGCCTTCTCCTGTCCTCCTGCTCCCTCCTTGTGTTTCCCTGGTCTATGTCCCCTATGGTCTGCATTGGTGTTCCGGTGGCGGTCCATGCTATCCCACAAGTTGCTAACCTTGGAGTCCATTTAATGTCTCTATACTGTGTTGTCTGCTTAGTTGTTTCAGATCCTGCCCCGAGTGGCTCGTTTGCCTTAGTAGATTCCAGTCAGTGTCAGTCCAGGGCCCTCCTCGTATTATGTTTTGCCCGACGGGCCCGCTGTACATCTTGGTCTGCTGTGTGCCTCGCTCATCACTGAGTGTCTAGTCCTAGTCCTTGTCCCTGTCCCAGGTCCGCTGTCCAGTGCGCCCACCAGATCTTTGCTTGGTGCTCCCAACTGTACCTGTCCTGTGTGCCAAGAGGGCACGCATTTGAGGCTGGGGGGCAGTACTGTCACGTCCTGCCCATTCTACCTGTCATGTTGGCCCCACCCCCCCGAGCTCTATTCCTGGTGTGGCCACGCCCACTGCCTTCCCTGCCTTACTGCTTGTTCTTGCCCTCCTGTGGAATGTCTCCAGCTGTCTCCAGTCCTGTTAGTAGTTGTATTTAAGAGCTCCATCATTCATTGTTTGTTAGTGTGGTCATTGTTATGTGTCACACTTCCCTGCTCTGTGTCTTGTGCACAATAAAGTCCCCGAAGGGGGTTGTCCTGAAGCTACAGCCTCCAAATCCTTCTTTGCCCTGCCTGGTTGCGACAATAGATGGGGTGGGATTTGAACTCTGTTGGGGGGGGTCTTTGGTCTATAGCTATGGTGCCCCCTTACCCCTAATACTTTGTTTAAGCAAATTGTATTTTTCATACTCTTTCTAGATTGTAAGAAATGTAGTTGATAGATTCTCTGATGACACATGTATCTGGTACCACTGGCTATCCGGGGCATCAAGCCATCAAGGTTAACTGAAATGCCGGGGCCCATCTGGTCCTGATCGCTTTCACACGACGCCCTGACATACCCCAGCAGCCGGTTACATAACATGCTGAAACATGCACGGTGACATCAGGAGGACGAGGCTTCCAGTCCCCCCCACCCCAGTGTGCTGCTTTCCTTGAGCTGAGAGACGGCCCTCGTCACACTTATGCAGCACACTTAGCTCAGTCCGCATTCCGAGGCCTGGCGCAGCCCTTTAAAAGCCTGACTAATGGTCACTTCCGTTGCATTTGCAGCTAATTGGAAAAAGGGGGCGTCCGCGCTGCCGACAGCTTACTTTAGCGAAGAGCAACGGAGCCACCATGGAGGAAGGAGAGAGCCAGAGAGAGCCGGCATGAGCTCTGATATCATACCCGATGGCAAAACAGAAACATTACAATCATGTATGACAGATGTCGATGGCCTGAGATCACAGCACGATTTTCAATACGGTGGAAGGAGAGAGCAGCCTCTGTCTGCTCCCCCTACCACGTTCGATTGAGTGGGCAGGGTGGGTAGACACCAGTTGATCCTCTGTTTCTCCCTGGCCCACAAGCTGCCTTTCACTTCAGCATAACAGACTGTAAAGCTGACCTTAAAACATTGGCAGAGAAGTACAGTATTTTTAATTAAATCCCTGCAGACACAATGACCGGAAATGAGCCAGCTTTGAATACAAGCCTAATGATTCTTAATGGGATTCAGAAATTTTACAGATCGGTTTCTGTCACACATAAAGACCTCATTGAGTTTTGAATTCATAAATCTTCTCTTCGAGGTGTTAAATTTTGAAAACGAAGGCTTAACTGCTAAAGTGCGATGGCTGACAGCTAGTTAACTTCCCCCAAGGGTGCTAAGGGATAATCAGCCAGGTATTACGACCAGATTCTCTGATGTCTCCCTAGTAATCCTGAACTAGGTTGCGCACACAGGATCGACTTGGTTGAAATGGGAGATTTAGAAGTAGTTTGGCAGGGGTGTGACGCAGCAAGGGCCCAGTCCTCAATGATGGCTCCTGGTAACAGCGCCAAAGGAATGTCAGCTTGCTCTCTCTTCCTATAAGAGTGCCGAACGGAGCAAGCAGTGTAAGGCAGCCCCGTTACTCCGGCGGCAGGCCGGCTCACGGCTTCGGCTGTGCCAGGGCCTTGACCCAGAGTCATTTGACTTTGTGAAATATCTGGAGGCTTCGGAGCTGCAGGGCAGAAGGACAATGGATGAACGCCGCAGGGAGGAAGGAAGCCCTGTAGGGGTGGTTTCTGGGGGTGGGTGGCCCCCACTCTGGTCAGGCCGGCCCTGCTCACCTATGGTCCCCAATCCCAAAACTGTCCAGGAAAAACAAGATGATCAAATTCAGAGCCCAGCCATCCATTTCAATTATTAACTGAATATCTTGTAAATAAAAATATAAGCAGGAAAAAAGCACCAATTAACTTTTTTTTGACCCTCAGTATTCCAGAGTACTCTGATCTTTCACACTCAAAAAAAATAAACAATCTAACCAATAGCTAACATAATGGTTGACATAAAACACACGTGAATCATACAGTAGCATATTTTCTGTTGATTTTAAAATGGTGAATGAAAGAAACAAAAAATTAAGTAATTAGTTTCAGTTTATGTTGCTAATGAATGTTTGGAATTCAACAAACAGACTGACTCTCTGTTTATTGTGTCTGAGGTACAGGTTTGAGGGTTGGGACTAGTGGTCTGAGCAAAAAACAACTTCTGCATACGTCTCTTTGTACGAACTCAGAGGAACAAAGTACTGGCCGGCCACTGCAGACCAGCCAGGTGACATTAATGTTTATAGGGATATGGAAAGCAGAATGAGGTCACTGAGGCTGACCGCTCCTGTTTTTATATAACTGGAAATCTCACAGACGGCTTAACGTGCTCCCATGTGTAACCAGCTTATCGGCAATCCACTTATCCCTAAGCATTTGCTATACATGAGTGTGGTTACACTGAAATTCACACTGACAAAAAAGTGAGGTTTCAATAACCACACAGGAAATAACGAAAGAGATAAATGCATGACTGGCATCCCATCCAGGGTGTGCCCCAGCTGTTCGCCCTGTGCTGCCTCTGACATGCTCCAGTAACCCCCATCGTGATGAAAAAATACCTTTACTTACATGCAGTTCACATCTAAATAAAATAAAATTATAAAACAAAAGTCATACTGTGATACTACACTGGATAGTGGTCGTATGTGAGAAGATGTTTGGTTAAGCATTCTCAGTAGGGTTTCCTGAAGTTTGAGGAAAATAACTACGGGCCCCAGCCTTCAGCAGTATAGTGTAAATGATCAGTTGCACTACTGTGCAGCTCATTTAACAATAAAATGCCTTAGAAGGATAAAGAATTTGATAAAGACACAAAAACCTAAAATAGAAGATTGTGTAGAAATGGAAAGTCTCCATATGATAATTCATATCCCTCCAAGTCCTTGCTCCTTTTAGCAGGACATTAATAATCGATCAGCATTACAGATCTCCAACCACCCGCTGCTTCCACCTGGAGAAGCTCAGATGGCGAGGTGGGGCTGGCACATGCCAGGAAGGGCCTGTACTTCACCCTTCATTACCTCATTAATGCCATTATCCTATAACCCTACTTCCTCATGTTGTTTTCTTTTCTTATTTCAAATATGAATAAGCGTGTAAATGCAGCCATCCTAGGTCCTCCAGTGCCCGGAAGGCCAGCACTAAATCAGCAGCCCTTAATCCATTAATAAATGACCTGAACTTAGAGAGCAAAATGCCTACAGCAGAGTAGCCATTTCTCTTGCCATATTCTCACTGGCTGCAGACACAAAATGTTACGATTTTCATGCAACAAAATTCCTACTCTCACTCAGGAAAATGGGTATCGAGTGCAGGGGAATGCGGATGTTTGGCGCTATCCGTCCATGGCTCGGGGAGGCCTCAGGAGCTTTCTGCGGCAAGCATTTGCAGCCGACACACATTGTAGGGAGACCTGGAAGTTAGTCTATGAACCAGAAGTAGCCTCTACAACTGGTAGACAAACTTATAAACCGCTTAGGACTACGTTGTTCATGCATGTGAAAAGATAAAACTCACTTCCTCAAAGACACTTCCCAAGAATACCCTGTTTCCTTTATACTTCTGAACTACAAAAACATAACTATGTATAAATACATTGGCTACCAGGGAAAATAGATTGCAGTTAATTAGCATTTCCCAATGGATGAATATACTTTATGTAATTAATTACTTTAATTATGGCAGAAGCATTTGCGCAACATAAGAATGTGCCCTCAATATTTACAAAGTGGAGAAATCATTCAGGATAGTGAGGAAATTAATTTAAATAAAAAACAACCAAAGTACAGTTCTGGTGCAAATAACCAAGTTTTTTATTAAAACTTTTTGGTTTCCATTATTCTTGAGAGTGAATGCCAGAGTAACATGACTGCTGAGTCTTAATAAACCCCAGAAAAGGACAACAAGGTACTGTACGGATACAAATTCAAAGGAGAAATTTGCAGAATTTCCAGTAACTTCTTATCACACCAACAGAACTCCAATCAGATCAAACCACGATAATACAACAAAGTATTTCCAGATCATACACTGTCAAATGGGCACGATTTCGTTTAAGCAGATGGCAAGTGTCCTTGCAGATGGACCAGCGAGTAGCAATGGATCCTTTGTCTTCTTTCTTGTTATTGAGTGTGCAATCAAAAATAAAATCCACTGACTGAACCACAATCATGCATGTTCATTTTACCTGCATATCAAAACAAAAAAGTTGCAAATTCCAAGAATTAAAACAAAAAAAATCTAAATTCAGCATGGAAATTGGATTGAAAGCATTTTGGAGGTTGTCAGAAGCCTCGCTAGGTGTTATAGAAAGCGTGGCTCCCTGGAGGTTTTGGGCACACCCTCATTCTTATCCTCATGGCTGTGTGGAGGTGTGCACAGAAGACACCAAGACCAAATCAGACCCAAATGAAAGTAGGCCAAGACATGAGCAGCGGCACCAGCACCTCCAAACAGACTGCTAGTCAGTAGTTTTCGTTCATTGTTGCTTTAAAAATGGGGTAAACTGCATTTTTTAACAGTTATACAGCTAAAATAAGTGAAAAGGAAGGCAATGCTTGTGGAATGTACAGTGCATGGTGAAGCCTTGATCTTCATGATGACTCAGCCTGCTTCTCCTGTTCGATAACTGCAAAGAGCAGAACAAGGCGTTAGTTTCTCCAGAAAACCTTCATCTAAGACTTCAAAACATGCAGTTACGTATATATGAAAAGGTTTTTTGTTTGAACGCCTAAAAGTCGTTAAAGGCTAACAGACTGAAATAGGGTGACCAGATAATCCATGCTATCGCAAACACAGGATTCGTAAACTACCATTTCAATTAAAAGAACCAGGATCTCACTTAAGCACTGCATTCTTGCTGTGTGATGATTGGTCAGTCTCCTATAATCAGGCATGTATCAAGGTATAGCGAATGTTAATGTAAATCAGCTGGATGAGTCTTTCCATCAAAGAAACAAACCAGTCAAAGCGCAAGAAGAGCTGAACTATTTAGCCACGCAAAGGAGCCTTTCAGTTTTAAAGTAGCTTGTAAAACCTGAAGCAGCGAAAAAGTGTCCCGGATGACATGGAATATCTGGTCACCCTACTGTGAAATAACATAACTTTCCAGCAACTGCTGCAGCGGGAACAAAGGGAAAGTCCAAGATCATAAAAATCTTTGATTAAGTGCATTGTGCAATCTTACTTTCTTTCGATGGCAAGGGATTTTTCTCCTTAGTCTCGGTCTTTTTCAGCTTGCTCTTGTCAAAGCTAGTGACCTCCTCCAGGTTGGGTTTGTCAGACATACTTGCTGAGTATCTAAGCAAGCGTTTAAAAAAAAACACACAAAAGATTAACGTTAAACAGGCCCGTCAGTCTCCCCAATCTCCAGGTGCACGACAGTCTGTAAGATTTCTATCATATGAGCAAGATATAGACGAAGAGGGACAAAAGAACAAGGGACAAAAGAATGATTGTATTTCTAAGATACGGAGATCATTTACATAACAATTCAAGTTCACAAGCTGCGAAAGGAAACCTGCGGCGAAAGACATGGCAAATGCGACTTTTTTTTCTAAATTGTAGATTCAAAGAAAAAATATATAACGGAAAAAATCGTAACAGATTTCGTAAAAAAACTCCATTGGCATGCATGGATGAAAAATAATAATAAGAAGAAAAAATCTCCTTCAAAGTTAAGGTCTTGCTTTAAACAAAAAGACTGCCCTGCAGTCTGAGGAACCACCGCCCAGCTCAGCAGACAGCCAGGTTTCGGGGATCCTATTGTACACCATATTGTCTCCAAGACACGGGCCAATATATTCTTAAATGTGAAGTTCACGTTTCATTTTCACAACGAAATACTTATCACCATCTTTACCTTCACGTGCATATATTTCTTTTAGTCCAATCGGTTGTTTTATTTTCGTCCTTGGGAAAATATACATCACGACCACGCCAGAATATTATATAGCAAAAAAAAAAATCGAATAAATCTCTGCGTGACTCCACTATCTAATGGCTATATACAGATATGTCATCGTGCATATGTTTGTAATGCGTAGATCCTTCATGACTCACCAGATTTGATGCACAGGGACGTGGTTACTTCTCAGACGCCTTGCAGTAGACTGGGACGCCTCGCTCGCGCTATCGGAATATACTGTGCGATATGCAAATGAGACACCTTACGTCACCCGCGCGCTCCAAGAAAGGGCGAAAGCAAAGCCCGTGCCCTAAAAGCCTCAATCCGCTTTGCAAGCTGAAATCGTACTTATATATGTTTAAATATATATAGTCGAACGATGTTTTATCTGCGTACAGGCTTTAAAATAACAATAATAATAACGTTATTATAAAAGTGTTATTGACGACACCTTGTGGGGGCTGATGGTACACGTGGTCTGCAGATTGTATTTATGTATGTGCATACACATATAGGTCCAAAGTATACAGGAGCGTGCTATAGGGACGTGCGATTCTCTCCCTGGTGTGAAGTAAGGCAGCTGTTATACATTAATTTTAAATTGAAGCATATTTTCAAAGGAAAAGTACGGCTGGCGACATGGACGAGAGGACGAATATTTCAGTGATATCTAAGAAACATGTGATTAACGATTCAGAAATTCTTTTCCCATTTGTTAAAGACACATCCTTGCGATCAGGGAGTGGAGGGGGTCTGATAGCCTAGATATCTGCACAGTCACTGCTATGTCATCTGAACAATCTTCCTTTATCTCTGGGGAATGGCAAGACTGCCATCAGTAAATGGTTGATTGCTGTCCACGTCTATGTGGCCATTCTGTCTGGAAGCTGCTGGAATTCTTCTGGCTAACTTCCTGTGTACTTTTCAGTTGGACAGCAGAGACATGCTCCGCTTCGTCTGACTCGGGACAGAGCAAACTTTGATAATTACTAAGCTAAATAGTGGGCTTTAAAGTTTACGAAGTACCAGAGACAGAAATGAAGGCACTATTCACAGCTTTACTTCATCTGATAAGTATAAGCAAAGGGGTTTAAACAGCTGCTACCGTTACAGAAAGATACAGTAAAGAGAAGTTACAGTAAAGAGAAGTCCGTTTTAAAGGAGCAACTTTAAAAAGGCCAACTTTAAAAATATTTAACATACGTCAGAATTGTATTTTAAAACCCTGTTTGCTCTGCAGAATTCATTCTTCCTCACACAATTTTTATAAGCTTTTTAAGTCATACATCAGGCTGTGCATTGCAGGCATAACTTTGGTCAAAAATGGCATAAATTAAAAGAGAAAATAAATTAATATACGGGTCATTTAGCATAAATATTTATATAGGTTGTTGTAGTTACATGTCACAGGAAACCTGCTTCTTTTGATTTCTGCTATTTCTGACACAAATACAAATGTGTTCCAAATCATTAGGACCAGACTTATATTCACAGCCAGCACAAATTATCAATTAATATCAGAGGTGATGTTCCTGTCAGTAATTTCTGGTTCACTGTAGGGCTGCACCACCTAAATCATACACAAAGTTAGTTTTATAAACTTTGAAGGAGATTTTTTTCTTATTATTTTTCATAAATGCATGCAAATTTCAGTTATATATTTCTGTCTTAGTACCTCAAAAGGTAGTAGCAAAATAGCAATGTGGAGCTAATGCAACCATGGTCAATATGTGTGTGTGTGTGTGTGTGTGTGTATATATATATATATATATATTTTATGGGCTATAATTTTATACTTTGCTGACACCTAGTGGACAGATGCAAACATGACATTAATCCTTTTGTCCAGAAGGTCAAATTAAGGTCCGCTTTACAGGTCATGGGTGGCAAACAGGAGTTCTGCTTTCACTGGTGATTACAATCTGATGCAAAATTAAATGCATTAGCCTCACTAATGGCCACACCTCCATATGAAGAGAATCCAGCTGAGGTGGTTCGGGCATCTGTCTAGCATGTCTGACCAGGGGGATACCCTGGGGCAGACCCAGGCCTCACTGGAGAGATTATATGTCTCAGCCGCAGAAAGAACACATTAGTATCCCCCTGGGGGAGCTGAATGAGGTGGCGGCGAAGATGGA
>JAODKN010000001.1:36224309-36245181 GCA_026774425.1 Petrocephalus zakoni
GTCCAGATTAAATGTCCTTTAAGCAGAGAGAAAAACACTCCAACCATCTCTGAACATCGTGTAAAGCCAGTGAATACCAGTAAAATTATCTGGTGTAGTGCTGGAGTTACCAGCCTGTTAGTACTGGTTGGCATTACTTACCAATAAAACTGATACTTACCTGTATAATGGTTTACACAAACCAAAAGACCAGTTCAAACTAACATTAAACATCAAAAAATATTTGATACAGTTATGCGATAATTATTTGACTGGACGTATATAATGTCTTCACTGACACATCCATCCATCCATTCCTTCATCCACACAATAAAGACAGCATGGACAGAATTCAGTGCCTTGAGTGTTTTAATGTTTAAGCAACATGATAGAAAGAGGTTTTCTATTTCAGTGTTCATTTATCTATTACGATCTATCATATAAGATTGTACAGTTAAGAAGATATGTGTCTTAGCCTGTGGAATGTGTCTGACACCTCACTTGTATCAGTGAAAACAGTGTGTGCCATTGTTTATAGTTAATACAAAAAAATATATATATAATTTTATCAATGATCAGTATGAATAAAAGTTTTCTAGGGTCTTTCTTTTTCAAGTAATTTGGTGCGGACTTTACATCATTTTGCATTTTTTAAAAAATCATAAATTTATCATTTTAAATAATTTTATACTTTACAATACAAAGCAGTATTTTATGCACAAATAATACCATCTTGAGTAAATGCTGCTCCTCTGTCATTTTCCTTCTTGTATTAAGGAAGTGTTGTAATGAAAAAAAATCATACAAGAAGGTGCATGAAGGATTATATTATTTTGCCTTCTTACATTTTATCTTGCTCTCTAAAGGAGGATGAATACTTTTTTCCTTTAATGCCTACATAGTGTTCTATATAACTTAATAATTTATATTATTAATTTACATATAAAACAAAATATTCACAGGGTCAAGTTCGTGCAGTTCACACTGTGGACTGGTATAACCCCACACTGCGGTATATGGCTTGCAAAAGGACACTAGAAAGAGTGTTTACTTATTGAGGAGTGCTTTGAGTGAGCGTGTCAGTGCGTTTACGATGGTGGACATGGAGGTGGAGTGCCGTGCCAGAGCTTTGATGCTGTGGTCATTAGGGGCGCTTGCAGAAGCCACCTCTGCGGCCTTCAGCAGGCAGATGTAGTTTGTGACAACTTCATCTACTATAGCTACCACCTCACGTTGCTGTACCTCTTCAGCCATGCCCTTCACTAGACACATGCAAGCCTCCGTCAGGCAGCAGAGTACCTGGAAGCTGCATGTCATGGCCAGAACCATTTCCTCTGCACTTTTGTGGGCCAGCGCCATCCTCCTGCAGGTGCTGCCTAGCTCCTTGGACTCCATGGCAAGCAGCTGCACATACTGCTTCAGGTCAGCCCCCTGGATCTCCGGTAGCATGCCGTCGGACGTCCCGATGCTGGAGCGCAGCAGGGCAATCAGCTCCCTGGCATCTCTCTGTGCCACTATGAAGCCCGTGGGGAAGCTGTACATCATGTCCTTCAGGACATTGACACGGGCCAGCCGGGCGCTGAAGGTCATGTCATCCAGACTGACATCTGGGTAGAGCTGCCCGCCGCTCACAGGTGAGGCGGTATCCAATGACCCAAAGGCAGATGTCCTCTGTGGCTCTTTGGGAGTCGCAGAGGCGTAATTCTGCACGGGCGTCCCCCCGTCATCTTCATCCTCAGCGACCGCCCGCCTCTTTTTGAGGAAGCAGTGGCTGAAAGGCCCGTGGCACCTCCAGTTGCTGGTGTCCAGTTTTGGCAAAGATCGGAACTGCTTGGTATCCTTTGGCACGGAAAGCATGAGGGAAGCCCTTCTGCAGGCCTTGCTGCCAGCAGAGGCCGCTGAATGCCAGGTGACTGAGCCATGGGAGTGACTCTTGCGTAACCTCTTTGCTCTCTTCTGCAGTTTGGCGATGGGGATTTGGGGAAGCTGAAAGCTCATGCCGCTGGCCGTGGCTTTGGTTTTCTCAGATGTCGGGGGTCCAATGCTGCCAGAGCTCCTGCTTGACATCCAGTCTTTCTTGGGGCCATCCGTGTCGGAATCGCACTGGGGTAAGCTGGAGGACGGCGCCTGGCTAAAGTTTCTTTTTGGGAAGTCGGTAGACTCCAGTTTTGGCACATTGGAATCTGCGCTAATGTTAGATGGCGGCAGCTCGGGCTTGCCTTCGACCTGTTTGGAGACAGAATCTCCTCTTCGTGCCATCTCGAGCTCTGTGCAAGCTACACTAGGGGTAGTAGAAAAACACAGAGAATCATTAAGCATCTCCCTGACAACATGCTGTGATCTGCAATCATCCTTGAACCGGTCCTTCTCGCCAGGTGGCTGATTGCTGTATATGTTTTCCGAGGGCCTACCAACACCCTCGTGCATGTTCCTCTTACATTGGTACAGAATTGGTTCACCATCAGCACCTTGCTCTAATTTGCCTCCAAGGCGGGAAATTGAGCTTCTCCTCTCGATACAGTACTTAACTTCAAGACTGTTCATGCATCTCTGAGCATGCAAATCAGGACTTTTCTTCAAGTTAGCGGGAAAAGTAGCAGAGTAATATATTCTGGGACTGGTACCTGCGCTTAAGGCAGCTCCAATAGAGTGTACTAGATTTGTGTTTTCACAGGGTTCACTGGAGGGCAGCATGCAGGGTTTTTGCGTGTTCATGTTATTTTTACATTTACCTGAATCGAATAATACTGGATTGTGATGGACATGCTTGTTAACCTTCCTACCATATGTGTTCATAGCCTGCAGTTTAGCTCCTTCACGCGCCTGACTTACAGTTATGCGTATAAAGTGCCTATAACCCTGACTCCCTGCTATAGCGTTGGGTTTAATAAACTGGTCCTTCTTATAGCGATCAGAGAAAAGATTATCCCTTTCGGCTGTACCTGTGGTTTCTTTAATCTTAGGCATCCGATGAGACCCATCTTGTAAAGGGCCAACTGTGAGCTCAGAGCCAGCAGATGCATGTGTGTTTGGCAGCATCTTCTGGAGAACTGAAGGATCTACATTTGGATGGAGATCCTTCCCTTGAGGTATGTGGCTTGACATGCCGTGGGCCTTCTCTTCGGACATTGTGAAACCGAGGCCTTTCTTGGTGTCGCCAATGCAATGGGGTGAATCCATAGGTGTAGCACAGCTGCCACCCCCCGTGTTGCACCCAGCATCAAGGGAAGAACACTGTGAGCTCTGAAGAGAATAGCTACCGTCGCTTTGCAAGGACGACATGCGCTTGGCTAGGTGGTACTCACACAGGCGACCCACGGGCTGCTCCGGTGGGATCTGCGTTGATTCATGCTGCTCCTCACCTGCTACGTTTGTTGGCTTAGGTTTGTTGAGTTCCTTGTCTAGGGGGATATGCACACTGTCCGGGGGGGAGCTCTCGTCCTTTGCAGTCTCAGAGGCACTGTGTTTATCTGTTTCCTTTTCGGGATCTTTGAGGCCTAATCTGCCTCGCAGCAAAGCACGGATACTCACCGACCCAGAGAGGGCAATGTTTGCCATTTTGTTTTCAGAAAATGCCTGCCACCTTTGGGCTTTTTCCCGAAACGAGGTACGTTCGTGGTCGAAGAGGCTCATGCGGTGACTTTCTCTTGCACTGAAGGTATTGAATTTCCCCATCTGTTGATGGTCTTCGTTGCCAGGGTCAAGTGCCTTTAAATGCCGCTTCCCAGTGGTATTTGTATCAAAGTGCCTCCTAGAATCTGCCTCCCCCAGTTTCCCTTTTCGTTTGCTATTGCAGGAATTCACCAGTGTACCCATGTGCATTTGACTGAAATAATCCGTCACAGATTTGGTTTCCATAGTTTCAGGCTCCATTTCGATGTCATCTGAGTGAAGGATCTGCTTTGAAGGTGCACCTCCTGACTGCTGCTGTTCTTCCTGGTGACCTCGGAAAGTGTTGCTCATTTTCACGGCGGGGTCTTGATCAGAAATTGTAAACTCTGCTTTTTCTTCGGGGAGAGGCTGATATCCCTCGGCGGTACCTACAAATAAGCGTGTGGAGCTTTCTGAATGCTTCTGGGCTGCAGCAAGCTCTGAGTTTTCAGTCATTTCAGACGAGTTTGTCTCATTCCCAGAATCTGAAGACGACTCTGGGCTAAAGGCCCGAGAAATCGCTACACCTGCATACCACAGAGAGACAAACAGCTCATTAATAACCGCATGTGAGTCACATTCGCACATCTTTTTGAAGCGAGACACATTTTATTTTACAAAAATAATGAGGGCTATCAACTGAAAATGCATTTGTACATAAGGTTCAAACAAGCAAGACAATGCAAAATGAACAAAAATCAAACAAATGTAGTAAATAATGAGTAACAGGGATGCAAAGAATGAGACGCAGGTACAGAACAAAAGCAGAACACGGGACAACTGGTTTGTTTTGAACACAAAACAAATGTAAATGAGTAGGATCTTGAATGCTATCAATGAATAAATGTCACAATGGTATAAGAACCTGAGCTATTGGCTGATTGTTGGTGTGATTGTTCCTCAGATGCAGCAAGTGCCTCCAGCGCCTGTAAGGTAGAAACGACGGCATCGTCCAGGGCTGCCTCGCTGCCGTCTGCCACCTGTGTAGGGACGGCGTCGATTAGCGACACTGGAATGTCATCACTCACACACAGTCCTTTGGGTTCTGTGCTCTGTGCAGCCTGGTGCTCCTCTTCGTCTGAGCTGTCTCTGAATCCAGGTGGAGGAGCGGCGATGGCTAGGTTGAGCGAATGCAGGAGAACATCGTTTTCTTCCTCATCGTTGCCCTCTGGTGGAGGGAGAGTGGTCAAGTCGATGATGTCGTCACTGGAGCCTGACAGTTTGAGGAACATTGTCTTGTTCACCTCGCCCACCACGCTGTCCTCCTCGCAGCTGATGTCGTCGTCATCCTCTGCGTCATCTGTGGTTTCTGCATAGCAGATGTCATGGAGCAGGGGCTCCTCAATGCCCTCTGCATTCCCGAAGATTTTCCCATCACTTATATTGCTGTAGACTGAGTGGGTGCCATACTGAAAGCCTAACACATCCCTAGACGGATCCATAGTCTTAAAGTCCTCTTCATTTTGGAAGTACATGGATCTGTGTTCATCTAGGATTTCAGGGCTTTCGTCCAATAACCGTTCATACCCTAGGTTCTGGGGATTGATGCTATCTGAAGATGGGTCTCCAAAAATGAAGGACACCTTGGCGCTTCGCGGAGACTCCTGGACTTTGTTTTTGGGGACAGAAAGGAATTGCTGGGCATGAGAAACTCTGTTCCCTCTCTCCCCCATCTGTGCTGCATGAGGTGGCTGCTGGATGTCGGTGATATAAATGGGAGTGAGTCCATGCTCACTGCCTGCACAGTCCTGAAACTCGGAGTCGCTGTCGTATGACTGTCCCTTGTTCATGCTGGAGTCTTCACTGCCGCTAAAAGACGTGCTGTATGTCCACTCAGCTGCTTGAAGGTTAACCTTGCCTCTCAGATCTTGGTCTGGAACGTGAAAATAATCTCAATTAAGTAACCTCAACCTTCCTGCTTTGTAAAAATCAATAACATAGGGGTCGGGGAAGGGGGGGGGGTTTGGGGACACATGGATTGTTGCCCTACCGGAGTCCACACTCTCTGCGTTACTCCTGTTAGCCACATTGAAAATTGAGCGTCTCGAGTCCACGAGCAATCTGTAGTATCCAGCTGTCAGGCAGGCTAAATTCATGGCATCACTGGAGTCCATTAAGAGGGTGATGGGCTGTAATGCAGACAGGGGGAGATTAGCATGTAGATACTGCAGGCCCAGGGGCACCGTTCTGTGAAAAACACAGCATATGGTGACCTGGCACACCTTGCTCCTGGGATAGCAAGTGTGCAGTGGTCTGAAACAGCCCCTTTTCAGATGATGGGTTGAATATTGCTCTTTTCTGTCAGTCAGGCTTCAATAAATTCTTGACACGAAAAGTATTGATATAAACTTAAGATTTTTCTTAGGCCTTATATACAAATTACATAACAACAATAATGCTGTTGGTTTTGTAGCCAATGTGCAATCTATTCAAAACCAAAAAAATAGGGCATCATTTGTGTTTAAATGACAGCTGACCATAGCACATTTATTATTTTTGAAATGCATTAATCTGGTATAATATCTTGCTTGGTCTCAGAGCCTGACACACCTTGACATCGAGAACATGTAGCTCGACCCTGACGTTCATTTCGTCCTCTGTGAACATCTCGATGCGGTTGACGTGACTGAAGTCGGCCAGGAGGGCCACCAGGTTGGTCTTGGTGTTGATCACATGACTGATGCCATACCGGGGCCCAACGAGCAGCGTGACCTCAGTGTGCTTTTCTCCCTGCTGTGAGAAAGAAAGAACTGTCAGAAATAGGCACAGGCTCTTGATTTTATTTAGTGCTGCTGGGAGACTCAGACCTGGAGATCTGCCAGAAGGTGTCTGCCAGGGGACCAAAGAAATCGCCTGATACTAGGGAAAAAATCGAGAGCTCTAATTACATTTGGGATGGTAAAAACAAGAAGGCACATACTTACTAGTAGGGTGGATTTGAAGACGCGCCCCCCATATAGTCTTAGATCACTGAGGTACTTCAGATACTGCACCTTTGCTTGTAAAGCAGTTAACTGAAAAAGAAATACAAATTGTCGACATGTCATATGTAAGTGCAAATTTAAACGTTCTGTGAATTTCAAAGAAAATGTTAGAGACAGCAAAGCCTACAGGAACACCTATCTAGAGTTTGTGGGGAAAATCTAATGAAGAATGATTGGATATATATATATAGACAAGTTATTTCCACAAGGGAGCAGCCTTGTCATGTAAGCAGATTGCTATTTGAAATGTGTTTTTTCTCTTGAGACAAAAACATATAAATGTTACATTTTCAGAGAAACTGTCAGGATTTCTTGTACTTTTAAGAGGGAGATGAAATATTACTACTATTGTACAAGGCCATGGAATACAGAATATAAAATAAAAATTATTAATATAATTCTATGTAGTTTAAATGATTCAACTGGCATTGCATGAATTGAAGTAGATTAATGGTGCATATCTTCATTGTAATTACATGTGGCGGGTTAGGAGCTATGCTGTTCACACAGCGTAAATGTTCTCCTGAAGGTGTTAATACTGTGTGAAAGGTGCTGACACTTTCATTTGTGCTGTAGAGAATTTGAAGGTCCCGGCGACTTTATATCTCAGTGGTGACGTGCAAGAGGGAGCCCTCACACTAACCAAACATAGTCGGCGATAGAATGTGATTCTCGTGAGGCGGAAAGTATGATTTCTGTTTGTGTGTAAGACAGGAGAGGGGGAGGGAAAGAAATAAACAACAGGAGAGGGGGAAGAGAGAGGCTGTAGGGAGAGAGAAAGAAAATCCTTGATTCATGAATAGCTAGCCTCCTCTTAATTTTGGCTCTTGGAACTCTGCAAGCTCACAAGTTCAGCCTGAAAAGGCAGAGAGCCGTGAGCTACGGGACGGCACAACTGAAATCACTGCACAGTTCACTGGCTACAGGACGGCACAACTGAAATCACTGCACAGTTCACTGGCTACAGGACGGCACAACTGAAATCACTGCACATTTCACTGGATGTCAAGAGCAAGGAGATTTAGGGAAAAGATTCATGTTTGGCTTCCTGGGGCAGACATGCTGAGCTCACGGATGTGATCAGCAGGAGGCTCAGGCAGCAACTCATTTGCCTTGAAACTTGAAATGAACCACTCAGTTTTCCCCAGATTAACAAAACCTGCCTTCCATCAGCCCATCCATCCATCATCCGTCCGTCCATCCATCCATCCATCCATCCATCCATTCCTTTTCACTGAATGCTCATCTAATCTCACGAGGCAATTTCAGAATGTTCCAGACACTTAGGAATGACCTAACTTCATAAAGGAAGCTGCTGTCTAAGGGTAATAGTATACATTTGAAGCGTTCTAGTTCATTGTGCTACTTTAATTTACGATCACATTAGATATGTCTATTTGTGTGATGTTTGCGCTCCGACAATGAAAACTGTTTTCCAGGCCACTTCAAATGGAGTTGCAATGAATTCAGAGAGCAAATTCAGCAGAAGAAAACAGTAGCAGCTACCTTCTTGCCCGGCGGTATGAGATTCTGATTAGTCTTGAGGATGTGTGTCAAGGCTTTCTTGATGTTCTTCTCTTTCATGCTAGACAGCACAGCAGGGGGCAGGAAGAGAGCTAAACCCCATTCCTTCCTAAAGAGCAACACAGCACTGTTACTTGTTGTTAACATTATTACAATCTTCATGCTTTTATATACAGGCGACTGTATCAAAAGGTGGGATTTTCCTGTGAGACTCAGGTCACCGACTCTCACAGCTGTGAAATTACTTCCACTCGGGTTTGTGAGTCGAGTGGAAGCAGGAAATCCTTTTTATAATCCGTTGCTCCAATCGCTCAGTGACAGAAATGCACCCCCGATGGGGCAATTTAATCTCACACACCCCCACTTGAGGATTTGGTGAAGCTTTTAATGATTTTCCAATGTGACTTCTATTACATTAGTGTTTGGACTGCAGGTATGCTCTATGTTTATATGGAGTATTTTTTATGGTAACATAAAACATCAGTTCTAAGGAATACCTATTAATGAACAATCAGTTGGATGGGAAAGCTGTATAGTGCATCATAAATATATTTGGACTGGTTCCAGTTATGGCTTGATGTGACCCAGATATTAATAATAAGTTTTAGAACTCAGTGTAGCTTTTCCATAAAAGATAAGCCAATGAGCGACTGGCTAAACAGAACAAACTCACTCGATGTATTTGATGGAGACCTTCTGCGTCTGTTTTGTGGTGACCGTGAGGATGTACATCTGCAAGGCGGCGAGTCTCAGTGCCATATCGTACTTCAGCTCGGGCCCAAAGCGCTCCAGCACCACATCGTTACAGCTCTGATGGGGGAATGCAAAGGTCACATCTTCTTAATTTCATTCCTGCTACCTGTGTAATTGCTAGGTTGCTGATGTAATAGCTGCTAATTTGTAGGAAAAAATGTTGTCAAACTTGATGGAAGAGCTCTAAAATGCCTGTAACAGTAAAGATCATTGCATTAAGCATGGATCATCAGTATCTTAGTACTTTCTTCCAAATGATACCTGAACATAGAGGTAGTCGAAAGCCACCGCGTCCCTCCTTAGAAGATCAATGGGGTCCTTCGGGACAAAGCTGAGTCTGAAGAAGCATTTCATCTTGTGAGACCCTGGCCGCTGTGTCACCTATTCAAGGGAAAATACCATAAAATTAAATGTCACCCATGGGCTGGGCTTGAGTTGTCATAGAAAGCATGTGGATGCCATCCCCCGTGGGAAAAACTTACAAAAACCAGCCCCTTTGAAATATACCGTACGTCTTCACCACCCCCTAAATTGTTCTGTGTAATTGTCACTCCCCTAAAGATAACTCTGCTGACTATATCAGGGGTACACATCTGATGGCCACTGGACTGAAACCTGAGTCATGTGATCCTCAACTCCACCCCTCCCCTCACCCTTTTGATACATTTTCTCATCGCAAATTTTATATCAACCCCACCATCCTCCTTGAAATGTTTGTACAACTTGACCACTGCCCATTGGACAAAATCTACAAGGCATTCAGTCCAGAACACATCCATCCAGTCACCTCCTTCATGAAGAGGAAGAGAGACCAGCTGCTCACCCCAATCTGAAATACAATCCTGAGGTAGAATTGCTCCCTACAGGAGGATGAGGGACTAGCTGCTCACCCCAGTCTGAAATACTAAATTTAGGCAGCATCACCCCCTACAGGAATAGGAAGAGCAACCAGCCACTTACTAGTATGAAACACTCACCCAAGACAGTATCACCCCCCTATAGTACAGTATCGCGCCCTAAAGGAGGAAGAGCAACCAGCCACTCACCAGTTTGAAACACTCACCTGAGACAGTATCGCCACCCTATAGTACAGTATCGCCCCCTACATGAGGAGGAAGAGCGACCAGCCACTCACCAGTATGAAACACTTACCTGAGACAGTATCACCCCCCTATAGTACAGTATCGCCCCCTAAAGGAGGAGGAAGAGTGACCAGCCGCTCACCCTAGCCTGGAACACTCACCTGAGACAGTATCGCCCCCCTATAGTACAGTATCGCCCCCTACATGAGGAGGAAGAGCGACCAGCCACTCACCAGTATGAAACACTCACCTGAGACAGTATCATCCCCCTATAGTACAGTATCGCCCCCTAAAGGAGGAGGAAGAGTGACCAGCCGCTCACCCCAGCCTGGAACACTCACCTGAGACAGTATCACCCTCCTATAGTACAGTATCGCCCCCTACATGAGGAGGAAGAGCGACCAGCCACTCACCAGTATGAAACACTTACCTGAGACAGTATCATCCCCCTATAGTACAGTATCGCCCCCTAAAGGAGGAGGAAGAGTGACCAGCTGCTCACCCCAGCCTGGAACACTCACCTGAGACAGTATCACCCCCTACAAGAGGAGGAAGAGTGACCAGCTGCTCACCCCAGCCTGAAACGCTCACATGAGACAGTATCACCCCCTTCAGGAGGAGGAAGAGTGACCAGCCGCTCACCCCAGCCTGGAACACTCACCTGAGACAGCATCTCCTGCTCATGAAGGAGCTGCATTTTACTCGGAGTCCCTTCGCCGCGCTGCTCCAGCACCAGGGAGAACTGCTCGATGCTCTTAATAGACAGTTTTTCTTGCAAAGTCAGGATAACGTCCTGCCACACAAGGAGGCATCATTTAATACAGGCTTTTTAAGGGTCTTGGGCCAACAGTTTTTTTAGGTAAATAAATTATTTATTGCTGAATCATTTCTCTACAAATGACCTTTTTCTAGGTTGCATTGATGTATATTGTAAACTACCTTCACATTTCATTTTAAATATACATATTATAAAACAAGCTGCAATATCAGCTGTATCCCTACTGCAAATATTATCAACTGCGTAACATTATTCTGACCAGTAGCAATGGTCATGAATCTAAATCATGTTAATGGTTTGCCTAATATTTTATTTTTGACTATTATTTTTTTAGTGTTAGATAGCTGTCTTTTTATAATTAATTTAGCTTTTTTATAACCATCTATGACTTGAAATTCTCACTGGAAAGGCTTTTTGTTGTCATAATCAGAAAATGTAGTTTTCACATTTTTTTGTGTCAAAATTAAAGATAAATATTTGATTATAATTCCAGGGCAGTGTAGGGTGCATCCATCCAAATCTTCCTTTCACACTCAATCTTGGAATATGAAACTCACTTTTATGGAAGTGTTGCTATCAAAGCGAAAGGACTTTGTCTGTCCATTCTCCAGATACACCTTCAGGACATTTGGCATGAAAAGTAGTGAGTTGTCCTTGACTGTTTCCTGGGAATGAAAGGAAATTATGGTTCAGAAATGGTGATTACCACCTTTTATTCAGAATCAGAAACATTTTTATTGGTGAAGTAATTAAATATACAAGGAATTTGTCTTAGTGGATGTGCTCCAGCATAACATACAGCATACAAGACAATTTCAAAACCGTTTACAATTATGTAGAGTACCAGTCAAAGGTTTGGACCCGCCTACCCATAAAAAAGGTTTATTTCTACTATTCCCTACAGTACATTTTAGAATATGAGAAAGATATCAAAATTATAAAATATCATATACTGGATTATGTACTGACCAAAAATTATTAAATAAAAAAACAATAATTTGTTTGGGGGCAGGTCATTTGATGCAACACTATCGCTCTCCTTTGTCAGCGGCTTGTTGTGTCCAAATATTTGACTGGTACTTTTAGACATACTTTTAACATTAGACTGTTTACCTACAGTCAAGGAATAAGAGGAATAAGAGATGGAATAAATGAATAAACAAACAAATCATCCATCCATAAATTCTGTATCTGCTTATCCTATTCAGGGTCATGGGGTGTCCATAGCCTATCCTGGAGGCTACTGGTGCAAGGCAGGAAATAACCCAGCCACCAACCCATCACAGTGCACACTCGCACACCATTCACTCACACATGCACACAAACAAATAAATAAATTGTAAATATAAGTAAACAAGGGCTATGCTAGTAAGAGACAGGATCACAAATGACTAAAGCAGACAGATTATTGCTAGAGAAGGATACCGCTGTGTCTATAATTTGTCTATTGATCCTGCACATACAGCCATATATTTAACAAATGAAGTGTGTGGACAGCAGACCAGTGTTTTTCTGGACAATATGTAACCTAAAATCAATTTGGTCTTCATAAAACTTTATTTAAAAGATCCATGTTGGATGACATAACGCATAGGCAATGGGCTACATACCGGGACCTGACCATTTACAATGACCTCCTCTGCGAAGCGCACTTTCACAGGGTTTGACTTTAACTTCGCCTTTTTTGCAGCACTGATGAATGCCGATTTGGGGCACTGGAAAGAAAAGGGGACAACTGGTTAGCAAACCAACCTAAAGAGGCCAAGAGGAAACTGGCCAAGGTATCCTGAAAAAGCCATCTGCAGTTAGCAATGTGATGTTTAGGGTACCAAATAGCTGACAAGTGGGAAAAACATGGGCAGACTTTGCAGTCGTCTGCTTAAGGATCCTTTAGACCAGTAAAAGATTAATCATCACAATTATTCATTTCTTTGCTACATCTAAGTCGTCATAGACATTACTGATTGATTTATGCAGTTTGTTGCATAAGCTTCTGTGTAAAACAGGTACATGGTTGCTATGGTCACAAGTAATGGTATGCGGGGAGCTTCACTGTGTGAATGATCAGGCATCAAGCAAGAAAGAAACATCCAGTCAACGTCTCAGGAAAATGACACTATTATAAATGTTAAATTGCCAGTTGATGGCTGGATTATTCTTGCTGGTGTGGATTCTTTCCCGTTAATGGCAATGAAATTCAGTTACTCAGCATATCTCTGGGTCACTGACATTGAGCTCAGCACAATCACAGCTGTAAATTGGTTCATAAAAGAAATAACCTACTGGGAATTTGACAGGAACACTATATCTACTTAATCCTGCATTTTCTGAGAACAAGCACCAAACATTGAGATTGCTGTTTGGACCTTACATAAAAGTTGTAATAAATGCTAAAACAGTCACTTGACTATACAACGTTTACAACGTCAAATAAACTACAGATGGAAGAGGACTGTTCCTTTAACTGCGCCCTGATAGCTTTTGCTCACATTCATCACAGCATATTAGTCAGAAGATGGTGTTTCTTAGTGTTCTATTAACATGATTAGAATCCATTCTCCCATAGGTGCTGCTCTCAGCCAATCAGACTGAATCAGCACTGGCGTGCCTGGTTAGAACAATTGGTATCTTTATTCTGAAAGAGGACACTCTGTTCATTCCAGATCATTAAAAAATGTGTTAATCAGAAGTGGAGCCTTGTCTCAATAGTAAAAACTCGAAGGTCAAACACTCTTTCCTGATTTCCTGAAGTAGCTGGAAAACAGGCCAAAATGTTAATGGCAGTGTGTATTTTACACTGCTGAGCTGTCTCACGAGCTGGCAAGCGCAGCGGCCCCGACTCCTACGCTCAGCTCCACGTGTGGGCACTCTGGGCTTTTTCCCCGTGCAACACTCTGGTTCCAGCCCATAGTCGTAAGACATGCGTTTAGGTGAATCTGGGTCTGTAATTGCCACAGCGTATATAGAATGGGCTGTCGACTAGGTGTCTCCAGATTGTTCGGTTGCATGTCCCCTCTACCATCTTCCCTACAGCCCATGCTGGGGGAGGGGGTGTCACTGCAAATGTTCTCAGGTCAATTGGCACAATACAGCAGAGGGCAGAGCGAATCTCTGCCTCTTCAGGTGGCGTCAGCGTGAACAGCTTTGTGAAGTCCTGATGGACAGCGGCTGAACCTTGAGTAGTATTTTTACTTGAAGTTGCTAAATGTTTTTTTTTTCCATCTAAAGCCACGCAGAGTTTTACCCCTTGGAGTTTTATTAATCTTACTGCTGACCCTGTTTGGTAAAGGACAGATCCTACCCTCCACCTGAGCTGCTTTTCAGTAAAGCCCTCAAATGCCCAGGTTACTTACGGGGTAAGGTTGCACCACCGTCAGGACAATGGATTCCTTACAGCTCCTGAAAGAGATGACAGACAATCAAGTTTCACAGCGTGGGTCTGCACAACTCATAGAGAATAAGGGTTATGAAAAGCATGGATCCAACCCAGGAGTCAAAATAAATAAGAAACACACAGGTCTTGAGATGCATATGTCACTTCTTGGACATGATGTTCCATAAAGGGGTTGTGGGGCCCTGAAGAGAGAATCCTGGGAGCATAAGCACGAGCAGGCAGACCCAAACTGTAAGTCGGCGCTTTCCTCAGCTCTGACAAGTGCTCCGCATAGCGGGCAGATACCAACAATGCAATCTGCCCATCTTGCCAAGCACTCATAGAACCCCAAGCAAAGGCTTACATCACCAGCACCATGGAAACTGGCCTCCATTCATTGTTATTCTTTAGGGTTGAAAAAACTATATCTCGGTGTCTAGTCTGTGTATGGTTACACCTATGCCTGGGGCCTGCTTTATTTATGCACCACAAGTAATAGAAAAAACTTTATATAAAACAATAGCAACTGTCCTGCATCTATGAGAAAAACACATAGCATCAGTCAAAATACTGGACACAAGTGAACACCATTTGTTTTTCAACAAGATAATGACCCTCAGCACGCCCCGAAGTTATGTAGGAAGTATTATCTGGTGAACATGGGAAGAGATGGAGTGCTGACAGATGACCTGGCCCCCACAATCACCTGACCTGCTTTGGGATGGGTTGGATGGGAGATTAAGAGCAAGATAGCCAACTTCTGGCCTGAACTTGTGGAAACCACCTTCAGGAATGCCAGAGAAGCATTCCAGGCAGCTGAAAGAATGCCTAGAGTCTGCAATGCTGTCAGTGAAGCAAAAGGGGGCTATTTTGAAGAGTCTGAAGTTTGAGAAAATTTTAAGATGTTGAATACTTAGTCATTGCAATATTTGCTGTGTATTACTTCCTTGCCTTATTTATTTATATATTTTAATACATTTGTCTCTATTTTAGCTTTGTTATTTACCTCACAGTAAAAAGTCTTGAGGCGTATATACACACGCATATATACTGTATATACATATATATATATATATCAAATCAAGTGTATGTCAGGTTGATGCATTGGCATTGGAAATGAAACATAAAACTGCATAATGTTTTATTTTACTGAATTTCAGTAGACACCAATATCTCTACATTTATTAAACCACAAAAGAATTATATTATCACTAAATGGGGGATTTGCAATGATGATTGCACCCTGAGACAGTGACCCTGAAAGTCATGAATCACCTTCTTATTCAAGGAAAAAACTTACATCATTAATTATATTCGTTGACTGATCTTAATAAGTTCATTGGAAAAAAAGCATAATTAGTTCATGTAGAATTCTACCAGTTTTTTAGTGGAGTTCTATGATTTCTAGTATGAAAAACGAGAGAATATTAACATTAATATTAAAACTTGCTGCTGAAAGATTATTCATTTTCCCCTGTCAAATTAACATGCAACCTTTACTGCCATCCCTGTAGATACACCAGCTTATCTTATTTATTTCTATTTGATTCAGTTGTTTAATTTTTGATTTGTTTTTTTTGTCTGCTATGTATCTGCAATATATTTAATTAACAGTCACTGCTGTACAGACTGCTATGTAGGACGAAGTCATAATATTATATAACAACGCCGATGACTGTTGCCTACAGATGCTTCTCCATTTTGCTGCAAGCTCTGGACCTGCTTGTGATCCCACAGGTGGGCAACAGCCTCATTGATGCAGCCTCACTGAGACCCATTATCTCGTGGGTGGATCTGGACAATTCCCCCTTGTACAGGTTAGCCCACGTACCTGACAAGGTCAATGACTCGCTCCCTGGGTGCACTGCTGACTGCCTCATCATTGATCATGATGATCTGATCCCCAGGTACGAGCTTGCCCTCTGAGGGACCCCCTGAAAAACAAGCAGAGAGCCAGGGCATGACGTGCTCCTAAATACAGGGACCTTTCCTCTTTGGATCGCTGTTTCCTGTCATGACCTGTGGGGCAAAGGACTAAAAGGCAGGCGTTTGGGCGAACAAAGGGAGATTTTATTGAGACAATAACTGAAAATAACTGAACTGGGGCAGAGGGATCAAAAACTAGAGGACTGGTACAGGTCGTGGAGTGACATTAATGACCTGACTGGGGATCAGGAGACAAACGTAAACTTAAATATCAATGAGCGGAAACAATTAACAGGCGTGGCTCATCAGGGTCACACTAAGGAGAAGACAATAGGGTTATGGGGATATAGTGGGCAGGATGTAACATTTATGCATTCTATGCACAGCAGCACCTGCATTTGCACTGCATTTGCACATCTGCATCTGCATTTGCATTTTATCTGCTATGTTTTCAGCATTTAATGCAGTGAACTGCCCCTTGGCTTTTTCAGAGGGTAGGAGGAAAAATTGAGACATTTTTGTATTACTAAGTGCATGGGTTTAGAATAGTGTAATAATTATCAGGAAGTCTGTTTGTTCATGATAATGTAATCCTCTGAGTCTATATCGGATTTTTGGGCGCCAGCTTGTAGAGTACGTGGGCGATACAAAACCTAGTTATTTCCAGTTATTCTTCCCTTTTACTATGCAGGGAGAATTGTGCAAATGATGCCCTCAGGTAACCATATACTACAGCACAGAGTAAAGACACTGTAATGCCATTCTTCTCCTACAGAATCTTGGTTTCATGGTTCCTTTACAAGAAGCAGACCCCATAGACCTTACAATGAATTAAATATTGCTATGCACTGCCTTTAGTGTTAACATATTTCAGATGAGTTATAGAAGTATTATGCAAATAGACCTAGTGGGTTGCCCTGTGTCCTCGTAACACACTGTAACAGTTTAGCTTGCATGGGTTACACATGGCTCATTGTGCATTGGTACCTCTTAACTGACTATCAGTTATTATTATTCACCCATTCTAAGGCATGCAGATGTTATATAGAAAGGTCTATGCTCTTGGCAACCCCAGTATAGCCTTCACACAGATGGCGCAGTTACCTGGGGTAACAGAACGGACAACCACTGGTTTCTCACTGCCTGCCACGAAGCCAAAACCCAGTACGGGGTCCCGTCTCATCTCCACCTTGCGGGGTGCTGGTGGCACAAAGGGCCCGCCCTCCAGACGGACCTCCTCCAGCGAGCTGCTCTGGGACCCGTAGCTTTGGGAAATAGGAAATAGGAAAATCGGGGGGTCACCATTTAATTTGAAAATGGCTCCAATATACAAGGCAAAATTAGGCACTGACCCTATACCTTGCTCTGTGTTGGTGTGCTGGCTGAGCATTGGAAGGAAAGCTTGCGCTGGCTAATGAACCTGCATGACAATGTTGGCTTTGCATAATGCTGCTTTCAGGCACTCATCACTCTGGGCAGTTCAATGAAAATACCCCATAGAAATGAACATGATTCATTATTCAATACGAAATACCCTGGTACTACAAAATCAGCTATAGCAACAGGCGAAACTGAATTTAAGCCCAATCTAGAATTTATCTACTACCCTAAAGGCCCACATGTACTTATGAAGCTAATCAATCTCTGCCAATAAATTCAGGCTGTGACCTTCTTGTTGCGATTCACTCATAAGAGTTATGTTATACCCTCCCCGCTAAATACCTACAGCATCTCTGGCAAGCCAGTAGGTATCAAGCTGTGGTATTAAGTGGCCAAGAAGCACCTGCATGTTGGATATCACACTGAATGGGGGCAGGAAGCTGCTTCTCTGCAACCTGCAAAACGAGTCTATGCTATAGTGACAAGTCTCATTGACTGACTGATCAATTGCTGTGACTAACATCATGGGGTGACATCATAGTGCCATAGTGACACATAAAGAGTAACATATACACAGTCTCTTCTACCGTTACAAAACTTTATAACTTTAAATATATATTTCAAATTGGGGAAAGTGAGTCTTATATAATAAATCACCATGAATGATGAAAAACTGGCCTATAACTCATTAAACAAACATGCTCTAGAATTGAATGACAAAATTATATGGCCTGATCATAAATCACAAATGTGAATCACAGCTTAAAAATCAGTTAATACAGCTTTTGTTCAACAGACCTATATTCAGATTCCTGTATGAACTGCAGGAATCGTTTCATTTAAAATATGAGTATTGAATAGACAGAGTTTTCAGGTCACTGTCATCCAAATAAACCTGAGCTGCTTGAAAGCAGGTGGTTAAAAAAGAAGAAGCGTCTAAGTATGGCCATGACCTTCCTTTGTGCGTGTTTCCTACAAGCTGTGCGACTCTTCAGTGAAGCCTGCACTCCTGCCTAATTAGAGCTGTGGATTTTTTATGGAGAGTGTAGCTCCACCTCATGTTGAAAAGGTACAATTAATCTTTAGAGCCATTACAGTGAGCCCAAGATTCCGTTTTTCTCTTCAGTGGTAGACGTTGCAGTGAAAAAAAAAAATCAAATTAATCTTAATAATGCAATTATCCAAGACTCTCGAGGTAAGGATTCAAATTAATAACAGTCAAAATGGAAACCAACCTGCCAGTTCACTCACTTTCCAGTGAGTGATCCCTAACTCTTGATAGGTATGTTATATAAATCAGTGGAGGGTAACCAATGCAAATAACTCTCATAATGTCTGTAAGCCATGGGCAGACCACATCCCACTTTGCTTTAAGCTCAGAGTCAAAAGAAACCCACCAGTCTCTGCTGTAAAATAAAACATATGGCCATCTGCATCTAGGAAGTGCGCCACCCACAACTCAACACTGGTTGGTGGTCTCCACGGTTCCAGCTGTCTACTCCCATCCCACCATGAAGACAATCCCTGCTGGCCAGACCTTTCTGGTTGTTTTCTGCTAGTTGCTGGGCTGTGTACATACAATCTTGTTGACTACACAGTTGTAAATACACTGTGCATTTGTAGGAGTTCCCCTTCAAAAAGCAAAATTTGGGAGAGGAGAGTATTTAAATGAATCAGGTGACATGGTTTTCAGCAGGCTTACGGCAAATCATGCAATTATTTAATGCTGAAAAAATGCATGTCTTATTTTGCACTACCCTTGGTAGATGGGGCCGGTCATTATTTTAATTAACCGACTGTGTCTGTGTTTATTAATTTGCGCATTTTTAGTAGATCACCCACAGAACTGGCCACTCCCATTGCCATTGTCTTCATTAGTTTCACAGTGTAAATGACATCCAGAAATATCTGTAGGCCACAGATTCTCAACACATTCTGATGTCAGCTTCCTTACCTTTCCTTGGCTTAAAGATAAACAGATACTTTGTATATGCTTGGAAAGTGTGAACAATGACTTTTGTATTAATGGTTTCCTTTGTCAAATTACTTAGGTGTCTCCAATTCTCTTTAGGGCTATGTGTGAATGTATACATGTTAATGTATGTGTGAACAAATGTATGTGTATACATGTAAGCTTTTCCCAATTAACATATTGTATAATATTCAATGTACTTAATACCAATGTTAAACTATGCAGACAAAATAATTACTAATTACCAAAAGACTTTGAGCAAAGGCCTATATAGACAATGTCCTCCATCAATTTGAGCTTCTGACTTATACCTTTGCCATCCCTGGTATTGCCTTAAGTAAGATCAGTTGTTCCTTCCTAAAGCTTTTAAAAAGTGAGGTTAACAATCACCAGGTCTCAGCATTCCTTCAGTTCATATTTGAGAGAATAATTTTGGTTGAACATCAAAGGGCCGAGGTAGGAGGGACTGACTCATAAGGTCAGAGGCTGGCTTCGCCACAAACTACCACAGATAAAAGATTAGATTATTGTCATCTGGCCTGGGCACTAGCAGACCACAACCATATTTCTGTATAGAAAAAGCATCCTCCTGGTCGAAACTGACATAGTACAGAGGATTTTATTAATCCACCATGCTTTGTAATCTCCCTATATGATTTTGTAATTCAAAGTAACTAACAGTTGAACCAATTAATACAGCTGTGTGTTTTGAGGTTATAAGAGCACAGCACCTTTCGGGATTTGGGCAGTCACACTTAGGATGTATTGCTGTTGTCCTCTCTCACCCAGCTCTCCACTGTCATAATTTGTGTTGACCTGGGTCTCTGTGATATACTGTTAGATTTTCTCTGTCTCTAAAAAAATGAAGTAGATTTATCTACATTGAAACTGTCGAACCTGCCAACACTTCTAAATACAAAAAATATGGCTTCCCACACAAAAGAAACAACTTTTATAATGTTTAATATGTTACTCCTCCCACATCACCTTACACAAGAAAATGCATGTGGTTGTTCACTAGACTGTTGGATGATAAGCCTGAGCTGTGGGTTCCAGTGTCAGGGCGGGTCTGTCTGCTATGATGAGAGACACCCTTTATTGCTATTGCAATACACCATGTCACTATACACTATATACACTATATACCTTGTATTGGACTGACATCCTATCCTGGCTGTGCCCCTGCCTTGTGCCCTCTACCCCTGCACAACACTGGCCAGGATAAATGGTTTGAAGATGGATGAATGGATGTATGTATGGGTGGATAGATGGATGGATGGATGGATGAGGAACCCTGTCCCCATTCTGGGTTGTTCCCCACCTCGTGCCCATAGGTGTGAGTGTATGTGCCCTGCGATGGGCTGGTCCCCCATCCTGGGGTGTTCCCCGCCTCGTGCCCATAGGTGTGAGTGTCTGTGCCCTGCGATGGGCTGGTCCCCCATCCTGGGTTGTTCCCTGCCTTGTGCCCAT
>JAODKN010000001.1:36249222-36262019 GCA_026774425.1 Petrocephalus zakoni
TTTCCCTAACTCGAAAACTCCCTAAGTCGAATTTTTTTTTGGTCCCGTTGAGTTCGACTTAGCGAGGTCCGACTGTATATATATTTTTTTTATTTTATTTTTTTATTTTTATTTTATTTTTTCTGTGTCCCATGACTACAATGTGGGCTGCACTCGGCATGATGAGAGGTGAGATTCAGGTGGGTGTTGGTGCTGCTCAGTGCACTGCTGGTACATGCCTAGAAAAAAACAGGTTATTGACAGACGCTGTAGGTATTTATATGGCACACAGCCTAGCAGTTCTGGAAGCCACATAAATCAATAAAACTGAGCGTGCTGGAAATGATAGCTGCATGAAACACTGAGAAATGGTAGCTACGTGAAATGCTCTGAGGAATGGTGACTACATGAAACACTGTGAGAAATGGTAACTATGTGAAACACTGTGAGAAATGGTAACTATGTGAGACACTGTGAGCAATGGTAATTATGTGAAATGCTGTGAGAAATGGTAGCTACGTGAAATTCTATGAGGAATGGTGACTACATGAAACACTGTGAGAAATGGTAACTATGTGAGACACTGTGAGCAATGGTAACTGTGAAATGCTGTGAGAAATGGTAATTATGTGAAATGCTGTGAGAAATGGTAATTATGTGAAATGCTGTGAGAAATGGTAGCTACGTGAAATTCTATGAGTAATGGTGACTACATGAAACACTGTGATAAATGGTAATTATGTGAAATTCTGTAATGGTGACTACATGAAACACAGTGAGAAATGGTGACTATGAGGAACAGTCTTCACTCTGCTATGTTGGATGTTCGTTATTGGACAAAATTCACGACAAGTGTTTAAAGACAACACATAGGACAGGACCCTTTGGGGATGTGACTACATGGCAGTCCAGCGATATATGGCTGTTCCAAGCCCAGGGCAACACTGTACTGTTTAGGATTAAGAAAGGCATCTCTGCTGAAGAAGGCACTTCTGTAAGGCTGTTATAATTGTAAGGAAAACACCTTTAAACTGTGCAAACACACAATCAGCTACTATCATTTTATTTAACATAATTATATTACATCACATAAAAAATATATTGCAGAGGAACACAAAATGTAAGAAAACCATGCAAAGTTATTGATGTTTTGAAAGTTCAATGGATGGACTTTTCCAAGGTTTATATCCCCATGTTTCTTTCCAACACTCCCATAATGTATTCTCATATTGTATCTCTTTTCTTTGAAAACATTCTGTGGGAAGATTTAATTAAAATACTTTGTAAAGAGTTTAAATCACTCAAAGAAGACCATTAAACACATTGGATGCAATTATTCCATTATTTTACTTGGCTGATAACTGGAGCTGGAGTTGAGCTAGTTTGGAAAACAAAAAGCTAACAGATGTTCATTTTTCTTTCCAGTAAATCTTGAGAAAGCCCTTGAAGCCATTTCATTATGACCCATCAAATAGGTCACTACTAGTTATTAAATGAACTCGCACTTTAGAGTGCTTTACACTAGTTTAGAAAGGCGTAGAATCTAAACTTATTTACAAAATGATCATTACTATCTTTAAGTGACATTCAACTTTGGCATTTTGCAGTTATATTATTAACAATATTCTTAATATTCTTCATTATTTAGGCAATGACATTTGACACTATTTGTGAAACTGATCCAGTAAAAATTTTTAACCTGCTCTTCAATCTTGAAATGTGTTTTATTGGTGGAACTTTTTAAGCAAATGAAACCATATGTTGATATTGACTTGTATTACAGTATTAGGTTCTACAATGTCTGTCTCACACAGATGTTTTAAAATGTCTGAGCCTTTACTTGGAGGTATAGGAACAATGAGTGACCTTTGATTGAATGGGTTTGTATGTTTGCCATATTGTCTGTCTGCAGGATTGGGTCATTGGGTTGGTACAATTTATAAAATGTGTACTTCCTGATTTTTAACTTTCCTGTCTAACACTGCATTACAAGTACAGATTTTTATACTTGTGCAATTCTGGGAGAAAAAAAATCCCTCAAAAACCGCAATTCCACCACAAATGCAGTCTCTGAACAATTTTGAACAATTAAAGGACAGCAGACAGAAAACAATAGATAAGGGATGTGGGACCAGCATTGCTTTCATGTGCAGGATCACAGACACACTTTGACAAAAGAGCATCCATAATTCAGGGTGATGTTTTCTGACTCCTTCATACCAGTGTGCAGTGGCAGTGTGAGAGCTGTCTCCTGCCATCAGGTGTAACACTATTCCCCTCTTGGACACATTGAAGACTCCCTGCAGTAACTCCTGGTTTCAGGTTTCCTGCCTAGCAACAGCGCTTAAAACAAAATTACTTAACAAAGACCTCTTTCCCTCTTCAACATAAATACAATACCATTTGACTTGTAAGTACATGTCACCCAACATTCTTCCGAGAATGAGTTGCCCAGATCCGGCAAGGTGCATCATTCTGGGCGGGATGGAAACAGTAGCATTATTATACTTGATGTATTACGTGGTGTCAGACCAGTAACCTTTTCTACTGGATTCTGTGCAATGCACGATCAGAACTGTCCTACCAGGATGCCTGAATCCGAAGCCCACGTGTTGTGGGATGTGTGTTCAAGTGAAGCGAATGCCAGTGACTGAGCTCTGTGACTCATTTCAAGGTCAAAGAAACCCTAAACCACTCCAGAATCTAATGTTTACAAGTGAATTTGATCCAAATGGCTTTATTTCAAACTCGGTCGTTAGTGGGATCATTAATGGAATATCAAGATTGGGAGCCCTGGGAGACATAGAGTAAAGTTTGCAGAAAGACAAATGCATCAGTCCTACATGATATCTAACATCAAGGATTTAGCTTGACAACCCCTTATTGGCATTTTACCTAAATCTTATAATTAAATTATTGTAAAAAATAACCTCTCTGTTCCTCTATTTGATCAGAAATAGATCTAGAGATAGATATATCAGAATTTGTAGGAAATGCCTTACAGATTTAGTCTCCTATTTAATCTGTTAATCCCTAGAATTACAGAGGAACCCAATCAGCAGAGTCTGTTGAGTAAGAGGATTTGAAAGTGAAATGTATAAAAATACAGTTTGGAACAGATTTTGTGTTGTTAGGTGGAATGGTGTCCATCTGAATAACTTAAACTACACAGATTATCACAGTCCTCGAGATTGTAGTGTGATGGAAATAGTTTATACTAATGGTCAGTTATACATATATAAAATATACTGAAGTATATCTGAAAATAAGAATAATATAAATGTATTCAATTAATGTTTTTAAACAACATATTTAAAGAAAATTACCTTTGCTAATCCTATTTCAGAATTACCTATTGTCTAATAACAAACACATAACCAGCACTTTTACACCTGCTTTATTATTAAGCATCTATTGGAGAGATCAATACTCACATTTCTGGATAAGTTGCCTTCAAAGCTCCATTGAGAATCTGTGTACAAGTGCTCAATATCCATTTTTGCTCCTTGCTAAGTCTGCAGCTTAGTATGATTTTGAGGCTATACTGTCCTTTCCTTTTTAAATTCAGATTTTAAGGCATAGTGCTTTCATGAGGGTGTGCTATCCTGCTGTAACACTAAAGTGGGTCTGATCCTCTCTCAGGAAACCAAACCACGTTGGCCATTATCAATAAATGATGAGCGCACTGTTGTTTAGAAGGCTAAATAAGGGATCTCTGGATAAGGCTTCATCTTTCATGCTTTCAGTACAACCTGCTCAGGGGTGCAAGAATTTTAAAGACATTTCAATACTCTTTATTTTTGATAAGAGTACAACAATTAGTGGTACTGATGTAACTATAATATTGCATATAAAATCTGACATGTCTGTATGACCTTTCAGTGTGAGAACATCAATCTGAGTGTCAAATTAAGATTCGGTGTGAAGTTAACAAACTGAGTATTAAATGAACACTCTCATTGTGAAATTAACAATTTAAGTATTAAATTAGCACTCAGAGTGTTAAATTACCTACTGATTTCCTGTGTATGTCATCACCTAATGACAGCATGTTATTCATAACATGATTTACTCAAAATAATTTAACTGCTTAATTTCTTTATAAGATTAATTAAAAAAATAGAAAACTATGCAGGATTGCATTTCTTCTTTATGCATTTAAATATGCAACTTTTTGATTTGAGCCAGTTTGTTAATCAACTAATTAACAGTTTAGGTAATATCTCCTTGTAAAAGAATTATTTTGAAAGCTGTTTTAGCTGTTTCAAGGAATGAGGATTATCAGAAAAAAAACCCAAGGTAACACACAATTTAATGAGTAAATTTACCCAAATGTTGTTCTAGGATGTCTCGTGTCTATCCAAATGCTATAGCCATATCTTTCACATTTCAAACTTTGATTATAGGGGCTATACACAGTTTGCAATATGTCACCCACATAAAGTGTGTGATTACACCTTAACTCTGTGAAACTAGACAAAAAGATGACCTTTATTCTGCCAAGCAATTTGTTTATTCTGAAGACCAGAAATATAAACAATAATGTCAGACACAAGATACACCCAGCAACAGTACTGCAATTTCACCACTTTGTCCCAATATTAGTGTTGCTGTGGCAACAATAAAATCCATCAGCAAGGAATTCTTGCTCTATGAAAATTTAGCAGACACCAAACTATGAGCTTCATTAGTCAGTCTTTTAAGTGCACCCAATAATAGTGCACTATAATAAATGAAAATAATTTTGCATCCCAACCATTGCATTAATAGTGCTGCTGGTCATCAGTGGATATTCACGACCAACATCAAACAGTATGAAACCAAGAAACCAAGTAATGCAAAAAAAAAAGAAACCCACTGAAGAACCCAGCTGTTTGTTCTTGGACAAGCTCAATGTGTGTGTGCCGCCTTTGATCGATTATTCAGGCCATTCTACCTGCAGACATTCGGCTCACATTCCGGCTGCGGGCAGTGATATTTTAGGCTTAGGGGATCTACCTGCAGCTGCAACAGTAAGAGCCAATTAACCCCTCCCCTCCCCCCGCCTTGTGCTTACCCCTGTGCCAAGAGCCATTCATATGCTGCAGCCTATTACTTCTCATGACACACCTAATAGAGCTTTACAAACTCAAGTATAATGTAATCAGGGGGCTTAAAAGATCAGGAAGATGTGACTACTGGCATCCTGTCTGGGTTCCCTACCTTTGTGCCATGACCCTGTACTGGATAAGAAATTAGAAGATGGATTGATGGTTAGATGAAAGTATTACAGTCCTGTCATAATATATAATCATAACTGTATCTCCATGCCAGCTTAAAATATAAACACAAACAAATTGACGAATAGTGAATCACATCCCAATTTATACCACCATCGTGCTTGGGTGTCTAACTTCAGTGCCTCGCATCCCTGTGGAGGTTGACTAAGGTTGGTCCCAGCTGGGATTCTTACTGACAGCATCAAGGCCCAGATGGCAGACATTTTGATTTTAGTTTTTGTGCAGTGTCTTTTGTGCCCTGATCCCTCTAAAAATATCTGCCCAAAGTATTGGTGATAATTATATCCTATAGTACCAGGATATAGCATCGGAAGGATAGCAGGAGAGGGGAAGAGGATTTAGAAAATGTCTGGAAGACTCTTCTTTTCCAGTTATATAAAGAAACAAGATAAGGCATATATGATCATGTGTGTTTTCAAAATGATTCAGATATATACACCATTAAAGATATACAGCAATAACGAGTTGATATTTCATGTCTGTTTAGCTAGAGTATGTGTTCTTTTGAGATAAAGTGTAGCTTTTCCATCTGGAGCTGTAAGCTGCAATGTGATCAGTGCATCGTGTCGCTGAATGCTCCCTGCACAGCGATGAATCAAAGGAGCACCGTGTCTCAAAAAACAGGGTTAACAAAAAATAAATACGAAACGTACACATGCAGGATGCCGCGCGGTTATAAATGTCACTTATCAAGGTCTTAAGTGTTATTATTTGACCTTCTGCATCTTTCATGCCTCTCAGGCCGTAAGTGAGCCACTTACTAAACCAGATACCGACGGCCCATTTGTCTGTGGCACACATACTGTCGACAGTCCTAACGCGCATGGGAGACATGGCCTCTGTGTCACTCAGCTGAGCCTTGACGTGACAGGAAGTGACACGTTATGTCTGGATTTGTAAACATGAAGAGCTACAAAAGCCCAACTGATGGGCAAACCCCCCCCCCCCACCTTCCGCTCTGGAAATTCTACCCCACAAAAGGGATGGAGGCTCTTCACATCCTTCTGGAAATGTAATCTGGGCAGCTAACGAGCTCACATCCCAGGGGAGGACCAGCACTAGAAGCGCTCACTTACTGATGGAAATCAATTCTGACGTCCATACAGTGGCATCTACGGTCAGCCAGAGGTCGCCTGACAGCACGCCCCGCTGCTGTCTTCATTCCAGGCAGCCACCTGATGTTGCAGCATTGCTCTGCATTATCTTGAGACATCACCTGCCATGACTAGGACTGATTGACATTTGACGTACTGTACAGTAAATGGAAATTACTTGTGACTTAGCCATATATTTACATTATGATATGTGGAATATTGAGTGTTAGGGGATGGATGTTATTGGACGGTTCCTGTTTTAAGTGAAATATCACCCTTGATTATTAGCTTGATTTTCAGTCACTGTAATCTGCTTTATTATAAACAGGACGACAGTCTTACTGGGATACAGACACATAACTACATAGTCATTCATTACTGTGTATCAGTGTCTTTAAGTTGCCCTTAGTCCGTGACTGTATCACTTGCCCCATTGCTGCCTGGGATAGGCTACACCCTGTGTGTAAGTATTTATGGAAGGTGGCTGAATGCACATTACTTATGACGTCCTAAAACAAGCATGGCCCATTACAGGCTGTCCGATCCATCTGACCCAGGCAGTGATGCCTAGAAATCTGCTGTTATTCCAGCACAGTGCCTGCTGCTGGTTTGTTCTCTAACCAGTCACATGCATTCAGGAACAGGGGCTGCAGGAACTCCTTGCAGGGGTTATTTTATCTTCAGTCAGCTACATAGAGGTGGGTAAAATGCTGCACTGATGTATTTTAAGGTGAAACATTACATTTTCGTATCACTCATGTGTAGGTTCAGCAGCTAGACAAGTAGAGGCCTTTAAAAGTTATATTTACAGCCATGTTAATCACAAAATAATTACGCTTGACAGAATTTTTTTTATACTGCAACCAGATGATTTTAGTGCTGCAAACAGCCCATAACTTTATCATTATTTCATTGACTTTTAGAATGAAATAATGTGTGTCCTATCAAAAATAGCATGCCTCCTAGTCCCAGTAAATATATATTCCAGCAAAAAAAATTGACAGCATGAACGTTGTACCAGGCTTTCTCCAAATGACAGCATGTCTCTGGTAAGTCATGTGACCCTGGCAAGGCAACATGGGAGATTAGATGGGCACGGTAACATCAAATCCTACACACAGAGTCTGAAACAAAGACTCAGCATTCAGTATACCAACTCCATTCAGCTTATTCTCATCTGTATAAAATATGCATGACTTGATACTTTGGAAAAATGATTACACAGGCACACCTGAATCATGCGCTACAAATCTAGATGGAGTGTGATGCATGACTTTCTCTGACAGGCACTTAGCTGTTCTAAAGGGACATTTTGTTTTTGGGGCAGGGACTATTTTGCACAGCAGGCAAGGGACATGCCCCCCCTCCTCCACTCCACCCCAGTGGAATGCATTCATCATCTCCCTTTAGTGGATGAGACCAGCACTAAACCTACTCTGCTGAGATATTGGCCCTCAGGCATGGCTCTCATCAAGGAATGCTTTCACATCAGAAATCACTGGAGCTCTCTCAGGCTTGAGAAGACAAAGCATCTGCTCTCTTGAAGCGCATTTTGCTTGGAGCCCCGGTTTACAGCCTGCAGAACCTGGTTTGCACCGATAAAGAAATGGTGCTACTTCCTAGCAGAATGCTAAAAAAATGGTGAATGGTAAAGTAATTTTATTTTATCCTCTAATGAGTAATTAGGCTAATTAACTGTATAAAAATCTGACCCAAAGACTTATGAGAAGAAATCTGAGAAGCGTGGTTATAATTTTTATAATTTTATTTATTTATTTATTTCAAATGTATTTTATTATTTAATATATTTTATATATATTTTTTTTTATTCAATATTTTTGTTTTATTGTGTGTGTTAATATGTGTTATTTCTTTTGGAGTGATTTCCACATGAGTCTTTTTGCAGAGCTCTGGTCCCATATACAGCTCTGGTGGGAGCAATGGCTAAGCTCTCCCATTGGCCAGTACACATCTCCGTTATGTCTGTTCCAACCCCAGGGGCAGGTCTAAATGGTCCGGAGTGTTCTCTCTTTCCATTGTAGCAAAGGTTGTCTACTGAGCATCTTATATATAGTATAGCATCTTATGCTATACTGTGTTCGTGTTCTACCATCACTCTGGATTTTAAGCCATTTTTTGGAGGGTGTGAATTAAACGTGCAATTTTGTACTTCTGTGCTTAACCAGACAATTTTGATATTAACCTATTAAAAACTAAAAAATTAAGGTCTTTAGAGTGTATCTATGCCCGGCAGGACAGAGGTGTTAAAGTCATTAAGTTCCACAAATCCTGCTTCTAAGCGAAAACTTGTGATATTCACCAGTCAGGGCGTGAAATAATTACTTGTCAGTGAATTTCAATAAAGCGCCCTTTGTTGAAATTGCTTGAAAGGAGACCAGTACAGCTTCAGAAGCAGATCTGCAAGTCCATTCATCCATCTTTTATCTGCTTATTTTGCTGAGGGTCAGGGTAAGCTTAGGGGTACACCCTGGATGGGAAACTGCTCCACACATTATTAACTTAACTGCTTGTCTTTGGACTGTGATAGGAAACCCACATCACTTAGAGAGAAACTGAAACTGCTTGTCCTATTTAGAGTGATGGGGGGTCCAGAGTCTATCCCAGAGGCTACAAGCACAAGGCAACCCAGGATGGGGAGCCAGGGCACACTCACACACCAGTCACTCACACATGCACACCTATGGGTAATTTGGTAACTTTAGCTTCGGAATATTTTTGGACTGTGGGGGGAACCCGGAGTACCCAGAGGTACCTGGTGACACGGAAAGAACATGCACTATAAAACCAATTGGGAGATGGGGGTAAATAACTGGAATTACTATGGAAAGACTCGTTGACCAGGGTGTTTTGCTATACCACTGCACTCCATCAGGACATCAGGATGTGCTTTCATGACGCACATGAGATTATTTGGTTGAAAGTTATAAGGTTGAAAGTCATGTAATGGCTGCCAATGGCTACCTGTTAGCCCAATAAACCTGATGAATGGCATACAGACATAAACATGAAGTTCAAGGTGTAGTTTTGGACAAGGACATTGCATAGAACTTATATACTTGTGAAATTATAGACTATAATGTTTCATAAATGCATCAAGTCTGGTACAAAGCAGCTGCCTTAAATAAAAACTCTCCACACATGATGAGACATTTCACTTTAAGTTCCAATAACAGGGATGAGGCCTTTACATGACCTGACTGGAAATAAGAGTGTGTGAGGTTCCATGTAAAACTGACCAATAAGGGCATAGAGTGTATCTCTCAGTGTTTAAATGAGCTGCAACAGAGGGGTGATTAATGCTCATTACATAAAAATGCTTATTACCACAGAAAAAAACGACACAGATTAGGATGAACACATTCTAAACAACCTTAGATAGCAGGCAGCTTCTCATAGTACTTTAGACTAATAGTTGACTGAGCAAAAATACAATGGAAAAGTTTAATTACGCAGTGTGAACTTCCTCTCTGTGATAACACCATTCAAGGCTCTGCCATGGGAAATGCTGTTGCCTCACACCTCTAGGGTTGGGGATAGAATGTGGTCCCTGCTCTCTCTCTGTGGAGTTTGCATGTTCTCCCTCTGTTTTACAGATACTCCCAACTCCCCTCCACAATACAAAGACACGCAGTTAGGCTAATTCACCTCTAAATTGCCCTTTATGTCTGTACAGTAAGTGTGCCGTCTGATGGAGCAGGGCTGCCTAGGACCCCACAACCCTGCACTGTGTGGACGATGGATAGGTGACTAGAAGATGGATAGGTGGACAGATGGACTGTTGATAGATCAATAGGTGGTTATTTTTCATATTGCAGTATAAAAGGTTTGTGGCAGAATTCATTAAAACATTCCACAGCTTAATTTTTTTTCCTGGACAGCTTGGCAGCCTGGCTCCCAGTGAGCCGTGATATTTGATTTGACAGTGACATGATGCAAAGTTTAGCAGCTTCTCATTGTTGGTTACTTTGTTCTGAGGGTAGACGGATCCATTCAGTAAAACAATTCTTTAGCTGTGTGCTTGTGTATCTACCAATGAGGCTTGTGAGACTGTTCACCTGCTCTGATGTGGTGAATGTATCGCGTGGTTATAACACTCAGAGAGAGAATAGCTCGCTGCTGCAGTGCCCGAGGGTCCAAAGTGGTTTAAAAACAAAACTGATAAATAAAAGTAAACTCTACAGAACAACTTACTTCAGTTTCGGCTAACAGCACGTGTACAAGGGCAATACAATCATTATATTAACTCGGCTATCCTTACAATTACGTACCAAGTTAATTCTGGTTATTAATTGTTTAGAAATTGTATTGAGTGATGAAGTACTAAATCAGTTTTCAGAACCCTATGATGTTTCATATATTAAAATATATAACATTTTTGATTTTGCTCTAAAGCTAATATCAAACAACTTGCTACATGGAAAACTTACCTACTGCTACTTCTGTTGTGTCTGACAGTCATGCTTGTGTTGCTGATGTTATTGTTAATACTATCACAAATGCCCTTATATGGAGCACTAAAAAACATTAAATATAAATTACAGAGCTAAAGCCATTCAGATTTATGTCAAAAAGTTAGCTTGCAAATCAGTTAATTAAGACAGGTAAAAAAATGCCTATAATAATATATATATATTTGTTTTACTATTTTACTATAATTTTTAATAAGTAGTTTAGTTTAGAAAGCACGGAATTAGTTTAAGATATATAATTATGTCCTTATATTTTTTATCCATAGATACATCTCACCTCAAGCCCACCTTGGCTCATGTTCCTACATTACGATGGTTTAACACAACAGCTGCGTACCAGCTTGCATATTAGCATAGCACACACTTAAATGCTCTCTAGTTTGTTATTCTCCAAGTGTGTTATGAAATGAGCATGTAACAAGGGTTGATTATTAACCTACTTCACTGCATCGTTATTATGCATTTAACAAGATTCGGCATATAGGTTATGTGTTTTTGAGGATAGCTAAAAAACCCCATCAAATTAAGAGTAAACATAGAAATGCTACATGCATAGAACTGGGGGTGAGAATGAAACGAGCCACCGCAGAGCTGTGAAGCCTCAGCTTTCTCCACTGGGTGACTAGGCTTGCACTGCTCCATTGATTAAATATATCATATAAATTAAAAATCTGAGCATTTTATTTTTAATAATTACTGAAATTTATTGGTTGATACTCAACTAATATTTAAGTAATGCTTTTTAAAATAGAAAGTACAAATGTTTTTATATCCACAATTCTTATTGGTATCACTAAGCCCATTGCTCGGTATGATAGTGTGCGTGGCGTCACACACTAGCATAGCGTGCAGGGATTGTCTGTTCTTATATGCCTCCAGATCGCCAACACTTTATATTTTCACTGAGAAAACACCAAGTTTAAAACACACCTTTAGTGGCTCTTAATGGACTATGAACCTACTCTGCACTCAGTACTCTGAGCAATATAATAACATAAAATGAAATACTTGACAATAAATACAACGCCTTGTGTCCTTTTGAAAGCTTAAATAAAAGTCTGCTCTCCAAATTGCTTAATCTTTTTATATATATGAGGGTCCGGGAACTTGCAATTTTTTTTATGTACATAAAAATAGGCATCGCAGTCACTGAATAATCTGCCCTATGGTATGCTAAAAACTGAGCGCTACTGTGATCTGAAATGAAATCCCCTAGGAAGATTATTTTTTTTATCTAAATCAAGAAAAGAATCAACAATGAAAAAGCAAGTGGAAGGTGGAATCAAATCATAGCCATCCATCCTTTCATTTGTCTTCCATAACTGCTAATTCGGTTTAGAATGGCAGTGAGCTGATAGCTTATCCCACTCAACATGAGGCAGGGGACACCCTGGGACACCCTGGATGTGATGCAATCCCACCTCAGAACTAAAATCAGTAAAATATTATCTATTTATTGATCTGTCTATTTACAGTGTCTGTCTGTCATCCTTTTAAAGAAATCAGTTAATTAGTTTGATTTAATCAAATTAAATTCCATTTAAAAGAAACATCGCTGACCATCTCCATCGCAAAAGTCTTGTTTTTCTTGTGTCTGACATTGTTAGCAGCAGCCGTGGGAATTAGGAGTTGCATCCCAGCGAACCCTAGGCCAAACTGTAATTTCAATCAGGAAGGTTTCTTCCTCTGGGTATAGAGCTGAGGCCCTAATCACTCCCTGTCACATACAATGGTGCTTCAAGTGGACTGGGACAATTCAATAGACAGATGCCTAAATTGTTTTTTTAGAACAACACAAGTCTAATGTGTTAGCATCCTCCTAACGATGGATCTCCCAGAACAAGCAGTTCTTTTTGTATGGAGTAGTTACAGGATTACAATGCAAGCAAAAATTATGACCGCTTTTTTTCAAAATTTTTGGTTACAGAGGCATAAACATAGCATAAAATACAGTG
>JAODKN010000001.1:36277586-36292358 GCA_026774425.1 Petrocephalus zakoni
CCCCCCCCCCCCCGCCCCCCCCCACCCCCCCCCGCCCGCCCCGCCGCCCCCCGCCCCCCGCCGGCCCGGCCCCCCCCCCCCCCCGAAATGAAAAATCAAATAGGAGTCAGCAGTTTCCAGCAAGCTGGCTTGCGTCAGTGCAGCAGTGATGAGACCCTGGAGGAACTCTTGTGGGACAGTTGCCCTGGGCAGGAAAGCACAGAGATTCTGTACAGCCAAGAATGCAGCAGCCCAGACGATTTCTGTAGACTGGACTGTCAAGCTTCAGAAGGGCCTTTTTCCACTCCGTCTGTCCTGTTGACAGCAAGAGCCCTGACACGGTGGAGGGAGCACTTCCCCCATGCGGATAGGACTGACTGTCTACAAAATGTGCAGGCAGGACTTCTCTTAGAATTACATTCTCCTTTATGGAAATACATACAGTGTATTGATCTTTATATTATTTTCTGTGTCCGTGATGATTTTTTTGCACCATCTGTTGAAAGTTCAGGCTTTATTTTTTTGTTATTAAGTGTCTGTAAACACACATTTAAATGGCAGGCCTTATTTTAAAAAAGTGCATCAGAATGATTCGAAATTTTTTACAAAATTTCAATCAGCATTGTGTGTGCGTGTGTGAATTTGTAATTATTTGCTAATAGAATTTGTAATTATTACAGTGTGGGGACCCAATACCATCTTCTGTTTCAATAAAAAAAAAACCCGAAAAATGCCAAAAGTCTTGTATTTTGTTTGGTTACTTATGGGTCAGGTTAGAGCTGGGTTGAGGTTAAGGATATCATAGTTGGAATAAAGGTTGTGCCCATAGGAATGAATGGAGAGTCCCCATAAAGATAGGAATACATAGACTGTGTGTGTCTGTGTGTGTGTGCCCCCATAGGCCAGCAAATTAGGGTTAGGCCTCAAAATTGTCCATGTGGTCTGTTTGCCCTCTGATGGACTGACATACAGCTCGCATACATGCACTCCGCAGCAAAGCACAGGCATACAGCACTGTGCAATAACTGTCTCATCAAGTTATGATTACGACATTGTGCAAAATAACATTTTGCCGTCATCCATAATAAAACAGTCCACATTAAAGGCTCAGTTCCAATTTAGTGTATTTCCGATGTCAGGTAGCAAACTTGTATCAGACATTCCTGGGCTCCAGTTTATTTTTCTTTATTGACTAATTCTTGATTTACCAGTTATAATGTTATAATAATGGAGCATAAAGTTCAACAGACACATCTCTGGAATTTCAAAGCTAATAACCTTCATACTTCTTAAAGTCATGTATAGAAAAGGCTTTAAGTAAGCATGTTTACTCCAAGCACGCCTGCTAGTTTATGCGGGACACAAAACAGATTATTTACGAGGAGCGTTATCGTTTGTTCCAAAGCGGTGCCGTCGAGAAAGTCTCCGACGGCGAAAGAAGGCTAAAAATGACACATTACCTCATAATGCAGTGACACGCCTTGTAATTCCTTCTCCTTCTGCTGTGTTGTTCTAGCACAGCTGTCAGCCAAAATGCTATGAGGAAATCATTCAGCTAGCAGTCTGAAAGGTGCAAGGACATGAAGGAGATAAACGGTTTAAAGCGCTACATTCAGACGTAGGTGTAAATTTTAGTAGCAACACATCAAGTGGGAATGAGACTGAATCAGAGGATTCTGGACGTCTCCAGCTGCAGGCTGCTGGGGCTCTCTCACCTGTCGCGTCCTACCCAAGCCGATTCCAGATGGCGCCATCTGATTGAAATTCTCCCCTGACCACCAAAATCCTTGAGCTTTAAGTAGAATTTAGGAGCATTAATCATTTCAATATAGCAGCTGCAGTCTACTGGTGCTCTGCCTTACTCTTTCTTGCTAGGATAATGAACGTGAGATATAGTATCATATTTTATCATTATGCATGATGAAACTGGATTGGATACATTCAATTAATATTTCATGATCTGTGTTATGAATTACATTTGTACTATATTTTTATTGCAATACATTTGAATATACCATTTGTCAAACTATAATTAAATATGGTCACATATGTTCAGTTTGATTTAATTTTATCTTTGAATTATGCTGGTCCACTGATTCATCTCTCTAGTGCTTCTCACACAAACACAGCTGTTTTTACGCAGTGGCTGATTCCTTTACATATATGATACATGTATGCATGCATTGCCATGACATTACTTTCCCTGTGCTGGCACATGATTACATTATTAATTATTAAGACTTCTCTGAGTCTTTACTCTCTTTTCGGCCACAATTACATATGCCAACACCATACATTGCAGGAATTTTATCACCTGTGGTTGCAGATGCTATCACAAGGTTTTGGCTGGATGGTATGTGATAAACCCAAAGAACATTATAAAAATATAAAGCAAGTAGGGTTACCTTAGAAACCAAATGAGAACATCTCAGGCATTGTATGAAGTTTCCATGGTCACCATTGAACAATGAAGTCTAAGTAACGCTTTATTGAAATAAAGTGGATCAGCCACTTTAGCGGAGTAGAATATTTGGACAGTGCGTTATAAATGGCACGCACGTGCACACGCTCACACACACACAAATTGTGTACATAACTGAGAATAAACTACTTAGAGGACTCCTCAGACCCGCTTATTCGTAGATCAAAAATACAAACCACAAAATGACATAGCATAGCCACAACTGCTCAATCCACACTGACTCATCAAATCGCAGAAAGCGGAAAACTGCCTGTCTCCAACTTCTGGGCTGTTTCTATCTGAGACATGTGAACAGACCGCTTAACTCCACCGTAGCAGTAAATGACAGACAATAAGATTTCTGGGTGTCACATTTCAGACACCTGATAGCAACACTCATGTCCACAGACCATCTCTCACCCACTCTAGGAGGCTTGGATTGAAAGTAATAAGCAATTTACCCATAATGCAGGAGGAAAAAAAATCAATATTCCTGTGGAAAGCAGCTGAGGTCACAGTGTTGGGGCCTAGATAGTTCAGCCTGTTTTCAATGAGAAGCCCTGCTCCCCATTGTGGGCTGCTAGATAACATAACTTTTCCTGCAAAAAGGAATTGTTTGGATGCTTCATAAGGTGCATCACACCTACAGTATCTGTTAGCCAGCTCAGCTAATCAATTCAAAAACATTCCAAATTCAGTTTTATATAACACTTTTCATTGCTAAAAATGGCAACATCCATCCATCCATTTTCTGAAACTACTTCTCCTATTCAGGGTCGCAGGGGGTCAGGAGCCTATGGGCACAAGGCGGGGAACAACCCAGGATGGGGGTCAATCCATGGCAAGGCACCGATGTGTAATTTGGTCATTTCAATTAGCCTGAGCATGCTTTTGGACTGTGGGGGGAAGCCAGAGTACCCGGTGGATATCCCACAACGACACATGGAGAACATGCAAACTCCACACACATGGAACCCTGGTGGAAACTTCAACCTAGGTCCCAGAGGTATGAGGCAACAGTGCAAATGCCCAACCATGTCGCTCCCAAAACAGCAACATCATGCATTCATTAATATGAATGTTTTAGGGTGTCTTAGAGTTTGAGTCAAGCTTAATGTATTCGGATTTTCTCCTATTTTAAATTCTTCCACTAGTGTTGTTAAAGTCTTGTACACATGTATGCCGATATAAAGAAGAGTGTGCTGATTATTGAGACCCAGTGAGAGCTGTGCACATCTAGAGGGCACATAGTCGAAGTACTTGCTGGTTACTGTAAGCCATTTGCATCAATCATTGTGAAAAGAACTCTGGGAAGCAGCATCTGTTACATTATTCATTAATTACAGTTCTATAAATGCAGAAAGAGACTTTAGTCCCACGTGGTGCTGCTTTCACAGATGCTGGGTAACATTCAGTAAACAGAGATTCCTACAATGATCTTTTCAAATACAGCCTAACACTACAGGTTGTTTCTACCTCACTCTTCTGTTTGATGCCTGCTTGATGCTTGCTGTAGAGGAAGGGCTGGGAGGATGAGAGAGAGAGAGAGCGTGTGATTCCAGTGGCAGGCCAATGATAAAATTAGCAGTAAGTGGAGATTGAGATCAATACATTTTGATTCAGTTATATTCCAGAGTTCATCCCACTAGCAATTTCACACCGCAGAGCTTTACTCTCAAACCAGGGACACTTTGGTAAGTGCTTGATTACATGCTTGTCTGAGATCTAAATTGCTTAAGTTTTCACCATCATCCCATTTCAGAATCAAAGATATGTGTTGAGTGTGATGATACCACTCAAAACCACTGGCACCTGATCTTTGTCTGGAGCAGACGCCCCTCCCAGGGGTTTCAACAAGAGATTGTATCAATACAAATCACTTCCAGAAGGGAGAAGACTTGATAATAACTGAGAACACTCTGGGACTTGACTTGGACTTTCATTATTATGTAATCTCTGTTATAAATGTCACTGAGAGACCCATTAACACGCCTGTGTATTTGTGTGGTCTCGGTGCATCATGTACTAGCAGACAGATGTGGGGTAAACACAGGCCTTCTGAAACCATTTCAGTGAGAGATGCTGTACTGAAACCTGTTTGTCAGTCTGGGGACTTGTAGTACATGTTTAGGTTCAGTTCTGTTTTTGGTACCTGTTAGTTACACCCCAAAATGGGGGACACAATCGTAACTTTGTCAGGACTATGTGGCAGTTTCAGTTTGTCATATACTTACAGTTTAGCCTGCATGAATAGCTAATATCTGAGAAATATCTTTTGAGTATTATTAACCCTATGATGTTCAGAAGCAGACATCTGCTCTATTTGTGTGACATGTATCTGGGCCTCTACCAGGCTGCTAAGAGCAAAAGCCAATAGAAAAATGCTATCACTGGTTAATTTGCATAAAAAGCATGGTCATGAGGCAGCCAAAGTATAGAGAAATGCTTTTCCAATCACGGTGTCCCGCTGAGAATCTGAGCAGTGCCAACCACTGGGAAACGGCAGGAAAACAATGAAGACATTCTCTCACTGAGCACTGGAGCTGACTTCAGAGGGCAGGTTGATTGTGAATTAAGCGTTAATCATGGCTGTAGTGTCCTTCGAGGCCCTGCCCTCGAACTTCCTTAATTAAGCAATAAGTGTACAAATGACCAGAAATTTAGAAATATGGAGTCAAATATATCTCTTGTAACCCTAGGAAAAGATTTTTCTTAAAAAAAATAATAATTAAAAAATATATATATATATATATATATATATGTATATGGCACAGTTAGGTGACAAGTCATATTTCTTCCAGGAAAACTGGAAATACATCAGGGAGTACTCTGTGAGAATTGATTCTCCCATTCATTGCATTTTCACTCTCTCACCCATACACACATGCACAAATACAAGAACATTTTTCCTGAGATATATGCTTTTTCAATGTCTGTGTTTTTACTGCAGCGCAGGAGATGCTGGAATAGTGGATAATAATTATTGAGACCCACATAGAAATGTCACTTTTTTACCAGTGACATGGAGTCCTTGGGTGACAGACTTCAAGTAGAAGAGAATTTAGGAACTTCTTGTCCACAGAGCTTCTTGCAAAGCCTTACACTGCAGCAGTTCATTTCACTGCTCGCTCTTGGATCTGTATCTCGCTCTTTGCATTTTGTAAGGTCACTGATCAGGACCCATTCCCAGCAAAATCATGCTGTGTCACGTAATTCGTTATTATAATTTATGAGACGCATCGCAGTTTAGCACCACACAGCGGCTCACTTGGTAGCCCCATAGCCTGGAGTTGGGATTTTCTCACCAATTCCCTGTGCCAGACTGAACCATTATTGCTTCGGCTCCTGGCAGAGGCGGACATTTCAGGTCCAGAAAGTAAATATCCAGACCAGGATTTTGTTTCAACCTACTGGTTGATCATAAAGAATCCCAGTCACATAGTACTCAGCTGGTTGGTTGAAACAAAATCCTGGTCTGGAGTTTTACTTTCTGGACCTGAAATGTCCGCCTCTGGTTCCTGGTCAATGCACCTGAACAACTATTCAGTTGTACAGCTTTGCAGTGCAAACCGGGAGAATTGGGGCAAAACTGAAAACATAGATTGGGATGTTTCAGTTTGTTTATTGCTGATTATAGCAAGCATTTTTTAGCATTTGCAAAGTATCCAACTATTTCAGATGTTTGATGTTTCAATACTTATTTCAATAATATAAAAATCCTACATGATCTGATCTCCATCTCTAATGCTGTAGCTCATCAAGTACAGAATTGTGCTACCACCACAAAGTTTGTGCGATCAAGACACATGCATAAATGGTAACTCTTTGCTGTAAATTGCTTTGGATGAAAGTGTCCGATAAAGGAGGTAAAGGAAATCGTTAGTTATAGAATCCATACAGGATTTAATTAAGTTGGCATGCAGCACGTTCCTGTAGCCATATGATTCCCTCTATCCCTTAATCACTAATGTAATCATTTTTCTGATCTGATTGCCCATGAGATTAGCAGGCTTTTGCCTGTGTTTGACTGCAGCAGATAGGACTGTCAGTTTGTTTCATAACCTGTCCCTAATAATTCAAAACAACGAAAGAGTGCAAATGATCATTGGTATATTAATGCATTTCTGTTCACTACACTCTCAGATAAAAAAGTTCCAATTTGTACCTCTGAAGGTATAATTACTTCTCACGAGAGCGGTACCCTCAAGGGTCCGGTTTTCCATTTAGCATGATAAAGTATGATTTCTGAAAATGGCTACTTGGTTTGGCTTGTCCCCATTGTTTCTGGGAAACAGTGGATGCATTCCCATAAGGAGAGGTAGATTAATTGCTGCTGGTACCTATAAGGCTACCATGAGGGTTAAGCACGGCCCACCAGTCTGAGAGGCAGCCGGCTGTAACTAAGCAAAAATGAGTATGGGAAATGACCTCCCTTACCTATGCTCTTAATCCTGTCTGCACTATAACCTTCTACTGAATGCTCCATAAATAATACTGCAGAATTTTCCACATTTAATGTTACATTGTAAAGCATAATCTAAAGGCAAAATGTGATTAGACTGTTCAGTGTTACAATACAATTTCCTTGTTTTATTGCCTTTCCTCAAATTGTCTTTTCTCTCTAAATATATATTTATTTGCTATTAGCTCTCCTCATAACAGAGGATATCCTGTCTATATGTTTAGAACTACATCAAGAAACCATGAAATTAATATTTAAACCTCTGGTACAATGTAAGTGTTTTTCCTGCAAAACTTTGAGATGGTATTGCAGAAGTGTAATACTATGTGGAATGTAAGTTCCATTTGAAATTTATAACCTAAAAAAATGAGACAGTTATTTTTGATGAGGACTAATAAGAGCCATTACATTCTCACATTCTTGGAGGTGCAAAAGCCTAAAGGCGAATCTCTTCATACACAAAGACGTAGGTTTTTAATTAGTACTTTCAGTCATAAAAAAAAATCCATGGGATCGTGGAGTCAGAAGTACTTGCCAGAGAGAAGCAAACATCTTATGTCAGCTGAGACGGTCGATTAATGACTGCTTTTGGCCGTCACGCTGGAGGATGACCTTTCGATAACCAGACTGTGGTCGATACATGGGTACTGCAGATAATACCTTCACAGTTCTGCGCACTGGCTGAGGTCCACATCACACAGCTCAACAGTGACAGGCCAGCGTTATTTGAGGCCTGCCGTGCCATAGAGCATGGTCATTCCTACTATATCACAAGAAAAAAAGGTTTTTGAGGCTAAGAAACACTGGAACAGTGGCGGATACAGAAAGTGCCGATGGCTGGGCCTGAATTAAATTTGGGTGGGCATGAGTGAAGCTCATTACTGCACATTTTCTTAAACGGGCTTCAATATTTACAATATGGTGACTACAACAATACAATACGCTATACTGTGGTGTTCCACCTACAAGCAGTGTGAAAGTCACACGAAATTATAGGCAACGTCAACAAATGAAATAGAGGATTTCTGAATATTATTATGGATACAAAATTCAAGTCATTCCCAGGACAAAACAATTCACATTCAAACTTATTAGTGAAAATTAAAAATTTTTAAATTGTATTATAAAAAATATATATTTTATATTTTCATTTACTTTGATGTTGAACATTTACATCAGCTAGATAAATATCTTATAAATGATCAAGACTGAGTAATTTCATGTCATGACGTGACCGTTTAATATTTTTTTAAGTTATTAAGAAATGACAGCGGTAAACAAAATCAATGGAGTTGATAGAGGTAAACAGCATTTGTTAAATTTAAATTAAAAACCATATTGCACATAACTAAAAATGATACCTTATCAAGGCTTTTTATAGGAGTAATGGAATTAACAAAATCTTAGCTAAGTTATCTAATTGGGGCCGCTTGACAGCAAATTAAAATTTAAATTTAAAAAATGGTATTATAAAAAAATATATATTTTCTTGAAAGGGTGGGCTCAGCTGTCAGTCTGAGTGGGCCGCCCTGGATAGCAACTATCTATATAGCAACTATCACTTTCTAAAGACTATTTTACATGGTAATGAGTTGCCAACTCTCACGCGTTGGCGTGGCACTCATGCTTTCTGATTTTCACGCTCATGCAAGAAATCTTACAGCAAATCCATTTTAATTCATAAAAACCTAAAATTAGCTACATCAAATAGTTGGGGTAGTTTGAAAACCCTACGGGCTATTTATAAGGTAATAAATTTGTTACATACTGTACATGTAAATGACTCAATTTGAAAATCTCACTTCAGCCAGCTGACCAAAGTTAACAACCTGGTAATAATTCACCTTGACCTCCTCTAGCTACATGGACAGCATGCAATATAGCTAAGCTGTAGTGTTACTCTCCTTCAGGTAATGTAATGGAGCATCAATCACAACAAACCAACACCACCACCAGCTTGTAGGTCCAATCCCAGCAGTGACTCTCACTCAGATACACTTCCAAGAAGGCTTCTTCCGCTTGGTCTCCAGGCAGGACATCAGATCTGCATGCATTTTCTTTTCGCTGTCTGTCCACTTTGTTTGTTTGCTTGGATCATTAATAAGGGTGATGCAATCAGCACAAAATCATTACTACATAAAGTCTGTCCTTTAAGCCTATTATTATTCCGGAAATTAAAAATGTTTACAAAGTAAGTAGCAATTTGTGGTTAAATAACAAGGAAATGCAATGTCCCAGAAATGGGCCCTTTATTTAATGATACTATAAGGAAACATGATTACGGAAAGTTAAGTCAAGATAGGAGATCCATCAAGTCAAAAGCCTCCCATGGAACAAGGGCAACTTTTAATGGGATGATAAGTATGAGCTCATTACCCTGCTGACATGGTCGACATAAAGCTTCTTAGATTGCCACGTGTTGTCAATAGTCTGCATATCGATGGCTGTCTCTGATGTCAAATTCCTTGCAGCCACTCATTTACTTTGATGTTGAACATTTACACCAGCTAGATAAATATGTTAGAAAAGATCAAGACTGAGTAACTTCATGTCATGATGTGACCGTTTAATATTTTTTTAAGTTATTAAGAAATGAGAGTGGTAAACAAAATCGATGGAGTTGAAAGAGGTGAACAGCGTTTATTATATTTAAATTAAAAACCATATTGCACATAACTAAAAATGATACCTTATCAAGGCTTTTTGTAGGAAGTAATGGAATTAACAAAATCTTAGCTAAGTTATCAAATTGGCTGCTTGACAGCAAATTCCTGGGCTGCTTTTTGTTGCCAGTCAGCCCCGGGCCATAAGAGCTCAACTGGGACTGTACTTAGAAGCATACATGTTGGAGTACTGTACAGTATATGGTTTGTTTGCTGCCGATGTAGTTATACAGCATTCGAGTTATTGGGACGATGTCTTGTGTAAGACCAATGATATCTACAACCAATTTATTATAGCTATGCAGAGTATCACAAAAGCCTTATTGTAAATGGTCATGAAATGGTGAGCACTGCACTGTCTGCAAGTCAGAGAAGACGGGGTTTCGAAGCGGCCAGTGAAAAACATGCAAATGAAATCATTCCACACAAGTTTAATGAAGCTCATGTGAAAACCAAGAGAGAAGAAAATCTACAGCAGGACACTGTACACAGAAATCATATGAATGCCATGTCTATATCATAATGCATTCATAAAGCATTATAAGCATGGCTGTAAATATTTTATAAAAACGTATAACACATTATAGCCATGTTTATTATGCATCATGAATGCTTTATGAAGCTGTCATAATACTAATGCACTATGGAAACCTTCATAATGCAGTACAAAGCATCCCACATTCTTATACTGACCATATGGGTGTCACCACCATTAAATCTGAGGGGGATGTGTCCCCCTCACATTTCATAATTATTCGTTTGGAACCCCCCCCACATTTAACATAAAAACATTAGTTCACCCCGCAGGTGTGTCCCCCCCACATTCAAAATGCTTCTGACACCCTGACTGAACATATATATTGCATTACGTATTAAGGTATGAAGATATCTATAATGCATTATAGATGAGTGCTTCATTGGCACTTATGATGAATTATAATCAAAGGTGCACTTTATGATGCTGTAATGCTTTCTTAATTCTTATACTGATCACTATAATGCATTATAAAGGTATCTATAATGCCATATAGATGGCAGCTTCAAGTAAAATGTTACCATTTGTCTTTATCACCATAAACCATAAATGAGAGAACTCAGAAGAGCCATATCAACACATAAGGAACAGCTGAGGTCTCCAAGCAACCAAACCACCCTTCCCAGAAGGAGGACATGGAGGAGCCACAGCCAGGAAGCTGGCATGTTCCTCACCACTCTGACCCTGGGACACATGAGTGTACAAACTGGGCTCAATCCTGGCTGGAAAAGCAGAAGGGCTCAGGTAGCAGGACACGGGAGACGGTCGGAGCGGGGCGTCAATAGGAGGCCCGCGGATGCTTCATACTGTAGTGTGCCTCGGAGATGGAGACGTAGGCAGACTCAGGGAAGAAGTCCTCATGGAACTCTGCTAAAAACCTGCAACAGGAGACCAGCCAGCAAAAGTCAGAAATTGAGCACATCACATCTTTTTTGCTGGATAAGTCGATGCACATTTTAAAATCCCCCCTTGAGCGGTACAAAGTGAAAGGTTATCTTACAAATTTTAATTTCAATTTCAATATTATTCCACCACATAGCAGCTAAATAGCCAATGCTATACATGCACATACACCCAGGCATCCACTGCAAATTCAGAAAACGCTCTAAGCTTAACGGAGTACTATTCCACAGCATGAGAAAGACAACACAAGACAACGATGTGCATTTATGGCAGCGTGGGGGAACGTCTCCTCTGGCTGTGGTGTGAAAGCTGTAAATATTTGCATTTTACAAAACAGAACACAGGTCTTCTGTTAAGGCCCGTTGACCCGTAAGCTTCATCCCCCCCATATAGAGAGAACGTGACATGGTGGCCATCAGTGGCAGCAGAAGATTTCCCAGATTCCCTACTGGCCACTGGGAATCCAGTTTATATATGGATATCCCATTATGTTCCATAACACAGTCACGTGCCATCTACCACCCCCACTCTTTGAACACTATATGGGTATAAAAGTACGTGTACATGTGATTGTTACCAGGAAATTACCAGCATGTGCAAGCACTTCTGTAATCAAAAGTAACTGGGTAGCATCTTAGTTCTTACCATCTCCAAATCTTTACATCTCATCTAAGCTCTATAGCTCTTAATCTTACACAGATAATTATTCTCTTAAGCACAGAAGTGATGAGTGTACCATGGCCATTCTGTTGAATGCAGCAGATTGCTCCAAGGATGCTTAAAACCCAGCCACCGTATCAATGAATCGTGACGTTAAGGTACCGCTCTACTACAGACTGCTACAGATGACTGATTTACCTGTTAATTTCAGAGTTATGGTGGGGTGGGAGAAAAGGCTTCCTTGCTCATGCATGCATAAGGACATACAGACAGACACTGAATACATACAGTACAGACAGACAAGCAGGCGGTCTGGAGATGAGATTAACCCCGATCATCCCTACATAACGATATGTACTCAGTACAGAGCGCTCATCCAATCGGCTTCACCCAGCAATCACCCTTGGAAGTAGCAAATGCCGCTGGGAGATGCCGAAGGATGGGGGAGGGATTTATACTGTAGAACACACAGGGAAAGTGTGAGTGTTGCATCATGGCACTTCAGTGCCCACTAGTGGCTGTGGATGGAAAGTACACTTTGTGCAAATAAAAAAAAAAAACAAATCCGGAGACACAATGCCAACTGTGGATCACTGAACAGGATTTAAAGATTAGTTCTCATAACAGTGCTTGCATAACCGTGACCCCAATCTTCCTATTTTTTATAAACTGAGATAAATCAGAAGGGGGGAAACTATAAAGAAAATAGACATTTATGGAATTTAAAAATCCTTGTTTAACTGTACATCTTGTCCCTTAAACTCAATACAGATAATAGCGGTATCATCTGAGCAACAATTTCTCGATCAAACCTCATCATCCATGTGATTTTAGCTGGTAGCCACTTTGTTTCCTTGGCGATTAAGGGGAATTGCTGTGCGGACATGAATGGAGGGTCAAACGGACGTCATGTGAAGCAGGAACAGGAAGGTACCTGAGGAACAGCTCTAGATGCTTCACCAGGGCCCTCAGGTTCTTGTCAGGAATGTGCATCTTACCCAAGATCTCAGGGAGCTTCACTGCACCACACAAACAAAGCACCTTCAGATGTTTTCAGTCGAGTACCTGATTTGTATCATTGGTTATGCTAAGATTTCACTAGACGATGACTTTGGGCCTACAGAAAGGAAAAATGGTACAATTCCATTCCATTCCATTAAGCCTCACAGGATTACAATGTATGGACAAAATATGAGAGCAAAGCTTAGCGTGCATGCTTCCCGAAACAGGGACTAGAGGGGGCTCTATTTCCCATGGAAAGGCCGGCTCACCGAAGAGGCGGAGCAGATGTTGGGAGCCATACATGCAGGATGGGGGAGGGGGGCGGTCCCTCTGGGGGTAGTCATCCGGGGTCAGCCTCCAGCTCAGGACCTGAGGCCGGCAGTGGGGCCGAAACACAAAAGCTCAGCAACATAAAGCCTCCGGGGCTGTGTAACAGACAGCACACAGCGCTTAGACACACCTCATTTAGGCCGCTGTGCCCTCTGCCCTCCAAGCCACCGAACGCGCAGCTGCCCTCCTTCCTAGGGGGCGCTGTCACGGGGGAGGACGAGCCGCTGTGGGCAGGGGCTTCTGGGGGAAAAGGAGGTAACAGTCAGGCACTGGACAAGCGTATCTACGGGGCACAGCCATTCCGCCAGCACACTGAGATTTATCTGAGGGTCGTTTGTTTGGTATTTACTCGTAATCCCTGCCATGTGTGAAGCACAGTAGCTCAGACTCTGAACAGGGTCTAAGCCAAAGGAAGTGGGGGTGTTAAGTACACAAACTACACACACTACAGGGAAAACTGTTGGAGAAACTCAACCAAGAGTAATTTCAACTATTATAAATTTGGGATCACAGGTCTATTAGTAAATTATCTGAGGTAGACAAGGAAATAGATTCAGCTTCCCAAAGGTAGAACTGGTTCTTTTGGAAGCGTGGTTATAGAAAATGGTCAGGTGGGTGGATGGAAGGATTGAAGGGTGGATGGAAAGATGTATGGGTGGATGGATGTATGGCTGGATGGATGGATAGCTATATGGGTGAGTGAATGGATGGAGGAGAGCACGCACTCTTGTCCAGGCCAAGTAGCGCCCTGGGTTTCGGCTGAGGGGAGGCCCCACTCTCGGACGCCCGGTCCCCCCCTGGTGCATGGTGGCGTGCCGAACGCCGCAGGGACTGCAACGCGTCCGGGTCAGCGCGGCGACGCTTCGCCGTTGGGGGGTGGCAGAGGGGGGGGCGGCTTTCTGCAGACGTGTGGAGGCTGGGGGAGCTGGGAGAGCAGTCTCGCAGTGTCCTTCAGCACAACGAGAGAGAGAGAGAGACCAGGCAGATTCTCATGTAACCACATGGGACAACTTACCCTCTTCAAAGTGGGCTGACTTTGAATGAGCTGACCTTTTTATCCATCTCTAAACATAAAGCCCAATGAGTAACTTTAAATCAGGCAATGACCAGTATAACCAGTAGGTGGCATCATGTCCATATTAAACAACAGGAGCCTGGGGGATGCAGGCTTTTCACAGCAGCTATTTCACATTCATGGGACAGTTAAATATTAAGTTGCTTGTGGGCACTACTTCACCCTCAGGTGTTTCCATCAAAGACCTCATGGAATTGCCTCTTTCCGTCCACGAGACACGCCCCCAAATCTCCTCCAGACCATAGAAGAGAAGCACCTGACTCCAAGTCATGCATCTTACATACCAGGTCACTAAGGGGGCCCCATATGTTCGCTACGGCAGTTGTTCTCGACCTTTTATTACTCAAAGACCACGTTTGGGCCCCTGCATAGGTTATGATATTGCTTCTCTTGTATATGTTCTGCAATGATGACAACAATTGCTAAATTAATACAACCACTGGCAAAAAGTATGGAATCACTCCTCTCAGAAGATGTTCATTCGAATGTTTAATTATGTAGAAAAAAAAACAAGCACATACATGCCACAAAACTATTTTCAGTCAACAATCCAAACTTCTGGCTGTATATAACACTTAAAAAAAACAAAGAAAGATAACTATAGTCAATAACAACTGTTTTAAATATCAAACAGAGGAAAAAAATATGGAATCACACAAACCTGAGGAAAATTATATGGAATCACCATGCACTTTGCATTCC
>JAODKN010000001.1:36330081-36356900 GCA_026774425.1 Petrocephalus zakoni
TATTTCTTTTTAGTGCTGTTACATAAATTGTTTCTGAAGCTGGCGAAGAGTGTTGTCTTATTTAAGTACAGCTCGCCCAGCAAAATTTCAACTTCTTCTGATGAGAAGCTTAGTGCCCTTTTTTTCGTTGCTTCTTCCCTGCAATATTCTCTATCTTATCTCTCCCTCTCTCTGTTTAGTGTAGGTAGGTTGCTTTTATTGAAAATATTAAGCAATGGCAATCAGGAGTGTATTGCACATAAGTAACCGCAGCTGTTTGTCTATCAACGATGGTTGTATACCCGGTTCATTTCCTCGCCAGTAGGTTACATGAAAATATTAACGACCGTTTGGTGATTAAATTGATATATTTTTCTATTATGGCATGCTACTAATTAGTTAGCCCATGTTGAAATGAATGTTATTGGAAGAATTTGAGCAATGTTTAATTTGCATAGAATGCGCTGCCTTTCTTAACGCTGTCATGCAAATAAAGTGAAAAATCGATTCCTGAGCAATCGATGTCATCTAATTCAGCACCTTGACTGTGGACAGTGCCTCGTAACGTCGGACGTAAGAGACAACGTCTTAAGAACCCCTAAGGGACACTTTGGGGAACACTCTTAATAAAGTAAACAACTTAAGTAAGATATATCTTAAGAGTCTTCTTAGCGCGCTAACAGTGTGCGTTATCGGGAAACCGGGCCCTGGTGGTTACTGCCGACAAAGGCGTGATTGTTGGTGATTTTAATATTCCTCAAAATCCTCAACTTTCAGATCATTACATTACTAACATAACTTTTGAAATACAGTGTAGCCTCCCCCCAGCCCCAGAAGTACAGTACTAGACGTTCCATAGCCTCAGTATCCGCTGCAGCATTTCTCCATGAACATGGTGGAATCATTTCACAGCACCCCACTCCACTAAAGAAAATAAAGCGTAGAGATAAGAAACCTGCCCCCTGGTACTCTGACCATACATGTGAACTTAAACAGGCTTCACGCAAGCTAGAATGCAAATGGCGGTCAACAAAACTAGAAGTTTTTAGATTTGCCTGGAAAGAGAGCCGGTCTAAGTATATACAAGCACTAGTGACTAGGTCTATGTATCTCTCTAAACTAATAGAAGAGAACAAAAACAATCCTAAATTCCTGTTTGAGTCTGTGTCTAGGTTAACAACGAATCCTTAGGAGTGATGGCTTTATTGTATTTTTTAGAAATAAAATAACTAAGATTAGACAGACCATTATGAGCATACCCACAGCTTCACACAACCACCAACTTTCTGCTAGTGATATTAGTACAAATGATGATACCTCTGAATGTTTCTCTCCTGTAACGCAAACAGAACTCCTGAAGTTAATTTCCTCTTGCAACTTCTCTACTAGCCTTGTTGACCCAATACCTACCAAACTACTCAAGGAAATCGCATCACTGATTAGCACTACACTGTTAAACTTGTTAAACTCATCTCTTAGGCTTGGATATGTTCCTAAACCTTTTAAAATGGCTGTTATTATACCTATTCTATAGAAATCAAATATTGAACCTAGTGACTTAGGACATTATAGACCCATCTCAAATCTTCCCTTCATTTCAAAGATTCTGGAAAAAGCTGTTGCTCACCAACTGTTTTCCTTTCTTCAAAAAAATAATCCTAGTGAACTATATCAGTCTGGCTTTAGACCCAATCATAGCACAGAAACTTAGTCAGTGATAAATGATTTGCTTATGGCTTCCGACCATGGCTGTATATTATTATTACTTTTGCTGAATCTAACTGCAGCATTTGATACTGTAGACCATAATATTCTTTTGGACTGGCTAGAATCATTGATTGGCATTAAAGGGACAGCACTCTTGTGGTTTCGTTCCTATTTAACCGATCGTTACCAGTTTGTACATGTAAACAAGGAATCATCCAAGCCCATCAAAGTTAGATATGGTGTCCCACAGGGATCAGTGCTGAGCCCACTACTGTTCACTCTATATATGCTACCACTCTGTAACATTATTGGAAATTATGGTGTTAATTCTCATTGTTATGCTGATTATACACAGTTGTATCTATCTGTTAAACCTGGTGATGCATCCCAGCTCTCTTGTTTAGAAGACTGTTTGCTACCAGTCAAGTTTAGGACTGATTACAAAATACTGCTACTAACCTATAAAGCTCTGAATGGCCTTGCACCACAATATCTTAAATATCTTCTGGTCCCTTACAACCCTTCTCGCCTGCTTCAATTACAAGGAGCAGGATTGGATCTATTAGTTCCTAGAGTAGAAAGAACTATGGCAGGCTGCAGAGCATTCTCTTACAGAGCTCCAGTGCTGTGGATGTGTGAGATTCAGGCACACTCTTACTATTCAAGTCTAGATTATAAACGCACTTGTATAGTTTAGCATATAGGGAACCTAGTTCTAGCTCCAGCTAGTCACTCACTCCCAGTTAGGCCCACAGTATGACGTGAAGAGCTGGGTGGGAATCGGTGTCCTTGGCTTTGGATGAACTGATGCGGTCAGTACTGTCACTCCAGCCTCACACTAGAGTGCTGATGTTCAGGGACTCCCCATGTCTGTGTTCTCACCTGCCTCTCCCTCTTACGCTTGCTGATATAGCCATATCTGCCAGAGCCTAGCTAGATATTGCACTCAACCAATTGTTTGCACTGCCTCTGGTTTCCCCAACTCTGGCTAATGCACTATTTTATTACTTCCCTTCACCTCCTCTGGGGTGTGCTGCCTGGAGACCCATGAGTCTGAAGATTTTCCACCTACTCTGCTGTCTGCAATACCACTACCTCCTCTAGCTCTTGTGATGCCTCTCCTTCCTTCCCTGCCACTGTACCACTGTTCATCTTGCCATCAGAAGCAGAATCAAGCACCACGTGCCGGCACCTGCCTGCCCCTGCATAGAGACAGACAGAAATTGAAACACCTGTTCTATAAACTTAGTTTTTGTCATCTTGTTTTGTCCATTTGACTCCTCTGCTGGTCCCTGAACGATGGGCGCCCCCTTTGGGTCTGGTTCCTCCAAAAGTTTCTTCCTTCTAGGGAGTTTTTCCTTGCCACTGTCACCTCTGGCTTGCTCACTGGGGGGGTTATGTGGCAGAGATTATGTAAAGCGCATTGAGACAATGCAATGTTGTGAAAATATGCTATTTAAATAAAATTGCATTGTATTGCATTGCATGCCCCAGTTCAGAATTATAATTTATTGTGCTTGTGAATAATGAGTGGGTGAGTACCCTGGATCAATGGTATAATGACGTGTACAAGAAGGGTGCTCTTTTTTTCTGGAAGGGAGGGAAGAGACCATCGCCAGGACAGCTAGCATAGCCTTGGCAAACATGATGCAAGTCCCTAGGCCTGCTTTACTGTGAATCACATGACAGTTCATCTTAAAGGGCCTGATATATGACCTCAGATTCCAAGTGCTTTATGATCAATTTTGCCATAAATCTGCCATCTCATTTCTTTGGCTGTACAGCTGCTTGAGCAGCTGTCCATTCATATGCTGGCATTTTGGAGCCTTTGCATGTGCTGCCGGTACTATTACCATTAGCGGAGGGCTATTCGTCAGCCAGAGGGAACCTCAGAGGCATCTTTGCCCTTGAATGACACCCAAACGACTGAAATATGAAAATCTTGCTTGGAGCATCAGAGAATTTATCGCAGACTTCAGGAATTATAGTATTAGACCCACTGAGGATCACTGATGTGAAGCGGGCCATTTATGAAGACAAATGTGTGTGCCTCTGACCTAATTTATCTGTGACAGATTCGCTGGCGATGATAAGAAGATGAAAGATGCCTAACTCATTTAATTGATTATTAATGTAATTTATTTGCCGTTTGTTTGTTCATTCGTTTTGCCGTTGCAGATCTGTTGCCAGATACTTCTTGAGATGTCAGTGGTCACAGGGTGGAAAAATGGCCCCCGAACACTGTTTGAGCAGTGTCTGACTGCTTCGTTTGAGCTGGTCACTGAAATGTGTATGAGCACCACCAGCTTTTACACATCAGGAGTCATTTTCATGTTCTTAGGGATCAGCAGTAGTTTCATCTGTTAGTCATTGTTAGTTGTTCTGACAGATGAGACCCTGTTTGTACTGCTACGCAGATTTATAGGGTTTCATAAACTCAACAAGACATATACGGTAATAAATTGTCATATGGCAGTAAAGCAAACAATATATTTTGGAGGCCTAGACAGGCATGGCCTGCCAGCTTGTCCCTAGACTGTCATCCGCTACCGTCCCCTGATCATGTACCCAAACCCTTCGGAAAAAAAAAATCGCTATTATAGGAACTGCTAAATTCAGTACAGTAGGAAATTATCCTTTTATTCTGAAGGAGAAATGCAATTCTTATGCCGGAGCTTTTTATCATGTTGAGGAGATATCTAGACCTGTAAGATGCATCTAATGACCTGCAGATCTGATGTGTCTGCTTAATCTGGAATAGGCTACGAGAAACATGGAGCCTCAGGACACACGTGTGTTTATTGAGACAGATCCGGTTTGGCGTGGCGGATGTTTATGTGTGTCATTAGTTACCATAAATCACTTGGCATGCGTTTTGAAAGACAGAAAAAGCAGTGATCTTGACTTGAAAGGAGATCATTCCAGCATTGTTTATTTTGTGTGTGCATGTTGTCATGCCGTGTTTTTTTTAGTACTTGTCGTGTTTATCTCGGCACTTTATGCATATATGCATCACCGCAGTCAGCGGAACGTTATTTCCTGCCACTGTGTGCTTATTTTGCTGTATATGGTTGGTGTGACAATAAAACTCTGCTTGACTTGACTTGATTCTAAACAGATGTTAATGTGATAGTGGTCGTCTGTTGTGTGTGTGTAACCCCATTCCCTGGGTACACCCTGAAGGATATTGATCACTGGTAGCTGCTTTGCTTGAGTAACACCAAGCACACGTGCTACATTGAGCTCTCGTTCTGCCCGCAGGCTGACTTCACCTGGAACAGCATGTCTGGACGCAGCGTCTGCCTCAAGCCCGTGGCGATCCAGAGCCTGTCTGAACTGGAGCGTGTCCGCCTGCAAGAGGTGGCCTTCAGCCGGCTGCATCAGGAATACGACCTTGGCTGTCAGATCGCCATCCCTAAAGGTGGGCAGGCTTTTAGCTTATTGCCTGTCTAGGGATGCTTTTGATACAGTGGCGGTGATTATTTAGCTAGTAGTTTTAATGCTGTTCCCACCAACAGATGGCAGAACTCAGGCAGGGAGTGGGCTCATTAGGTAATCAAAGACTCCTAATTAATGATGATGAGCTAAAGAGAGGATAGGAGGCGGCGGGTTGTCCTGAGCAGTCCAGGGGGGTCAGAGCACTCACTGTGCCTCTTGTCTCTGCAACCTGTTTGGCCACATCTGTCTGCAGTCTAAGGGGTACACCATGTTGTTTATTCACAGATTGTAGTGATGTCACATAAAAAAGAGTACATTTATGGCTAGCTTGTCGTGCCGGGGGTGTAGAAGGAGCATTTTTTTTTTAAAAGCATTCCATCTTCTCTTCCGAAGACTGAGACATTTTGGAAGGACGTCCTGTCCAGACGGGCATCCTGTCCAGTCTGGCCTGAATTCACCTTCGCTAAGTACATCCAAGGTTTCAAATTATGCGTCAAGATATAAATTAGACAGAAGTCACTTTACACATAAGATAATAAATCTGTTACTGCCTGACTGTACGTACAGAAATGTGCTTAATGTCAAATGGCAGGAGTTTTAGTTGCAAGATTTTGATCCAAAAAATATATATTTTGTGACAAATTACTGTTTGATGAATGATTGATATTTAGAAGCAAGATTTTAACATATTTTCCATATGCTTCTAGTACATAATTCAAATGCGTTTCCAAATATAATCACAAATCATGAAGGCCATCATCTTACTAAAATGACTTAAGGTAAAAGCTGACATTCACAATTTGCGTTCCAAAAGGCAGTGTGCGCTCTTGTTCATTTCACAGGTGAACTTGGGATGTGGAAACTCGCTGTTTGCCTAAAAAAGCGAAGGGCACTTGAGAACTTGCTCCTTCGATGTGTGGGAACTTGTTCCTTTATTCTTAAATTAGACCTAGGTTAAATTTTTCTTGGTGGTGAAAGTATCCAAACCAGATGTCTAATAATATTTAACTGTATCTTATAAATAACTTTATTCTCAAAAAAACAAGCAAATGGGCTTCTCGGCCACATTTTACTACCAGCCTACACTATGTACTGCAATTTAGAGGATTAGATCATTTAGACAGGCTACTTTTCTTTGGTGTATGGAGTATGCGCCTCTTGGCACTGCTCAGGAATGTGTGGTTTGCTTTTGCACGCGTAAATCTGTCTGCATGTATGAATCACGGCGTGACCCCCGCACGATGTTCATTTATGGTGCTCCTTTTCAGACGGACAGAAACGCAAGAAGTCACTGCGACGGAAGCTTGACTCAAAGCTGAAAGACAGAGGTACCTTCAGCCCCGACGGCCGTGCGCAGTGAGCATCGGGCCACGCTACACATGCCGGTCACCTCGCTGCTTTCATTCTGCCTTATGGGATCTGGCGGTACTTTGTGGCATAGCTGGATCCTGACTGCGGATATACCCCATTATAACCAGTGTGAGAAACGTAACATACAGGTGTTAATACCTGTAGTTCACCTGCTGAATCATGAAGTCCAGTCTTTAAACTTTAAACTGGAATGCAGGCATTCAAATATTGTGATATATATGTGATATAGTACTAACAAGAGCTTTGGGAAACTTTGGTGATAAGGGGCTTGTGTGGTTGAGACAGTGGGTCACACAGCTGGGCTGTATTTTATATGTATACCAGTTTATAGAAGGCAAGTATATATTCTTTGTGGAGAACGAATCAGCATGATTAGCATGAGATACACTAGGGCAAGAGTAGGGCTGCCATGGCATTGTGGGTAAAATCCAAACGATCCTTGTCAACCGTTGACCTTATTTGCCTTTAGTGGTGTCTTTATTAAGCCAGACCCTTTGCCTACCCACACGGTCGGAGTTTGCAGCCGTGCTTGTAATAACAGAAACGACACACAGCTTACGTTGCGTGTCCCCCATCTGCCGATGACGTACCGTGGAAAATCTGGCAGCCACAGTGCTGTGACACGGAGTCGGGCCATTTAATGCGGTGGAAATACGAGAGCGTTTAATGGTGAAGCCCGTTTGGGGCAGACATGTGGGTGACACATGTCAGAAAATAGCTCAATAAGCGCTTCCAGCAAGCAAGATTTCAGCTGCGCGTATCTGTAATCTCTATCTGTATTCTGCTTAATGAAAAACAACAAATAGTAGATCTGCTCCGATATTTTACTCGCCCCGAGTTATAACTTCACTGGGAGATGCAAAAAGGCTGATGTTATCTGTTAAAGGGCTGTCTGTCTTTATGGAACTGTTTCGATGGGGCCAGTTTCCTACAACACACCCATGATGGAATGCTGTCCCGGAGACCCGGGGTACAGTATCAGGATGGAGACCCTCTGCAGGTCATTATTCCTCTGCTTATGTAAGGCTGTTTGAGGACATTTCTAGTTTGGAAAGTAACGTTTATTAGGGGCATGCAGGAAAAGGCTTCCCACCAGAATTGCGATGAGGGACTTGGCACTAAGCGACGGGTTTATTGTAAACGTGTGGGACAAACCTAGAGGGGCTGGGGCCATAACCCAGCAGGACAGAAACTTAAATCCCAAAACAAATTGATCCACTAATGTAATGTAAAAAAACCTACACAAGTTTTGGGACTGGAGTTATACACCAGTATATAGTTAGTGCAGCATGAACGAAACAGATCACACATCCTGAGTTGGTCAGCAGCAACCCTGGAAAGGACATATTACTGCATTTTATTGACACTGATGGTGTTTATTTGTGTGAAAATGCACTTGGTGATGAATCACATTGTCCAGGAGGGTTTAAATAGTACGAAACCTTTTACGGGGATACTAATTACTTGTAAAGTCATCCTGTAGTGTTCATGAAGTGAGTGTTTGATTAAGGAATTCACTGCATAGATAAGAATTACTACATAGAAATGCATTATTATTTAGAAAAGCATTACTGCATATAACAAGCAACAAGACAAGCATTACTACTTAAAAAATGCATTACTAATAAGAATAGCATTATTGCATAGATAAGCATTACAACATAGAAATCATTTCCTTGAAGGTTACTGTTGTCCCCCCCTCCAGAGTTCCCAGCCCAGGCCTTCGGAATCCCGCTGTCGCAGGTGATCGCTAATGACCGGACCCAAAAGCAGCGGCTGGACAGCCAGCGGGAGGAGACCCAGGATGTGGGTGACCTGGTCGCCTCCATATTGCATTTCACCAGCAAGAGGCCCGTCAAAGACCTGTCCAGCAGCAACTCCTCTCTCAGCTCTACCTCAGAGACACCCAGCGAGAACACCTCACCCAACACACCCGAGCCCGCTCCGAGGGCACGTAGACGGGTAGGGCGCCCCCTACTGGACTCGATTGAAAAATAAACAGCAATCACAGTGAAACCTAAATGGGTCATTTATGCACATGGATCACGCAGCACTGTATCTACAGTACGGATGGAGGGGTGCAGGAGGGGATGCTTTGGCTTCAGGATCCTCTCTGTGCGGCAGGGCGCAATGTCTGTGGATTCCATCACGGACCTCGATGACAACCAGTCCCGCCTCCTGGAGGCCCTGCAGCTCTCGCTGCCAGCAGAGACGTCCGGCAAGAAGGAGAAGCAACGTGACAGGAAGCTCAGCCTAAACCCCATCTACAGGCAGGTGCCCCGGCTGGTGGACAGCTGCTGCCAGCACCTGGAGAAGTACGGTAGGTCTGTGGTGCGGCCGAGCACAATGACAGCGCCCTCTTTAAGGTACCAGGGCAGTGACAGCTCCCTCTTCAAGGTACCGTGCACAGTGACAGTGCCTTCTTCAAGGTACTGGGGCAGTGACAGTGCCCTCTTTAAGTTATTGGGGCAGTGACAGCACCCTCTGTAAAGTACCGGGCACAGTGACAGTGCCCTCTTTAAAGTACTGGGGCAGTGACAGCGCCATCTTTAAGGTACTGGGGCAGTGACAGCGCCCTCTTTAAGGTACCAGGGCAGTGACAGTGCCCTCTTCAAGGTACTGGGGCAGTGACAGCGCCCTCTTTAAGGTACTGGCGCAGTGACAGTGCCCTCTTTACGGTACTGGGGCAGTGACAGCGCCCTCTTTAATCACTGGGGCAGTGACAGCGCCCTCTGTAAAGTACCGGGCACAGTGACAGCGCCCTCTGTAAAGTACCGGGCACAGTGACAGTGCCCTCTTTAAGGTACTGGGGCAGTGACACCGCCCTCTTTAAGATACTAGGCACAATGACAGTGCCCTCTTTAAGGTACTGGGGCAGTGACAGTGCCCTCTTCAAGGTGCTGGGGCAGTGACAGCACCCTCTTTAAGGTACTGGGGCAGTGACAGTGCCCTCTTTATGGTACTGGGGCAGTGACAGCATCCTCTCTAAAGTACCGGGGCAGTGACAGTGTCCTCTTTAAGGTACTGGGGCAGTAAGTGTCCTCTTTAAGGTACTGGGGCAGTGACAACAACCTCTTTAACTGTGTTGCATGTGGTGGCTAGCACAATGATCATGTACATCTACAGTTTTGATTGTGAAATTATTACAATGGAAAACTACATAATCTATTTTGACTAGCAAAACAAAAGCAACTGAAAATAGTGCCAAATGATGATAATTGTACAAAACCTTTGCACAAATGCACTAAAACATTTTGGAGTTTTTGTGAAGCAATGAGAAATGATATTCTGCTGTGCAGTAGTGACATTATGGTGTGGGGATCACATGTGGTTTTGCAGATGTTTGTCTTTTGGCTAAAGTGTCATTTGAGAAATGTGATTGAGAAAAACTGTAATAAAATATTATGGCATCTTCTTCTGACAGTCATAAGGCATTACACTGTTGATTATAATTCTTCACAAGCTCCAATGATGGTCTCATTTATAACACTGTAGATACCCTCATAATGCATTATGATGGTCACTACAGTATAAGAATTAAGGAAACCGTTCTCCCCAGTGGCCACTGTTACCTTAGACAATTCTACCCTAACCATACCTGTACCTATTCCATCCCCTTGAATGAGATTATTTTGCCCCCCACGGGATTCAAAGCAGCAAACTTTGGGATTCACACTCCTAACCTGCAGAACCATTTGCCACCTCTTATGTAAATTTCTCCCACATCTATCAGCAGCCATAAATATTTGTTTATCCTTTTTCCTTCATTTGAATAGGTCTCCAGACGGTAGGGATTTTCCGCGTTGGGAGTTCAAAGAAGAGAGTACGACAGGTAAATGTCGATGATCGGGGTTTCTAAACGCAGTTTTACCGATGCTCACGCTCTGTGCACATGGCCACCGTCTGCAGGTCCTAAAAACAAGCTAACAAGGCCTGCTTGATGTCTTCCATGCAGATGAGCGAATGAGTGTTTATGTAATGTTTTCAAGTGTCTTACACTCTTGCACTATATCAGTGTCTGAAAAGCATTCAGCTGTTTGCTACCATGGGGAACAAAATAAAAGGAAAAATTGATCTATGATTACATTTTAATTCAAGTAGGCTTTTAATAGGGCCTCTTGTCTGAGACCAGCTCTCTCACAATGCACCGTTTGCGTCTCATACAGGTCCTAATTAGTTTTACTCCAAATTACCCCTTTCTTCTATTCATTCTGGTTGTCATTTTGTGTATTTCTATACCTAGAAAAGTGGACATCTGAGTGGAGGTCATGAATTTGATTAATGTCTAATTAGGTTACCGGCAAAAAACCCAGAAGGCTTTAAAACACTGACACTCCATTCAAAAAAATGAGAAGAATGATGGTTTAGTTATATACCCCTTCAAGAGGAGATTAGATAGATAGATAGATAAATAGATAGATATACTTATAAAGGCATCTACACTATAAAATTATGTGTATAGAATTCTACACTGACAAAATTCTGCACTGACGGAAAAAGTATTAAACAAAAGCAAATGAATTGGTTTGGGGCCAGCAGTGTGGGTTGGGCCTCAGAAGGTTGTTGGTTCAATTCCCTCGATCAGCAAAGTGATGTCACCATTGGGCCTTTGAGCTAGGCCATTAACCCCAGTCGCTCCAGGGACTGGCTGAGCCTGCTTCCTCCTCTACGCCAGTTCCATAAGGTGGCCTGGGATGCTTTTCCAGCTGTCCTGAAGGAGCTCCCACATACAGTATATACTGAGCACTCACTGGCCACTTTTCCTACACTCTCTGGTCAAACTCCACCAAATCCATCTCTGCTGTGTTTAGGTCAGGTGGTCAGGTCATGTGATGCGGCACTATCGCTCTCCTTCGTAGGCAGCTTGGTGTGTTCACTCTTTTGACTGGTACTGTATGTGAGTTGAAGTATTTCACCTGATCACCATCGGAAAAATAAACAAAGGTAGATATACAGTATGTCGTCAAAGCAAGATCCTTGCTATCAAACCAGTTTGACGAGGAGGTAGCGATGAGACGAGAGTGATGAGAGCGTCATGTGACCTGGCAGGGAGACGGATGGCGGCAGCCTGCAGGCGGTGATGTCAGCTTCCTGTTACCATGCACGTGTGGGGGGGGCATCTCTAACAGGATCAGCCATGTGACAGAAGGTCATCCAGAGTTCAAGAGTAATATGGAGGGGTCACAGAGACAGTGTTTGTATTGCTAGGAATCCGAGAACGTGCTGTTTTCACTAGCATACATGCAGTCTCTAGCTTGCATAAATAGCACAATAAGCAGCAGCCACCACTGCTTTCGCTTTCCTGTCTGACTCCAGTTTAGCTGCATCTGTGTCAGTTGGGTGGCCAACATTATGTCGTTATTGGTATTTTAGCTGCGGGAGGAGTTTGACCGGGGTATGGACGTCAGTTTGGATGAGGAGCACAGCGTCCATGATGTGGCGGCCCTTCTGAAGGAGTTCTTGAGGGACATGCCTGACCCACTGCTGACAAAGGAGCTCTACACCGCCTTCATCAACACCGCATGTGAGGAGAGAATCTGTCCCCTCACACGCTGGCATCACACTTATCCCCAGGCCACGGCTCGTAACCCTCAGGCTGTTTCAGTCCAGGAAGGGCCTGCCCTTGCATGCCTCTGCGAGGTCCTTCAAAAAAATTCAGCTGAGCAGTTCAAAGGAAATTGTTTCCATTTGCAATCAAATATCAGTTTTACACTTTAGTCGTTAACGTGAACCACTGCTGAATTCATTCTGATTAAATTCCTTACAAAAAAGCTACGATTTCTAGCACATGGGTTTAATGCGAGCCATCTGTATGACACATGCCCTTGGGTAACAGAATGGGTATTACAGCAAGGCTAGGAAGCCTTTTTTACCCTGTTTACCATGGAGCATTTCTTCTCCGAGTGAAGCCTTTTTTCCAGCTTGTGATTTCTGTCTTTGTTTGGGAAATATTTCTCTGCATTCACTGTGAAAAATGCTTCCTGCCCTGCTGGAAGTTATTACATGCTGCACCCCTAAAGTATCGTCTACATCGTCTAACCTTCACCCATCACTGATTTTGGGGGACTCTGCTCCTTGGCCGTTTTCTTGGCTCTGTGTTCGTGCGTCGATGCTGACCCCTGACCCCTGACCAAATTTTTGTTCTGGCTCCTCAGTGCTAAATTACAAGGAACAGCTGGGCGCCTTGCAGATGCTGATTTACCTGCTCCCTCCCTGCAACTGTGACACCCTGCACCGTCTGCTCCGCTTCCTGTCCACGGTGGCGGCCCATGCCCCCGACGCCTACGACAAGGATGGCCAGGAGGTAAGCTGCTGGGGACCTCCTTACAGCTAGGGGTCGCTCTCATTCTCATATGGGGGGAGACAAGATGACTGTTCTCCAAACAGTAAACAGTAATTGAAACAGTAAATTAAACCCTTCCCCCAAAAAAATTGTCCTTGTCCAAGTTCAGTTTCAGCTTTGTTATGTCAGACGTGAGCAATATTCATTACAGCTAGAGGAGAATCAGTCTGCTGTCTTACCTCTGTTTGTGCCTAAAAGCATCCGTTTTGCATGTATAGCCGTAAAACCAAAGCCTGATCAGATAGCAGTAGCGGTAGCACTGGCTCTGCTCCCACTCCAGCGTAAGAAGCGTGCACTGTTACGGCCGGAGACGGGCCGTTAGTCTCTGAGGGAGGGGGCTCCTGCATGGCAGCACACTTTCCCACGCAGCCCCCTATCTCCCGTCTGACATCTCCGGCTGATGAGAAAACACTATCAGGGCTTAAATTGGCCAATTTCGCGGATGGAGGGAAGAAGAAGGGTTCATTGTTTTTGTCACATGGCCGAAGCTCCTCGGAAAAGGCCGCAGAAAGCCCAGAACACAGGAACGCAAGTGACATCACCCTGCACTGATTACATCTGTGACAGGATGTGGAGTTTGCTAAACGGCATTTTCAATGGCGGAACTGGCCCCCGTGAAATTCAGAAACATCATGTTTAGGTGTGTTACGCGTTAAATCTCGTTAAGTTGTAGCATGTGAAAGGCATTGGGTTGTACGTTATTCAATTATGGATGCACTTTAAGCTTTTATCAAGTTTCTTGATAAAACTGAAAGGAACAGTGCAGATGAACTTTCACCTACAGGAGGGAATGGATAGGGTTTTCATAAGGAAATTTACTGTGGAGGTTAAACATTCTGCACCTGAAACCATCTCGTGTGATACGCATGATGCCAAAAGATCTTGCATAGTAGCGCAGGAAATGAAACTTCTGAACTTCTAATCCTGTGGTGGGTGGGATTACAGTTCCCTGTCAATCACTGACTGCTTTAACCCCATTGATATTCTGGAAATGACTGACAGTGCACAATAATCCCACCCACTGTGGGTTTTGAAGCCTCATTTCCACTATAATTGATTTTATTTAGTTTTCAGCTACCAGCTATGTATCTTCCAGCCGTGCAAACTGACAGACGCAGGATCAGTCGAATCCCAACTTGCCCTGTAGTCCCAGATGATATTTCCCTGACATTTCAGGGGAAAAAAAGCCACTCTGTAATCTTCCCGGGAGTGGAAGGTTTACGTTCAGTGTGTTGATGTTGGACTCAGTCCCAGAATCCCCGCTTCCAGTTCTTCGCTGTTCGAGGCTGATCTAACGCTGAGCATGTCGCCTGGCTTAGGTCACAGGAAACAAGATGACGTCATTGAACCTGGCCACCATCTTTGGGCCTAACCTCCTGCACAAGACGAAGAGTTCTGATAGGGAGTTCTCTGTGCAGAGCTCGGCCCGGGCAGAGGAGAGCGCGGCCATCATTGGTGTGGTCCAGAAGATGATTTCCTCTTGTGAGACTCTCTTGATGGTGGGTAGAAGGGAATTTAGGGGATTAATGATTCTGAAATCAGTGTGCTTCCTCTACCTGTAACCCACACATACCTAATTCTGTGCCAGTAGTTTTCAGAAAAATTAAACCACAATCTAAAGGTGTTAGGATCACAATGCCTGTTTTTGTGTATTTTGGAATGTTAGCATTTCCCTCTAGTAGAAGAACAGCTTGAAGATTGTGGGTATATGACTGCTAGGAGCCAAAAGAATAATCTCATGTTTCAGGAAGATACCTCAGCTAATCCAATCTTTAATCGCTGTATATCTGTCCCATTCTAGAATATATTAGTAATTTTGTGGGAGATTAATGTGGTGGAGATTCTGGCAAGTCACCTTTCTGATCCTTCTACTTGTCACCTTCCATCCATCTTCTAAACCGCTTATGGTGGTCTGGATTTCATCTTGTATATTTAATGTTCTCCCTATGCATAAGCATTGTGACAGATAGTAGTCTGATTTTTAGTGTATCACAGAGAGATAACAAAAGAAAGAAATCCAGCAGTCAGTTTTTGTGGTTCATTTTTGAAAAATTGATAGCGCATATCCGGAACCATGTGCTAGTCACCATCTAGTATAATGTTTCTACTAAATGATGCATATCTGTGATTGGTAGTTTGGCTGGTTACTTTGCTCTGAATGAAATGACAGAAGAGTAAAGCATTCTGGCATCCACAGCTGTGAAATCACTGACCTCACAGGTGGCCCCAGATCTACAGAACGAGGTCTTACTGAGCCTAATGGACACAGACCCCGATGTGGTGGACTACCTTCTCCGGAGGAAGGCCTCCCAGTGGTCGTGAGTGTGACTGTCCCTTCTTACATATGCAGTCTTTAACAGTTGAGTGTACAGTAAGTGAGATTTCATGGGATCGCCCCCTGGTGGTAAATGTTTATAAGCTGAAATTCTTGCTCAGCCCACGCTATTGAAACAGCGGACTGATAAATCCAGCAGTATGCCTGTACTTGTATGTTTTTGTCAAGCTATATGAGTCATTTTGAGTGTATTTGTTAATGTATATTTAATGGATATAGCGATTAGCGTGATACATCCCTCAGTGTTTACAAATAGGTAGGAAGCTGGTTTCCTTGGCGCTGTCGGAGGTAGTGGAGGTAGCTGATGCCGTTACCCCGCAGGAGCACGGATCTGCTGCGCTCTGACGACCGCTACTCCCCGGACCAAAGCCACTTCTCCAGCGACTCCAACAAGGCGTCCAGTGGGGACGTCTCCCCCTACGACAACAACTCCCCAGTGCTAGCGGAGCGCTCTGCTCCTCCAGACCAGGGCAGCAAGCCGTGCCATGTCCCAGAATGCTCTGTGCTGATGCCACATGCCAAGGGCTGGAGCATGGAGCCATGGAGCGCTCAGGAGGACGCCAAGGGTGAGCCTCTCAGAGTGTCGGGGACACGGTGCCCATGCAGTGATGTTCATTCCCTTGTCTTCCATGCATTTTTTATTGGTTTTATATCATAACCAGGCTTATTTCCAAACTGTCTGGCAGTTTTACCCATTCATATTTAAAGGTTTACAAATGAAAAGCTGTTATACTTTTCTAAATACACAACTACTCAGGCAAAGAACAACCGGACATGCACAATGTTAAATTGTTAAATTGTAACAGATGTTAGCATTAAAGATTATAGTAGTTGGTGCAGTTATAATCAACACCCTTCTGACCAATCACATTTGAGAATTCAGCAGTGCCGAGGTATGACAGAAGCAAATTTGTTTAGATACCCCAATGAAGGCCACTGCAGTAATGTTTGCACCTTGATCTTTTGGTGCAGGTTAGGAGTAACCTTTTCACTCTGTGCCCCCATTAGGGCTGTCTGACGGACACACAAACATCTGGGGAGCCTGGCATGCCACGCTGAGACCAAGCCATCAAGACCAGCAATGCAGAGGTGACTGCGCACAGGCACAGCAGTGGGCTTAACGCAGCACCCTGTGCTTGCTGATGCCAATGCCTGTTTACAGGGGAAGCAGGTCTAGCTGGCTTTGACGGACACCCAGAGATTGTGTTTTGTGTAACTACCCATCGTCCCAGGGGCACATTTAACTGAATTCTGAGAAAATGCAAGAATTCTAAGAAAGTGCTTTGATTGCAACGGAGGGATTTTAAAAGAACCCTCTGGATGTCTAAGACGAATGAGTATAAATACAGACTGTTCCCAACTGACGTAAGTAACCAGTTCCACAAACCCTTACGTAATTCAATTTTTACATGTGGGATTTACCCCCCCATACCTTTCAAGGCACCTTATAGTAATAAACACGTATAAAATATTCTAGTAATATGTACCAAAGAACATTTTGCTTATTTAGCAGACAGATTTATCCAAAGCAACATATTGTTTTGAAAGCAGGGTCAGACAGTCCCTGGACCAGTTATGGGTTAAGGGCCTTGCCTGGGGACCAACTCCGTCAAGTCTGGGATACAAGTACGTGTCCTATTCCACTGAGCCACCCACTGTTCCCTATTAGAGTACACATACATGAAAAGTGTAAAGTTGCTTACAGGCTAATGTCACCTTTTTACATTAGCATTTCCGTAAACTGTAAATATTTATTAAGTCTGGATTTGCTTGAGCTGCTTTTACATAAGTCCAGAGCTGCCTGTCTAACTGTTGTCCTGACTGGGAGGGGGGCGTGGGGCAGCATTTGGCCTTTGGTTGAAGTGCTTTTTGATGTGATCTTTTTTAAGCATGATCCCATCGCGACATCAGACCCGGGTTTGCAATCGCTGCCTTTTCCTTTCTTCAGGATCTCACGGCAGCTTGTCTGAGTGTGGCTCCCAGAGCTCAGGTGAAGGCGGCACCAGTCACCCTGCAAACCAAAACCAGAGCACGCCACGCACACGGGCCTCTTCGGTCCCAGCCGCGCATGGATCACACATGGTCGCCGCAAGACAGAGGCAGCAGCGGCAGAGCCTGGACCCTGCGCCCGTCTGGCTGGATGACCAATCAGCATCCCGCAGGACTGAGCAACCCCAGCAGGGGAGTGGCGTACGTGCAGTACCCCCTTACAGATTTACACCAGCCAATAGAAATGAGGCCAGACCACCCCCTCCCTATCCTGGAAACTCCAGGGCAAATGTCACTACGGCGCTCCCTCCAGCTTCACACTGGGCTAAGTCTTCTGCTCCGCCAAGTTACATACATAGTCAGCAGCGGCAGCTTGGCCACCAGGGCCCTCAGAGACACTGTCCCTCGGCTCCCGTCACTCCTATTGACACCTTCAAGTTGTCGGGTCCGGAGTGGCAAGACCGGGAGAGAGAGAGGTGGCAGATTTGGCAGCTCCTGTCATCGGACAATGCGGAAACACTTCCAGAGACTCTGGTGTGAAGCAGGCCTGCCAAATGCTGTTGTGGAACATACTGCCCTCTAGTGGGATGATGAGTAGTTAGCTGTGGCCTTACAAGATAAAATGAATGGAACACCAGTATGTTTATCTTTTATGCATCCGGTTATTGTTGTTTCATATTGTAAAAAAAGTTTTTATTATTACGATTCGTTTATCTGTTTTGCCAAATAGAATAAGTACCTCAAACGAAACAACACCAGAGTATTAAACGTTACATGGGACAGCGTGTGACTCAGCGGGCTTAACCCACTCTGCCTGTTGTCGGAAGGTTGCCGGTTCAAGCCTGGCCTCTGCTTGCCTTTGGGCCTGTGAGCAAGGCCCTTAACCCCCAGCTCCCTGGGTGCTGTAAGTCCTCAAGGCTGAGTGAGATGAAAAGAGCTTTTCCACACAGGATCAGTAAAAACTCAGTGATATTCAATGACAATTATTATTAGGGTGACTGAATGTTGTATTTATGTAAAATCCAATATCCCATTTAAACATCAACCTCCCTGCAAAAGTGGCTCTTGGCTTTTTCAGTACTGACGTTAACTTTAAGTGGGTAATACTCGCCACTCACTGTTTATATACACTAGCTCCTGCACCAAATTGGCAAAGGTAATACTCTCTTTGGCATGAAAATCAATGTGAATTTTCCACAAGTGCCAACATTTTTTCGTTTGTATAATATTAATCCTTAAATAGTGAATTTTACCAAATTGGTCGATCGTCTTTCACTAGTTGTAATATTTATTGTGCCTTTTTGTATCTTCAAACGTTGTGTTTTTTGTACCTTTTCATGAAGATCAAATATTGCACTTGTTTCTAAGAGGGTTGAACAGTTTTCCATATTTGCGGGTATTTGCTAAGGACGGCAGTGTGCCTTTACTCTCCAAATGTGCAGTTTGCGTTAGGGATGTGCGCAATGATGCTGAAGTATTGATGATTTCGATCTACATGTTGTTTTGAGAATTAATTCTAACATCAAAAATAATGTTAAATTATTAATAGAAAGCAAGGCGTGAGTTATTACCAAGTGGGGCCACCCATTTGGGGGAGCGGGCAGTGCGGAAGGGGCACAGACACTCGTGAAACACAATCCACAGCCTTCTCCCACCTCGGCAAATTTTTTATCACCCTCCCCCCACCACTCACACCATTTAGCGTCAAGAGAATTACGCTGACGTTGAATATTGAGATCAGTATCGCCAATTCCTGCCTTGGATTTGATCGACATTGTATCGAAATTAATATCAGCCTAAGCTTGCATGTTGTGTTTGTGTGTCTCTAAACTGCCCATGGTGTGTGTTTTGTTCTTCACGACAGACTGGCATCCAGTTTGTCTCTGAATGTCAGAGTGGTTCCATCCCCTGGGAGTCTCCTGGGGGGGGGGAGTATGGGGAAGAAAGGAGGGACTGCAGATGTCTTTCCAAAGCTGTTCTTTAGTGTGTCAGATCCTGAGCTTCACTGCATTCTCTGCTAGCGAGTGCTTCCTGCAATTACAGGAATTTTGCACTTAGAGGGCCTTCACGGACACTGTCCAGGCTAAGAATGAAGCTGATATGTCTGCTTCACAAGTTAACGTAAAGTATTGCCTTGACAATTTGAGAGAAAGTGTGACTCCCACACTATAAAAAGTGCATGTCCCCTATGCCAAAGCTTTCTCTAGACCAGTCTTTCTCAACCCAGTCCTTGGTGTCAAATAGACAGTCCATGTTTTTGGTCCTTCCCAGGGGAGCAAAAATACAGCCTGTCTGGCAGGGAGAGAACAGAAATGTGGTCTGGGGGTCCCTGAGTACTTGATTGAGAAACATTGATCTAGGCAGCTATAGTCATGATCTACAAAGCTACAAAAGCACTATGTAAAAGCATAGCCTCCATAATGTATGGATTTTATAAATATGTATTTTTCTGTATATAGCAGCTAAAGTTAGTCTTTATGACTTCTAAACATGGTCAGTTGTATATTGATTTCAAATAAATATAGAGCAAACTTCCCTGAACAAAACATAATAAACAGAATGACCATATGTTGTTTGTCGATTGATTACCTGCCTGTTCACATGCCACCTGTGTGACAGTACATGTCATGTGACCTCTCATCGCACCTGGGCCACATTTACATTCTCACATTAATTATTCTCTGGAGAGTCACACCTTGAAAGATGATTCGCTTCACTAGGTATGTCTGTTAGGTCTCGGCTGCTGACCTGCAAACGGTGGGAAATGGAAGTCAGGGCATAGTAAGACAGTCCCATGACCTTTAAAAATGTTACTCATTTACAGAACTTCTGTATTTTACAAAAATGCTTTAATTGTGTAAGGGGGTGGAATGATGGCTCAGTGGGGAGCACCATTGCCTTACTCTTCTAGAGCAGGCTGTTTGAATACCATCTTTGCTCAGCGTGCCTCTGAGTTGCCCGTTACTATGTGCCGGGATGTAGGAACTACAGGAGATGGGGGGAATGTTTACTCGCCAATATTTACTATGGCTTCAGTCATCCCCTCATTAAATAGACCTTAGTGTTTAAATTATTAAGTTGTGCCCGTCCCCTCATTTTAAAGTGTCTCTTTTGCTGACTGTATGATTCTATGTTAATGTGTGTGTGCCCTTTGATGGACTGGCATCCCGCCCAGGGTCTGCCCCCAGCCTTGTGCCCTGTGCTGCCTGGGGTTGGCTTCAGGACCCCCATGACTCTGTCCTGGATCAGAACTGGGACGACTGATTTTTGGATAAACCTGAATCAAATTTTAAACATTTTGAAGCCATTTTTCTTTATTATCATTTGAAATACTTGCTGGTAAATATTAGCCTGTATAGAATCAGCAGCATCCTTGTATTATTTGGTCAGGTTTATTTACTGATAACGTACTCCAGGAGCAATCCATACCATAAATTACATTGCTCTCACCATTATGTTATGAAAGATGGAGATGCATAGATTCTGAATTAGAGATGGCTGACAGATACCCTGTAGTCTGTCATTTAATAACATGAACATTATTTACCAGAGTGTATGAATTATTTGTGGTTGAAGTGCCTTTTTGCAGCTACTGGTGTGTTGTTTGGTTACCTTGCCTTGACACATAACACTTACGTGCTATGGTCCAAATATGGATGCACTTATGTCATTTTAATATCCAGCACATTTAAACTGCAGTATGTCTGTTCAATTTAAATTGTTGCAGTAATCTGTACTTCTGAGATGTTTTGAGTACGCCTTCATGGAATAAACCATTCACTTTAAGATGATGATAGACATATTAGTAATGTGACATATTTACAGTGGGTGTATCCCCACAATGTGATAAAAACCCATTTAGATTTTTATTCCCCACAACTGCAAACAAAAAACTTAAAGTGTAACAAGTGTTGTGTTTTGCTTGGTTACTTATGGTTAAGGTTAGGGTTCGGTAGGGGTTTAGGTTGTCATTGTTGGGATTAGGGTTTATCCCTTTGAAATGAATTCACAGTGCCCACAGAGATATAAATACAAAAATGTGTGTGTGTGTGTGTGTGTGTGTGTGTTTGCATGTTTCCCTCATGTTATGAGAATTCTCCCCCGTTATTACTTTAACTAAGATATGGTTTTAAGTACGAGAATTTAAAACAATAGTTAGAATAGTTGGTAATAAGTGGAGCCAAGGTTTTACAGTGGTTAACACTATTGCCAGGGTTGAAGTCTCTGCCTGGGTTCCATGTGTGTGGAGTTTGCATGTACTCCCCGTGTCATTGTGGGGTTTCCTCCGGGTACTTTGGTTTCCCCCCGCAGTCCAAAGACACGCTGAGGTTAATTGGAGTCACCACATTCGCTGTAGGTGTGCCTTGTGATGGGTTGGTGCCCCATCCTGGGTTGTTTCCTGCCTTGTGCCCATAGGATTTGGATCTCCTGCACCCCAGAAAAGCACAAGCGGTTACAGAAGATGCATGCATAGATGGATGGATGCGGATACAGATTGCTGCAAGCCTTTGCTTTTTAGAATCATTAAGTAAAGCAATTACTTGTAGTTCTATAGTGGAACCACTAGAGGGAAACATCAACACAGGGGAAAAGAATCTTCAAACTGGGAGAAATGTCGAAAATTAAGTTACATATTTAAAGGATTTTCGGTTTTCTAATCACTATTGTATAATCTTATTGAATGGAAAGGCATACAATTTGCACGTTTCACATTTCCTTTATGAGTTCATGCAAAATTGTTAGGTGTGACGCAGGCTGGCATTCACTGGCCTTTGCAATGCGCCCGTTGCATGGGTCCCTGCAGTAGGGACCCGTTGTGCGAGACACTGGCCGTCCTGCGCTGTGCCTGCAGCCAGGGCTATGCAGAGAAAGCTATGTATAGAAACCTGCAGTCTGCTGTGCATTAAGCCACAGCCAAAACCCAAAGAGCATTTTACCCATCATCGCAGTATCTGATGGTGCATTACTAAAAGCAGCCTGCGTTTAATAAACAGCCTGAAAACAATTAAATAAGGTGGTCTGATAATGAGGGTCTCATCTACTTGACTTAGTGATAATAGCAAAGCTGAAGCTATACAGTTTAAAATAAGATTTTAAAATTAACGTAAGCCATATTTTATTTGTTCTGCCTGATGGTTTCTGTTAGCCCTCATGATAAGTATGGGGTGCTATTTAAAAATTGAATTACAAAGCTCAGAACATGAGGCAGGGGGTCACCCTGCCTGGGATGGCAGTCAGCATTAGCTATAAGTTATATGTTATACGGGCCAAATGGATCTGTTTGTTTTTCCAGTTGAATTGAACAGGTTATAGGTTACATTACATTACATAGGTTACATTAAAGGTGGGAAAAGTTTTGAAATGACTTATCATGGTCTCATTTTTGGCATTTTAACAGGGGTGTATATACTTCTTATATCCACTGCAAAGTTTCCCCTCCACAAGAGCCAGAATAGATGCAGGATTTCAGTTTTAATAAACATTTACTGTACTAATAGGCCTCGGTTTTCCTTTCTGGCGACATCGGGATATTTCCGTTACTCTTGCCATTTTCTTGCCCTCTCATTGGTTGCCGTAGCGGCTGCATGTGGTCACAGCCTCCAGCTGCCTTCAGCTTCACACGAAACCTTCTTCCCACCGGCGTGCGGCTGCCGCCTCGCGGCCCAGTTCCTCTCTCTCTATTGGCTGCCTAACGTCGGCCTCAAGCGCAGCGCTCCTCTGCAGAGAGCCGTCCTCGCCACCGCACCCGGAATTCAGGGCAGAGAAGGGGGCGAAGTGGAAATGGCGCCTCCCGTTCACTTATAGATTTCACAGGGGCGTCGCCGTTCACCACCGCGGCGTTTCCATGGCGTTAACGTGCTGCGCTCGGCATACTTTCCAGCATGCTGTCATTGACGGCGCTCCGCAGCAGCTGGGCTTGTGTTAGACAAAGGAGGGAACGCCCCCGCGGGCTGGACCAGGAGCGCTTTGGGGTGGGAACTGAAGGCAGGACTGACCCTTAGGGGGGCTCAGCTCCCTAAAGAAATACAGGACACCACAATTCCCCACCCCACTGTATCCCCCACGATTATATTTACTGGGGGGGCCTAAATATGGTGTAGCGCCCCCTATAGTTACAATAGCACACATCTGGTTGGCGCGAGCCTCTGTATTTACTGATGGTGAACCAGAAGATGCCCAGGTAGGTGACCATGTATGGTCAGATGATCCAGTGTGGTTTTCTATGGTGTAATGTGTCATTGGAGTTCGGTCTAGACATGGCGAAGTAGTCGCTCTTAGAGAGGAGAAAACCGGAAACCCGGTGTAGCTCTGCACTGTGGTCCTGTCATATACAAATACCGGTGACAGATTGTTATGAGCCTATCCTAAAAACGAAATGCTGCAGAATTCTGTAAATGTTTATGCATATGTTAAGACAAAATCGATGCTGGCCCAAATGAAACTCGACACACGCTTTTTTCATTAGCGATGTGCATAAATGTGCATAAAATGAACCAAAAGTATTGAGGATAAATTGTTTCCTTTGAGCTCATGAACAAACTCTTGATCTTTGACCTCTGCATCTGGGCTAATGGTTCCAACACACAAGGTTCGCTAAATGAATCCAACAATTAAAATCTATAAACCTGTACCTTTTAAGTGTTAAATAAATACTCACTAATGATCTTCTTGAGATTTGGGGCATATTCCAAGGAAAACCGACTGCTTGACTCATGTTGGGCTGGGCTCATGCTCCTCCTGGACTAGTTACAGATTTGTGAGCGGAGGCCCATCTCTCATGTGCTTTGCATGGGCTGTGAGCATAAACACGAAACAGCAGCATTTTCGGGTTCAGGGACTGTTTTTCAGGATCTGCGCTGCAAGTATGGAAAAGCTCACGCCCCAGATATGAAAGGTGCTTCATCTCTGTTCTGCCCCATGAAATCACCCGTTTGTGTGCTCTGATTGGGTCTGAGAACTCCTTTAGAAGATAATTAAATCTCTCTTGGTATTTGTTCATGATTATAATAATTATAACACTCTGTAGTGTCATCCACCCGCCCAAGTGTCTGCAGTAATCACTAGTCGCTGTTGCTAGCTCTGAAATGCTGTTCGTGTTTATTATGTGTGCAGGTTGAATTAAAGAGTGAGTCAGTAACAATGATTGATAAACCTGCCTGGCCTTAAAAATGGAAAAAAAGTGTTTTGCTGGATGACAATCTATAGCTGTCTGGATTTTGCTAGCTATACATATATATATCCGGTCTTAACCTGTCTGGGTATCAGGACAAGGCCTTCAGCAGCCAGTAAGAATGATCTGAGTGTATGTGCATTGCCACACTCGTGGAGCAAGTCTGGCTGGGAATATTTAGCCATTACACATGTCCTGCCTGGGGATGATCATTAGGGTGCATCTGTCTGCAGAGGTTAGGGGCTGCTAATGAGGAAACCTAGCTGGCTTCCTGTACCAGAGGCCTTGGTCGGCTCAGGTTCCATGCCTGTGGATCTACGCCTAGGCCGTATTTGCCAGGGAAGGCCGGAGCCACAGGGCCACCGGGCCTCTGTTTGGTTTCACCCGACACTAATCAAAAGTTGCCAGATGGAATCGCAGAGAGAGAGAAAGAAACAGTTCTGCAATCATTTGAAAGACATGAAAATAGCCCCTTGATGAGGTGATCAAGCTGAAATTTGGGGCTTATTTGAAATCTGGTGATTCAGGATGGGCTGAAGTTGAGTAAGAGCCTGGGTAACATAAGGTCAAAATGGCAGGGAAACTGAAAAAGTAATTAACCCATCAGTAGAGTTCAGTTTCTTGCAGAGTCCCATGCAGCTGTTTCGCCAGAGCTGCTTCAGCGGCTGGAGTAAACATTCGATTCACTGGGCGTTGAGGCGTTGAAAGACACAAGCTAACCTGAGCTGACCTCTGGGGCTCTTAAATCCAAAATGCTCAGCAGGACAAATGATGATAATTCCCATGATTCCCCAGAGAGACGTGCTTATCAGACAGCGATACACATAAAACCCCAAAAGGCAAAAATGTGAAGAGCAGCCCAGCTGGAGCCCACGTCATGCCAAGCAAAGGGTGGGGGTGTCCCATCCCTGCAGGAGAGCAGGAAGGGCGCAGAAAGTCCAGGGTGGGGCAGGAATTGGGAATGTTCGGCATGGGGTGAAGTGCTTACCAGGGAAGCTCATCCATGCATCCAAATGCAATGAAGGGAGAAGAAGCAAGAACAGACAGAGTATCTGGGATAGTTTGTAAGATGGCATTCGAAAGACGTACAATCAGTGCCGCCACACTGGGGGGTGATTACTTCCCCCCCCCCCCCAAACCATCACCACCCAACCACTATATCAACACCTTTTACAGCTCCTCCCCCCCACTGCGCCGACCCTAAGTACAATGAAGCAATCAAAATTTGCAAAGCACTGAGCGGGGCGCTTATAATGAACATGGCCGTTGGAATAGCATGGAACAGCATGGCGGCAGGAGCAGCGTGACGTTAGCTGCAAGGTTTCCATGCGCACTTACCTCGTCACCCTGGGAGGGGATAGTCTGTCATCGCCAGATCTGCTCCACAAGTGACGCCTCACTTTTTCCTGCGAGTCCTGGGTACTGATTACTTCATTGGGCCCAGAACGTTTCTCATACCGGTTATCTCATTACAAGTGAAGCCACAACGAGACATCAGGAACCTCTTCTGTGTCATAGGCATGTCTGAGCAAATATAGTTGATATAAACATTGATTAAAACGTTTATATAAAAGTAAGAACAACCCAGATCGCACAGTAGGTAGAGTGGGCAATAATGACACGCGGATCTAGTAAAAACCTTTAGCAGACTTTTGGATGTAGTCCTTCCACAGTCCATTGTTGCTAAAGAATAAGTCTTTTTCTTGGATGTTTAGATATTTTCCACTGAATTATCAGTTGGCTTATCCTCAGGCTGAGCTCATTGGCAGTGTGTTAACTACAGTCATGAATTTTCTTTTCTTCAGTCTTGGCAGTGGCCTCAGCTGTGAGCCATCGTGACTTATCCACGCTGTCCTCGGATGCCCAAGCTGTTGACAACATGTGCACACACCCTTCCTCTGGAGCCCTTGCAACCTTAGTGTGCCAACTGCTCAGCCGTTAGGGTTTTGAGGGGCATCCTACCTTTCATTTGCTAGAATTACAAAAATCAGAGTCATCATTATTTCCCAGAATGCAAGGGTGCAGGTAACAGCAGCTGAGGCTTCTAGCCTTCATTTGCTATGGACCCTTGAGCATTTGTTATGAGCAGATGTTGTCCAAATTTCACACAGCTGGTATTTTGTAAACTTGATTTGCATTAGCAAGGCCATAAGATTCAGTGTTTCACTTGTTTTTGTTTTAACTTTTATTATCCATCCAACCATTTTGCATAACAATACATCTAAAGCAGAATTAGTTCATGTTTGTTATCACCATCGTTATCATCATCATCATCATAATTATTATTATTATTATATATATGATCAGTGGTGTAGTCTACTTTTTTCCAGTGGGTATACGGCGTATACCCGCGTATCACGTAGACTACACCACTGGTTTAGGGTAAAGGTGGGGCTAGGTGCTAAAGTATAAATATAAATTAAAGTATACATTTAATATCAAATGAATCTGGTTATCCGTGAGTGGATCACGGCTGATGCCTGTCA
>JAODKN010000001.1:36357058-36370379 GCA_026774425.1 Petrocephalus zakoni
GAGGGTATACGGAAATTACAGATGTTTTCCAGTGGGTATACGGCGTATACCCGCGTATCACGTAGACTACACCACTGTATATGATTTATTATTACAGAGAGTTCTCCACATCCACTCTGTAATCATCGATGCTCTTCCTCCATTCCCATTTGTCGGAAACCCACCCATGTGATCCCCTTGCAATTGGCTGGGTATGAATGATCTCTGGCCACTCAACTTTGAAGGCAGTCATGTAACTTTGAAGAAGACCTGGACCGGGCTGCTCTTTTAACTACTTCATTTCTATAGGCAAAACCTTAATCCCAGCTATGACAACCTTAACCCCTATCCAGCCATAACCTTAACCATAAATAACCAAACAAAATACAAGACTGTAGGCATTTTACTTTTTCGACTGCAGTCAGTTTTCAATTCAATTCAATTTCAAAATAAATGTCAAAATAACAGGTTTTTACAACATTGTGAAGATATTTGTGAATGGTGGCCAGAACCCAGAAAGCCCAGAAGAAACCCATACAACACAGGGAGATCTTCACACATGTATACACTCAGCCTAGATGTGCAGAGGTACACTGGTTCCTATCCCAAGGACGGCAGTGCTTCACCCTTGAGCAAGACCCTTAATCTCCTTTTGTTCCAGGGACTGACTAGCCTTGCCTTCTCAAAATGTGTGTTTCTTTGAATAAAAGCATCTGTTGAATAAACTAACTGTAATTAAACGCTGTACGTTTTCCCCCATTTGCCCCTGATCTCCCCCATTTGCATGACCTTTTTTCGCCTTTAGACATCAGCCATGCCCTCCTTCACTACTGCGGGGCAGGAAATATACACTGGCCATCAGTATCTTGCAGACCCAGTCGACTGGCTTGACACTGCGGGCACATGCATGTTTGTACAACTGTAGCCCTGCAGGATTCAAGAGCAAGTCTCTGGAATTAATTCCCAATATTCGAAACAGAATCGGAAATGCTGCTGTCTCAGAGTGCATTCCCACCGCTATGCACAGGGACCCTTTATCCTCTGTCACTGTCCTTTGTAGTCACTCTTATTCCTGGTGTGAAACATATGATTCTTTGTAGAACAGATCAGGGGCTGCTGGTACGCACTTCATCTTTTTCCTACTTTTTTCTTGGCCTGTCATTTGGTTAGAATAAACTCTCAGTGGTGAAGAGGATGAGAGTTTGTCAGGGGAAACTAATGATTCAGAGCAGATGAATTTGACAAGTCTGTGCAGGGAAGAAGAGCAGTTACAAAATTCCCAGAGTAAGTCTCACCGCGGCCTGTGAACGGCAAGAGCCACATTCCAGGGCATTCCTCAGTGAGCCGGTTGGAGTGATGCCGTTCAATGTGGAATTCTTTTTGCGAAAGCTATCAGGAGCTTTAAGAAGACGACAGAGTTAGCAGTACTTCCTCTCTCTCTCTCTCTCTCTCTCTCTCTCCCTTTCTGTCTCTCTCTCTCCCTCTGGAAACTGAATTTCTTAAGTAACGTACCAAACTGCTCTTTCTGTTGTTGAACCATATGTCTACAAAACAAGGCACCAAATCAATTTGAGGAGAGCATTTTTTTCAGGTGTCTGTCAAGCATAATATAATAAACTTTATAAGGGCATGGAGAACAACAGAAAGTATTTATAGGTACTATCAGCAGATTTTAACTCCACACATAAACATTACATTTTAGAACACAGAGGAATTAATCTGCTAAGCATATGGTTCCCATTGCGTGGTTGTACTAGAGGGATTACATCTTGAATTGATAGAGGAATTAGTGTATATGATGGCCCTTACGTAATTGGATGGTATGACAGTAATTTAATCGTGAAGTAGCCCTTGCAAAACATCAATAAGCTAAAGGGTAATGCATAATGTGAATCCCAGTCATGGTGCTGAAGACAGTCACATCTAGGGATGCTCACTTCCTGTAAGCTGGCAGGACTGTGCCATTGAGCTGAACCAAGTCACGGCTCCTCAAAAAAAGGGGGCATAAAGATAACAGTAGAAAGCTAATAATCTTGTCAAATCCATTTGTGATGTCATTAAGTCTAAGAACCAAAAGCTGTAATTGGGAGTAATTTAATATGTAGTAATAAATAAAACACATTTGATGCACATTTCGCAAGCATAAAACTCATGTCCCTTTTGATGACATTAACTCTGTCAAGGTGATGTAATCTCCCAAAAGCCAAAATTACTTTTTAAGTGCTTTTTAAGTGCTATGAACTGTTTCCTGTATCCTACTGTAATGTGTGGAATTTTTTCAAATTTCTATTCTATAGCCATAATTCTATCGGAGGAAGACCACCCAAAGATGTTTGCTCATGACTTGCATAGCCAGGGCGACCCAGTTGCCTGTAGTGGTTCCCTCCCCTTCTGGTTCAAACAGGTCTTCAGCTGGAAAAACAAGGCCTCCTTGACCAGTTATGGCCACCCGTAAAATGCTTGGCCCTTTGCCGGGTGCTGACACAACTGAATGATAGCCAGTTAAATCAGTAATAAAGTACGTATTAATTGTACACTTTATGAATTAGCATGACATCAACCTCCAGTGAATTGCTGGCTTTGGATTTTCACGCCACCATTGACTTTGTGTAGTAAAAGGGCTTTTTGTATTTTACCCTTCTTATGACTTTATCCATCAATATCTCCACTCTTAGATAAAGACTCCTGTCTTTTAGCTTAAACAAGACAAAAAACTCAGTACTCAAAACTTAATTCTAAGAGAATGTAACTCAATTCAGGCAATTCCAGCAATGATAACATGATTTCTTGTGTGAATTACATCTCACAGCAACAAAATGATGTCATTTTTAAGCATCTACACATTTATTAATATAAATGAAATTGTGTGCAGTTTTCCCTATTTACAGCTAATTAATCCATCTTTTTTTGTAACTTCCTTGAAGCACCTTTCCTTCTTTCACTGGACTTCCTCCTGCCTGCATTTTTAGGTAGAGCATTCCTCACCTTGGCCCTCGTGTGCAAACCTGTAGTGCAGAGGCACCAAATGGCACGAGCGAAGGAGGTAGGCGTTTCCATAGTCGACGAGGGGGAGTGATCTCCTGGCGGGGGCCGAAATAACATCTTCACAAGAGTGTGAAAGATAAACTTTCCTGAAGTGAGGCTGACTTATTTCTCGGTCTTGGGAGACAGTCAAGGACAAAGGGCAACCATGGGGAAGCAGGTAGGAGGCAAAGAAGATTTGAGTCTTGTGGCAGTCTTGTGTTGACTCTCAAAATGAAACAAAATTATTTGTTTGACTCTTTTATTATTGTTTTTCTTTTTCTGTATGAGTATCATTGTATCACTATCGTTGTGAGTATAAACAAGTATCATTGTGAATATGAATAAGTATTATTGGGAGTATTGCTTCTTTCATTGAACTGCTTGTGAGATGAACCTGAAATTAACTTTAGCCTTATAAGGATTCAGCAATCCTTATGGTTACATTTTGTAAGTATAATACCCAGTAGAAAACGCAAGCCCTGTTTTGGCAGCAAATTGTTTAATTTTTTCAGTTTCTTTATCAGTAGAACAGAATCTGTCCCTAGACACAAATTGTACAATACTAAAAGCTGATGAAAATGGTATAGGGTCAGTCCCAAAGAGCTGCTATGATACTTTTTATGCCTGGTATTTATCCAAAAGATAATGACACTATGAATTACGCCAATTCCATTTGCTAATGTAACTGAATTATGAGTGTGAAGCAGGTTGCATTTGCTAGAAAAGTTAGAGCTTCTACGCACTGATCTGTTCTTGTTGCTTTCTGGCTTCCCTAGTTTATGTTAGACAGCAAAACAGCGGTTTGATAAGTAGCTGTACTTGGCTTCCCAATGCAGTCCCAAGGTTGCCCATAAAACCACTCTGTTCCCCGTGTTCTGTGTATCTGTCCTCCATCACAACGAACCAGGTTTTCGCAAGCAAATTTACACAGCAGGTCTTTTATTTTTTTCGAGTTACCATTGTGCCGGGGGACATTCACTATCAAATATTTTGTTTGGCTGATGGGTGTCAAAATGCCATGAAGAGATAAGATACTGCAACCTCCGGTGTTCCGCTAGATGTGTTTGTCCTTCCTGATGGGCTTCTGGCAACATTATTCAGCACTGAAACATCATGCGGCTCGCCCCTGACTATGACTGACATGAGCAGCACAATGAGCAAATGGGTACAATCAAATATCAGGCTGATTACCCTAGTCCATGGAAGGAAGAAGGGTTTTTTTCCAGGAACGCTCTTGTAGGAACATGCCCTACTCATCTGTTGATAGGATCATCTCAGGGTATTGGAGACAAGGGTTCCGTCTGGAGGCTCTCCTGGCACGGACACATCACATCGGTAGTGAAAGGTGAAAACACTTTGCATCCCCAAAGGTCGCCAAGGCAAGCACTTGCTTTGCATCCTTAAAGGGGTTACCAAATGTGTAGCCCAGCTGGCTAAACATTATTTTCAAGGCATCTGTCTTAGTTAACTATATATATATTAGGAATCTCATGTTCTCTCCATGTCCTCGTGAGGATTCCTCTGGGTTTTCTCCTCACAGTCTGAAAACATGTTGAGGTTAATTGGAGTTACCAAGTGGCTGGTGTGTGAGTGTGCCCTGCAACAGGTTGGCATCCCAACCTGGGTTGTTCTCTGCCATATGCTCGTAGGCTCCAGACCCCACACCAGCCTGAAACAGATAAGCCGTTACAGAAAGTAGATGGATGGATTCAAAGTAAACAGTTTAATAAATGGTCAGTTTTGTGCTGAAATCATGTTTTTTCATCAGCTTTAATGTCAATTTTCATTAGTCACTCTGGTTTCAAATGAACAAGCAAGAATGTTACTTGTAGTGATTCATTTTAAGTTGCATTTACATTATGTTACAAAAAATTCAAGTACTACTTAACCACTCAGAATGTACCCAAATCAAGTAATACTAGGGTTTTTTTACTTTATTTTGTATTGCTTTGAAGTGGTACCATGTAATGAGGACAACGGAAATGAACCTGCAACCTTTAAGATTGTGGTCATAAATAAGTATGATAACTAATAAACTGATGTACAGGGTGCTTTATTCAAGACCCCCACTCTGTACCATGGACACCCCTCCTAATTGATTCTCATTTACCACATTTCGGAAATGTGCTCTCCAAATGACCGAAGGCCTTCTTCTCATAACCTTTGGGTTAGCATGGCCTTTGCTGCTTAATTCTCAGTGATTGAAACTTAAACTCTACATGGAGACATTTCAAGCAATTTGAACAATTCAAACATTTTTCTGTCTTGCAGTCACGTGTCACTCACAGCAATTCGATCGCCCCTCAATGGCCGTAGAATATTATTGTGATGAATTGATCATAATTGTAAATATAAATATATTTCTAAATTGACAGGACTCTCAGTTTGCCTTTTGTTTCTTTTTTTAATCATCCTTTCACTGGAAAGGTCAGCATGTTTTTTAGTGTTACATACATAATAAAAGAATCTTAAGTATCCATGCAGCCACAAATACTGTATGAATAATGAATGTTGCTTGACACTTAGAGAATACTGAGGATACTTTGTATTGCCAGGAAATGAAGTTCGGAACTCAGGCATGCCAGTTATTCAAATATTGTGAGTCTTGTGAGGACTTTCTGTAAGTGAAGTGTGTTTCATCCCTTATTAATGTTCATCGAACTCTACCCTGGGATGAGGCCCATAATAATTTGTTAATGTGAATTAAATATTCCGTTCTAGAAATGGCTACTTGTAATTAATGCCTTGATGCATCTGTTCTGTTTCACTAATACTTACAGTCATTATTTTTCTCAGAGTGTAAACGAAAATGAAAAGCTATAAAATTATTCATGCATTCATGATACAGGTAGTTTTACTAAGCATGTGGTAAGGACCCCTCATGCTGTACTGTGGACGAATTTGGAAATAAAATAAAAATAGCATCCTGGATGTAGCTTCGCACCTGTGTTTCATTGCTGGTTCTGACAGACTACTGCAATATCAGCATCAACACAACCCATATGTTCTAGCATGAGCCAGAGAGGCATAGAAACAAGATAACATCTTTCCTTGTTGCTCAATACAGGCATTGTCCAATATCAGAAATCCACTGGAACCCACTGTCACATATTTCTGGATGGCTGCTTCTTTTCGTTGCAGACATATTCAATGCACTAATTTTGTAGAGTATTGTGTACAGTAGAAAGTACCAGAAAGTACACTATCTTGTGGGCAAATGAGTACATAAATGTTTTGCATTCAAATCAGAAAGCGGTCACGCTTTAACAGAGTATCCGTGGCTAAGGGAAAGATGCAGGGGAAATCTTTACAAGTCTAGACTAACTCAGGCAAAGTCATATTGTTCCAGTTACGATTTTGCACAGCATCCAGATCTTAGATATGCAGATACTGGCTGATAGTTTCTCTGTTCTAATATCTATTTCTCCACATAGTTGCCATTTAGTGGTAGCAATCATGTATAAAAAGCACATTGAATAGAACAGAAAGTGTTTCCAACTAAAATATGTTTGCCTGAATTCATTCTGCATTATGTTTATATATACAGTTCATACGTACATATATAGTGCATATATAGTGTCTGCCTGCTTTTCGCACACGCTCCCCCTCAGTGTGAAGGTTTGGTAATGCAGATAAGGCCCCGGCGTTATCTGGTATCCGATTAATCTTTGAGCTGTTTCCACTGATGTCCGATACGGAGGCGTGAACCCGTGGACAAGAATGATGACTCAAAGGAGGGAAACTGAATTGACTTGATTGTGTTTTGACAAGCCCTGGCTCACGGCGGTGGGCCGAGGAATGTGTTCAGCCAACACCGGAGCTGCAGGGCACCTTCGCCTCGAGGCCTGTCATCTGCTCAGCGGTTTTTCCAGTGGCAAGCAGAAGGGGATTTCTCATGCGGGGGATAGACATGCACTCTCTAGACTCAACGCGCTTGATTAAGCTCCCGGTGTAGGACCCAGGTGTTGCAGGGGAACTGCGTTTCCATAATTATGTATTCTTGAATGTTTGGAAACGGTTTGAATGTCTGTCCGGAGATGGTCAGGTTGAGAATGAGAATGAATCTGTCGGAATTTTACAGTGGAACCAGTGGCTAAGAATCAGGATCGGAATCTTATCTCTCACCAATCAGATTAAAGCACACTTTTGTACGTGCTTAATGAAAGGACAGAATGGGAAGAATACTACAGCATACTACTGTAGCATGTCTGCTCGGGGAATAAGCTATCAGTGTGTTTGGACACGTCTGGAGGCAAAGTGGTTACACCCCTGCCAAGAAGTCAGAAGCAGAGCTGTTGGTAATACTGTATGTGACCAACATGAGTGCTCGCAGAAAATTCTGGAATATTTTGCAGCTTGAATGTTTCACTTACAGTGTCAGTCAGCGGTAAGATCTGTCTGATTGTCTATGTACTGCAAATAGAGACTCAGGGAATATCATATCCTGTGACTGAGAGTAATAACAGCTTGTGTCATCAGATCAAAGCAAGACTCAGTTATCTTTTGATTGCCATCAGGGACTTCTACTGGTCATAGGCAGAATTCATCTGTCGATTTTGTTGTCGTTGCTTGGGTTACACTCCTACATGAGGGCTGGTTCTCATGGGAAACGCCATAACAGGTCATCGCCAGTACAAAAAAGCCTGTTTCTCATATTCTCTCTTTCTGCCTATCCAGTCAGTGTTAAAATGTAGGAACGGCGAGCACCTTTGAATTCTGCTCAACGTTCATTTTCAGATGCGACAGCTCTAGCGCTCGGCATGGCAGGTTGCCAGGAGAGCAAAGTGAGCGCTGGGGAGGAGCAGTCGCTCTGACAATACGCCTTCCTCTGAACAAAGGCGCGAAAGCCTCCATTCTTTGAATGGAGGATCAAATATTAAAAAGCATCAGAATGATGGGCAAAAGCCATCTGCTCTTTGTAATTAGCTTTGCTGTGTGGTGGTGGATGAGATCTGGGTCAGCCAAGGCTATCTCTTTTGGCAGGTGCTCCAGGGTCCTCTACCAGTGCTCTCAGGCCCCCGCTGGGTGATGGGTGCCAGCTGCGAGCAATGTGAAGCTTCTCCAGCAAGCACTGGCTTTTCTCTCTCAGTGCCAACTGACCTGTAGCCTGGCAGAGCAGCCGAGCTTGGCTGGGAAGATACTTTCAGAGGAGTGCATACTTACCATTAGGCCGTGGAGGGGAATCATGGACTAAACAAGTAAACTGAGGGCAGACACTGAGGCCTAATGTCAACAACCAGTCAACTGCAACTTGTCAGAAATGGTTTATTATTTATTTATCCATATATTCATTTATTTATTACATTTCTGTGTTGTTCAATCCATCTTTCAGTCCTTCCATTTATCTAGTACAGGGCCATGGTGAGTCTGGAGTCTATCCCAGGAAGCAGAAGGTGGGAGACACCCTGGATTGGATGCCAGTCCATAACAGGGCATTATTTTATATAATTCATGCAGTATACATCACAAAAATGTTGGAATTGTAGTCACCTGGTTTTCATATCATGTTTTAATAGTGTCCTGCTTAAGTTAGTAGCATTACACCATGACGCAATTGTATTCAGTAGTTGTCACTGAAAATCAGTGCTCAGTAATCTAATAAGAAACTATTTATCACAGGGTATGATTTCTGTTCAGACATGGTGATGTCTCAGTGCATGAGTACATGGAAACTTTCAACAAAAACTAATTTCAAATTTATATGCATATTAACCAGTAGACATGCCAGTGCTGAATGTTTACCTCAAATATCAACATTGTGACTGCAAGCCATCAAAACATGAGGTACACGATTAATTTAAGTGTCCACTTTGCTGCTCTAGTTTGGATAAACGCAGTGACGTTTATTTGTAGAGGTGATGAAGTTCATACTTGTCCAGTATAATACTGTACCTCCAAATTCTATTAGGAACTTCAAATAGTAAATAAGCCCAAAAAACAAATATAAATCTTCAGAAGGACCCTGGCGTTTCTCAGCATTGCTCTGCTCACCGTGATGAGTATAGTTTTTAACAAAGGTTATTTTGTACTACAAACTTGTGTTGTTGTAGCTCACATGACAATTAAGGTGAAGTTTAATGAAGGCGACTAGGTCATATTGATTTTACAGATCTATGTGCTGGCTGGAAGATTTATTCTGTGGATTGTTGCTTTGTCGGTGTGCAAGCTGGTAAGCGTGTAATGAAAGCTGACCCGAATTTACTGACCCTTTTCCTCACATATAATAGTTTAGCTGTTTTTTCTTTTTGTCCAGCACAACTTCTTGAAACTTCTGCTTACATAGTAGGATATTTCAGTCCTGTAATTCTAGGACCTCTCAGGTTGTTCTTCGGAATTACTTGCTCACATACATTATTTATTACATTTATATTTACATTTAGATGAAATCTTGAATTTTTAGTTCTGAATCAATTCTGAATCAAATGATTACATTTCTTTGCATAATGCTGTCATGTCGTGCCCTGTCTGACCCTCCTGTTTCTCCCTTGATGTGGCCCTAACGAGCCGTGCCTGCTAATCATTTTTCTCAACTCTCGCTCCACTCCTTCTCTGATTCACACCAGCTGCCTCTCGTTTGATCCCTTATTGTTATCCCTTGTATAAAAGTTCCCGGTCTTGCGCTCCCTAGTTCTATCATCTCCCAGTCTTTCCTGCCTTCCCCTCTCCTTTATGATTCTGTCCGCCCTGCAGCACAACAAATTCATTCATCCATTCTTTGGATTCCCTCTCTAATGGTTACACTTTACAAATAACAAGACCCTAAAGAAAACTACATTTCAATAAAATTACATATAACTCTCAATCTATGTTACTCACATTAAAGGTATGCATTACTCTCAAACTACATTCACACAAAAGGTATACATTAATCTCCAATCAGCTGACGCCAAAGATGCAGTTCAACTGAATATTTATCTAAGGAATAGCAATTTGATGATAAGGATTACATAAACAATGTTAACTTTATTTTGGACTTATATTATATTTTAGTCACCAGCCAAAAGGAAACGTGTCATAATGTGACACAGCAGTGGAAACCCAGTGTTACTCAGCTCAAATTAAACCTTTCTACATGGACTTCAAAGCCAGAGAACCTACTTGAGCAAGAAAAGTTACATAACAGGATCTTACATTCAGCCTTTCTGTATCAACTGAGCAGAGATGACAAATCTTTTCATCTCTAATAGTTACATTACAGCTTGCAGAAACAATAGGTGACAGATGGAGAATACAGAACTTAAGAATTTCACTGACAAGCCGTGGACAATCTCTTGGTGGTGGCGTTCGGCTCGGTCGGTTTAGATGCTGTGCTTGTGATTTGGGGGTTGCTGGTTTAAATTCCTGGGTCTGCAGACAGATTTCACTGTTGAGCCTCTGAGCATGACCCTCATTGACTGACCCTGCCTTCTCACAATGTATGTTGCTTTGATAAAAGCATCTTTCCAGGAAATGAATGTAAGGTTTCTTGTAAGGTGGAATTAAGGGATGCTCTGGGATAAATGGAGTTATGTTGTCTCGCTGTGGCCTCCCACCCCCGATAATGCGCATTTGAATGCCACCCCCGCTCTGTATGTGTGTCTGTGTGGTTCCCCTGGTTCCTCCCACATTCCTGATACATGTTGTTCCAAGCCACAGGAGTCTCTGAATCGCCTGTACTGTGTGAAAGATGGCATGTTGTGGGGTCCTGCTTAGTCTCCGCCCCTTCCCGCCCCCTGGCTGCCTGGGATTGGCTCCAGACCATCATAACCCCACTTTATAAGCATGGATGAACACGAAATAGAATGGATGACTGTGAAGTGAGCTAGTATGGCATTAGGGAGCAATTAAAACACAAACCCATATATACTTACATGTGCTAATACAGTATAGCAATTTATCACTGGTTTAATTCATGATCCATTTAACCATGAGATTATTCAAGCCGACTGGAAAAGTTTTTTTTGCAGTAATTTTTTGTATGCAGCCATATAAATATTAGCTAATCATGTAGACATTGTGAATGCTAGATACGTGTTTTATGGTTCAGGGATGTGTAAAGGGTTATAGAAATTGGCAGGCAAACATTCATGACTGGGGAGCTTGTGGTCTCCCTATTAGTATTGTAGGTAATGTCCCTTTTCATCATGTGGGGGACTGGGGTTTGATACCCTGATAGGGAGAGAGGCGTACCGTTACATACATGTAATAGGGGTGCTGTCTGACCCAGTGGGTTGGGGTGGTGTTTGTGATTAGAAAGTCACTGGCTGATTTTATGATGACTCTGGAGCAAGGCCCATATTTACCATTATCCCAGGAAGTGTCTGACCCTGTCTTCTCAAGAAAAAATTAATCAATAAATACATAAATACGTAAATATAAATACATAAATAAATAAATTAGGCCTGTCAAAATTGACGCGTTAACGCGGATTAATGCACTTCAGGGATTTTGAGTCATTCTGCGCTGCAGATGGGTTAAATGCTTTAATATTTTTAATCAGATTAATCACGATGCTGGATTAATCCGCGTTAACGCGTCAATTTTGGCAGCCCTAAAATATATAAATAAATACAACTAATAAATACTGCTAAATAAATACAATATACATGTCAATATGTCCAGTGTGCTTCTTTGGTGACATGAAGGAGATCTGTCTGGCCTGAGCCTAGCTCGTCACTCCTGCCATGTCACTGGAGGCCTGTGGGATGTGAATGAGCAGACTGTCTAGGGCCTTGCTTCCACTGCGTTATGGCAAAGCTGCCATATTTATTGACCACAGAGTCCAGGCAAACCTTAGAGGAGCCTGGCGTTCCCTGTATCCGGGGCCTCTGCGAATGAAGGTGATCTGGTACTTTGCTGGTATTTGTAGTTATAAGAGTTATAACAGTGACTTCGCTCACCAAGATTCTACAGGGGAAGAAAACAAATTCCATGTATCTGTATTTTGTTGGTATTTCGTGTATTATTTTTATAGTTCTATATAGTTATGTACCATATATGCTCCAATAGAGGCCCCCGGTGTTTATTTGCAAAACTAGCCTCAGCTCCCGGGGCTTAATAGAGACCCGCTGCTATTAGAGACCCGCTGCTATTAGAGACCGGCCATTATTAACAAAAACTTTCAGCACACAATATTTTTTTGTGCGTGTCGGTACAGGTAGATGCAAAAAATATCGGCTAATATTACAGACAGCTACTTTATTTGAATTTCACATGCTGCATAAGACTGTTAAAGATAAATGCCAATGTCTTTCTGTACCTTTTGCTGATATTTGTCGTCCGAAACTGCTATATCCATATTTCTTATATATGCAACATGCTGACATGCTCATGTATTACACACGCCTATAAAGATACAGACGCTTACTATGTACATTAGTAGGCAAATATCAAAGACCTGGCTACTGTTTGAGACTGGCTACAATTTGGCCGTGTCCCCTCTAAAGACCGGTGACAATAAGAGACTCTGCGTTTATTGGACCATATATGGTATTTGTATATATGGCCATTTGTGACTCTTTGGCTGTGTGTGATTATTTCATGCTGACTGTCTATGATCACACATGATCCAGTGCAGTTGCAGTTGCACCTGCCTCTCCATGCACACTGCCCACGAAAGATCTCATGTTCAGCCTTCCAGAGGAAGCGTACTGTGGCTCCCAATCCCGAGATAGAGCTGCCCAGCACAAGCCCCGAAATTCCAGGACCGCATCCCAGTTCATCAGATTTTTTGAGTGTGAGACATTTTTATAGCCACTAACCTTGTGTGATGTCTGATAGGCCCTCTGATAGGCCCTCTGATAGGTCCTCTGATAGGCCCTCAAAGGCTGGCAGGACAGAGACAGCACCATAGGCAAGGGTGTGGCTCCCATGTACAAGCCATACTCTTACGTATGACGCTCTTTGGAGGAGTGCTCATTTTTTACAGCGGGACATACATATAAAAATACCCCCCGAATTTGCTGTGAGATTTCAGAGGAAAGCCTTTAAATGTCAAGGCTTGTAAATAATGTGCTTAGGGAACAGAACAGATTGTGTATTGGCCATCACCAGCACCCCCACCTGCACATCACATGGGGTGGGGGGGTTCTCTGTCAGCTTGATGATGATTTTTACGCCCTTGTACCCGAAGCCAAAAAAGTACCAAGGCATTTATCCACCAATGTAATTCTGATTAATTCTTTGCATTTAGCTGCATTAGCTGATATAAATCTTACTCTTATTGTGCTTTCTGCAAAGCTGTTTGATGTGTGCCTGAAGCAGTTTGCTGAGATGTACCCACTACTTGCTCGATGGGGTGGCCTCTAGAAGGACTTGTGAGGCTATTAAAGTTATACTG
>JAODKN010000001.1:36392110-36432709 GCA_026774425.1 Petrocephalus zakoni
GGACCAGCCCATCGCAGGGCACACACACTCACACCTATGGGCACAAGGCGGGGAACAACCCAGGATGGGGGACCAGCCCATCGCAGGGCACATACACTCACAACTATGGGCACAAGGCAGGGAACAACCCAAGATGGGGGACCAGCCCATCGCAGGGCACACACACTCACACCTATGGGCAATTCAGTAACTCCAATCGGCCTCAGCGTGTTTTTGAACTGTGGGGGGAAACCAGAGTACCCAGAGGAAACCCCACAACAACACAGGGAGAACATGCAAACTCCACACACATGGAACCTGAGCAATGACTTGAACGCTGGTCCTAAAGGTGTGAGGCAACAGTGCTAACCACTGCACCACCATGCCACCCCTAAGTGGTGTTTCTCTGATTTTAAATAATAATTATTTTATTATTTATTTTTTCACTAGCTCATAATCTTGTCACTCATCAAAAATCAAACATTGGCATTTATATCACAGCGATGAGGGGTGCATGACTCTCCATCGAGTCCCAATACTGAACCCCAAAAGCACGGTTCATCTTCCAGGTCATGGGTCTGGCCCAGAGACACGCGAGGAACGTTCTCCTGATTAAGCCCTAGCTCAGGGAAAGTGTGCCACCCCTCTCGTCGTTCATCTGCAGGAGGATCAGCTGTAACTCACCGCTCCCCGTAATGAGGTCATGCCCACTGAAAAAAAAAAATCAGAATCTCTCGCTTCCTCATGAGGTGGTGGATGTGGACTCTGGTTTCCTTCCTCTTTTCTACAAACCTGGGCCAAAAAAATCAGCCACTGACCGGGGGAACGTCCGTCACTTTCCACATGAATATTAATAACCCTGCCTAATGATGGGAAGAGTGTGGAATTCGCGGCAATTAACTGCAAATTAATAGTTAAGCTGATCATAATTAGCAATTAATCTCAACAGAGTTTAATATTCCTGTTCTTCTCCTGGTGATTCAACAATGGAGGGATTTAAGTGTAGATTTCGGCATGTCCAGTATCTTGTTACTCCAGATGAAGTACCTCTGGATGACTTTGGGACTCGAGACCCTGTTGGCTCCCAGACAGCACATTCCTGAGCGTCCATTTCCTGTCTCACCAGGAGGGGCAGTGCCGCGCAGCCTGACATGTTACACTCTCCTAGCAGCTTCTCAGTTGCCCCAACCTGTTGGATGAATTTCCAGGCATATGGTAACCTTGACTCTCTTTCTCATTCTCTGGGTCCCTCCGCTCTGACGGTGATCTTCTGTGGAAGATTATCTGGGCTTCCAGCTATTGCTTGGACCACTAACCACTAAGGGTTCCAATTCTGGGTTGAGTACCTTGGTGGACTGACTGGCAGCCACATTTCAGTGCCCGTGAGGGCCGCTCACACCCCCACCTTAATACACAGGTGTGCAGAACAGAACACGATGCACAGCTGCACGTTTTTTTAAGATAACGCACCAATTATTTTGCAAAAAAACATTGGCAAATGTGTATTTCCTTTATTTGCCTTTATTTAAAAAATGATTTAATTAAGTTCCCACATTGTTTCACGTGCAGCCACAGTAATCATATCTAATCATGAGTTTGGTGTGATGCTGTCTTGCAGGATTTGACTAAATGTATCATGTGGGAGTGTCAAGTGTGGAAAGTAGGGAAAAAACTAAATTTTGTGAAAAGCAATGAGCACCCGGGGGGCAGCTGCTAACATTGTATTAGATAGTAAATTATGAGGGATGCATAGAAAATTCAATTTTTAGGAGTCACATGACTACTCAGTATCTTAAAAAATACTTTTTTTCTGAGGAATACTGGTAATTTGAGGAGTAGAAGAAACCATGGAACAGAGGAACATCCCATCCCACACACACACACAGACGCTGATATTCCATCGCAAGCTTCTAATAAAAACAACGACACTACAGAAAAGCCTGCCTGCTTCCCCCTGCACAAAAAAAATGGTGACAAGTTCCCTTCCCACAGATGGCAATAACAGCAAATGCCCGCCTGCAGATGTAGGTCAGGCTGGGGATTGAGCTAAAAATCGCTGTGGGATGAGGTGGCGTAGGCCTGGGGGATTATGGCCCCCTAATCGGCAGTCTCGCGTATGTGTAAGGGGGGCTGGTGCGGATGCAGACTGCGAATGACCAATTCGTCAAAGCCACTCTCAGAAGATGGGATTACAGATAAAAAGGATGGGCATCAATCTGTAAAAGTAAAAAAAAAAAACAATAAAAACAGCGACAGGGAGCATGCCCATACCTACTAAAGCACAGCGACAGGGTGCATGCCCACACCTACTAAAGCACAGCGACAGGGAGCATGCCCATACCTACTAAAGCACAGAGACAGGGAGCATGCCCATACCTACTAAAGCACAGCGACAGGGTGCATGCCCATACCTACTAATGCACAGCGACAGGGAGCATGCCCATACCTACTAATGCACAGAGACAGGGAGCATGCCCATACCTACTAAAGCACAGCGACAGGGAGCATGCCCATACCTACTAAAGCACAGTGACAGCGAGCATGCCCATACCTACTAAAGCACAGCGACAGGGAGCATGCCCATACCTACTAAAGTGCCACTGTTATATTTTTAACTTGAAATATTACTACTACAGAGGCTCGATGGACGTTACTGCATGAGGTACTGAAGCACTTAACCAATGTTCGCTTAATTTATTATGAGCAAAAGAGAGGATGTGCAATAAAGCTTGGCAATGAGGTAGGGAAAGGGTAGCCACTTTGCTGAGACATCCATCTCAGAGGGTGGGTAGCCAGAGCCAAATTCGAGGAAATCAAAATGTCCAATCACCATACAGCGTTCGGGAAGAATTCCCCTGTAAAAAGCTTGCAGTTTTAAAGAACACTGGCTGACAGTAAGATTGCAGGAGAAAAGGCTATTATAACTTTAATTGAACACTCAAATTTTCACCCGGCTTTTGCTCAAGTAACCAACTGATGCTGACTGACGCTCTCAAAGTGCTAATGATCATAATGAAATTGTCTAGATGCTTAATCAGATTCAGAGAAGGTTGACATCATTTTCAGTGTACATCTGCAGATGGAGCAGCACAGCTGCATTGTGTAGCGGGACGCCCAGTACGTGCTGTTTTTCGTATAAAAACCAGTGACCTACTTCTGAAGTTCTGTACAGATGTTCCTGAAAGGCAGTACCCCCCCTCCCCACACACACACACAGACACACTAACACAGGCCATTTTTGATCCTTTTAATCCTTTATTTTATTTTATTTTATTTTATTTCATTTTCAGAAAGTGAGGGTAAGCATCAAGATATGTGGGCCAGTTAGTAAAAATGCATTTTGGAAATATCACAGCGGCTCCGAAATGGATAGTTAGGGAAGTCTGACTAGTTCGTTCATAAACTCCTTGTCCGTATCCAAGGGTGAGAGGCTGGCTTGTCAAAAATTTAGCAAGTGCAACAAGAAATAGCGACAGAAACCCTAATGATAATGAATTAAAATGAAACTGTTACGGCCAAATTACTCAGATTTCCCACATCACTTGTCTCTCCAGGGCATGTTTGTCTCAGATATGATTTTGCAATTTCTAGCACACTGGGCAAACTGAGACGTTAAAGAAACAATCCATTTACCCAAAATCCAGTCTTAATTTTGGAGGAAAAATCATTCTGGGAAGGTGTGAAGTCGTCCAGACGGTGCCAGGGGCTGTTGGAGGGAGATTGATGCGATGTTCTGCAGTTAGCTTTTGTACACTGCTGATCAAAGGGCATCAGTAGGAGACCATAAACCTCTGTGACCCTGAGTGTAAATAATGAGAGGAGAGTGAGGAGAACCTGCAGGCAGCTTCTTCACCTCATGCTGTCTCCTGAGACATTTCTCTGATCTCACAGAGGGACTTTCCAGCAAGTTCTTTTACGCTCCCTCAGAGAGGTCTACTTGGGTGTCCGACCAGCTGTTTGCAGAGAGTATTCAGTAGATTTTAGGTCTGTACTGAAGCTCACGTGAACCCCCTCTCCAAGGTGAGGGCACCCTCTGCCAAGACAGGGCCACCTGTTAGATACCACACCTTCTGTCCTCCTATCAAACTGAAGGCCTGCTTATCAGATAACAAGCAGCATCAGTTCAATATTTGTATTGCACCTTCCCAGCAACATAAGCAGTAAGACTAATATTCTTGGGTGAGACTGTAAATCAGTCTGCCAAGATGATTTCCATCTGGGAATGAAATGCATTGATTTGCATTCCCAAGTCATCCACCATCGAGCATTTCTCAGAAGCATTCCTGATGTGAATATTCAAACTAGAAATGAGAATGGCAGTGACGGCGCGGGATTTTAATAGAGGTATCATTCTCCTAATAACAATCCCAAATTTCGAAGATACATGCTCTTCCCTGCTTGCATTTTTGGCTCCCCTCCTCCAGGAGTGTTGGAGGTGTGGGAAGATGTTAAAGAAGAAAAAGTCCCTGGGAGTTTTCCGCACTCCAGCGGCTGTACGGTCCTGCACATGTGGACAGCAGAGAAGTGGATCAAATAAACTGGGTTATGCTGGAATGTTGAAGTTATTTTTAAAAAAATTTAAAGCCCTCTTCACAGCGCTGAAGAGAAAACCACTGCATGAATAAATACTGGGTTTAAATACTGGGCCGTGAAGGACCAAATGGCACCTTTATCGTGTGAAAACAGGGTGGTGGTGGTGGGGGGTTCCTGGGTACCATGTCTGTGTCTGATCCAGCAGACTGATCTGGGCGGTTCCAAGTGTGGGTCAATGAGCATAGGAATGTAATAGATTTCTCATAAAATCTGCAAAAAAATCTAGTTAATAAATAGCAAATATCAGCAACTGTAATCCATCGTACAGCCGCTTATCCTGCTCAGAGTGACAGGAAGGCTTGGAGCTTATCGTGGGCAGTACAGGGGACGAAGCAGAGCTCCACCCTGGATAGGATGCTAGTCCATTACAGGGCATAAATATACACTACGGGGAATCTGTAGATGCCTTTTAACCTAACTGCATGTTACATTGCCTATGGAGAACACGCAAACCCCACTCAGACAAGGTGAGGCTAAACCCAACAGTTGTAGGGGTATGATGTAAGGGCACTACTCATGCTGCCAGCATTCATAAACTCTCACATGCAATGCAAGATAAAACTTGTGGTAATATTTCAATTACTATAAATTAATTCGTATAATATGCTGGAATCGCTCCCCGGCCTGGCTTAATGGATGCTCTGCTATCTTTATCATTTTGTCAGTAAACATCAGATTCTTCAAGACGGATTGCCATTATGGTAATGAGGTTCTTGAGATAAGGGTTAACAGAAGGTCCACATTTTCCTCTGAGGCTGTCTGTTCTCCCACTGATAGACTAGAGCATGACTGCGATCAACCGCGACGGATGAGCGCTCCGAGGTCTCCCGTTCAGATGCAGGGCACTGTGACATCAGTACAAATGACCATAAACAGGCATTTTGTTGAGGCGCGATGGAGAGATTACCTAAAGCGCACCCGCCATTAAGACAAAGTGCTTAACGATGCCTCGGTATCGAGAGCCGCCGATGCCTGTGGCAGTGCTCCAAGCCGAACTCATACGTGGAAAATGGCCCAGGATAACAGAAAGACTGCCAGTGAAGCAGAACTTCATCATGCACGCGTTTGTCGGGCCCAAAATTCTGAGGATGTGTTCAATCAACTCCCAAGCTCATTTGACATCGAAATTAATCCAAAAACAGCTAAGCTTTCCATTTTGCCAAAATAATTTTTTTAAAGAAATATGTGTGATACTGTGACCTGGCAGAAAGGTCTGGGCTTAAGGGTAATATTTCATTCCGTGGGGTTAAACAGGGAAGGAGTGGGTGAGGGCCAGGGTGACACAAATGTAAATATCACATCAAAGAACCAGGTTTCACAAGAAAATAAAATGATATATTCTGCATTAACATAGGAAACAGAAGGATATTATGAGTTTTGGGAATTCAGTCCAAATGAGGTCTGAGTTACTAGGAACAACAGAACAAAACAATGTACATGCAGGACACAGGCACAGGTGGAACTAATCAATATGAATAAACCCAGCTACCTTGACCACCCCCACCCCCCATATGATTATAAACAGATAACCTAATTGTTTGGTGAGAAAAGCATCGGGGACTTTCAAGGGCACTTTTGTTTTAGTTGGGGTGCTACATATTTAAGACTGGGTCTGGCCCTTTTCGTATAATAGAGCAGGACCTCTTCTGGTTTTCATGGTGGTTTTACACAAAAAGTAATTGTGCATCAAATTAGCGAGTAGCCTGTTAGCCGTGTTATGGAGCCTATTAACCGTGCAAAATCTCTTCAGTTTAATTACTTTAAGCCTTTGGTGGAACAACAAATCATGTTATGTCTGATAGAGCGGAATGAAGGCCGGACAAAGGCTGCAAATTGTAATTCACCATGTACCTGCTATTCATACATATGGAACTAGGACTGCATATTAATTTATATTAAAAAAGTTGTTTTTTTTTAAGAAGTATTTAATTTCCATCACCTCCCAGCTCAAAGACATAAGTAATATTTGGAAACAAGGAGCAAGCATTCATCTTTTTCATAGGAAAATAACAGTACAAATCTGTTTATTGTCTGCTGGTTCGCGCTGCCAACAATGTGACTATACCAGTACCAACATAGAAGGCATGTCTGCAGGTCATGAGAGCTGCTCAGAGCCCCATGAATCTGTCTTTGGGGTTACAATTATGGGCAACGTGCCCACTCTCTAGCAAAGCCAGTGCCTGTCTACAGTTTTCCAAAACGCCTTTAGGAAACGCTATTTAAAAACACAGATGTCGAAGATTTTGTTCACAACATAGGATTTTAAAAATGCCCCGACAGGCTTTGGTTAAGAGACTTCAAAACGTTTTTTTTAGATATAACTTACAAAGTTACGCAGAAACCAAAAATAATCAGCACTAAAACGTAACAAATTACTCTTAAATTATTCCATTAATAATGGCAACTTAAACCAAAAATGCACAAAGAATACTATAAACAGGTATTCGCTTTTTATCATTGCAGTAGGCCATTTTGACACTATTTAGAGATTTAATTATGCCCATTCACGGCAATGAAGCATTTAACGACTTACTCAAACACATGCAGATACATAAACCACAAGCCATACCTACGTCAGCCGGTCATTTAGGGAGATAACAGATAGCAAAATAATCTGTCACATCCAGACCGGTCTGGACATTCAGAGAGGGGGAGCCAGAGATGGGCAGGCGCTCCGTTCACCTTGAAGCGGATGCTGATCTGTGTGTGTGGTCGGGCTTGTTTTAAATTCCCGGTGACAGAGCCCAGCAAAGTTCCCAGCACGGAATAACTGGGTGGAAAAGGGATAGTCGCGGAGGGAAAGTGGTCCTTTCTTTTTTCTTTTCTTTTTGACCCCGGCGAGTAAGCGGCGGAGACACGGGGCCGAGCCCCCCGCAATGAGCTTTGCGTTTGCCCCGGTGTCTGCGTGTTACTGGGGGCTTTTATCTTTCTCCGGCGCTGACGGAGGTGGACTAGGTGGAGCTGGCTTTCCTGCAATTGTCGCTCCGCTTTTCCTGTTGAGCTTGCTGCCACGCCAGAAGTCTTATAGTAAATGACAGCCCAGTTCTTGGAAGACAGGGCTGTGAAGATCACGGCCATCTGGATCCCTTAGCCCGGACACTATTTGGGTTAAACACGCCTAAGCGCGATGTCTCCGCAACGCAGAGCGGTGCGAAGTCCGTCGGTGGGTAAAGTAAGCTGGGTGGAAAGATCGCATCAATGTACAGCATGCAGCGGTGCTGTAGTTTGCGTCGGCTTTTAATCACCATATACTTTTACCAGCTTTGTTTCTGTCATCAGGTGTAGGAGATGCACCCGCATAACTCCAGTGCTTTCCCTTATTACCTGTGACAAAGAGGACGCCTGTTCGCTATATGTTTGTACTTTTTTGTATTGTTTCTTTCATCAGATTTCATTTTAAACGTTTTAGCCCTGTCCTATAACTAAGTCTTTCATAGTATGAAAAATGACCATATTTGTTAAACCTTATGGTATTGCAATACGGTGTGGAACGTCATGTGGCTGAATCATGGTAATTGGTTTATATATATATTCATTAGAGTACCTATTTTGATCATTTATGTATGTAAATTTGATTTCTTATTGTCCCTTCAGTTCGCATTTGACACGCGTTTACTTTCGAATAACAGAGGTTTTACAGTACTGTGGTTAGAGGTAATATAGCTGTTTTAACAAAATACACGTGTGATCTCACGCCGAAGCCGCATGGATAGAGTATGTCAGCATAATCCGAAGGTTAAGAAATAATAATTATAAAAAAGCCCAGGCTGCCAGCCTTTTAGTCCAAAAGTAGGTCAGACGGGGAGCTGCGCTCTCCCAGCACAGCGTATCTTCACGGTTAACTTGCTATAAGCAAAGTACAGAAAAAAGAGCCAATTTCAATGCAGAGTGAATTAGGTTTAAACCGTGACATTTTAAGCGTCAAGTTTGCTTGTTCTGTTATAAAAAAATTAACTGTTACTTTTGGAAAATGTATCTACAACAGGAAAAAGTCATTACCGCTTTTAAAAACAAACCATTCTTCTTCTTTTTCATTATTGTTATTATTATCTTTATATTAATAACAAAATAATAATAATGTTATTGTCATTTGCTAAATTTAAATTCCATGAACATCCTATTTCTTTAAACATTGCATTTCTGCTGATACGTTTCTTATCATGATAATGCAAAATTCCCAGTAAATCTGTGGAATTAAATAGTGCCTGCAACTGAATTACTCCCGTGGATTTTTTTTGTCCGATATTAATGGCGATGTTTATTATAGACTAGTAAATATAGAGAGGTGAATACATAAACACCACTTAGTGGAAGGGGAAGACCGTATTTTGTGGATTGGTAAGGATCTCGGATATTATGTGTGGCAACTGGCCGGGGAGGAGGCATTAAGTCTATTTCTTGATAACTTTCACAGATTTTTTCAGTGATTATCGTTTAACTTCATTAACCCAAACAGGACATTAGGGATTTGAAGGAGCTCAGAGCCGTTGTGTCCTGATAACGGGATTCCTGCTGCCCCGATAAAGTTAGATACGGGGGCGGTGTCCGCGCTGACGGAGCCTCGGTGGGTGTCCGGGGCTCGGGGTGGCTCGGTGTGGGCGGCAGGATCCACTTTAGGGCTTGACATCCCACTAGACAAAACTTTACCAAAAACTACCTTGATATTCTTCAACATCAGCAGCACAGGCATGCCCCACCCTGGGCTACTCATAGTGTTATGTCTCCTTCTATAATATTTTGGGGTTTTTATGTAGTGCTATAATGCTTTTATTTTGAAAATATGTGCACCCTTTAAAGCAACATACTCCTTTCCATCCACCTTTCAATTATTTATCCAGCACAGGAACATGGTGGTCCTGGAGCACAGGGCACATGGCTGGGGACGCCCTGAACAGGATGCCAGCAGAACACACACACTGTAGAGATGCTCTTTAGCAAGCAAGCCTATGTGACATGCAGAGAGCATGCAAAACTGCACAGACACAGTGCAGGGGGCAGGATTTGAACCGCCAACCCTGTACTGCCTCCCACAGCCTTCATGCCACTGCTCCCATAAACAGGTTCCAAATTTAGCTGTGGTGCAAAACCTCATACCACTTTAAAATAATGCAATACAGTTTGTTTCAATTCCTATGTTGAAAAAGCCTGGATTATGATTTTCCCCTTTAAATAGCTTAATATCGCTATACCATGGGAAAAAGTATTTATATTGTCAATAGAAGTTCACCAGTTGGGTCAGCCTTACTAAGTTGCATTTGCTTGCTAACTTTAGAAAATGCATCGGAATGGTGTTCTTTCGAGAGGAAATGCCATTTCCACCACTTACGGCTTTTCAGAATTCAGAACTTATTAAGCTGCAGCAGATATTTGCTTCTATGCCAGTCTGCAAATCTGAAGTTCAAACCCTACGTGCGTCTTACCTGGCGTAGCGTCTCCCCACAGAGCAGCACGTTCTTCCCGGCCATTGTCAGAAACTGCTGTTTTTCCTTCCTCTTCCAACAGAGGTGTAAATACTCTATTACTATACTAAAGTAGTTCATTTCCTAGATTTGTACTTTAATTGAGTATTTCAAGTTGTTGCAGCTCCTCCCTTTTACTTCGATACTTTTCTGAGCCAAATAATGACTTTTGACTCCAATCCGATTCTACTGCAGTTAAAAAAGAAAAACCCTTAGAAAAAGCATGCCATGCACCTGAATGGAGCAGCTAATAGGCGTTAAGACATGAGTAGAGACTCGCGGGTGACGCCCATCTCAGTAACCGAGCCCCTTCTGTCATCCTTCCAGATAGCTGGTCGGCTTCCCTGGATTTCGCCCGCTGCGCCCTTTTGTTTCGCCTGAAGATGGAAACGCTGGAGTCGGAGCTGACCTGCCCAATCTGCCTGGAGCTTTTTGAGGACCCTCTGTTGCTGCCCTGTGCTCACAGCCTGTGTTTTAGCTGCGCTCACCGCATCCTGGTCTCCCACTGCACGTCCAGCGAGCCCGTGGAGTCCATCGACGCCTTCCAGTGCCCCACCTGCCGGTATGTCATCACCCTCAACCAGAGGGGCCTAGAAGGACTCAAGCGCAACGTCACCCTGCAGAACATCATCGACCGCTTCCAGAAGGCCTCCGTGAGCGGGCCCAACTCCCCCAGCGAGACACGGCGTGAGCGCGCCTCGGAAGGCGGCGCGATGACCTCACCCGGCGAGACAGTGCAGTGCCAGTTCTGCGAACAGGACCCACCACAGGACGCTGTCAAGACCTGCGTCACCTGCGAGGTGTCCTACTGCGAGGAGTGCCTGAAGGCCACGCACCCCAACAAGAAGCCGTTCACTGGCCACCGGCTGATCGAACCCATGCCCGACTCGCACCTGCGCGGCCTGCTGTGCCTCGAGCATGAGGACGAGAAGGTCAACATGTACTGCGTGACCGACGAGCAGCTCATCTGTGCCCTGTGCAAATTGGTGGGGCGGCATCGCGACCACCAGGTGGCAGCACTAAGCGACCGATACGAGAAGCTGAAGGTGAGACCTGGGGGCACTCTGGTCATAGTAGTCCAAGGAGGGCCTATGAATGCGAATCAGAAGCTTTCATTCTGCCCGCATACATCTCCCATGCACCTTTACAAAGAGTGTGGAGAGGTCATGGGAATAGCATGAAAAAAATTAATCACTTTGCCATAGTTAATTCAGCATAGTGTATTGTTGTTGTGCATTACATAATTGTATCCGTTCGGGCTTTTATTATGGTATATTTGCACAGTCTTCTGGCATATGTGGAAGGTGTCATTTCACCTTAAAACACTCGCAGTTGCTCATTCTCTCAAAGTCTTCTCTGGTCTTTTTAAAATAACACATTTCATGCACTGCCGCTTAACGAGGAGCTGGTGTCAGAGGGTCAGCTGTTTGTTTAATTATCGCAATTATTTTCCTGACATTTACACGGATATGTCATTGGGACGAGGCCAGATTGCGAGAAGCGTTAAATGTTTCCGCTGTATCCCGGAGCCATTCAAAGTACAATTTCTCACAGTTTCATGTGGTGAATCACAGCGAATCAAAGTGACAGTGTGACTTGTGTCCGCTCATGCTGCTGTGCTAGCCACACTGTTTCAAGGTCTGAAATCACACAGTCTCCACATACTAGCACTTTAGAAAGCCTTGAAAGAAGCTTTTTTATAGTATGGGTGGTGGCATTTTTATATGGAGTTCCTCTAATATTCATGGGCAAGTTAAACTTCATTTAATGACTTGTGAAACAAATGTACAAACACACTAACTTGTTACAGTTTACACGGGTATGGATTTCACTGTTTATAGTATGAATGGTGTGTGAGAATTCCCTGTGATGGGTTGGCCCCCTCAATCCTGACTGGTTCCCTGCATTGCGCCCATAGCTGCTGGGATAGGCTCCGGGCCCCTGAGACCCTGAATAGGACAAGCAGTTTCATAAAATGGATGGATGTTTATTGTATGCAGCCTGAATGTGTGAGATCCTCATTGCCAGAAATTGATGTGCAATCAAAATCTAAATTTCCTAAATGCACAAATTACATTTTTCTGACAGTCAAATGATAATAAAATAATAGGACTCGTAATGGTGCCATTGTACTGTAGAATTTCTAAAAATGTATCTCGGCTGGTTTGTCACAATATATTACATTAGATTTATATTATTTTTTTTAGTGAGTAAACTTAGTGAGTAAACTTTCCAGATCGAATATATAGTTGAATACATGTTCTATTTTTAAAATAGAAAATTCATTCTTTCACTTGAATATGGAAAATCCAATGATGTGATCTTACTGGAGCAGTATCATTGTGTCAGCCCACATGGCTATAATACTTTTATCTAAACGCAAAGCGACAACAAATCAGTTCGTTAAAATTTCAGCTTTAAGGCTGCTTCACACTGAATATGACAAAAATGACACACATTTGCAAATATTTGGATGCAGAATTGACAGATCAAAAACTTTCACACCAAACATGATACAAATTCGGGAAAGTTTGCATACTGAAAGAAAGTGTCAGCTAGCAGCAATAGCAGCAGTGACGACGGGATTTTCTTGTTTCTTTTGAGCAAACAAATGAAACAACAAAGACAAATATACTGGATGCATCCAATTCTAAAAAAGCTTATACTTTACAACGACTGTTGTTTGGTCTGAAAATTTGGATGTATCCACCTGTTATCACTTAAATAACTACAGTGGGTATTCCAGAAAGCTGGTTCAGTGGTATTTCAGAATAAACAAAACTAATACTAAGAACATGGCAGCAACATCTATTCTCATTTTATTAACGAGAGAAGGCAAGGTAATGCTTTACATTAACTGCACCTTCATAATGCCTTTATAATGCATTTGTAGAACATTCAGTGTACCTTCATACTGCATTCGTGTTTATGTTATTTTAGAGTAGGATATGAACTAATATCGGGCAGGGCCATTCATAAGTGGGAAGAAAGGGAAAGTTGCTCAGGTCGATCTATTGACAATCCCCCAAAGCATTAATATTTATCGTCAGGAATGGACCTGACAGTGAAAATCTGTGTTTGAAATACCAGCCGTGCATTGAATCAAAGTTGGACTGAGAAGAAAATCAGATTTTGTTGTTGACCAAATGAAGGGTTCTCATCCAATTAAAAAAAAAAAACTTCATCACGCGTAAAAACTGACATCCTATTTGTTGTTAATTTTTTTATGCATTCAAAAACTGCAACAGTCAAGCTGTCCCGAAATTAAAAAATGACAGATAATGACAACACAAATTTGTCGTCTTTGAAAGCCTTCATAGAAGTATGTTCCTTCAGAATGATGATGTTCGGTTTTTTCATGCAAAAAAAACAGACTGTGTGTGAAAAGGCCTTTGTCATAGCCCCTGTAGACAGCAAACATCTGAGAAACGCCTGTTATTTTTCAAATGCAGGCCAGTTCCTCCAGTTTAAATGCATATTATAATGGTGAGTCAAAATACAACCAGCGGACCTAAAATTCCAGGCCTGAGGACGGCTTTGGGCGTGAACTTTTGGCTCAACAAACCAACGTCAACCTAAGAGACCAACATCAACTCAGCAAAGCTGCAGTGACAGTAAACTTAGTGTACTGGCTTGAGTCTCACTCAGCAGGGGAATAAACAGGCTTGCGGTACAGATAACAGCATACTTGTGGTCTGTTTTGCTTTAGTCTTTACACATGCCCAACTGAGATCTCTGATTTTCTGCGCCTCCTCTGGCTCATTTGGCTGTGCTGTCACTGGGCAGAGATCCCCAGGCTCTCTTCTAGCTGTAGATCATGGAACAACAGGCTATACTTTCTCAAGCAGGGGTCCCTCTGTATTTCTGCTGTCAGTGCTGCAGTGGTTGCCAATCTGTTATGTTTAATTGGCTGGGAGAAAAAATCATTTGGTGATTTATGAACATGCTTATAATATTAAGCTTTAATGGCTTTTGAGAATTCCTTCATTGGTCTTATTGCTAAAGCTCTGATAATGTTCATGTCATTTTTTATATATAAATTTATATTTCACAAAACCTCCAGTGAAACTGCATTGCGAATACGTGCATTGACTAATTCAGAACTTCTGGAGCTACTGTTACTGTCTTTTGGGTTATAAAAGCCCATTGTTAAGCCCCTACATTTGCACCAAGTATAATTAAGAACATGGCTCCAGAGTATCAGTTGCAGTGAAGTCCTTGTACCAAACGTCTGTGGTATATTGCCTGCTGAGGATCTAGGAGATTACCCTATTGCCCTACATTGACCCTAAATTTCTAGAATATTTACATTATAGACTCTTAAAGGCTTTACACGCATATGAAGCATGTTATAAATGAAGTAGGGAGTTACAAAAGAAGACTTTGCATGTTATTATTAGGGCAGCTGTAGATAACCTGAAAATGTCAGGAATTTAGCTGTTCTGCTTTATGCTGGAATGTGCTTGTGGTAGATTGACATCTTGCTTGAAGTTCTCCCAGTGTTCTGGCCAGTTTTCATCCTAGGTGTTCCGTTGAAGAGAACCACCTCACCAGCAGGGTTTAGTTTGAACTGTAGGATGGCAGACTCATGGTTTCTTTAAGGATTTAACGGGAGCATTTTGAAGTTATGCTTCAGAGATGAGTCAGCTTCTTGATTAATAATGAAAACATAAACCAGGTAGGTTATCTCTGAAGCTCCTGAAGCTTTGTGGCAGAATTAAAGATACATTTGACGCAAAATCTATATCTCTACACATGGCCCATTTTACATTCTGTTTAAAGAGGGTAGGCAAAGACCATCAGCACAGTTTGTTTGGTTTATTCTTTATAACCCAAAGTGATAAGTAATACCTCACTGTCATTTCAATGCATAAATGCATCTCCAGTATCATATGATTAATAATTGCAGTGAAAGAACACACACTGTCTTGGTTATTGTATCATTGTAAACAAGAACAAAAAAATCTGAACGACAGTCAATTGCATATGCAATTATATATTTGACTGCAAGTTAATGAATGCACTTATTTGGCATGCTAAGTATAACAGTCAATGTAAGAATAACAACTGTCACGGTTGCGGCGACGGGAGGAACGACCCATGACTGCAGGCGTTACAGCCCTTCCAAAGGGCATTTATTAACAAAAAGGGTAACCGCAATAACAAGGCACAACAACAACAAGCCACAACAAGCAACAATGACCGAACGCGGGAGACTAGAACCAGATGGACTAAATACACCAAAGCATTAACACCGAACGAGAAACAGCCGGAAACAGGAGAATTCTCACCGGGTTAATGAGGGGGCGTCGCACACAGAGGGATCGAATGGACAGGACAGGACAGACAACAATACCAGGCAACATATTTCTGTGACTTGTTCATCATGTACTTTAAAGGAAGCCTTAAATTTGAATTAAATATGCAGTTTGTAGACATACCTTGTGGCAGTATTTCTGATAACTGCTGTGGGCTGAAAATTATATTGTCAGGATTGCAGCACAGTCATTACCATGCTGGATTATTTAGGTGGAAGTTAAGTGAGCACAGTTAATTGCACAAAGATATCTAATAACAGAACATGAGGAAATATGGAGCACTGAATGTGAAAATAACCTCATAAGCTCTCCTCATTTGGGACAGCCCCTGCCTGTCTTTCCTTCGATGGAGGGGTACCATTTGGCTGTCCGCAATGCCGGCAGCATGAGAGGCCACGTAGGGCCCCACCTTCAGAGGAGCTGCTGACTTAGCAAGCCGATTTCACTTTGTCTCAGAAGGTGGGGCCCCAGCAGTGACGCTTGCATGGGGCCCAAATGGGCTTTGACTGTACCAGCTGTTCGTTTACCAGGCAAGGTCACAGAAAAAAAAGAATGCCGTTCCCCTTGGCGTTCTGCGCATACCACGACCTAGATGATGGTACTGGGTGGAGTGAATGTCGTGTCCCCATCACTGAGGGTGGATTGGTCCTGAGAGCGTACCGGCATGCTAGCTGGGTACCCGTGGGCAAGGCGGTTAAAAAGGGGGAAGGTAGCACTGCTCCTGACCCCCCAGCTAGGCTGCTGTTGTGCGCTGGCTTACCAGAGTCCTGCTTCCTTCCTGATAATGCTCGCCAGGGTCATAAAAATATCTGACCGGAGGAGGCGTCCTGCCCACGTTTTGAAGCGGAAACCAGACTTTCCTCTGTTGGCCCACCTGACCTCAGGGGAGTATCGGCTAAGACCAGAGATGGATATTTCAGGTTCAGAAAGTAAAAATCCAGAACGAGATTTTGTTTCAACCAACCAGTTCAGTATGAAGAGTCACAGTCATGTTCTCAACTGGTTGGTTGAAAAAAAATCTTGGTCTGGATTTTTACTTTCTGGACCTGAAATGTCCACCTCTGGTCAGGACCCAGATGTTAAAATAAAGGACTGAGCATCTGGCCAGCGGCACGTGGCCAGCATCCCGCCACCCTCTAGTGGCCCATTAGAGTTTAGCCTGGCCAACACAGTTATTTACCCTGGAATGCGACATAGCTTTTAACACCCAATTACACCTCCCTGTCTCCGGAACTTGCACAGACAGGCTGGAAATGAGCCTTTATGATCCCCCGTGAGCGGAAGGTGCTTGCTGTGTTTGCATGACCTACCCTACGACCTCCGGTCACCATGCGTGACACCGCATCCTCAGTGATGGTCATGTGTAGCTCGACAGGCTAACTGCGGGCCTATGATTGGAAGGTTGCTGGTTCAAGCCTCAGCAGAATAGTCATGTAACTGCAGGCCCTTGAGATGCACTGAATGCACTTGGACACCTAGTGGAGATCACCTTTCATGTGTACTCTCCCTTCAGCAAAGTGTTCCCTCTTTGATAGCAATGCCCCCGCCCCCCAACATGGGAGGTTATATCTCATATTACTCTAACTAATGTTCCCAGGTCCGACGCACGCTGTGGTATCTTTTTGCCAGGTGTTTGACTGTATAGCCTGTCAGAGGGGCTTGGAGTTCCCTCCCCAAATCAGAAGAGCCACATGAAGGATGTTTACATCACGTGTGGTCGATGTCACAAAAATTGAAAATTGATATTCTGTTTACACCAGACAGCTTCCCCTCCAAGAGCCGAGGACTTTTAATAAATCGATTGATTGAAACGGAGAAACCATTCAATTCTGAGCCAGTTCACTGATCAGGGCTCTGCAATTGGTCAGGCTTGCAGGTGGCTGAGTCCTCTTCGCAGTTTCATTCCCCATCCATCCATCCATATTCCACACACATACACATAAGAAAAATGCACAAACACCACCCACACAGACCTAGGGACCGGATAGATAAAATATTTTGCAGGAGGCACATCTTGATACCATAAGAAGACAAAGAAGTGAGGTGATCATCCTTTTCTGTGTTAAAGTTTTAATTTTAGATTCTGGGATCTCACCAAATTAAGCATTTCTACAGCTTAATGAAGGTCTTTTTAATTATATTGCTGTTAACAGGTTTTTGTCTCATTATGATTTTTTTCCTCCTAATATTTTATAATAGGAAATCAGCAAAGGGAGAGGAAAGCAAATGGGTTGGATTTGAAAGTTTTTCCCTGTGCTGTGACTTTTAAACTGATTAAGGGTCCCGAGCGTGAGTGTGCTCTTCCCTCATGCCGACAGCCATAAGTGGGCGATTCTATATCGGGGGCAGCTGGTATCCAGAAGAGTGCTTTTAAAGTTTGATTTGATCATATTAAGGAATAGTGTTCTAGACCTTACACGCGTCTTCTCTGCTTGGACATGCAGGTACCGTGCACGGCTTTGTTGTGTAAGCTTTAAATAGCTGCCAAACCCGCTTCTCACACGCTGGAGATCTCAGGTCCAGCCTGATCTCTGACACTTGTTATGTCTGTCCTGCTAGGTTCACTTCAGGGGAGCCTCTGTTCTCATCGTTGCTTTGGAGAACACGCCACTGTGGAATTCGGCTCATCAAACTCTGTCTGGGGAATCTGGCATACAGCCCGCCACCGAATTATCATATTTAATAAATGAGGCATATATTTGCTTTGCTAAACATATAGGAGGTAAAGGTTCAGCACTTTCAGATTGATATTGGCTCAACATTGCTGTGATCGTAATCCGCGCGGTTGCAACCCTCGTGTGCGCATCTCCCTTAAACTTAAATCTAGGGAGGAAATGTCCACATTGAGGCCCCTGACGTGACTTGAAGTGCCAACTGGCAGTGACCCCCCCCCCCCACCGCTGTTAGGAGGAGGATGATGATGATTGTCAGCAGAGAAAATTAATTTGGGGAGAGAGAGAAAGATGCTCTTGTGAAGCCGCGCAGAGAAAGGCCCCCGTCCCTCTCTGCTTCTTTGTTTTCGGGTGTCATGAGCTCAAAGCCTCCCCCCTGCAGGCAAGCCCAGAATGATTCCAGGGCTTCCTGCCCCTCTCCCTCCCCACCACATTCTCGTATTCCACAATCCTGGACACCCAAGGAATATTCTCTACACAGCATTGTGCAATTAGCTATACTGAAACTGTTTAATTGACCCCTAAGAAATATTCCGTGTCATAATAATCTGCTTCTGTGGATGTTTATGAATAATGCTGTGGGCGACATGCAGAATGGTGTTTTTGGCAGTTCCTAAAAAAACACTAGATTCCCTTGAGCAAAACAAAAAAGGGAAACTTGCGATTTGTAACTTGTAAGGGATATGAGGTAGGGGAAAAAACATTGAGAGGATTAGGGGAAATTCAGGTTGCAATATAGAAATATGCCATTTATACTGACGACAAACTGTTTAATTATAATACAACAAATGGTAACACTTTCCTATATTCCCAAATTTAATAACTGTTTTAATAATTCTTTGTAATACATTCATAAAGTGTTATGCTATAAATATTTATACACTGAAATAAATATTTATAAGAAGGTATAACACGTTATAGCCATATTTTTCATGCATAATGAATGCTCTATGAAGGTCTCATCTATAACGCACTATAAATACCTTTACAATTCGTTATGATAATCAGTATAAGAATTAAGGATGCTCTGTGCTGCATTATGAAGGTTTTTATAGTGCCTTATACATCTGACCTTCACAGAGCATTTAAGGTGCATAATACACATCACTATAATGTGTCATGCCTTTTGATAAACAGTTACAGTCGGGTTTATAATGCTTTATGAGTGCATTATAATGCATAATGAAGATATGTGTAATGCAGTATAATGACTATACTGACTAATGCTTTAAGTAAAGTAGTACCCAACAAATTAATAGATGGATTTCAGTGGTGTCAGTAGTGAATAGCACACTGTGATTCCCCAGCCACCCGGTTCAAAGATTCAAAGATTCAAATCCTACAGTCTTATAACTCACTGTGCACTTAATTCTAGGACGAATGGGTAGAATGCTTTATATAATCATTGCTGTGGTATGTTTACCTATCATGAAACAAACACCATTAAACTGTCACACCCCCAGTTATTTTATAAGGTAATCTAAAAGATAAGTTATCCTTGGTCAGCATGGAAATATTATAAAGAAATGTACAATCCAGGCGATGCTGCATCATAGTGGTTGTGCAAGGCAAAGAGTCAGTCTGCTTGTCTCTTAGTGCTTTAGTGCATGATTGAGCTTGGAGTTTTACAGCCCGTCAGAATGATATAGTCCAGGTCCCACTGGTCAGAGATGTGATATGCCAGATGGAAGTGGGAAAAACCAGACAAACGTGCCCTAAAATCATGACAGAGATTATATTTCTGCGATTATCCAAGTGACAGAGATGTGAAATGACAGGTCGTTCTCAAACTATTTCTTTCTTTTCAGCAAGCTTTGGATTCAAATCTCAGCAACCTAATTAAAAGAAACAACGAGCTGGAGACACTCTTGGGCAAGCTCATTCAGACCTGCCAGCACGTGGAGGTGAGAGGGATCATACCGTACCCGGATACCTTTCCTGTCCTTCTGATCCCCTGTAATGTCCTCAAGGTGTATCATGTTCCTGTAACAATATTAAAGCAACCTTTCAAGAATAAGAAATACTTATGGAACATTATTAGGAGTCACTATGATTACACGTGACAGGTGCTTAAGCATCCATGAGGGTCAAAGTAGTATCAGTAATATTGGGTGAAGATGCTAGAAAAGATAGAGAATATTACTTCTGGTCAGAATGAGGTTTTATTATCAGCTTAAAATATAAGCACCCCAAAGGGGAGCATGGTCACAAATCGTGATAAAGCTGGAGTCCAGCACTACATGGGTCTGACTTGAGCTTCCTGGCTAACGCCGGAGAAGAAAGCATCTCTCCACAGTCTCACATATAGCTCAGCACCGGTCAGCTTTGATTCCAAGGCCAAATCATTTGGGAAGCTCCAGAATACGAAAGACTGTTCTCCCGCCTTAGAGGAATTTGGAAATATTTCAAATACAGACCTACACGCAGAGGCAGCTCTGTATTTCAGCCATAGGAGGAGAAATTTGGTATCTGTGTCTACTTGTAGATCAAACTGAATCAGATGCCTCAACATCCCCAAGATACCATTTTCCTTTGTATTTTTTATCATCTGATTATTTTTTTTTTCCTGATTTACAATGTAATGATTTTAGCATGAGTTAAATCGTAAACTTTGTTTGTTTGTAAATTGTAAATTCCTCCTAAACTTAGTATTTTCCTTTGGCCGTTCTCTGCCTCCTTGTTCCTCCACAAGTTCCCCAGAGGGTTAATGACGTCTGTTGGTTTCTAATTGCTGGTTGCCTTTGCTTGGTTTGACCTGGTGCTATTTCACTGACGTCTCCATATTTCTGAGGTTCTGTCTTTTTATGGTGTGCACCCAAAAATACAACATATTTCTTTTCCTATTACATATTTTCTTTTTATTTTATGGTGATAAGAGTGTGATAAGAAAAGAAACATTTCTTAAAATTATCCTTCAAGTCATTAATTAAAACACAGTCTGTCCAGATTATTGAAATTATAGAATGGTAATTCTTTAGCAAGGATCGTCAGAGGTTCTCACTGCAACTGCATGCTGTTTTCTTTTTGTTTTATCTATAACTTTCCAAATTCCTCTTCCCTTTTACGGAAACACATGAGTATACTTCATGGAGACTTTCTTCCTGCTGCTGAAATAACTTCAAGCTCCAGAATGAGGTCCTGTCATATAATAAATGTGCAGTTTGTAGCTCAGAAAATCTCCATGCCTCATTTAGGATTAAGGGAGGATTGTGCCCCAAAGTTTACTCCTTTCCCATTACGTTAAGCAAAAAAACTTACCTAATCATGGTAAGGCGTGTTTGCAGGTCGAGCAGAACACCACAGACGGCCTTGCAGGATTTTTAAGTATCTTTTGAAATGCCTGTGTGCAAAATCCACTTGACTGCAACATCTGTTTGAAATTTATGAGGTTTCTACTAGAGCCTATGTAGATCTAGGCCTTATGTATCCCAGTAAACAATGGCTCAAGTAAAGTACGTATTTGAGTTATGGCTGGCATTCAGCACTGTCTGCTAGCTCCTTAAAAGAACGGTCCCGGTGGAACCAGAAGTCTCTGAGTCATTGTTATATCCCAACAAAAAAGCGAAAGATTTGACGTTACCTTGTGATTTGTAGAGATCTGGGCAAATTGATTTATGATCCTCCATCATGGTTTGTGATCTGTGCTTAATGCTTGCTCTGGGTCATCTTCCTGTTGTACATGGCTTTCAGCTGCCAGTAAATCATTGATAATATATCAGTCCATCTTCTACAACTGCATATCCAGTACAGGATCATGGTGAGCCTGGAATATGTCCCAGGAAGCACAGGGTAGGGGACATGCTGGATGAGATGCCAGTGCAACGCAGGACACACTCCAACACACAGTCACACACTACGGGAGTACCATTTTATCAAGCCACCCGCGTTTTTTGTGTAGATTTTACAAGTTGGTGACAAATGGCAAATTTTGTCATTTATGTTACTTAAAATAATTACAGTTATAGTCTATAACATAATCTCTTAATCTCACTCTTTCGTAACAACGAACTGTTTCTTTTCAAAGGTGAACGCATCACGACAAGAAAACAAGCTAATGGAGGAGTGTGATCACCTGATTGAAATCATCCAGCAAAGAAGGCAGGTCATTGGAACAAAAATCAAGGAGGGCAAGGTACTCCCACAATGCACTGCCCCAGCAGTTCTGATCTGCTGTACCAAGTTGCCATGCTGTGTCTGGATAGCATTAGGTGTCTCGTTGAAATCTGTCGTTTGATTTGCTCTGTATAATGTGCACCACATTACTTACAGGATGAAATCCTTTGGGCAGTATTTCTGCTGTACTCATAATATCCAGATGTGTTACTGTAAAACTTTACAATCTTTAAATAGTTTTTTTATGGTTGACGGCGTCCTCAAAGCCACAAAACAGAAAAAAGAGCTGCTGGTTTGAGATCTGTATCTCGCAATGCCTCGCAGTGATTTATGAAGAAGTCAGCTTCCTCAGTGATTCAGACTTGTGAAACTCTACCTAGGAGGGTTTTGATAATGACCCCGCAATTCACTCCTGTATGTCCAGCGTATTTCAACTGTATTTCATGGACAATATTGACATAAATTTGCATGAAATCAGTACATTGACTAGCCAGGAATTGCCACAGCAGAACCTTCTGGCAGTTGTTTATTATGTTTTGCCTCTATTTGTGTGCAGATATTTGGCTACCACTCAGAAATGAATGCTGCCCTAAAGTTTCATGTTTTTGCTACCTTTCAATGGTTTGTGCCTACTGGAGATGGGATGTGTTTTGATTTCCTATCGCAGGAAGACTCAGCCTTCTGGAGAGCAGGACCTTAACTGTTTTATTAGCACAGATTTTACTAGGCCGCACCAAGATTTTGGTTGGGACTCATTTATTAATGGTCAGGGGAAAATACCATAGTCATGTAATGCAAGGGAGTCCCACTAAAACACAAACAGGGTTTGGATCCTCAGTGAGACAATGGATCCGTATGTCTGAGCAAAGCATCACGCATGAGCAGAAGTTCTACATAAATAGGACATGAAATTAATTATTATAGGCTGTGTAGTTCTGCAAAGAAAATTAGCAAATTAAGCTAGAGATTATGCAAAGAAAGAGTGTTGCAGATATTGTAAGGCTGTTAACATTGGAATTCCCATTGATCACAAATGATGGTAACTTAACAAATTAACCCAATGTCTGCCATAATGTTCAGGAAGACCTCACTGAAGATCTAATAATACTTATTCAGATCCGGTAATTAGAGAAACAGTTTTGTAGAAAAGAACCCAGACCATATGCAGTTCAGTAGTTTCCAGTTGTTTTTGGTCTTATTTTAAGAGCTCAGCTGGAATAAATTGGAAATAAATGTTTCAATTGACTGTTGGCAGGGATGCTTCCGGATAGTCCGGGCCTTTATCACCATGGAACACATGTACAAATAAACATGTCCACAGGTGGTGAGGCTGCGCAGGCTGGCCCAGCAAATTGCCAACTGTAAGCAGTGCATAGAGCGATCATCATCCCTCATCACTCAGGCTGACCAGACACTGAAGGAGACGGACCACGCCCGCTTCCTGCAGACTGCCAAGAGCGTCTCCGAGAGGTGAGCAGACACTGGGTGGCTGGGGGAGGTGGCTGATCATTGTAGCACCAGGTGGCTGGGGAAGTGACTTTTTAGGAATGAGGTTGGGATCCTCAGCTAGATGCCAGATCCATACGGCTGAGGAGAGCTTCATGCTACAATGGAGTGTAAGTTCTATATAAATAGGATTTGAAATGAATTTGGCATGCTATGTTTGTTCATTATTATAAGCTGTATAATATTGCAGTGAACATCTCTGTTACATTACGAGAGACACAGGATTTGAGGGCAGGCGTTGCGTCAAAACAAACAGAGGATTTTGTAGAACCCATAGAACAGAGACAGGAATAAACCGCATCATAAAGGATCGAAAAACAGGAGGAGTGTAACGAGGTAGGACACAGGCAACAAGAGGGTCTGATGTCAATGCTGGACAGGGGAACATAGGACTGGGAAGCACTTAAATGCAGGACTGAAGAGGGAGCAAACAAGAGGCAGCTAAGAGTGATTAAGATGAGGGATATGAATGAGAGATAAGACAAATGAGTAACAGGCATGGCTTGTTAGGGTCACACTAGGGAGAAGACAGGAGGGTCCCGGTGGAGATGGCGGGCAGGACAAACAGGGGAGGGGAGAAAGGGGACTGAATGAGCGGGTGGACACATGGGGCTGGGGACAGGCAGGACACTGGGCAAGACAGGGTATGGCAGGACCAACCACAAAAGACCAGAGGGACAGTGTCCCTGGACTGGATAGGACAGGATGGAACACGCCACATCAGTGAGTACCAGACGGATAATAACCCAGGACATGACAAGACACAGGGTACAACTAGGGGCATGGAACAACTAGGAACACTAGTTGGAAGACTAGGAACAGCAAAGAGGACATCCAGCAAGACACACACCAGGACAGGGCAGACAGGTGGAGGAACCGCAGAGGCTAAGTTGAATGCAATAAGGAGACATCATGGGTCCTCCTGGGCCCATCAAGGTGGGACCGATCCAGACCATAGGACTGAAGGGCCTTAGAGGGCCAATGTGCCGCAGAAGGGTCAGTGGTGCCAGGTAGCATCAAGGGGTCAGCTGGGCTGGAAGAAGAGGGCATTGCAGGTCCCCTCCTCTGGGCCCCGATGGAAGAGTCATCTGGGAGGGTGACATTGGGTAGACAGGAGTCTGGATAGCTGCCACGGATGTTGTGCCCCTCTCTCCCCCTCTCGGAAACGGAAACTCAGCCAGTCCCTCAATTGGGCCCCAGCCAATACCGATGGCCGCCCTGGGACCTGGGACCTCGGGTGGAGCCATGGGCCCACAGAATGGAACTCAGGGCCAGGCCGAGAGGGTCCCACTCTAAGTCCTCCTGGATGGTATCCTCCAGATCTATACCCTCCGGGCTGGCGGCTAGGGAGTCCTCTTTTCGGGCTGGTAATGACTGAGGAGTTGGGAGTCAGGCTGGCTGCAGCCAGCTGGGGATGAAGGGACTGCCAGCAGAGAGCCAGGAGGCTACGAGTAGGCCACCAGCGTGACAGGAGATGCCAGGGTGATGATGAAGCAGGATCTGATGGGATGGCAAGAGACAAGACAGGATCCTACAGGACGGCAGGAAATGAGGCAGGATCCTCCGGGATGTCTGAAGACAAGGCAAGGTCTGATGGAATGGGATGGCTGATGGAGCTGGAGCTGCAGCCGTGTCATCTCCAGGGCCGAGCACTGGAGGCGTGCCTGTGACCTTTCTTGGGCCGAGCATTGGAGGCGCTGCAGCAGACCTCCTGGGCAGGATTCTGGAGGCTCCAGGTCAGGCGGGGCAATAGCCATGGGTACCATAGGTTCCTCTGCTTCTTCCACCAGTGAAATAAAAAGGCGGAGGAGCTAAGGTTAGCTGCGAGGAGCCAGCAGGCGAATCTGTGGCGTCCCACTCATAAGTCACTCCATTCCCCCAGTCCATATCCAGCCCACGTGGTGTAAGAAAGCCTGCAATCTGGGGCTAAGGTTGTTGCTGCAGGGTTTCTTTAAGAGTTCAGTCATTCTGTCACATTACGAGGGATGAAGGACTCGAGGGCAGGTGGTGTGGCATAACAAAAAGGGAGTTTATAGACCTCAAAGAACAGAGACAGGAAATAAAATGGACCACGAGGGATGGGAGGAGTGGAACAAGTAAAGTCACAGGCAACAAGAGGATCACAGGACTGGGAGGAAGGTATATATGGGTCTAACAAGGGAGCTAACAAGAGGCAACGGGGAGTGAATAACATGAGTGTTATGAACGAGTGGTAAAAGCAAACAAGTAACAGGCATGGCTTGTTATGGTCATGCTTGGGAGGAGACAGGAGGCGCAGGTGGACATTGTGGGCAGGACATGACAATCACGTCCACAACAGGGAACTACAAGCCAGACGCGTCACAAATATGTGTGAATATGAATATATGTGTGTGTGTGTGTCTGTGTGTATACATACACATACATACACATTAATTAAAACACAGTGTTTCTTTTTTTAGGGTGTCTATGGCAACGGCTTCTTCTCAGGTGCTGATCCCAGAAATCAACCTGAACGATACCTTTGACACTTTCGCATTAGATTTTACAAGGGAAAAGAAAATGCTGGAAAGCCTGGATTACCTTACAGGTAGGAGAAGGTTAGAGAAGGTTTGTTATATATCTTCTGGCAGGTTCTCCCAAGAGGAGAGGCATTCTCAGCACTGTGGGGGTAATCAGCAAGTTTGATGTCCATCCAATGTAATATGAAATATTTACTCTTGGCCACATCTGTGTTGTCAGCCCTGTTTGAAATTAAACTGCTTTAATCTTGCTTATGTATCCAGTTTTGGCTCTACAGATTTTTTTTTTTTTTTTTACTTGCGCCTGCCTCTGGGAAATGGTGACATGTGGAGAGACTTTCAGTTAGAGGACATCGATTAGAGGGGATCTGCATCCACAGGCAATTCACTCAGCTGGTGTCAGCCTGTGCTGTCACAGAACATTACGCTTCAGGGGTGTTTGCTAATTTAATGACAAGACAATGTCATATCCCTGCTGTTTCAACATTAAAAACAAGGAAAATAACTTGTTTACTGGACGACTATAATGCTAGTCTATTCTGAGAATGTCACAGTGGGGGAAGTCTGTGCCCAGTGTTCGTCCTGCCACAGTTCTCTAAGTTTACGGACAACACGCAGTGGTGTTGAGGTGTGTCCTGATTTCTACATTGCAGCCCCGAATCCTCCGGGCATACGGGAGGAGCTGTGCACAGCGTCGTATGACACGATCACCGTCCACTGGACGAGCGACGATGAATTCAGCGTCGTCTCCTATGAGTTGCAGTATGCCATCTTCACTGGCCAGGCCAACGTTGTTAGTAAGTGAGCAGGATCGGATACGAGTTCAGACTTTTGCAGACCTTGTTCACACTGACTTCCTAATGTGAGCTAAATGCCCAAAAGCTGGGATTCCCAGTCCCTTGACTGCAATCCAGTCCTCTGGTCAAATGAACTTGCGTCAATATAGCAATAAAACAAAACGTCACCCTTCCATTTTAGACCGCAGATGCAGAAAGCATACACAATAAAATGTCCAAATTAGGTGTCATTTGACAATGCTTCATATTAGAACGATGCCAGGGGCATATCAAGCTTTTTAAAAGTGGGGGGGTTCTAGGAGGGGGAAGTAAAACTCCCCTTGAATTTATCACAGCCAAATTATAATATAATTATAATCTTGGCTAATTATATATAACTTCCTGCTTTTCTACATTTTATTTACATCGACACTATGCAAATAAAAGGAGTCTCTCTTGCCCCGACTTTTCCTTTTGTGCATCCTAATATTGTCTGAAAAAAGAATGATTGCTTCAAGACACAGCTCTATGATAGGAACATATGATAATGCACGAGACAGACTGAAAAGAGGTGCTTGTGGCGGTACTTGCCTAATGTATATGGTAAAGTGCCCCCTATCTAGTTGCTATAATGTTAAATGCAATGCCATTGGCTAGCAAATGCTCACAGGGATAATTCACTTCTTATAGCCCTCGTTGTACATTATGTAGAAAATGCTGACGTTAAGATGTTGTGAATTTTGTTTTACTAATTTAGCGTGATGCAGTTTCAGATGTCACTTTCTCACAGACATGCATTCAGGGGAGGCAGGTGAAGCTCATGAGGAGTAAAAAACTAATTATTATAAAATAAATAATATTAATATTTGTCTACTGCTCTGTGCTATAAACAGACATAGAGGAGCCTCATCTCATGGCGCACGATCCCTCACTGACCGCGCTGAGCAAGTGCCTTCTGCTTTCTCACTGTATGTCACCTATGTCATGTTTGTACAGACCTATATCATATTCCCTCACTTTCCATAGGCTATATCATATATTTTCCGTATGTGTATAATGAAGTTAGTCTTGCTGATCTTATACAAAACTGCAGCGAAAAAGTAGGAGGTGAGGCAGCCAGTACCTCTGCCTCAGAGTGAGCCCACGGGATTACTATTGCCGGCTGTCTAAAAATAAAAAAATTAAGTTCACTATAGCACTCTGTATTATTATTATTATTATTATTTATTTTAGTTCTGAAAGAGGTAGTGCCTCGCCTGACATGAACCTCACCGCACTTTCTTTCCAAATCCAAAAGGACAGTACGTTGTCAACTTACTCACTTTGAATTATAGCAGCTATCATTCCCTCGTCACTGACACAAACTGATACCTTTGCTGTGATTGGCTGAATGGGCCTTCAATCCAATTAACGGACCCATGTGTTTAGGCATTATGTGTGTTTTTTTCCCTTCCCAATCAGAGCTACAGTTCAGTTCGCTCTTGTATGCGAGGATGGAATTGTGTTTCAGCAAAAGTGGGGGTGTTGTAACACCCACATCCCCCCCGCTTGCAACGCCCCTGACCGATGCTGATTTTTTTCTTCAGTTTGATGGTGTACGCCTGTTTGTAATTCTTTATTCTTTATTGTCCCTGAGGGGCAATTTGTGGGACAGCAACCAGCAAAACACAACAAAAAACACCAAGACAAACAAAATATACAATATACACGATACACCCATGATCATTTGTTTAAAAGGCCAACAGCAACAGTAACAAATTAATTTTTCTGTTTGTCCTGAATGCAGGCAGTCTATATCTGCGACCCGACGGAAGCAGCTTAAACTCTCTTACCAGAGGGTGGCTAGGGTCCCTGAGGACTGACTGGACCTTACTTAAGACCCGCGACTTATAAAGCTGAGGCAGATCACTAAGACTGGTGCCAACCACTTTACAGCACACATTCACAATGGCTTGAAGTTTGAGCTTATTTTTCTGATTCAGAAGACCACCTTTTGCACCTGCAGTATCATTATGGTATGCAGATAATACAAATCAGAAGAAAGAGAATGCATCATACATATAGTATTACCTATTCTTATCGAAACACAATGTACATTTTCTATGAGAAAAGGGGCACTTTTGCACTCTTCCGTGAATAAAGTCACAGTCCTTTTAAACACTGCCTAGGTAGAGTGCCAGCTTTGCTTCCTGGTGATTTCTGCGAAGTCTGTGGATTTAGAAAATCAGACTTCCATTTCAGTAATCTTAAAAAACAGGGGTTAAAAAAAAACATCTGCTAAAGGGCAGAGCAGAGCCGTGGACAACTTTAATACCTCACCAGCCAAGCAATGGTGGCATGTCCAAGCAGTGCCCCTTCAATCCTGCGGGCAGGCGCTCCGCCTCCGCAATGGCATACAATACGGCCGCGGGAGTCCGAGTTCCGTCTGTCTGAGTAAGGCGCGCCATGTTCTAACACGCAGGGCTCTTTCTGCAGGCTGTGGCTCCACGAAAGCCCCTAAAAGCACTCATTCAGCAAACTCCGTCCTGTGATCCCGGGTTATTCCAGCTCAGCTTCCTGTTGGCCCCTGACTCTTTGAAACGTTACATGTTAGCCAGTGCACTGCCCAGCGATCAGGTGAACATACAAAATGATGATAGTTTATATTTTTAGCTCTGCATGGGGCCGTTTCTGGCCCTTGCAAGATTTCCTGATGAGGAAACTGTCCCAACAAATTGCACATTGTGTCTAGACAGCGAGCGATGGAGGGGTCCTGTGCAGAATTTATGGTTTCATGGAGTTTGATTAGATAAAAAATGAGATTTCCTTTCATTTGTCTGCATTTGTCACTTAACAGTAAATATCATTTACAGACTTATGGTGTGCTGGATGTGTTGTGCTTGGCCTAATGTGACTTAGTGCCTGTTTTCCATCCAGTCGTCCACCCAGACTGCTCACCCTGCCTAAGGTCACGTTGACCTGAAGCTTATCCCGGTAGACAGGACCACATCCAAGATGGGGCGTGTCCGACGGGGGGCGTACACACACACCATCAGTCACGCGTTATGAGCATTAGGGTTGCTTAGGGCAAGCTTAGGGCTGCAAAAATTTCACGTCGTGGTAAACTGGCCGGCCGATCGATTGGCGATTTCATACATTCAACTGTTTCCATTTTTTTTTCAGATGCAAACAGAGGGGTTATAAAAAATTTACAGCATACCAGTCTGTGGCCCAGGGGTTGGGAACCCCTATTTTAGAGAATACTCAAAGTTTAACATCTGTCCATCACATCTTCCAAAGCAGGGTAACTGGCAATACAAACACATGTAATAATGTATGAATTTAAAGATAATTCAGTGAGGTTAAGGTGGAGCCTCCTGTCCCTTACACAGAGTTTACTTCAGCCTTAAAATACGCTAAATTGAACCTGGCATGAACCCGAGCCGACACGGCGCGACATTGTGATTCTGTGCTGTCACTGGCGCTCTCCCGGAGCTCCCAGTAGGCTTCCTACTCTGACACTCCCCCCTCCCCCCCCCACGTCTCCCGGCAGGCCTCTGCAACTCAGCCGACAGCTGGATGATCGTGCCCAACATCAAGCAGAACCACTACACGGTGCATGGCCTGCAGAGCGGCACCCGCTACATCTTCATTGTCAAGGCCATCAACCAAGCGGGCAGCCGCAGCAGCGAGCCAGCCAGGCTCAAGACCAACAGTACGTGGGGCAGGGGAAGCGTATGCGCTGGGAGTGCTAGCTTTAAATAATATCTGGGCTCAGAGGCTCATGCCTCTGGGTTTGGGGGTCTGCAGGTAGTTTTATCCTGCAGTGCAAAGACGTGCAGTCTCTAAACAGTCCATGGGGTCTGAATGTGTGTGTGTGTATGTGAAGGTTTTTTTATATCCTGAAAAAACAAGACTAGTGAGGTCATTTTTCCTCGCTCAAATTCATTCCAAATTCATTGTCAATGCAAAGAAAGTAAAAATGCCATGTCTTATATTTTATTTGGTTACTTATGGTTAAGGTTACCGCTGGGTAGAGGCTAAGGGTATGTGATTGGGATTACGGTTTTTCCCCTAGAAATGTATGGATGGTCTTCACTAAGATAGGTGTGTGTGTGTGTGTGTGTGTGTGTGTGTGGAAGGTTGGGTGTTTGCACAGACTAGCTTGGGCTATAACCCAGGGTTTTGTGTTGTTTGGGGACCCAGATTTATTTTTTATGGTTGTTACAGCAGCATTATATGCTGGAGGTAAGTCCTCAGCAATGAATTTAACCCATGGGTCCGCAGCTCAGTGTATATGTATGTGCCATTTTGTCCTGTGTCTTCCTCTGCCTTGTACCTGACCTAGGCCCCATCATTCCTCTACACTGGAAAGACATTTATATAGATGGATGGATGGATGTAAATTAAATAGAGATACTTTATTAATCCACAAGGGGAAATTCTCTTTATGCTCTCCATGAGACACAGATATATATACAGCTGAGAGCAAGCTTTGGGGTCACAGCACAGGGTCATCCAGTGTGTAGTGCTCCTGGAACTGGGTGTTAAGGGCCTCGCTTAGGGCCCACAGACAGGTGACTATTCTGCCAAGGCATGACCTTCTGAGTACAATCACAGACTTAGCCTGCTGAGCAACACACCACCCCCTTTAGGATATATTGTAGATTATCTGTGTAATAACGCTAATTGTAAAATTTTGCATAGTTCCCGTATAGTCTTTCTCTTTCTATAGATTATACATAAGCAGGCAGCTAAATGCCCTTGCTGAAACCGCTCTGGCCTTATCAAGGTCAGCCGTTTAAGCTGGACCCCAAGTCGGCACACCGCAAGCTGAAGGTTTCCCATGACAACCTGACGGTGGAGCGTGATGAGACATCATCCAAGAAGAGCCACGGCCAGGAACGCTTCAGCAGCCAGAGCAGCTACGGGGTCATCGGCAACGTTTACATCGACAGTGGCCGCCACTACTGGGAGGCTTTGATTGGAGGAAGCACGTGGTATGGGAGGGTCACATGACCACCCTTGTTTTAAGTGTTTTGGGTTCTGAGAAGCATGATTTTTTAATTTTCAAATTTAGTAAGTTAAAAAAAAACATCCAAAAGTCAATGCATAAGTGAAATCCCTGTGTATGATCACATACCACTTTATAAACTGAATTAATGCTCATAATATACATTACCAGTAAAAACATATTTTGCACACCACAGCTTTTCACCACTTTTCCATTGTTTTCATAAACTGCAGTTTTTATTCCTGTTTAGGACTGGAAGTCAACAAAACAAGTTCCCTTTATAACATGGAAAGAGTGTGTTTGAGTGCATTTTTAATAAATGTTAAGTGAGTAACATGCAAATATAGAAAGTGTGTGCAAAAACTAATTAGCTAATTAAGATGATTGAGCAGGGAAATCTGCAAACTGTGCTGGATTCTGGCCCTCCAGGACTAGAGTTGGGCACCCCTGAATTAGACAAGCAAGCTGTCTTAGTAGTAGAAATACATGGGCATATTGGACAATGGGCGTATTGCAGGGGTGATTTTATGACAGACATGATACTTTTACATCAACATGAAGATAATTTAAGCATGATTTTCTTTGAGTGCCTAAGACAGTGTTTCTCAATCCTGCTCCTGGAGCCCCACCTGCCAGAAAGCTCTCTCTCCAGCCTGAACTCAGTTAGCATCAGGTGTTTCTTAATGGCCTAATAGTGAAGGTGGTAGGTTGTAGGCAGGGTGGGTTTCTGGCAGGTGGTACTGCAGGAGCACCCTCACAGTCTGTAGACACACAGAGAGCTAACCCTTGTCCTTCCTGTCCCAAACAGGTATGCTGTGGGCATCGCCTACAAGTCAGCACCCAAGCATGAGTGGATCGGCAAGAACTCATCCTCCTGGGTCCTGTGCCGCTGCAACAACGCCTGGGTGGTGCGGCACAACGGGAAGGAGGTGCCGGTGGAGCCGTCGCCACACTTGCGGCGTGTGGGCGTGCTGCTGGATTACGACGGCGGCTCGCTGGCCTTCTACGACGCCGTGGGCTCGCAGCACCTGCACACCTTCGACATTGCCTTCGCCCAGCCCGTCTGCCCCGTCTTCAGCGTGTGGAACAAGTGCCTGACCGTGCTGAGTGGCCTGCCGATCCCGGACCACCTGGAGGGCGCCGAGCTGCAGGACTGACGGAATGAACAAAAAAACAGAGAAAGAGGGAAAGGAAGGCTGGGGGAGCGAGAGAGAGAGAGAGAGAGAGAGAGAGAGAGAGAGAGCACTGTGTTCTCAGACAAAAGGAGACACAAAAACAATGGCTAAAAATATTTTTACTTATGCTCTTGTAGTAATAAATTAATAGTGATAAATTATTTATGTATAAATTGGAAGTTAAAGAGTAGGATTTTTCTCGCTTTGCACATGGTTAACTACTTCATCTTAGCATAGTTAAATTTTGGCAGTATGGAAAGTTTTGGAAACTTCTGATAACAGCTTATTGGCGCACAGCCGTGCATCGCTTTCGTTTGGGATTTAATGGCAGACTGGATTTCTTTAGTCATGTTTTATTTTTGCAAACCTGACAGCTGTCAACCGTATGCTGATGGAAAAAATTTGTAAAATCTCTAACGAGCACCACCATTGTTCTGTATGACTATTCCTAGAGGGAAAACTAGAGCAGAATCAGTTGGTTGTTTTTACGTTGTCCTTGATATTACATCTCAGTCTGCCATTTTGACATTTTTTATTTTAATATAGCCATTGCATTCTAATGCTTCTCTCTCAAAGTTCACATTATGTCATTGAAACGACAGTTTCTGAGTGGAGGTGTAGGTAATGCAGTTAAGTCTCGATTATTTAAAAATCCTGTTTCTCTCGTCCACCAAGGGAATGTATGCACCACGTGTGTGTTCCAGCGGACATTCGCCTGCCACAAGGGGGCAGCATCTTTAAGGGTCAGTCACACAGCTTCTGTTCCATCCTCTGGGTTTTTACTGCTTCCTAACAAGGTCAGGCGGGAGGACAAAAGTAAAAAACAAACTGGCAATGTCGTTCAGCTCAACAGCTCTGTTCAAGGGTAAATCTGCACTCGTGTGTTGGAGGCATGTTTTACATTAAAGTCAGTCATGACATTTTTGAAAATGGCTTTGACAGCAGCATGGAACTGGACTCAGATGGATTGGATTGATTTAATTTTTTTCTTTAACTCTATAGAAAGGTGTGCATTCCTGATGATTTTAAATCCCCGAATCAACCTTGCCGCTAGTTTGCCCTCCCCTCATACATCTTATCGCAATTTTTCTCAAACCTTTGGACACTCACTCATGGAGAACAGATTGGACCTTCCAGAGGCTTGCATTACAGTGCAATGTTTTTTCTTTGTACATTTTTTGTGAAATATAAAAAATATATGTTCCACCACTTTGTGTTTTGGTCATTATTAATGGCACATTAAATCTATAGGTAGCCCATTCAGCAGATCAATAATGTGAACATTTAGATAAATTAAACCTTAATCCCATTGTATAAATACATAATTTTCACATTAAACAATATACTGAGGAAACAGATAGTTTATGAAAATCTTCAGCTAAATTACCAATAATGATTACTTAAAAATGTAAATGCATTTATAAAAATAACGGGGTCATAAATAAATTTAGGTTGGGGAAACTGATTCTAGGTGGGCATGAATGTCACAGCCAGATTAGTTTTCCACTTATATAGTTTATTCATATATGAGTCATTTGTCTATATAACATATAGAGCAATTCACTTGATGCAGATTACATTCATTAAGCTGCAACATTTTAAAAGTAGCATTCAGTGCTGATCAATGACCTCCTGGAGATGCTGTGATTCCTTCTGACACACGTTTTTGTCCCCAGTAGAGATGAAATTAAAATTGGAAGACACAGTGTGAATGAACTTGCTGTGACCTCACCCTCCAACACACTCTGACAGAAGACAACTATCCACAATGTCATCCTGGTGGGGGGGTGACACCAAGACCCCAGCGCTGTTTAGACAGCTCTGCTGTAGGCAACCTACAACCCAAAAATGCCTAGAAGGTAGTGAAAACCATCCTGGTCTGAACTGCAAGGATGGAACTCCCAGAAAGCTCCTAGATTAGCAGGACACATTAAAGACACCGTTGGCTAAATCCCCACATTACTGGAGACCCCAGTGAGACCACTTCACTGCTGCCATAAAGAATTTCTTTGTTTTTATTGTATAATTTGTGATAATAATATGTTGAAAGTGACTCCAAAGGCAGGAAAGAAGGCAGCTAGTGGACTTAATGAAGTGACACAGGTCAATGTCTCTCCAGGTTATTCATAGGTGTTCAATTTTAATTCAGGGTGGAACCTGAAAACTAGAGCGCAAACATACACACGAACCACCCATTTCATCTGACGCAGCTTGAAATGGCACTTCTGGCCAATCTGATATCCGGTTCACCTCAGCCGGCTGGAACGAATGTAGTACTTTAGGAGGTTAAGGTAAGAATGGCTTCTCTGAAGCATTTTAGTGTCTAGACAGGAGGTAAATGGTCCAGGAAGACTGGGTACTATGGAAACTGGTTTCTCTCACATAGAGACAGAGCAGGACTGAGATGAATGCTGAAAAATGTGGCATGAAAAGGACCCAAACTCCAACAGAGAGGAGATTATCTTTCAAAAGGGGGGGGGGCACTTAATTAATGACAAAACGCCGTTCTGAGGCCTTTGATTGAAGGAAAATTAAAAGGATGCCTTGCTGAGAGCCTTGTTGGACCCAAAGGCAGAGAATGGGCAGGAGAGACGTGCCCCTCGTGGGAGCCATCGATATGCATGATGTCAGAGAGCGAAGGCCGTTGGAGGCAGGGGGAGAGGGGCTGGTGTGGGCAGCCCAGATAGGGGTGCATGGGTAGCAGGGCGAGAGGCTTCCACATTGAAGTTTTTCCCTCCATTATGTCCATGATTTGTTTTGAAGCACACCAAAATATCAAATATCATTAGGACTTGCGTGATATTGACATCAGGTCAAATTAATTTGATGATCTGAAGTCTCAAACTGAACAATCTTTAAGTATTCTCATTGGAATACCAGATATTCTAGAGCAAACATAACAAAATGTTTCAAGTAAGGTGCACAAAGACTGCAGAGACCTAGAAGCCAACAGTGATGAAAATAACTCCTGTTATTTAAGGAATCAGTATCTGGAGGGCGTTTTATGGGGAAAGCAGTCTAGTCACAATGTACATCCATCAAAGTAACACCCTGAGCAGCTCTGTAAGAATGCTAATGCACTTTTTGAAAGCCATAAAACCCCAGACTTAACAACACACATTTCTGGTGCAAGTGGAAGTCTCGCAATTTTCAGTATTCTGGAGAATAAAAGGATAGTTTAACTTGGATCAGACTGCAAGGTGACAATATTGCAAAGCCTTTTCACTGTGTAGCTAACATGACCTGCTGTAACTGAAACACAGAATGGACCTTCTGTGAACATCTGGCAACTGTTTCATTGCCAGAGAACACCCAGCTTCATAGGTCCTGCAGAAGGGAGGCATTCTTGATATTGTGCCATCTGACTAACTAAGACCGAAACAATCATTTGTGTGTGCAAATTGAACCACTTCATTTGCTTTAAGATATTCTGCGTTCCATACAACATTCATGTCCCATACAACATTCAAAATAAATGGCGCATAACTACTGCAGGAGAATGAACTAGAGGCTTAACATGGAGCTCGAGTAATTTTGTTAACATCGGTAAACATCTCATGTAGACAGGCATAGCATGCTCTCTGTCGATTTTTTCAGAAATCACAATTCTATTTCCCCTCGACTCAACCACTGGACAGAAGGTACAAAATCTGCCCTTTACAAATGTTCTAGGGAATGAAAGACAAACAGCCTTTTCTTTAGCACTAACTCAGTGTCCGTGTACAATCCAACAAAGTATATGTTCCCTATAGAGTATTTCAAAGTCAAAGCTGAGCACTTATGCTGCAGCTTAAAACCCCTTTCTTGTGCTCATTGCATGTCCATGTTTTCAATTTTGCAATAAATGTGCTAGAAATTTGCCCTTTGTGGAGGGGTCACTACCCCACTGAGTAAACCAGTTTAATATGCAGGACTGCGGTATGTGAATGTTATTCCAAATGTCGGTTTAACTTGGGAATGAGCATTTCTTGAAGTAATCACTCTTCATATTTTTAAATATTATCACCAGACTATAGATGAGTTAATGCAATGCATGTGTTACCTCAGATATTTACATTTCATATTAAGAAATGCATACATTATTGAGAATGATTAAAATAAATGCACACTAGCGGATGTCACGTGTTAGGACTTCAATATCTCAAGTAATATGAAAGATTCTCTTCTAATGTGTTTGGGAAAGCTAGTGACTTGCCTGATCTTGGCATATGGAAGGAGATCAAAGGTAAAAACAGGGAAAGAAAACGCGAACAAACTTCCTCAGTGGGCACTTTGCAACCTGCGCGCAAACCGCACTGCACAATAACTGGAATGTCCTGCCACCTAGTGGCAAATATAGGCTCATATAAAACAACAATTCACGCTTCCGCAATTTTATCCGTAGGCCTTCTGGGCAAGGACTGGGAACCGCTTATTTGTACAATTCAAGTACAAATAAGACACCCAAAACCTAGAGGCAGTTAGGCTCCTCTGCATTTTTCAATGTTGACTAATCCTTGTTCTGGAGATAGCTACAACTGGAATCACTCTGTGTTGCAAATCTAATAACAATATCATCATTTTAGTGGCTTTATGAAAAGAAAATCATATTTGAATTTGTATGTGATAAAAATCACGTTTGGAACCACTGATGTACAACAAATGAGGAGACTGCCGTGTCCGGTTCCATTACCCAACCGGGAGAACTTAAGGTTTGATTTCGCTGCAATCTAAACAATTTACATCTACTGCAGGCTGCTTAGATAAAACACACCTGAAAATGCACCTCCTGCTTGTTAATCATGCCAAATCAAACTAAACCTTGTTTATCAAGTCTAAGCAGTGCATCCAGCTGTTTTGATGTTATCAGTGTCAAATAAAGTTTAAATTAATAAGTGATTTAAAGAGATCAAGAGCTACATTGCGATAAAAAAGAGGAATGCACCTTTTAAAGAAAGTGAACTCAAGCTTCTTTAAGGTATTTTTGAGTTGATGTAATAACCAGCGTGGTGAAGCAGAGTATAATTCCTTCGATATCTCGAAGATTATTCCCACCATGAGAATCTGGCACGCTGAATGTTAAGAATATGACTATAATATGAAGAATATTCCCTAGTGTCAACTATGTATGACTATGAATTTTTTCATTAAATTGTTTGTTCAATTAATGATTCCTTTATTGGTGGTCGTGGTTAGATAAGTGATACATTTCACTGCCTCAAGTCAGAACTTGCTATAAGCACTTGGCAGCGCTGACAGCTGCAAGTCAGTTGGGTAAAAGCCTCTCCCAGATTTGCACATCTGCGTTGTGTAACATTACCTCTTTCCTGTGAGAACGGCTCTAGATCTGTCGGTGTGGATGTGATCATTGGCAGAGCGCAATTCTAAGCCATGACAGGAATTCTCAGTTGCCAATCCAGGACATTTGTTTTTCTCGTTGTTTTGCTTATGTGCTTCAGGTCAGCACTTTTTTTTCTAATCGTAAATTGTATGGGGAATATGTTCTTACAGCTGACATGATACCGTTTACAAATTGCTAGCCTGTTTTCTCTTCTTACCCACTTATGTTTGGCTTTGAAAGAATGGCACCTCTACCTTATTGAACTGACTCTCTTCCCAGAGATATTCCAAGTCTCTGAAATCACTTCTGTTCTGTGGCCCTTCTTTGAGTTGCGGTTGTTTTGAAGGTTTCCTGGTCTTCAGGGCTGTAACTTTGTTTTGAATACAATACCTCCCTGAGGAAAGACCTTAAAGAGACAAATGTATTTAACCTGAAATCATATAAAATGTTATTTCTGAAAGGTGGACTTCAAATAAGCATGTGAGTCAGAAGCCAACTGGTCTCAATTCGGCTTAATTAAGACCATCATAGCAAAGGGGTGAGTATAAGTTTTATGGACAGACCCTGTCCTGTCCAGGATAAGTGGGCGGATGAGGGATGGGTGGTCTGCAGCACTCATATGCATATCTGCTTGTTTTAGATTAAACCAGTACCTGTGACAATTCACTTACCTTGCTTGTTTGATTTAGTTGTTGATTTTCTATAATTGAGATGCTCTCATTTGTGTAAGTTTGTTTCATAAAACCGAACACCTATACTATTAACTTAATATAATTTTTTTTCCCTAATAACTGCAAGGGCATTTGCTTTTAACTGTTGAAATTAATTGCATATCAACTGTGTGTTTGAGAACACTAGAACTAAGCTCTGCCCCGGACCCAGCCCTGCACCTGCCAATGACCTACACTAGGTCAATGCTACTGTACTAGCCAGGGTGAAAATGGGGTAATTCCCTGGGTGGCCGGCGTAGAACCAGACTCTTGACTGCAGGGCCTTAGAAAACATTCAGCAGCTAAGCCTTAAGCCTAGTTCATCACTCTTCCATCTGCGCTTTTGGGCCGAATCTAGTGTGCATACTACATTTGTCATATGTATACAGCAGTGATATTCCACCAGACCAACAGAGGGCAGATTGTTGCTTGAATTTGTTGCAATACAAGCAACATAGTGAAATGCATAAACTATTTATGAACAGTTTTAAAGTTCTTAGGCATGGGTAATATTAAGGTAATTGGTTGATCTCAGTTCTGCGAAAGTCGCTGCTACCACCTACTGGAAACATGTAGTCAATTTCCTGGCACACGCGCAGTTAATGCGCATCGATGCACATGATCTCTGGCAGACATAAAAATCTGGGATACAAGCATTCCATCCACAGCCATCCAGGGCAAACCCTTGATGGCAAAATTTACATCACTCTCCCTTACATTGACCAAAGACACATGAGGAAAAGTGATGACTTGGCTTTAATTCCCTCTCCTGTACATCACACACTGAGCTGCTCCTAAAACTGCACTTGCCCTTTAGCTGTAAAAGGCGAGCTCCACTAACCAATAATCCCTCTGAAAGGTCACAGGCCTGGGGGGACACCAACACCCCTCAAGTGCCTGAAAACATCTCAAGTACAAACTGACTTGTACACATTCATAAGAACATAAGAACATAAATTTAGAAACGAGAGAAGGCCATTCAGCCCATCAAGCTTGTTTGGGGAGAACTCAACTAATAGCTCAAAGTTGTTAAAATCTTTCTCTGCTTTAAAGGGATCCAAGGAGTTGGCTTGCACCACGCTAACAGGAAGACTATTCCATATTCTAACTCTAGTTTGAAATGTTCTCCCACTAATTTCTAACTATGGCCATGAGTTATTTTATTTGAACTAATGTTGAAGTAACCATTTAATTGGACACTATCCAGACCTGTTATGATCTTATGTACCTGGATCATGACCCCCCTTAGTCTCCTTTGCTCCAGGCTGAACAGATTGAGCTCAACTAATCTTTCCTCGTAAGACATTCCTTTTAGCCCAGGAAGGCAGCAATGTCCTTTGTAAGGTAAGGTGACCAGAACTGCACACAATATTCTAGGTGGGGTCTTACCAAAGAATGGTAAAATCTTAACATTACCTCCCTTGACTTAAACTCCACACACCTGGAGATGTAACCCAATATCCTGTTGGCCTTTTTAATTGCTT
>JAODKN010000001.1:36432809-36452853 GCA_026774425.1 Petrocephalus zakoni
GGGACGGTGTACAGTGCCCTCTGGTGGACGAACTATACAACGCCAACACTCATGACATGGTTGAAGGGTGTTTCGTCTGTTTTTATTTTATTTTTGAAATATTCATTTATCGGCCATTATAAACGCCGATACCGATAGTTTGGAAAATGCATAATATCGGCCGATAATATCGGCCTGCCGATAAATCGGTCGGGCTCTATTAAATTTCACGTAAAATCTGATATCCCAGGTGAAAAGAAAGCTGAAGAGAAGAGGCTGCCTCCATCCACGTCAGACACCGTGAAAAAGAGCCAGCAAGGAGGACCAATCCAGACTCCCTTTACTCTCCTGCATATTCCTCTGTTTTTCCACACTGCTGCATCCATTCTGCCACTGTGTGGCGTTCCTATCTGTGTCACCCCCGTGATCAACGACTAGTCAACATCAAGCTCAAAATGTCATTGTGGTACAGTAAAGTCAACTATTCTGTGCAACCCCTAGTGCACACACACGGGTGAGGTCACAAATCTTGTGTCCCTGGAGCAGGGCCCAACAGAGATATTATCACAGACAGGGTATTTGAACCAGAGACTTCCTGATTATGGTGTGAGGCAACAGTGCTAACTACTGCACCACCATGCCGCCCCAAATAATATCACTGTTTTGCTCTACACTACATGTGCAACACGAGTACACCAACAAAAGCCAAAACACCATTGTAATGGGACAGCACAGCTATAATTCCCTTTGCTGCGAGACTTCTCACCCTTATTGTCTACCCAAAATTCCAGCTCCTGATGACCCAAGTATTAAATCGCATCCATCAGCCTCTTCAGAATCTCACAGTTCTTCTTCACTATGCTGTTGTGTTAGACAGATTGGAGTGCACACCTTTGTTGATCAAACTATCAATCCACACTAGGGTTTCCACTTTCCCTCTGAAGAAAGAAAGAAGGAAACCCCCACACAAGGTAAGGGGGGAATCAATCACACAGTAGAAAATATGGGGAAAATCACAAGCTTTACTGCTTCAAAACGAGACATAGCATTTCAATACAGGATGGGAAACACTAATCTTCACATTTTAAAAACAACTTACTGACATGATCCGTTTGCAATGTTGTTATTTACAGTATGTACACGGGATTAGCTACAATCCAGGCATGCATGAGGGAAGGGGCTGTGGAAGGGCCGTGGGGGGGCTAGGAGTCGTACACTCATTGTATCCTCTCCTGTGGCAAGCTGGCCCACAGTTGCTGTAACTGGCCCTCGAGATCCTGCAGACTGGCAGCCATTGCTTGGGATGGTGAACCCGTAGTCCGATTGAGGCCAGTAATGGAGACACATGGGATGACACAGTGTGCTGTACAGAGTACAATACCTGTGTCCGGATGGCAGGCGCAGATGTCATGGGGTTCTGTAATGCTTGCTTCACAATATGACGATTCTCCATTGGTGTGGTCAGTCCTGGGTGACTGGAACCTTCACGACATGTGTGGGTGCTGTCACGAACCCATTGGTTCTAACATCAGGCGACTGTGATATCTGCATGCCCCATGTGCTGGGCAATTGCATGACATGACCACCTGGCCTCATGCAAACCCACAATGCGACCTCTATCAAACTCCATCAAGTGCTGGTAATGTTATCTATTGCATCTATGAGGCATTTTCTGTGTCTGGTGACTAGGCATGTCAGCTCTTTGCAAAATTGAATCGTGTACATACCCATCGCTGCTCTGCACGTGTACCAAATTACAGACAATTGGACCATTGTGCTTAACTTTTTTTGTCACTGAGCATAATTATAATAATGACATATATGATCAGGTCTGCATTATATCATCACATGCTCAGTCTAGAGCAGTGATCATCAACTGGCGGTCCGCTGAGCCGTTCAATCCGGCCCGCGACTGGATTCCAAAATTGTGAGGATCAAAAAGAAAATAGTGGTCCACACTATTAAAGCAATTAAAAATAACAACATCAGGTGCGATCAGGTCTGCATTATATCATCACATGCTCAGTCTAGAGCAGTGATCATCAACTGGCGGTCCGCTGAGCCGTTCAATCCGGCCCGCGACTGGATTCCAAAATTGTGAGGATCAAAAAGAAAATAGTGGTCCACACTATTAAAGCAATTAAAAATAACAACAACTGAGTCTCTCGTCAGAATAACCACCATTTATCCACCATCAGGCCTTCATTTTTGTAATGAAATGGAAAAAGTATAAACATTAAACATAATGTTAAGTAGGGCTTAAATGTTTCACCTGTCATCAGAAGCCCTGGTGACTACTGCGCATGCGCCATAAGATCACGAGGAGATCGCGATCCAAGATCGCACAACCCTAATGTTAAGCCAAAATTAGATTTTTATTTGATTTTCTTCTTGGGGGTCCGGCCCCCAAGGACACTGTCTGGTAAAACTCTGGCCCTCTGACAAATACAGTTGATGACCCCTGGTCTAGAGCTTGCATCACTAAGAATTTTGGTCAGCATCCCCACTATGTAGTACGTACTGCATTGCAGTCACCCTCTTGCATTACCTAACCAAGATGTTTACCAATGTCATAATTAAAAACAGTTAAAAACTATCAAGAAAAAATATATATATATTCAAGTTAACATATGTAACTGGGTATCGTTTTGTACTGGAATTTGTACCTCCTCCGCCATCTGGACACAAATTTCTAAGCAAATGACGTTCTTTTTCTCTGGTTGCCTCTCCAGTGGTTCGTACTGAGGATTCGGCACGTCTTACTCGGTAGATGTTGAGCGATAAAGAAACGTGACGCAATGTTTCCGCCCCCTTCGATCTGAGCGGTCCAATCACAGTGAGGAATATCGAAGACTTAAAGCAACTTGTTTTACTAGTGTAAACCATACAGCCGATAAAAAAAAACAAATACGCACCAAAAAAGCTTCAGGCTAAAACAAATACCGAACCCATCCAAGTGTCTAAGTAATGGTGTAAAACAAGCCCAAAAGCCAATACCTAAATTGCGTACACGTCCATACCGGTAAAACTTCATAAACTTCATAACTGCGCAACTTCCGGTTATAGAACGGCCGGAAACTCGTCACTCTCAGACCGGAAGTGAGCATCGAAGGACGTGGATTCGCCCACCTGGAAGGAAGGTTCCGCCCTCCGCGACTGGGGCAGTATTGACATTAATGATGGCGGCGGTGGATCAGTCGCCTTCTGATTTGACTGATAAAGAAACCAGGGAAAAGCTGTCTCTTTGGGATCGCCGCACAGATCCCATGGCTCCGTTGACGGAGAGGCAGACGGACTCAGTCCTGGAGATCCGCGCAGCCGCCGAGACGCTTCCCATTCCCTCGGAGGTGAACGGCCGCTTCTTCAATATTAAGCTGCAGTGGGCAGCTAGTCCACATGCGGTCACGTAGCTGAGTTTGAAGTCGTTGCTCTGTGTGTCTTAGACTGTAATCTCTGCGATGCACTTTTGCTGATTATTTAATTTTATTTTGTTATAACAGTTTAAAGCAATGTATCCTGTTGTAAAGACTGGTTAGCATGTTTCCATCGCCCTCTGCTACTGCTAGGGCATTAGCAGCTTGCCATATAGTTAGCTTAGTTAAAAGTCTGTTTACAGTATTATGTCTATTGACCCATTGCATTAAAATGCTTGAACGCATATGTCAACTGTAGCCCTTGTCATTCAGACATGGGTTTCTGACTGGTTTATGACTGTAATAACCGATCTGCTCCACATTCACGTCTCAGATATGGCATTAAAACTTACCGACAAGCGAAAATTCCCAGATGATTAACCCTAAAACACTTACTCATAGTCGATAATATCTTTGGCCATCTGAATACTTGCTTTTCAGAGCTTCTCACTCGGTTAATATGCTAGTGTGTTCTCTAACTTGTTCTCTAATCTCTCAAGGTTTTCTATGTCACACATTTCATGAAATAGCCTGATTGCTTTTTATGTGGAGCAGTAATGTTAAAATGAAACTATAGTATCTGCTCCTGCGACTTTGCTGGTTAAAATCTGATTTTGCAGTTCTCTTATGTTTACTCATGTTGAATATGATTGTGGATGACTGTGTACATGCCTCCATGTGTCCATTTCCATGTGATAACTGATTGGTCAGTCTTGTGCCTGTCATATGTAGCTGCCCATTGAGGACTTGTGTAGCCTAACGTCCCGCGCTCTGCACTCCCCATTCACGACCACAGTGCCGGCATCTACCGAGGACATCCTACTGAAGGGCTTTCAGTCACTCGACATGGAAAGCGATAGAATAGAGACAGCTCAGCAGGTCAGTGCTGTTCGCATATGCACGGGAGGCCATTTTGGTGTCCTTGTTTTATTTAAAAGTGTATTTGAAAAGGCTGACTCCTCCCCGTTGTCTGTCTTCTGGCAGTTCTTTTCCTGGTTTTCAAAGCTGCAGTCACAGATGGATCGGGATGAAGGGGAAAAGTACAGGTAAGGGGGTGGGAGGTGACAGAAGCTTAATATTATACCCTTTTATACCCCAGTTGTGGCAGCTCTTAGCTTATATGCACTAGCATTAAAATATCTAGGTGAGACTACCTAACTTGACTGTTTCTCAGCGATGCGTTATGTTATGATTAGCTGGTTGGCTGTTTCTGATTGGTAAAATATACATTCCAGCATAGCCATCAGTTAAAATTTCCTGTGATTAGTGATTAGTGATGTGTAGCATTTTACACCTGCACATGTAATATGTGTAACAGGGGGCAGGCAGGTGGTGCAGTGGTTAGGGACGTAATCGAAAGATTGCTGGTTCGAGTTCCCGACCCGCAAGTACCGCTGAGGTACCCTGAGCAAGGTAACGTCCCCAAGCACTGCTCCACTGCTCACGTAGCTGCCCCCTGCTGTGTCAGAATGTCACATGGGCTAAAAGCAAAGGACACATCATGTTGTTGCGTGTTGTGGTGCGTCAACAATGACGGTTAATCACCTTCACTTCACTTTATATAGACAACTTAAAGCACTTGGATGTAACCTACTATGTTAGGAAAAGAATCTTTATTACCTTTTCTTGGTGCTGTTCAGTAGGCATGCATCATGATCTCTGTTCAGCTGGTCATAGTCAGGCAACGCCTCTGATGGTCCGGGAGGGGTGTAAGCTCATGGCTCTCGCCCCGGCAGAAGAACGAGGGACGACCTGAGTGGGTACCAGGAGCAGTGCGATGCCATCTTGGCCGACGTGGACGCGGCGCTGCAGCACCTGGATTCCCTCCAAAAGCAGTACCTGTTCGTGTCCACCAAGACGGGCACCCTCCACGAGGCCTGCGAGCGGCTGCTGCTGGAGCAGGTGATTGTTGTGTGATTGCTGGGCTCTCCGCATTCCCACCTGCCATCTCACCTTCTGGCTGTAGGGCAGGCTTCCCCAGTAAATTTTTTCCCAAGGGCCAAATTCTGTCAACGACACAACTGGGGGTGTGCCCTCCCTGATTCCCTAATTACTTGTTCTTGGTGGTGTTTCCCTGACAGTCAGAGTTGGTGGAGCTGGCAGAGAGCATACAACAGAAGCTGTCCTACTTCAATGAACTGGAGAACATCAACACGGTAGGTGGCTTTGTGCCATCTTAAAACCCCAGGCGCATTTTAGTGATTAGAATAACAATCCTCCATCCATCTTTCCTACCACTTTCCTACCATCCAGTGTAATGAGAATAATAAGGTTGATAATAATGATAATTTTGGGGTTATTAATAATTATAATATTTCGCTTTTTCAGAGACTGAACTCTTCAACTTTGTCCGTAAACAGTGAGGGCTTCATTCCAATGCTCTCCAAGTTGGATGACTGTATAGAATATGTTTCCTCACATGTAAGTAGCATGTAACCCTTGCTGTAACCATTACAGCAGTGTAGATGTAGCTGCAGTCTAATTAAATTAATAAATTAAATTAATGAAATGGTTTAACATTTCAGTAAATTCATTTACCACTGTGCCGATAACACAGATAGTTTTCTTGGTCTGAAATGATTCAGTCGTGGCCTTTTGGTTCAATAAACGGCTAATTTTACTTTCCTTCTCTACCTCAGCCAAACTTCAAGGACTATCCAGCCTACATGGTGAAGTTTAAGCAATGTCTCTCCAAGGCCATGTTCCTCATGAAGACCCACACCGTGAACACACTACAGAATCTAACCAGCCAGCTGATGAAGCGGGTATGTTCCGTGGAACTTCAGGCGGCGTCATGTGGGCTTCTGCGGGCATGTCGGGCTGCTGAACTGATTTCCCATGGCTCCTCTTTCTCTCTTGCTCTCCCAGGATCCTCTGGGTGCAGCCAGTGTGGATAACGCCTTCACTCTGTACTACGTGAAATTCCGGGCTGCCGCGCCCAAAGTGAAGGTATGTGGGATGACCCATCAGGCCAACGTCAATATTAATACAAGTTTTGATTTTTAAATCATTTTCAACTTTCATTGGAAATTGCTTTTCGTTTCCAGTTTCATTTGTTTTTCCTTTTTATATTTTAATTTCAGTTTAAGTGATTTTATTTGTAGGTATGTACTAAAAATTGTAGAGCTATTTTATGTGTCTGGTCTTTGTGTGTCCCACATGAATACACAGTTCACATCGTATACTAATGTCCTCAAAATGCGCAAAACATGTTACAGCTATTATTAATTGTCATTGAAGATAAACAAATAATCACTTTAGCTAAATACTATTAAAAGCTGTAAGGGAAAGTATTTCACTTCAGTTATTTTTGGAAGCAATTATTCATAGTTTTTCTTTGATTTTGTTTCGTAATTCTATTTTTTTTATTTCCATTTATGAATGTGTTTTCTTTTGGTTTTTTGTTTTTGTTAACGATAACATAGTTGCTTGCTATGCACGTTTGATTCTTTTTAATTTTTTTTTTTATGTACAAAGAAACCCTTTTCCATATGTGCCCTGCTTTCAACATAAGCTGTGTGTGTGTGTGTGTGTGTGTGTGTGTGTGTGTGTGTCTCCCATAGACACTGATAGAGCAGATAGAGCAGAGGTCAGAGAAGATACCTGAGTGAGTACCTGTGATTTTTCTCCTTGCCACCCTGTACTGTTGCTAACTCCTCATTTAGGAGGACCTCAGTTTTGTGAGCAGGTTTTTAAATGAGAGATTTGTTTCAAAAGCCTTCGTATGATAAAAAATCCTACTGTATATTCAATATTATGTTGAAAGTTTCCATAATCACACACCATACATGGCTTATCCTCTTCCAGTGCCCACCCCACATGTTTCCCCGCCTGAGCCAGATAATCAGAGACCTCCATCCTGCCCCCTACAGGTATCAGCAGCTGCTGGGGGAGATTCACCAGTGCTACCTAGACCAGAGGCAGGTCCTCCTGGCCCCAAGCATCAGCTCCACCATCACAGACCTCACCAGCCAGAACAACAAGGACCACTGTGCACTGGTGAGGGCACCTCACTCTCGCCATCAAAACTGTTGCCGTTTGGGTGTGATGTCATCAAAGGTTAAAGGTCATGACGAAGCTCTGTGCTCTTCAAACATGATGCAGACAGCCTTTACTCAAACAGGAAGTGGATTGTGGAGGGAAGAGGTCTGAGATGCAGCGGTGCTGATGAACACGTGTGTTTGCGTCACCCGTGTTTTTGCCCCAGGTCCGCAGCGGTTGTGCCTTTATGCTCCATGTGTGTCAGGACGAACATCAGCTCTACGGCGAGTTCTTCTCCAAACCCACACTGAAGCTAGAGTGAGTACAGCTAGGATTCCAATGGTCCCCCTCTCCGCTCTGTAATGACACATTTTAATATGAAAGAATGATGGATTTAATCCTACTTACTCACCCTGGAACCGCTTTAATAATAATAAGGGATCTCTCTTCACCTCCCCCAGTCTTGCTCTCCGTAAGGGTAGGCTTGGCTGTGAAGGGCAGCCATCTCATGCGGCTTCCAGGGAGCTGGGGGTTAAGGGCCGTGCTCTAGGGCACACAAAAGCCGGGCTTGGATTGGCGACCTTCTGATCATATGCACAGAGACTTAAACCACTAAGCCAGACGCTGCCCTGTAATTCTGTTCATGTAAGGCGGTCCTGGATCTCTCCATAACCTGGTTTGTGTCCCTTGTCTCAGTGAACTCCTGGAAAGGCTCTGCCTGTCCCTCTATGACGTGCTCCGGCCTCTCATCATCCACGTCATCCATCTGGAGACCCTCTCCGAGCTGTGTGGAATCCTCAAGAACGAGATGCTGGAGGATCACGTCCAAAATAATGGTAATACTGGCTATGCTCTGGCTCATAGGTTACTTGGGGCTGTGGTCTCTAACATGACCATTCTTCTGTCCGTAGCTCGATTGTTTACCCTTTAACTCATGTACAGCGCTCTTTGTTTGCCAAAGCTTTTCAGAGTGTTTACTTTTCTCCTGGGGACATTTTCAGTTTGGTCCATGGTGCACTTCCTCTTGCCAGTTAATGTTGATGTTATCCTGGTGATCTGGATTATGCCTTGTAAATGACACCAAATCATCTGGTGCAATAGTCATGCATGTAATTTTTTATGGATGATATTGGTTTTCTGCTGGAATCTGACTCCCCTGCTGGGTGCTGGGGAATGTATATTGCATCACTTCAGGGTACAAAATGACCTATTTCACTGCACAAGTCTACAAAAGCTGCCACAGCCGGAGCCCGTCTCTCTCAGCGTGCTCACTTAGCACAGCAGGCCTCCAGACGCCATCAGGGGATTATTTCAGATGTTCATGTCACACGCATATTTTCATAACGGTGCCCCATCATGATAGTCGTGCAGCTGGGGGCCTTTGAGGAGGTGGTGAAGCAGATGCTGGAGGACGTGCAGGAGCGTCTGGTCTACAGGACGCACATCTACATCCAGACGGACATCACTGGCTACAACCCGGCCCCGGGGGACCTTGCCTACCCCGACAAGCTGGAGATGATGGAGGTATTCCTCCCATCCCATCCAGTCCCACCCTGTCCTGTCCCATCTCCTCAGCCCCCAACACAGTTGTTCTGGGTCTTCTAGAAAATCGCCCAGAGCCTGAAGGAGGAGCAGATGAAGCTCACCGCCCCAGATCAGTTGTTTTCAGATGTGCAGCTGGAGGATCTGGAAGCGAGGAAAGCCACCAGTCCTGGTGGGTGGCACATCCTTGGCTTTTTGACACAAGCCTCACGCTTGACACCGGGCATGGGACACTGCAGGAGAACATTTAGGTTCCATACAAGCAGACGTAGGGGTGGGACTCGAGCGCGACACAGAGATCCATAATGCTTCTGCCCCCCTCCCTCTCAGGGAACACAGGAGCCTCGCGGCTGCAGGGCTCCATCTCGCCGGCCGACCTGCATGGCATGTGGTACCCGACAGTGAGACGCACCCTGGTCTGCCTCTCCAAGCTGTACCGCTGCATCGACGTGAGTCTCGCCCCGGGTCCCGGTAACGAACTTGATTCGTTGTGCATTTAAAGGCGGTTAGGGCTGTATAGTTGAGTGACTATGAAAGGATGATTTGTGTGCTGGAGGACAGCTGTGTGGTTAAGAGCAGCTAGGCACTGCTTCCAGTCTCCGTTGTGACCTGCCCATGTCTCCCCCTCCAGAGAGCAGTCTTCCAGGGCTTATCACAGGAGGCGCTGTCTGCCTGTATACAGTCCCTGCTGAAGGCCGCGGACATCATCATGAAGAATAAGGTCAGTTCAAGCACACTGTGACTGACTCACTCCTAAAGCTTTGCTGGTGCATTCCAGTCTACAGTGTTCTTTGCCAGTGTATGAATTAATGAGTTAATGAATACTAATGAAGCATTTCATTCCCCTCATTGAAATGTTGTGGGGTCCCTCGGTCTCCCTGTAGGGATGGGTTCTGGAAATGGGCGTTTGTGGATATCTTAGTGCAGCTTGGGGCACTTGGCCTGGCTGTGGTCCTCCAGATAAACGTCTGCGAGTTCCTGAGAGGTGCTTTCTACTGGCCAGTCTTTCCTGTGTATCTACTGGCCAGTCTTCCCTGTATATCTACTGGCCAGTCTTTCCTGTGTATTAGACACAACGTCTTTGTAAAGAGAGGGCAGCTTGGCTCAGTCAGATGGGCATGATGTGTCATGTGACCCCCGCCCCCTCCATGCAGACGCAGATTGATGGGCAGCTCTTCCTCATCAAACATCTGCTAATCCTGCGGGAGCAGATTGCTCCTTTCCACACTGACTTCGCCATCAAAGAAATTTCCCTGGACCTTAAGAAAACCAGGGGTGAGAGCCAATAAACGGAGTGATTTGCTGCTTTGCTGCAACATTTGTGTTATGTTATTCAATTATTCATTCGGTTATTCATTATTCTATTTCTGTCTTGGTATTTACCATAAACAGTTCAACATTTTCCCATTTTATGCACATGCAACACCAGATGGCGCTCTTGTCATTGAAATACAATTTATTGAATAATGTCTTTTAAAATTTTAGATGCTGCATTCAAAATCCTGAATCCCAAGAAGGTCCCCAGTTTCTTCCGACTCAGCAGTAATAATGCCATCCTTGAATTCCTGCTAGAGGTAACTAGAAGTGCTAATGCTAATATTGTATTCTCTTTATCACTGACACCTTGGCTGGACAGTTGCAGCTCTACGTTCTGTTGGCTTTGAAGGTATTAAGGCTGCCTCTCTGCTCGTGCCTCAGGGTACTCCAGAGATCAGGGAGCACTACATCGACTCCAAGAAGGAGGTGGACAGGCATCTCAAGTCCAGCTGCGAGCAGTTCATCCAACAGCAGACCCAGCTCTTTGTGGCTGGCCTGGAGGACTTCCTGGCCAAGGTATGATCCCAAAGCTGAACGGAGTTCAACTGCTATTAAACTTATGAAGGGTAATATTTGAGGCCTTTCAATAATTATTTCTTCCTCTTGTGTTGGTAATACAGGTTGCCGCCCTCAAAACCATGGCAATTCAAGGGGGCCCCACGTATAACCTGTCCAGGCAGCCCTGGGCACAGCCAGGTGAGACCTATCTGGCTCGTAACTCATTCTTCATCCAAAAGGATAATGTGGGCTCATAATTAACATTGTATTTGTCCTTATTGCTCCGGACCAGTGAGCGCACTAAGAAAACAAGCAGCATGTAAACGGCTAGCTGTTTATCCCCATGTAGCTAAGATCAATGACGTTGTGATGGCCACCTACCGGGTGATGAAGACCAAGCTGCCCGCAACGCTCCAGAGCATGTCCCTATACTTGGCCAATAAGGACACGGAGTTCATCCTCTTCAAGCCAGTCAGGGTGGGTATTAACAGAGTGCTGTCTACTTGGGGAGCTGATATCTGGATCTTCTCATGGGTGGCAGGTGCGGGGTAGGTCTAGGTCTAGGTCTAGATCTAGGTCTGGGAGGAATTGGGCATCATCTCAGCTGAATGCTAGGCCCCCAGTCCGGCTTTCAGGCTGACATTCGTGTGGCACCTTTGCACCGCTGCTGAGACAGAGCTCAGCTCCTGGGCCATCCGGGGCTCCAAATGACTGAGGACTGACTATAATACCATTGCATCTTTTGCAGAATAACATTCAGCAGGTGTTCCAGAAACTCCATACCCTGCTGCAGGAGGAGTACAGCGGGGAGGACCTCCAGATCATAGCCTGCCCATCAATGGAACAAGTAATGCCCTTTGTATTCTGGCCAGAGAGCTCCATGCCGACGTGCTCACAGTCTTACTCAGACATGCTGTAATGCTTATTTTCCTGGAAAGCTGCTTGCATGTTTGACGTTAGAAGGGTGAGTAACTGATGAGTGCATCCTGAGGTTACAAAACATATGTCATTTTTCTCCTACAGGTTAACCTGTTGCTATCTGTGAACAAATAAGAGTCCCCCCTCCCCCGGCCCCACTCCCACCAAGATGGAGGTAGGGGGCTGAGATGAAAGTGCCCTCCAGGCGGGAAAAGCCAGGCCCCCGTTGGACAGCAATGGCCCGGCGTAGTCTTGGGGCCTCATGGACAGGTCCTTCGCGGTGAACGGCATTTGGCTTGCGGTGCTGCTAAGTGAAACCTTGTGGTTCAGGGTACATTCACATTCAGAAAAAAAACACAGTAAAGAAAAATCGAACTTTTTCTTTTTATTATTTTTTTATTTTATATTAATGACATGGTGGAAGTGTTTAATCTCCGGCCACACCTTTCACGTGATTAGCAGGCTGCGGCTGGCAGAGGTAAAGCTTCAGTAATGTGGGACCTGGAGCCTCTGTTTCTACCCGCAGCATTTGCTAAGCAAACTGGGACACATGACGTGATGGGGGGGGCAGCAATTTCTACTGGTCATGTGACTCCACATCCGTTCAAACTGTAGCAGTGACAGGCTGGGTTCCGTAGCACTGGACGTAGTTTTTGTGTTGTATGGGGGTGTGAATATTTAACTGGGCTTATCTTGTAAATGGGGAAAATATGATGTTTTTATTAGTATCTTGAAATTTTCTTTCACTATTATTCCATTATCTCCTTTTTGTTTTATCATAGTTTTCTGTCCATCTTCATATATTTATCTTTTCCTGTTCGCATTTGTTTTTGTGCCTTTTGTATGCCTCTGTTACGCCCTGCACTGTATGCATATGCCCTATTGCCCTTAAATTCTCCACGCTGTTAATTCGATGAAAATACCAGCAAATGAAAGCCAAGCAACACACAGGAGTCTTATTTAGTGAAGGCTTACCCTGAGACCTGGATACAAAAATAACCCCATACAGTAATATGGTTATACTTCATATAAGGGCAACTGACTGACTTCATTCACCATTGGGGCTTCCCCTTTCCATGGCAATTTTTCCACATATTTGAATTTTTATTATGTTATTTTGAGATGGGGACTATTTGGTATTTTTTTATCTTCAACTTTCTGATGAGTAGAATATGATCCAAATCTTTCTTGAAATGGGTAATTAAGCATCGCATGGTTTCTCTGAGGTAATGAAGAGATGGGCATACTAGAATGTCTGGAATTTTTATACTGTAAAACCTATGCAAGATAAAGAAAATATAACTGATAATATGCTGATGTTTTCAGAGTAATTTGCATAATTTCCCTCTGGCCCCAACTGACCACACTTCAGCCTGAACACACAGAATGACATTTGTAGAGGATAGAAAATCGATGTTTAGTGTCTTGTGTTATATAAAAGGAGGGTTAGATCTGTCTGAATGCTAGTCAGACATCCTCTAAGGTAGTGTTTCCCAAGCCGGTTCTCTGGGACCCCCAGCCAGTCCACGTTTTTGCTATCTCCCAGTTCCTGGTACAAAAATGTGCATTGCCTGGGGGTCCCCGAGTACCAGGTGGGGAAACGCTACTCTAAGGCACAAAGCACTTTGCCAAAGCTGTAAAAAGCCGGGCGCTCACTCTTCCTGGAGCCTCCCTGTTCACTTTAGATGCGCAGGGTGTGAATACACTCCTAGCACGCATTCCTCTGCAGTCACGCCTCCCTTCCTAACTGTTTTATTTTAGAGTAACTCCCTCATAATGTCGCTCAGCCCTAATTTTCACAATGATATTCTTTAACAGTATGAGCTCCAGTGTGAACCTCAAGGATGTATAATGATTAAATGAGATTTGAAGTATGATCAATCACCAATATAAATAGCTTAATGTTGATTTAAATTCACAAGCTTCTTCATGTATGACTGTGTGTATATAACTGTAAACTCTGAAAATTCATAGTAATTTAATAAACCCTGATTTTTCTCCAGTCTCTGTTAAAATGTTTCTGCTTCCAGCCCTTGCACTTCTGCATTTTATTACATTTTCTTCCCATTTCTGCTATAATTTTAATATGAATTCTACAGCAGAATGTTCAACACACACACACACACACACACACACACACACAAACACACATTGTGTGACTCAACACGTCTGCCTATTGTGACTGTTGATAGATGTATAAATTAAATCAAGTGGGGCCAGTACAGCATCCAGTTCCGCTTTTGTTTAAAAGCCTGGAAAAGGATCATGCATTCTTTGCCTGGAGTGGGTTTCTGCATTTGTTGACACAATGGGTGCACAGGTTTCTGTGCATTTCTTAAATGGTGTTCCCCTACTTTGTGCCAAGTGCTGTGGTGTCTCCCCAAGGCCTTCTACTGGGCAAGCAGTGGGGGCTGGGCGGGCGGGTGGGTGGGTGAGTGGTAGGATTAGGATGAATATTGAGGGTTTTTTTTTTTGCAAAATCCCCTCATGAATACTGCAGTGTTCTGAGCTGTTCTAGGATCTGGAGTGTTTCCACGTGAAAACCAGTCATAACTGGCTCCTGCCTCCATTCTTTTTCTTCTCCTTCCTCCCCAGCAGCCTTGGAAGATGACAGGTTTGAATGTTTTCCAAATTGCTTGTCTTAGGTGTAAATTGACATTTAGTTGGATTGGGTGCTGCCGTTTGCTCATATTCTGTACTGAGTTGCTTTGACCTGCAGCATGCGCTGGGGTGCTTTGCAGCTGAGTGTGAGGCGGCTGGGATGAGGATCGGCAACTCCAAGTCTGAGGCCATGGTTCTAGACCAGCATAGGGTGGATTGCCCTCTCCTGGTATGAATGAGGGAAGAAGGAAGTGTAAGATCAACAGGCAGATTCTGTTGTGGTAAAGAGAGAGCTGAGCCGGAAGGGCAGTGACTGAAAGAAATTAGTTTCTTCTGCTAAGTATCTGGGCTCAGCCTTAGAGAGAGGGTGAGAAACTTGGACATTCCTAAGGGCTCATAGGGCCACTGCTCCTCTCCATCGAAAGGAGCCATTTGAGCTGGTGGCATCAACCTAGGATGCGTCCTGGACTCCTTCCATCCAATGGAGGTGTCTCTGGCATGTCCAACCAGTAGGAGATCCCGGAGCATACCTAGGACATGCTGGAGAGATTACATCTGGAGAACTGGAGGAGGAGGCTGGTGAGAGGGCGATCTGGGCATCCCTGCTTAGACTGCTGCCCCCATGCCCCCCCAGATAAGCAGCAAATGGATGGATGGATTAGGGGAGTGCTGGTAGGTGATGAAGGTCAGCATATGGTGTAGCAGACTGTGTATTACCAGACTCTTGATCTGAAGTCGTCTGCCCAAGATGTTCAGTCCAACAAGCACTTGGAAACCGCAGAAAATCGTATAGGGTGTCTTACCAAATGGGCTTTGACAACAATACGTTGCTGTAAAATGAATATTTCAATTTATGACTATTACAGTTTATGATTGATATTCTAAAGTGATGTGGCACAAAAACCTTTTTGCATTCTGATACTGCGTGGTGAAATGGTTACATTCAAAAGCCTGATAGTGATTGTCACATTCCAAATGTAGGATATCTCCAGTGCCATGGACACTCACATATGAAGTAGCCATACCGGATGCATAATTCTTGTAGCTTTGCAGCGTCCAGCATCTTACCCTGCTCTTGATACAGAAGAAGTATTTTAGTCTCTGAATCCCTACAAAACACCTGGAAAGGAGTGCATGGCTCATCCAGTGGCCTCGCCAATAGCCCTGCATGGGTGCTATCTATTTAATTCTGTTATGCCGTCCAGACATTATATCACAGTATAATTCACCAAGGCATGATACAACATGATGCTGCTCAGCTCACGGTATACCATAATACCATAATACCGCCCAAACCTACTCGCCACACCACACTTCAAGGGTTGTGGGTTTGAATCAAGCCCCAGGATTGTGAGTCTGGGTGTCTCCTGTAATGGACTGCCATCGATTTAACTGAGGGAAATACAATTGATAACTGTGAGAGTTGTTGCTCCCACCAGGAGCAGCTTTAATTTGGGCGTTTGCATCTTTACTTTTGCATTGCCTGATCCACTGCTGCCTTCTCCTGCTTCCTCAGGAAGGGAAGATGAAGGCCCACGTCTATCTTCAAAGGCATCTCTTCTGCTATAAAGGCACTCTCCCCCTCTAAAAGCAACTCCCACATCCTTCGGGCCGATTCACAGCAAAGCAACTGTAATGACACACAAATGGCTGATGGCAGCTTGTGTTTACGGTTATGATTTATCTTCGGTATAGGTATGGCCTAAACACTGTGCACTAGTCAAAGAGCAAAATACTACAAAGATCATACAGCCACTTGTACTACCTCTTGACCAGAATATCTTCAGTTAAAATACCCAGGTATTAAAATGGGTAGATCCGTACGCACATTTAGACGTTAATAAACCAGAAGAAACATTGGATTTGACAATCAGATACCACAATATGGTTTAAAGTTTCTAAATCGCACAGATTTCTTGGCGATCTTGCTAATTTCCTGATGAAATAAAAAATTGGCACCTTTTCTGTTTGAGGATGGTCCTCCAGTTTTTGGTGGGTCACAATCTGCTTGGTAGGTCACAGGCAGAAGCGAGACCTAACTCATTCGCAGACATTTCTCCTAAGTAGTCTGGACATACTGTAACCTGCAATAGCACAGGCCACAGGTGCCTTCGTACATTTCTCACAGAGATTCCCGATGCTGCATCTTTAACGTGTCTGATTCTTGGTAGATATTCAGTCATCATTTTGATCAGGTGAGTTGCTGTGGAGGATTTTGTTAAATGTTTAAATTGAAAGTACTGCATAAATAATTGCTCGCTTCGTCAATCATTCAGGGGGTTTTAGCAGTAAGTGTAAATGTTGTGCAGCGTTACTTAGCAATCGCAAGACTGGGTAATCATTACCAAAGAGCCCACATGTTGAATTCGGCATCTCGTGTCTGTGTGGAGAGCGTATGTTTTCAGGTGTCTTTGTTTTCTGACACCAAATACGGATGCTCTAATGAAAGCTCCCAAGTGAAATATAAATGTATTACCTCCTATACTGACCATCCTGAGGGGCGTACTACATCCTCTTTTATGTTTTGATTTTTTAATGCAAATTAAGTGTCGGGATGGTAAAAAATACACCCCCACACGTGGTGATATCTTAAAGCCCTAACCGTCCTCCGAAAGGACCAACAATACTTCATAGTGTGGCATGTATAGTATTACAAATATGAGCAAAAACAGAATGTGCTCTACACAGAACGAAGATGAATTGCTGGATCGTAGCTAGATATGACTTTTTATTTATGAGAATGTCATATCATTAGATGTAGGTCTATTTTGGTACCCATAAGCTCAGCTAGGCTGTCGGTCGCCTGTGAAACCTTCAGCTTATTAATCTGTCTGTATGTTTTAATATGCATGTTTTATGTTTTACTGTACAGTCATAACAGCTAACTGATTACATAGGTCAGCTTTCGTCCATTCCTAATGGGCTGTCAAAGTAGATCGTTGAGAAATTGCTTAATATTTTCACTGTATACGATCACTCACTCTCTAAAACTACACTACATGTATAAAACCTAATGTATTTTTAAAACATGCTCATTATTTAAACCAAGGTAATAAAATGCTTAAGTGGGGAATTCAATAATCCCTTTAAGTCTGGAATGGGAAACTAATAGAGAGTTATTTGTAATGCATGCATCTAATAAAACATAACCTGTGAAGAACAGGGGCATCATTCTTGTGCCTGAATTGGGGGCTGATGAAATGCATTTCAATTTAATCAGAGTCAGACCCTACTTCTCAGATGCAATTACCGCTACACAAGTTCCCTGCAGCACTCTACATGCTACATCTCGTCTACATCTACATCCAGTGGAGGAGTCACTTGAAATAAAAACTCAACCAAGTGAATGAAATCTAAGGGTACCTACCATAAGTTTTATGGCTTTCGAAGGAGAGCCAAAGGCAGTAATAGAGTTAATGACAACTGCTACTGCAGTTAGAGCAATCAGCTTTTAGAGTACTGGCCATTAAAGTCTTTAAGAAGTAATGCAGAAGAGTAATTGTGTGGGGTGATTGCTTCCCTTCTAGAGACGTGTTTTCCTCTTTGTAGACTGTAGTACATTCACTAGCAGTGGCGATACTAGGGTAGGGGTGCTGGTACATTTATTAATAAATATTATTTATTAATAAAAATTTATGGATATTATTAAATAACTAATGATTGTCTAAATTTGGCGATCCATAACCAAGACTATATAGCCAGAATGTTTCTATACATTCTTGCATCTTTCCCCAAATACATTTCAGTGCTAATGCTTATTTGTTGTTTTGCAGACACATATCTAATTTTATATAAATTGTACATTGGAGGCAATAACCCTAATTCCACAGGACATGCAACAATGAACAATGAAACAGCATACTCAGCAGTGCCCTGCAGTTACAAAGCTTATGTGAGTCTAGGGCCTGTGAATTCAGCACCAGGCAGTGTAAGTCGGAGAGTGGGCCTTATTTCTATAGTTCCTGTGTTGTATGGGAGCTCATTCCACTAATACAGCACCAGTGATGAGAAGAGGATGGAATATTGGAAATGAACCAGTTCTGTGCTATTTTTCACCTACTTCATGAGAACAGGAGATGACAGGGGTGGCTAGATGTGGTTTATCAAACTGTCAGCGAGGTCTTAATACTGTTAAGGGACAAGGTGGAAAGAATTTGACTGCATAAAATGGGGAACAAGGTACTTCATCAGTATCATTTCTATTTCAGGCAATGTGGCAATGTGGCTCAGCTTAAAACTCAGTCCAGGAATTGCTGAAAGTTAGCATGCAACTGGTCAACATAAGCAGTAAGTATATCTATCCTTCCCTCTTCCCACCACTTAACCAGTAGAGGGCCACAGTCAGGCTGAATCATCCCTCAGGAGGCTTGGGGCTTGAGCAAGTGTGTAAGTTTAGTATCAGCACTTGTCGGGGCCAAATCAGCCCCAAACCCCCCAAACACTCCTGCAATATTGTTAGGGACATGTCCTTACTGTCATGCCCAAATCCACGCCCATGGGCTCAAGGCAAAGGAATACCCAGAATGGGCTGCCAGCAAACAGTATAGTGTGATAACGGGGTTTTCCATTGTATCAGTGCTTTTATGAATTTACTCAAAAGTTATTTGTAAATCTTAATCTTACTGACAGTGTAGCAGGACTAATTTTATGTTTTATTATTGTGTGATGTGTCATGGTTTTGAAGGCTGCGTTGCATGGTGCAGGCAGGGAAATAGGATGGCGACCCACTTGTGGCTCAGGGACAAAAGAACAGGGTTTATTGGGACAGGACAAAACTGGGGAAAATTTCAAAAGAAACAGACTATGAGGGGTAACAAAAGAAAAACAAAGAAAACACTGAAGAAATTAACTAGGAAGTACAAATCAAAAGGGAAACTAAACACATACATACCAACTACAATTCACAATGCCTAACTAACAAACAGGACTAAGACAAGCACTTAAATACACAGAAACACTGGGGCAAACAAGGAACAGCTGCAAATCAATTATCCAATCAAGGGGGAGCGCAGGAACAAAACTACAGGTGGAACAAATTAACTCACAGACCTAGGGAATGCTACAGACAATGCAACCAGCAAACACCAACCAACTTGAGAACACTGGGAATAATAAAATGGAACAGAGCAACCAAAAACATGAGGAGAAACCTAGAACTGAAAAACAGAACACTAGGGAACACAAAAAGTACAAAATAACAAATGAGGCAGGCCACAGGTCAGCATTGAACCCATGACCAGTGTTAATTTTGGCAAGAGTTTTTACTTTAGTTTTAGTCTTAGTCACGTACTGAAAATTGTAGTTGGATTAAAGTCACATTTTAGTCTTTCCTTTTTGTTTTGGTTAAGATTTAGTCAGTGGAACTCAAGTTTAATTTTACTCTAATTTTAGGCAGTTTTTAGTCATAATTTTCTCAAACAGGTGCACGGTACTTGTGCAGAAATAAATGTGCAGCACTTTACTTTTCTATAAAGCAAACAACTTTGTTGAAAAAAACTAAAAAACGTTGACTTACCTGGGTTATAGTCTACCTCTGCTGCTTTTGCAGTAGGGTTGCGTGTGTTCTCCAAGACAATCATAATCATTTTCATCCTTGCTGTTCTCTTCTCACTTCTAGACAGTGTTGTGAGAAATTTATGAACTTCTCGCCATGTGACTTCATGATGTAAAACCTATTCACATGGTGAGGGAGCATAATAGATTTATATACATGTATACCAGTGGCGGCTACTGGTCTGTCAAATAGGGGAAGCTCATTTTCGGCCTACATCATAAAATTGTCTACTTATTTAAAA
>JAODKN010000001.1:36452953-36465132 GCA_026774425.1 Petrocephalus zakoni
TCAGAATCATCGCAATCAAAAGTCCATCACTCAGTTTTTCTTCGGCATTTCTAAGTGCTGTAATTGCCGTTTCAGCCTTTGGACAGATCTGTCTTGGCTGCCGCTTTTTCATTCATTCGTTCATTCCCATTCATCTCTGGGGTAGCTGGTTCATGGCTTACCATTGATTTCTTTGTTTGTTCCTTCATTCGTTCATTAATTCATTCATTCATTCCTTTCCCTACCCTACTCTTATTTCTCTGGGGTAGTTGAGTCATGGCTTACTATTCATTCATTCCTTCCCATTTGTCACTGGGGTTGCCATACCTTGGTTTGCCTCGTCTTCTGAAACAAACAGTGAACTCACTCTGAGGTAATTAGTCTATGACAAGCACACTGCTCTGAATTTGATTGCTGTTCCTGACTGCAAGACCAAAAGGGCGGCCAGATCCACGGGGTCATTAATGAGCAGCTAGAGCACTGAGCGGACAGCACAATGAGGTGACACTCAAATGGTGCTGCATTTTATTCATTTATACACAATTTGAACAAAAGTATGGGGGCACCTAGCCATTATACCCACAGGAACTTTTATGACACCCCATTCTAAATTTATAGGCATCAATATGGAATTGGTTCCCCCCCTTGTATCTATAACTGCTGCATGCATATCAAGACATTTTGGACAATTCTATGCTTGGGGAACAGTTTGGGAAGGCCTTTTTCTGTTCCAGCATGGCTGTGCCCCAGTACACAAAGCAAGGTCCACGGTGGGTGAGTTTGGTGTGGAAGAGCTTGACTGGCTCGCATAGAGCCCTGACTTCATCTCCAATGAACTAGATGAGCTAGAACAGAGATGGCAAGGCCTTCACATCCAACATGAGTGCCTGACCTCACAAATGCTTTTCTGGGTGAATGGACAGAAATATTGTGGAAAGCATATGGATTTAGAATGATATGTCATAAAAGTTCCTGTGGGTGTAATGACCAGGTGTCCCAATACTTTTGTACTTGTGATGTATATCAGCTCTAAACCAGAAAAATAAATAAATCAAAACTATGCTAACTACCCATGCGGTGGAATGCAGTAGACACAAATTTGTGAGTACTGTGCCTGGGGGAATGGCAGGTATCCTTCTGCATTCCAAAAGCATATTAAAATGTTTGTATTGAAACACATTTCTGAGGTTTTTCAGTACATTTGTGAAATGTATTAGCTGCTTCTGGTGGGTTCAAATACTTCTTGTCTTTCCCGGGCTTTAAAACATTGTGGGCTTTAAAAACTGATACTTCCAGAAGATCGTGGCGACTCCCCGCTGAGTGCAGACGTACTAGTGGCATGCGATTTGTCTCAGATCTTCTCAGAACAAGCGAGTCAGTGTTACCTGCACCATGTTTGGGGGCATGAAGCCCTAGCACAGCCACTTAAAACAATCCATGTTCTCTTCTCCCTCTGTGAAAGGCCATTGTTGCCCTCACAGCTTGAACTGTGTATTAATTGACTAACACAGTAGTCACAGCATTTATTAAGCAGCCCTTCTTTGAGAGGTGACCAGACTTGCTGGCAAACACATTTCTTCATTTCTGGTACAATAGAACAATTATTTCCCCACTTTAGCTGCTGTGTAGGGAATCCAGATCTCATAAGCACAAGCGTGCATTGTCCATGGAGGGGAGAATTACATGCATCTCAGTGAATAGATGAAAGGGGTCTGATGAAAGAGCCAAAGCAGGAAGTAGGTTCAGCTCTTTCAGTGAATACTGGCAGTGAATGGTTACGTCCAAGGTAGAAGTGAAGGAATAAAACAACAGAGATCTTCTTCAATGAATTTCATTTGTGAATCAGTTACTCATAATTTTTTTTACTTACAATGGGGAACAAAATTAATTAGTTTATTCCTTTAGTTGGTTAATAGGTAAATTGAAGCTATATAATTATTCCCACAACACAGAACTGGAGAAGCAGATGGATGGATGGATGATGGATAGATTGATGGATGGATGGACGATGTGAGGTAATTAAAACAACAGAGATCTTCTTCAAGGAATTTCATTTGTGAATCAATTGCTCATTATTTTTTACTTACAACAGGGGAAAAAGGGAATTCGTTTATTCTTTTAGTTGATTAATAGGTAAATTGAAGCTATATAATTATTCCCACAGCACAGTACTGGAAAACTGGATGGATGGACAGATAATAATATATAAGACAGAGCCCAGGGGGATGACTATAATAGTTGCATAATTTGAACACAAAAGCATATAATAATTAATGATAAACTATGAATTGGAAATTAAACCTAAAAATGTAGCACTGAACAGAGAGTGAAATGCAGATAGCTGCATAATGAGAAGTTTCAGCCAAGCTTCAGCATGGTCACACACAAAAATACTTGTCTATCCTAAGAAGAACCAATAAAACAGACACTTAAGAATGGATCTTCTGTTCTACCTTGAAAACAATGTGAGGGTTGTCTCTGTTTGTTTCTGTGGAATCCGTGAGTATTGATTTACACGGTCCATTTTCACTACAGTCTCTTGAATGAGTTTGGAGTCGGCACTGGGGACGGATTGCTAATCAGGAGTCTTGTTAATGGCTTCTTTCCAGTGAGGCATGAAATTGAAGTACTGTTTAATTGTATGTTATATTTAACGAGGTCACACACCAGTGAAGGCCAATACATTGATCATGGGGGATAATAAGGCATCAAGTCCAGCTTCTATTGGGCTAGACTGATGTTCTACATGGAGAATGTTCCCAGGAGGTGTACAGTGGTTGGAAGGAAAAGACACTGGAAAGTTTAACTACCCTGCTGATTATTTTTGGATTAATATTGTTAACTCAGTAAAGTATTTTTATGTGAGTAATTTATCTAAAACATTTTGCTCAGTTTGAACATTGATTGTATGTAACAGAAATTGAAGGGATTAGTAAATGTTATTAAGACCAAATGTGACCAAATGTGTCAGGTGTCAGTAACCATAATAACTGCGACTGAAATGATCATTGAAAGTGAAGACGGTGTGCAGAAGAATCAAGGTCTTACTGTAGTTTAATGTCAGGATGCCCTGACAAGCTACTGATAAGGGTACTTTAATGGGTCGTGGGGGACGGGAGCCTAAATTATATGGCATGGAATATCCCAGGATGGGGCCGATCCATCGTAGGGTACACACACCATTCACACACTTCCGGAAATATTTGTTTTTGGGTAAAATATCAAATTTCTGGTATATGCAAAATAGAAAATATATCTTATCATCCATGAAATGATGCCATTATGTAGCAACAAAGGTGTGTGTTACAAAAGATTGTTATAGTGCTTCACAAATAGCTCACAAAAAAAGAGCAAAAAAGACTAACAGGTGGGAGTCACAGCGGTCTTCCTTAGTGGGACAAAGCTGAACAGAATGTGAATTTAAACCTTTCCATGACCTGCTTGGGGGGCGCTTACATTATACTCATAACGTGACTGTTTGCTTTCTTTCTCTTATACTAAAGGTTCACCATATTTTTACCGTATTTCACCCTAATGTTAAATACAGAGGCATGCATGTTTTCTGGTTCAGTTCTGAACTATCCTCTTGCTTCAACAGCAGTCACAAACACTTATCTCCGCCTATGTGGAGTTTGCATGCTCCCTCCCACTATTCAGAGACATGCCGTCAGGCTAAGTGGCACCTCTGAATTGCCCATAGTGTATGATTTAGCATGTGTGCCCTGTGATGGACTGGCATCCTGCCCAGGGTGTTTCTCTGCCTTGTGCCTGGTGCTGCCTGTAATAGGGCCCAGCCACCCCTGCCCCCACCCAGCCATAACCCTGACGGTAAGCACTGGGAGCTGGGCTGATCAGATCATTCTGCGCTATCAAACCCAAAATGCCTGTGTTTTTCCCTACATTATAAGAACATCACAGAAACTACAGAAAGGTTATGTTTATCTTCCATAGTTACATTAAAACTGTCTCAAAGTGCATAAAAGTGATTAGATAGCTATGTCTCCATTTATCACTTTACATGCAATATGGAAAATGTAATACAAATGATGTCAAAAAGCTCAGAAGTCAGCTCTGTCCTTTTTAAAGCAATGCCCAGCTTTTTGGCAGTTTCTGGAAATTTCTTTTGCTTCAAAGCTAAGAAATCAGCAACAGGTGACTGTTTCATTCCTTGATATTAAGAGGTTGGCGCTCCACCTGTTATTTTCTAATGTAGGCATACAGTACAATAGTATAGAGGATTTTCGATGGAACTTTTTAAAAAATACAGTATGATGATATAGTGTTGAGAGTTATGGTTTGCATCGCAAGTGAAATTCAACTGTAATGTCAAATGTCATTAGAGTTGAAACATCACGAACATGGAAGGACGAGCTATCATCCGATTTAAAGTTAACGCATTTATTGGATTTCTGAAAAGGCAAACTGGAATTCATACATATTTATATCAGTTAATCAATAACCAAGTGATATCCGTTTCAACAAGGCTGGCCCTCTTATCCCTGCCGTTCCCCCCAATAGCGTAACTGTGTGTAGGAGGGGTTTATAAGGAACCCTTATAAGTGACCGAAGAGGCGCACTAAGCATAAAGCTGTGCTCTCTTTTCTGCGCGGACATGTAGCTAACTTGGGAATCGGAGGGCAAGAAGGGGTGAATTGGTAATCCATCTAATGAAACCTTCCCACTTAACTAACATGAGCGAATCTGTGCCAGGACAGACACCAGAATATAAGTGAAGGGTATTAGATTCGAAAGCAGCTGGGAAAAAAAGTCGTGTCGGGTTTTCAGATGACATTTTGACAAAATAACAATCAAGCAAACGGGACTTTTCTGAAGTTTATTCAACAATTTTGTTCAGCTGAAAGTTATTTTCAACAGGTCTGACTGCACCTTGGCGAATACCAAGAGAGGTGAGTTATTAATCTTTAGATTATAATTCGTAATTTTGTCATTGGGACATAATTGATGCTTAGACTGATTACATAGAAATACATTTAAATACAATATTCTCAATGCAGGAAATTGGCTACAATATTAAGTATGATACACCTAACTTATCTGATATGCAGTCGCTTTAACTTATTTTACTTTGTGATGATGTATATTTATATTATTTTGCAGATAGCTGAAGGAAACATCTCAGAATCATCATGGCAAATACAACGTTAATAATCTTTCTAATATTGATTATACTGGCTCAGTCTCTCATTATGGTCTGTGCACAGACCGGGGATGAAAGCCAGAAGACCGCTTCACTTCTGCACGGACCGGAACCGACTCAAAAACCGGGAGGCGACAAGGAGGGCGCTCCGCTCAACAGCTCGAATCCCCGTACCGTGCGCCCGGGGCGGCCCAGACAACTCCCTCCCTGCACCGGTCCAACTGAGATCAAAGACACTTTTAAGTACATCAACACAGTGGTGTCATATCTGGTGTTTGTTGTCGGAATAATCGGGAACTCCACGTTGCTCAGAATCATCTACAAAAATAAATGCATGAGAAACGGACCCAATATTCTCATTGCAAGTCTTGCGGTGGGGGACCTGCTGCATATTGTGATAGATATACCGATCAATGTCTACAAGGTGAGTGAGCGAAAAATCTATTTGTATATTTGCATTGAAATAGGCTTCATATTTTCGCGCCTACAAATATTTGGAGAGTCTCGCAGCTGCACATTTTCAGTCTGCAGCAGTTGCCGAGTTCCAGTACAAACACAGACTTCCAGCATTATGCAAATATTAAATTAATGTTTTGGCAGGCTTAGGACCCGGTATGAACTCTGCTGCATAAATCTTGGGAATAAGTATTTGTTTTGTTACGTCTCATTATCACAAAAATATTACATCTTGTACCGTAAACATTGATTTAAGGCCAAACCATTAATCAAATAAAAGGTAGATAAGTCTCACAAATTAATGTGCAGGCCTATGTGAAATGTATGTATGTAACTCAGAAGGGTAACGAAGTAGAGCCACCCAGCCAAAACTTTAGTAGTGCGTCACTGATGTCCAAGAGTACTTAAAAATGTCAAACACAGTGTAACTGAGTGGAAGTTTAGTTTAGACTTAAACACATTATTTGTAATTGAGCCTTGATTCGTCATACTGAACTTTACAGTTCTAAGTTTATATTTTATAATGTTCACACTTAGACAAACTGTTTTAATTATTAACAATCCATTTTCCATGTTTTATTCTAATCAAACCAAATTACTGATACAATCGTCATCTTCAATTATTCTGAATTTTATTAATTATTGTTTCAGTCTTGTAGTCATAGGCACTTCAAAAGCCTATTTAGGGGGGATTTGGAGCACCTATTTTTTGATTCAGGCCTCCCAAAAATAGTTTTTCTAAAACCATTTAGCAATTTGTCCCGAATTATCATATACATTTTGTATCCCTGGCTTGGCGTACCTTATCATGGGGATCCCCCCTGTACTAGGCCAGTTTAATCATGGGGGATGACGTCCCCATTTTCAAACGGTCACAACATGATTTACATGCAGCTTACTGTATTTTTAGTTGGTAATTGTTGAGTTAGTGTGATGACAACAGATGTTAGACTGCAAAAATAGAAAAATCTGAATATTTTTAGGTACGTATTTACTGCATCTAAAGGGGTTAAAGCGATATCAGATGTGATGCTGATCCTTGCTGACTACAGCAAGACATAAGACATAATACACAAGACATAATACTCTGTATGACTGCTAGCAATAGTGTATATTGCTAGCAGTCATACAGAGTATTATGTCTTGTGTCTGGGCCTTCAGTTTTTCCAGTGACCTGTTCATTGTTTTGATGATTGAATTTGTCCTTCTTGTGTCTGATTGCCATCTTAATAGTTATAGTGTAGTTCTGTTAAATAAATATTCATGTCGTCATTCTTCACTGAACATTCATGACTGAGAATGTCCACATGCTATTCCAGCTGCTGGCGAAAGACTGGCCTTTCGGCACTGGAATCTGTAAGCTGGTGCCCTTCATCCAGAAGGCGTCCGTTGGAATCACAGTGCTCAGTTTATGCGCGCTGAGCATTGACAGGTACGGCGCGCTCGACCCATGGCTGTCGCAGGCCGAGCCTGAACGTGCACTGCGGCTGAGCTTGGGTAAGATGTCATGCCAGCTGACGTTGCAGGTACCGAGCCGTCGCATCCTGGAATCGCATCAAAGGGATCGGCATGCCCAAATGGACGGCGATAGAAATCACTTTGATATGGGTGATATCGATCCTTTTGGCCGTGCCTGAAGCCATCGCCTTTGATATGATAGCGATGGACTACAAAGGAGAGCATCTGAGGATATGCCTGCTTCACCCGATACAGGGAACCGGCTTCATGCAGGTGACCTAGCAGCACTGTAATAATAATGTTTATCATCAGTAACATTAGCTAAGTTTGTCATGTTCATATACTCACATGACAAACATGCATATACATGTTCATGTTCTCAGAAGATTTCAAATATACAAGTGTATTGCAGAATGTTGTTTATGAAATTCAGGTGCCTCATCCGTGAACTTTAACAAACTACATAATGCTTTTTAAAGAAGTTTTAAAGGTAGAAATTGAGTCTCAGTTAAGTTCTTTTTAATTTTTGATATTTCATTTAATATGCAGTCATTAGCTCCTCATGTGGCATAAAAACTAATAATGGCTTCTTTATACCCGATGAACTGTGACCCCCATGAGCAGTTTATGCTAAGATTAAGTAGGACAAGACTAAACATTTGCTTCATTCTCTCCTTTCATCCTGGCAGTTTTACAAATTGGCGAAGGACTGGTGGCTGTTCAGCTTTTACTTCTGCATGCCCCTGGCTTGCACCGCAGTCTTCTACACGCTCATGACCTGCGAGATGCTGAAGAACAACGGGATGCAGATCTCCATGAACGACCGCCTCAAGCAGGTGCGGCCGTGCTGAATGCGCCGATGGCTCTCGGAGAGCAGCCGTGCTGTGCTTTTCCCAAAGCCTGAGCTCACCCCCAACTTACTTTCCCCACAGAGACGTGAAGTTGCCAAGACCGTTTTCTGCCTGGTGCTCGTGTTTGCTCTTTGCTGGCTTCCACTGCACCTCAGCCGAATCTTGAAATTAACCATTTATGATGAGAGGGATCCAAACAGATGTGAACTGTTGAGGTAAGCTGGGTGATCACACATGCCTCTGAGCCAGATGTGGCACTTGCGATCACCGTTAACCTGGCGGATTTTTATCCGTCTCCTCAGTTTCTTCCTCGTCCTTGACTACATTGGCATCAACATGGCGTCCGTGAATTCCTGCATCAACCCCATCGCTTTGTACATGGTCAGCAAAAGATTCAAAAGGTGCTTCAAGGTAAGGTTACCCGCAGTGTTTGCTGTGGCAAGGGACTGCCTTCTCGGGTGTCGGCCGCCGTCGGATGAGGGGATTCGGGTTTCTGTGGCGGCGTCGCCTAGTCCGGCGAGACACGCGCAGTTGGGCGAATGCCAGCTGTGTCACACGGCGAGACGGGAGAGCTGAGCCCCGCTGAGAGACGGCCATAAAGCGTGTAAGAGGAACAGAAGGGCTACATGCTGCTGATCAAAGCCACGAGACAGGCCCCGGGGGCAGTCTCTGCTGACTCACAGCACTCTCAGAGAGCAAAGACAATCCCGTCAGTTCCCTGGGGCTCTAAAACACGGCTGCATCCATCATCTGCTCAGCACTGTTGACATCATGACATTTAAACATACAGGTATACATCTGAGTAGTTGTATGTTACAAGTTTTGTGTGTTACGTTATATCTAGTAGCCCTGCATATGTAACTGTTTTTCAGGAAAAAAGCATTATTGATTGGTGATTGACTTTTTACCCTTAGTGAAGCCAAGATTAAGTTATGGGATGGAGTGGGGGGCAGGATTGGCTGGCATGTGATTATTAAAGCAGCAATATGACTGTGATTTCAGTCCGCTGGCTGTGCGCCATTCGACTTCCCCTGTTATCATTAACTGCAAACGGAGAGCAGTTTGTTAAGTAGAGTCCTTGGCACGGTGGTGTGAATCTCAGGCCAGGCAGACTGATGTGCTTATAAAGAGCTCTGGGAATTGCTGGAAGCTTCTTCAGGAATGATGTACTTTGGGAGAGGCGGGGGGTTGTAGCTGAGAGATGAGTGCCATTGTAAAGGCACTTTTTTCGTACCGTAGTTCAAAAAGATTGATTCCTGCTTTGTGCTCGTTAGTGGCAGGCGTTCACCATGTGACCCAAGCTGGCCAATAACGTGCACCCTTCCTCCCGCAGTCATGCCTGTGTTGCTGGTGCACCTCACCGGACATGCTAGGGCTGGATGAGAAGCAATCCTGCGTGAAGCTAAAGGTCACCGACCGTGACTCGGTGCTGAGCAACTCTCGGGTCACCAATAAATACACGTCTGCCTTAGTGGGGACTCGGAGTGTCGTGGATGGAGTCTGTGTTCACTGAGAGCACAAAGCTGGGGCGGCCCATTACTGTGGACGAAACACATGCACTTATACACTCACCTTACTGAGAAAGCAGGTGGATGAATGCGGTCATCTTTGGTTTCAGAAAAGATAGTCACAGTTTTCTAAAATACTCCATAGAAACAGACCAACGAACTGAACTGCTCATTCAGTTAAGCCCAGAAGAGGAGTGGACTTTCTGCAAACAGTTCCTGTGGGCTTAAGGAGTATATTCCATGTGAAATAAATCCTTTACTTCAATAGAGTGTGAATGAACACATGTTGCGAAGTATATGGAAAGAGTAAGGGGCTTCTGTAAATTTTGGAGAATTTATCAACCTAACATTATAATAGCTAACTGTTAATGATGCTTTGCCATACACTGGAAACAGTGACAGAAATATAATCTTTGTTCTTATTTGTTAGACTGCAGGTCATTTACATCAGGGGTGGGGTACAAAAGTGAAATTTTATGTATAAAAACATATTTGTTTATATGCTTGTTGAGTTCATAGTTAAAATATAGAAAATTTTATATCTAAAATGTATTTTTTTTATTAAAGTTTCCATAGCATTACAAAAACTTCACCTCGCCTGTCTTTAATTGTGCTTTCTACTATAGCACTGGCCCCACCCTGCTTCTACGTTTTCTGCAGAACTGCTGTTTTTTTTTCCATTTTTGTCATTTGAGTTGGATCCTAAAAATTTATATTATTAAAAGACATATATGTCAACAAACTACTATGTTACATATGTGTACGAATTACCACATTTGTATAAATTAAAGAAAAAAAACCAAATATGTCTGAATGTTAAATAAAAGGCTTCTTTTACTGGATCTAAGATTTTCATACTTCCAGCATACCTATACTAGCATGCTGTCTGAGGGGAGCCTCCACTGTTTGCCCTGTGCTGATGGGGAGAGGCTCCAGTCTGCAGTCTCCTATGACCCTGACCTGGAAAAACAATTCAGAAACTGGTTAGATTATTCCTGAAAGAATTATGAATTATGAACGACAGTATTTGAAATACAGAGCCAATCAATTAAAAAATATGACTTGGTTTCAGATTTTCTTTTGCTCCCCACAAAGGTCAATAGCCTCAGAGTCAGCTGTAGCCAACATGGTTTCATGTTATGGAGAATTCTCCTTGCCACAAGCCAAATACCCACAATTCCTTAAGAGGTCTCTCAGAGATCACTTTGGGACTGAGCAGCAAACACAGCTTGAATCTACTGATTAACTGTTTTAATAATCAATCCATCCATCCATCCATCCATCGTCTGTAACCACTTGTTCTGTTCAGGGTTGCGGGGGTCTGGATTCTTTCCTGGAAGCTTTGAATGTAAAGTAGGAAATAACCCAGGGTATGCTATAATAATCCTCACAATAAAAATTATCCGATATGGTCCTGAAAATTACTGCAAACTTAATACTGTCTTCTGCTGTTAGTATGTTACTTGTCTTCATCTGTCAGTTTTATTTGGAAGATAGTAATGCTTTGGGAAACTAGATGTGACACTCCTTTGCAGACAGATTAATGTTCTTGCTTGTTCTGTGACACACTTCACTTGGAGGTAATTCATACAAATATTGTATATCCCCAAGGCTTTATTAATCATTTCAATCTTAAGCTGGTGAACTGAATCAGGTGGTCAGAACGTGGCTCAACCTTGCTGTAGTGACGTTATTGCACAAGTAACAGCTTGTGTAATCCAGAGGGCACAGTATTTGTGTTGTTCCTCTGAGTAGCTAAAGGGAACGATAATGTCATCATCACATCTGGTTTAAGCATGAGCAATCCAAGGTTTCCTCTCTTCCCCCTCCCTGTTCATGAAGTCACCAGCTTAGACATATCTCCTTATGCCCTTTAGATGGAGGAGCACGAGTTTGACCTTAAAGCAACCCACATAGTTTACATTTTGTCTGAGGGTTTTAAGGTGTTACAATGGGCTTACTGCATGTTTGAAACTTTATCTCAAGTATTAGCCTGCTTGCTAGTAGCCCACACACATCTGTTGTCAAACTTGTTCTTTTGATTAACTTTGAAACATCTTGTCTTTTTTTTGAAGAACATGAAAAAGGCAATCAACAAAACAACTATAGCTATGTCATATTTATGGGACTCCACATGCTGTACTGTAATAAGCAGTTTAACGAAAAGCAGTCTGATATGCCAGAATTATTGCGATTTCAAGCAACCAGACCTACAAGCCCTGGCACATTCACAGGTGTCTGTCATAGTCCCCTAAAGAACATGATCGATGGCATTTCAGCTGTTATTAAAATGGCTCAGGGACTGGATGTTATGACCCAGGCAATGGTGAAAACCCAGGATAGAACAAATCAAGCAGTATATCACAACTCACCACCCATGTATTTGATAATCTGCTGCATTGTCAACTTGCACGTTTCTCACCAAAATTAGATTACCTGTATGTATTTTTTATCTTTATGAATTAAACTAAACTGAAAATGCTGTTGATGGAATTTAACTTTCAAAAGACATTAAAAACTGGCCATTGTTTTTAATGTAATTAATGCAAACACTAGCCCTAACCCTAAAGGTGACCATGAACTACCCCCGACCCTAATCCTAAGCGTAGCCCTAAATAACAACTAATAACTATCAATTTATTAACCATAACAATAACGTATATATAATGTAGGTAATTCATATATAATGTATACCTAAAGGATTATTAGGAACACCATACTAATACGGTGTTTGACCCCCTTTCGCCTTCAGAACTGCCTTAATTCTAC
>JAODKN010000001.1:36477021-36514469 GCA_026774425.1 Petrocephalus zakoni
AGGGTCACTCTCTGTCCTGCAAAGGACACAGCCAGTCAGTCAGGGTCACTCTCTGTCCTGCAAAGGACACAGCCAGTAAGAGTAATAAATGAGAGTAATAGAGAGCAGACACTTTGTTCATCTGGTGGATGAATTACACATGGGATGAGATGATAGTGAATTAAAGTTAAGTTTAACATGCTGCTGTTGGAATTTCAAAATAGTGGCAGTTTGTGGTGGTCGGTTTCACAACAAAATACAAAGGAAACCTCGGTGGGAAACAGCCAAACCCCATGATGTATTTTCATGATGTAAATTGTTTATGATGAAAAATTATATCGCTCACCTGTTAGAAGATGATATTAATTTGTGTACAATGTGCTTTGAGAAATTTGAAAACCTGCTAGTTATGACTGTTTTGGCTGGAGCTGACCAAGCGATACCCTGTCTGACCTGCAGGAAACACACTCTATCTCTGGGAGTTTCTGATGGCCCTGCTGCAGGACCGGTCCACATGTCCACGGTACATTAAATGGACCCACAGAGAGAAGGGCATCTTTAAGCTCGTGGACTCCAAGGCAGTATCACGTCTTTGGGGGAGACACAAAAATAAGCCTGACATGAATTATGAAAGTATGGGCAGAGCACTGAGGTAAGTCTCTCCTGTGGGCTGATGGGCAGCTGCCTGTAGTGTGCATTCAAGGTGCAGTACAGTACACTTTGCATTTAACAGGTGCTTGTGCCTAAGTGATATGATGTACTAGTGATCAAACTTTGGGGTCAGATATCAGGGTTTGAGGAGCTGCTGGGGTTGAGGGCCACACTTAAGGCCTCAATGGTGATATGATTACTGTATTGGTCCAAATATTAGACAAGCCTAATTATAAGATGTCCCCCCACTGTTTTTTGAGGAAAAAAATCGTAATACCAAATCTTCTTTATGAAGGAAAAAAAATGATTTGACAAGCACATATAAGAAAACCATGTCACTATTAAAAAGCAACCATAGGCAACTGCATTACAAGAAGTGTATTGAACTGCAAACATTCCAGTAAACAAACATATTAGGGGGATATATAGTCAGTATTACAAACGAATGCCTTTTGGCCAATATGACACAGGAAGCATCCATAAACCTGGCATTATGCCATGTCGACCTTTGAAGTGCAAACAATAAGTTATGCTGTAAATCTGACACATTTTGGTTCTTCTTAACTGCTGCATTCTTGCCTGTTTGTTTTGTAAAAGCATCATCCATAAGTGTTCCTATGATTAGCTTAAGATTCTTCCACATTCAGCTTCGCTTGGAGCAGCATGCCATCGTATGGCATTCAGCCTGCTGCCGCTCACATTGTAATTACATTATACCTGCCATTCTTTCTTATAATGTCCCTTCTGTTCAATAGACACAAGTGTCCTGTGTAATAAACCCCTGGAGCTTGGAAGCTACATCCTAACTAAAGTCTCAGTTGAAAGGAGTTTGGCATACTGTTTAATTGCACACATAAACACACAAGGAGACCAGAGCAGTGATTTGTTTTTTTTTTCTCCTTCTTTTATTTGTGGTAGATATTACTATCAGCGTGGGATCTTGGCCAAGGTGGAGGGGCAGAGGCTGGTGTATCAGTTTACAGAGATGCCAAGGAATCTGGTGTGGATTGATGACCAGGAGTGTGACAGCGGCCAGGCGGCGGATATGAACACATCACCCGAGAGCCCCATCCAGACACCATCCAATAAGAGTGAGGCACAGAAAACCAGAGTCAAGGCACCCAAAGGCAAGCTAAAGGGTGTGCCCACTAACACATGTGAGCAGGTGCTAGACCTCCAGCAAGCAGGAGGAGATGGACAGACTGGCCGACCCCTGGGGCTGATCCAGCAGCACCACTTGCCTATTGTGTCTGCCGAGATGATGAGGACGCTGCAGAATATCCAGTCACTGCAGCCAGGACAAAATGGCTCTGTGTTTAGGACTGTGCAGCTGCTGGAGAGCATACAGAATGCCCAAGAGAGAGATGTTGATGGAAGCAGCCACCAGGGGGAGACCATGCAACCTGTTAAGTATGTCTGACTGGAATGAGGGTTCTGCTTTCGGCTATATTTTTATAACTGTTTTTGTGTAGATTGTTGGGAAAGATGAATTTTGCATTTATATTTTGTGGCTAAAATAACAGGCTTCAATTTCTTTTTTTTTCTCCTTAGCATCTTAGCCAGTCAAGGACAATTACCAATGGTGTTGTCGACAGAACACCAGCCAGTCCAGACACTGACGCTGCAAACTGTTCCAAGAATCGTCCTGGCCAATCAGGATGAGTCTGGGGCCTTAGCCACGTCTCCTAGCTTTTTTCTACAGGCGTTTCCCTCCATGCAGCCAGTCGCAGTCATAATGGAGAACATCACCTCAGACGACCACTCAGAGAGCCAGGAAAAGAGTGTCCTGTCCACCTCCCTACCTCTGGCAGGAGGGGTTTCCCTCACCACGCTCATTGGTGGCCAGCAGCTGGCCTCCCAAACCTCGGGTACCGTCTTGACCTCAATCATCTCTGCCCCAGAAGACGGACTACCCGAAAAGCTGGAGATGGAGGACACGGAGTTAGAAAGGCAGATGGGAATGAAGTCGGAGGTCCCCAGGGTGGTCGTCCTCAATGATGCCTGGGTTGGTTTCGAAGGCAACAAATAAGACCCAGCATCACAAACAGGTCTGAAATTTTCACCATCAAGCACCCTAACTGATCTTAATTTTTAAATTTAAGACAAGCTGGTATCTGGACTATAAACCCAATATTCAATAATTTAGTGAAACTACAAAATGTATAATTATACAGCTTCTCTTCTGGTTTCCCTATTCCTGCAGGTTTCCATCAGCAATGGAAAGGCTTGCCATCGGGTAAATCGCCCACATGAATACAGCAGTATGTGCACTGCAATTAACTGGCACCTCATCCATGGTGTCCCACAGCCTGGCTCCCGCATCCCTCTGCCTCCCTGCCCAGGATAAGTGGTTGGAAGATGAATGGATGTCCTTTAGCAATCCAAGCCGTAGATTGGCATGGTCAGCAGAGCTGTGCACTGAGTCTGTGAATTTGACTGAGAATTTGCAGGAACATGGTGTTTCCAGAATGATATGAGCCCCTTATCTACCCAGCAGGGTGGAGTGTTCTTCTGTTTGCTGGACATCAGAAAGCTCTCAGAATGACTGTGGACATGCAGCTAGCTACCTGAGATACTCCCATAACCTAGAACAGCACTTGCCCGTAATGTACAATTAACTCTTTGCTTGGCTACATGCTGAATCTGCATGGAACATTCTGGCGTATGGCTAGAAGAAAAACTGCTTTTAATGGTACCAGTTCATAAGTTACTCTGACTGTGTTTTTGAGGGAGCCCAATTTGGTTACACCAATGCACGTCAGTCTGAATCTTTTATGTATTTTCAATTTTAAAACATTTGTTAAGTATTAAATTCAGTTTTTATGCATATAGCTGATGCAAGCATTACATACTGCTAAAGTTCCCAAGTGTTTTAATAGAAAATATTTTTTCATTGTGTTCTATAAATTTATACTACTGTACTTTTTGATAAAATTATAAAATTGAAGATCAGATGTTAATAAAATCCTTCTGCGTATTTTTTGAAATGATGTAGATAATGTGAAATATTGCTGCACATTGTATTTTATAAATATGAAATGTTTAACATTTTGTATAGCAGTCATTGAGGAAATATTAGTTCTGTGGAACGAACTAGCAAATAAAAGTAAATGAGGGGGGGGGACTTCTCTCAGTTTCACAGAACATTACTGAACTGGTTGAAGTGCCAAAAGAACTCTCATTGTGAAATGTGATATTTTTTTATGGTCATTCGTTTAATGAATTAAAACACATCTGACAATGTTGTTGTGTTTGGTGACAAAGAAGATGGCCTGGAGCCTGCTTGGTGATTTATATGCATTTCAATATGATTTATGAAGAGTAGTGACAAGATTGTTTTGGGAAATAGGAATGCATCTTTGAGCAGTAGCACTCAGTAAATGTGGACTATTCACATAAATGCAATAAGAGTATTGTTGCCTTTTACCTGGAATTCCTCCCATAAGCCAAAGAAATGTACAGTAACTAGGCTTAAGTTGCCCGTAGTGTGTGCATATGCCCTAAAGTGTCCTGTGCAAGATGCTTGGAATATACTTCAGGTTTCTCCCATGACTTTTCACTAATAAGCAGTGCAATATAGTAGATGCACAACAAAACATGTCGAATCTTGAACATTCAGTGACGTCGGTTGTATTTCGCTGTAACTCTCCGAGCCACAAGGTGTCGCTGCAGTTTTGCTCGCCGGGTATACAGACTCGGAGGTATTCCGCATTTTCTTCGACGGTCTACTTGACAGTCATGACGTCTCCGCGACTGTCATCCAGAACTTTCTGAACGACAAGTGGCGAGTGGCTCTAATGGCAAGCGGACGGTTAGTGGGTAACTCGCCGATAACGTGACAAAACCCTCGCTTTGGCATATTTGCATTTCCCGGTCTTTGTGTTAAGCTTTTCCGCAATGTTTTATTCTCCGTTTTCAGGAACTTTCCGGAAAGCGTCATAGACGAAGATCCCAAGAAGGCTCTTGAGGTACTGTGACTTAGACTGGTCAATTAACTACAAAAATATGAATATATGTGGATGAGTTTAAAGGCAGATTCTGTTTATCTTGCTGGTCAACTGTATGAACCCCCCCAGCCTTAATGCTAACGGCTCTCTGCTCCGCGGCGTAGGTGGTCCGCTGTGTAGCTAGCATGCTAACTTCCTAGCTGTGGTGGATCTCCCTGGGTCTCTGAAACCTTATTTACCCTGTGATTTATACGTCCTCCGTGTGTCTGCGACGTGGGCGCCTCGGCCTGTGTGTAGCGGTGCCGCGCCAGTATCCCGCCGTATGGCGCGATGCCCACGCTGGCTTGTAAACACGGGCCGTTCTATCGGTTTGTGCTGCCATGCAGGATCTGAACACGGCTTTGGAGGAGACGAGCAGCAACGCGGGATGGCTCTGCCAGCGGGCCTATGCCCACATCTTACTGAAGAACTACAGCGGTAAGCAGAGTGTCGAGACTGAAGTTTCATGGGGCGTCTGAATGCGCTTCATAATTTTACCACTGATGGCAGGTAGGGCGCAGTTTCGTAATGGAAATAACAAGGTCTAACCATCTCAAAACCATCGGTCCGGTATTGTGTGCATCGCCACACTAAAATGCTGATTTATTTACTCACGTAGAAGCCGTGGAGGATGCCAAGAAAGCCCTGGAGCTGAAGCCCGATTTCGCCCTTGCCTTCATGAGAAGAGGGTGTGTACATGTCTGTTTTGGTATAAACCCAGTTCAGTTTTTCTGCTATAGTTGGGTTATTTGCTGTATATGAAGACTTTGGCTTAAAACATGATCAGGACTGGCATAATGTTGCTTGTCTCGGATATAAGGTGCCAGGAGAGATTTGCGCCAAATTCCACTCAATAAGTTGTTAATGCTGCAGATGCAGGAGTGTTTATTGGGGAAAAATATAAATGATGCTTTATTCGCCACTTGCAGAAGTATAGGTACATTGGGATGCTTCTTTTCACATATCCCATCTAGCTCTACTTTGAGACATTTACACACAAATGTAAAGTTGAGAGTGAAGCTTGGGGCCCAAGTGGTTATAAACACTTTGCAACATGTAAACGAGTAAATGTGCTGCTCTTAATAGTAAATGTACATATTAATGTGTTTGTAGTGTTATGTAATTGCAATTTTTCTTTGTTTTTATGTTACAGAATTGCAGAATACCATTTGAATAACTTTGAACTGTCACACCAGGCCTTTGTAGACGGACAGCAGTTAGATGGTACGTTGGCAAGCTTCTTTTTTTAAACATTGTACATTATAAGGCCTTGCCTGCTTTTAAATGTCCATCTCACCCCACACAGATTCAGATAAAACCTTTGAGGTATGGATCAAGCGTTGTGAGGAGAGTGTGGCCGGTGAGTAACAATGTGCTTTGGCTCCAGCTCCACCTTACTGAAATGCATGTTCATCACCTTCAGTGATGGATTCAGCCAAGTCCTTAGAGAAATCATATTACCTACTGCCTTTTTATAATGCAATTTTAATGAGCAGGCTAAAAAATAACAGTGGCATGCATCTAGCAGTTAATGTCAGTGATGTTTTTAACTGCTGTAGAAGTTGCTTAATGCAGTATTATCGGCAGATAGCATGGCAGTAAGGAAAATGAACATGAATCGCCTTGCCATCTCCTAGTTCTTGGGACTTAGGAGAGCACTATATGTACCTGCCACCATCCACTCCTGCTAAATGCCCCATTCAGTTTTCATTTAAAAGACCAGTGAACAGTCAGTCTTGTGGGAAAAAGATATTGGCTTTGCTGCTTTGGAATGACTGTGAAGTACTTTAGTCAATTATGCAATAGCTTTGTGGAAGCTCTTTCCACAAGTTATTATTATTTATTTTTCCCTCGACTTACTGACCTTTTGTGTTTAAGCCTCTCTATTTTTCCGCATGCCTGATGTAATCTATAGTTTTGAGATACAGTGGTAACGAGAAATGTATTATTAATAATAATAATAATAATATTAATATATTTATTGTATTGGAACACAGTTGCTATACTTTCTTTATTACAGTGGGACAACACAACGGAACATCAAACATGGTGAGGTTCATTCCTGTTTTATTAAGTGTCATTGGTTGAAAGGACAGGCTTCTTATATCTGCAGACATTTGTTTCTATGCAAATGAGACACTTGTCCAAAGTTGTTGCTCCTGGCTGTAATAAATGGGGGAAAGGAACTGTTTTGGTTTATATGGTTCACCACACGGGGGAGCTGTTTCATCCTTAAAGGTTCCGTGTCCCCTACAACTATTTAGCCTGCCCAGCTCTGTTATTTACACAGTCAGAAAAAAAGGGTACCAGGTTGTACCTTTTTGCTTTTCCCTGGTAGCTGTACCTTCAAATGTCTGCCAATTGTAGCTTATAGCTGTACATAACTGTACCTTTTAAAGGTACAGAAATTACAAAAAAGAATGTTATCATTGGGGGTACATTTATGTGCCTTGGGGATGTTCCTCAGAGTCAGTTACTGCACCTTAAAAGGCACAATTACTTACAGCTAAGGGTACAATTTTCAGACCCTTGAGGGTATAGCCCCAGTGACAAGCAAAGGTACCCTTTTTTCTGAGAGTGTACTGTGTGTGAACTTAAATCTTTCATTAAAATCATTTAAATGTGTGTCTCCCCTATTTGATCCTAGCAGCAAGCAACAACGCCTAATGTGAAGTAAGTATTTAAGTCTTGGCTTCTCACCATTGCACAGTGTTATTTTAAACATCCCTACCCTGATGTCTTTAGATTCTACACTGCTACAACACTTGCTCTTTTCTATTTTTATGGGATAATTTCTTAAAGGGACTGTATAACACCACATTATTTAGAACATAGTGGGTGTTTTATTTCCAACCAGCACTGGTGCCAGTGCTCGATAAGTTGGGACCTCGTTATAAAAATATATGAAAGATATTAATTAACCGTAATAAATTCTTCACCCCAGTTGCCCGTGTTCTATGTTTTAACGTAGTAAGCGCAGCACATTTGTAATTGTGCCCATTTTCTGGCTGATTGCAACAGACAAATCTTTCTGAATGTGCTTATATTTTATTAAGATGTAGCTTTGCCCCTTGTGAAATAATGCAGAAGGTCTTTGCCTTTTTATTTTGATGCAAAGAAAGTTCTAGATGGATGTTTGCTTTTGTATATTTGCTGTGCACCCTCCTTGTATGAGGGTGTACTTTTTGTAAATGACTTTTTTGTGTCTCTTCCAAATGAATGATATCAAAGGGCTTTTTTGTCCTAGACATGACTGGTACCAGACAGAATCTCAGGTCATTGTCACAATCATGGTGAAAAACGTCAGAAAGGAGGACGTCAGGGTCGTCTTCTCAGAGAAAGCGGTAGGTTCCTGTTCCCTCTTATCTGCCAGCCTGCTGAGCCTGGAGATCACAGCACGTGATGAGAGGCTGACTTTCTCCAGGCCATATGATTCATCAAACAGCAGGAGGCAGTGAAGGGATTCCTCATCGCAAACCATATTTCATGTGATGTTAGCAATATTTAATAGGTATTATTACAGTATAGTACTATATACCTTGAAAGCTGAAGGAATAAAATGTTTGAAGGGAAAAGGTGTAGATCATTAAAAGCATCCAAAATCAAAGTAAGAAACTGTTTTGATCTGTTCTATAAATTAATAAAAATTTTCCAGTTCTGTATAATAATTTTGTGTAAATTAGATGGAGATGAGATTAAATATTAATTTGCTTATGTGGGGGAAATGCCTGCAGGGCATTTTAGTCTTCGGTCTGCCTAAAAAATGCCGTCCATATGGTGGTTATGTACAGCAGCACTGGGCTGACGCAGGTGTGACAGGCAACTGTGCTGGGAGGGTAGCAACAAGGCCCCCCCTTCCCCATGAGCAGCAGTACACCGGTATTGACCTTAGTGGGCAGCGCGCCTGCAGGCTGGGGCCTTATTGCCACATGTACAGTACCCTGGTATTAAAAAAAATAAAGTTTTTCTCTGAGAACAGCGTTTCTGTCTCCAGTACGACCTTGAGAGGCCCTTTCACGTTGCGGGGCGCAGACATGATCTGACGACCGTGCTTACCTGTGTATTCGCCTGGTTGCTTTAGTGGAGTCGTCTCAATTCCCTTCCAGCCTTCTTGTTATGAAGTCCACTTTGCACCCTCAGTCATTTTTCTTTCAGATGCCCTTAAGCCACCCGTTGGACTCTTTCTTTAATTGCCTTTATTTTGTCACACTTCAGATGTCCCGTTAACCACCCTGTTCACCCGTAGCTGAGCGCCGAGATGAAGCTGCCGTCTGGGGAGGATTTCAGCCTGAAGTTCAACCTCCTGCACCTCGTGGATCCCCAGCAGAGCAGCTTCAAAGTCCTCTCCACAAAGGTCCGTGGGAATCCTTTTATTTCTCGTCTGTGGCAAGCCATGTAGCTGTAAGACAGCGTGAGAACTTCGAAGGAGTTACTGCGGCTGTGGGTTAGTAATGCGGGGTTCAGATTTCCGTGCCCACATGTCGTGCTCTGATGTCAGAGGACGCGATCAGCATGATCCCACATGTGGCATGTAAAGGGAACAGCCAGGCCTAGAATGTTGTGTGTTGGGGTCTAAGTTGCTGCACCTGGTACTCATGGTGGCATCAGCACCAGAGCTAATGCTTTCGCTGTTACTTGCAAGGCCCGTCACAATAAACACACCGTGTTTCCCGTGTAAGTCTGCAAAATCCCGCCATCTGCTGTTCTGTGTTTGATGCTCGCTAAAGAAAGGACAGCTTGGGGGGGGGGGGGGGTGGGGGGTGAGGATTTGCACCCCCTATCCACAAAGGTGCACATACTCTGCTGCAGGATCCGTATCCACGGCTTCCGTTAGCAGGGGAGTGCTGGTTCTCACAAAGCCCTGTTTGTTCCATGGCCTCCAGGAGGCAGAGAGACCCCCCTCCCTCCAACACACACACACACACACACACACACACAGAAATCTGCCTTGACTGTCCTCTGTGAGCCTCTCTCAGCATTCGGCTGTGTTTAGGGGGAACGTCAACATGGCTGCGTTTCACCTGAGGGGACGAGGGGGAGATGAGAGCTGATTAGCGCATCGCCTGTGAATGCAGCCATAGCACTGTTGCTGCCTGCTGCCACTGGAACCCCCAAGTACCTTAACGCGTCTACAGCTCTTTTGCTCCCCTTTGTAAATTGAGCTGACAGCATTGCTCTAATGGGTTGTATTTTTATTAAGTTATTAGACACGCAGTAAAACCCAGCATATAACCTTTTCCATTCTAATCATTTCAAACGGGTTTTCGAGTAATGTTCTCACGCCCCCCACTGTCAGGTTAGCAGCTTGCACAGAGTCGTCATGGATGGGGAAAGTCAGTGTTATTTAGGGGGCTTAAAAACATGGGCAATGTGACACAGCAGGGTGGGTTTGAATGTAACGACCGTGACGGTGACAGCTCTGTGATCACCCCGGGGCATAGCAGGCTCTCTTAACTCCACTGCTTTGGCGGCAAAGTCATCAGGAGCTCCTGGATATGTCATGCCTGTCACCTTGCTTTAAGTGCATCCACAGAAGTGGGAGGTAGATTAATATTGTATAGCCTGTGGTCGCTTTGGGGTCTTATTAGCACTGTTATTATAATAATTGCTTCCACCCAGTCAAACCACATGGTCATTTTGCTCAGTGTGTCCTGACTCTTCAGTGACCCGAGTCGTCCAAACCTGCCTGTTAGCTTCGGTTGGAAAGTGAGGTACCTTTGGGAGTGCTTACCTTTGAGGTGCACTGATATCAGATGGACGTATCAAATGGGCTTCTGAGACCCTACCTACAGTTCGGCCACCTAACTAGAGCTGTATATGGGTCGGCGTGGAGGGTAAACCGTTACCTTCAGCAGCTCTTCACACATTCTCACACACATATGCACGCAAAGCTATGACCTTAATAACCTGGGGCTTTCATTTGCCTCCCCTTCCCAGGTGGAGATTAAGATGAAGAAGACTGAAGCAATCAGGTGGGAGAAGCTGGAGGGAGAAGGCAGCCAGCCCAGCATGAAGCACTTCACACCAAGTTAGTGTGCTGGGAAGCCACCTTGGTCTGGGGCAGCTCGCCTCATGTAGTTTGCCGGCAGATCAGGACAGAGTTCTTCTGTGGCCAGAACTAATCGGAGACATTTTGTTTCTGTACTCAGCCTCTTTACACTGTAGTTCTAAGGGCTCATGTCCACTATCCGTATTACACTTTTTATCAATGCGCACATTCTGCGATCTGGTAGAGCATCATAGAAAGCAAAGTATGACGTCTTGAAACACACTACTGCACGCATTGTTCTGCGCTGCACACTGCCATTGATGACAATGAAAGATGGATACAAATGCATTCCAAAGCAACGGTGTGCATTTTTACTCCCCTTTTCACATATAAACCCTATGAACACTAAAGCTGAAAGGGGCTCTGAAAACATTAAGCAAAATGTAGCCAAAATCTGACATCAGAAACAACCTGCGATCTCCACTGCAAAATCGCCTCAAACCCACAATACAATACTAGTGTAGTCTAGATTTATCTAGTTTTCTGATTTGCATTTATCAATTTTTAAATATGTACTATCATAAAAGCGCAAAATAAAGTGCAATATTAAAAACGTATAATGGTGCACAAAAGCATGCCCAAGCGCAAGGTGAAAAATAAAAAAAATAAAAAAACGCAGTACAACGCATTGCACTTTTCATTGCGTTTTTTGACTTCCCTAGTGTGAATGAGCCCTAACTGTAATGCTGGTGGAGGACATGTTGACTGATGGCTTCTATGTCCCTGCTAGACCAGTACCCATCATCTTCACACTATACTCGTAACTGGGACAAGCTGGTGGTGGACATCAAGGAAGAGGAGAAGAATGAGAAGGTGGAGGGAGATGCTGCCCTTAACAAGCTCTTCCAGCAGATTTACTCAGACGGCTCTGATGAAGTAAAACGCGCCATGAACAAGTCCTTTGTGAGTGAGAGCGGCCATGCCAGTGACCCGGTGTCATCCTTCATCTGCATCAAAGACGGCCCAAAAGGACTTTATCTGTCTTCTGTCTCTGACCTGTAATAGATATGGTGCCAAGTCCGCCCGATGCCCCCATGGGTCATGTTTTTCACGTGGCTTAATCTTAGATGGCTCAGCTTAATGCAGCATTTGTCTCCAGCTGTCGAATAATCACGCTGTTTAATAAGGCTCATATGTCATTTGGGTCTGTGGTATTTATCTCTGAATAACATTCACCATCTGAGCCCCATGACCAAGCTCTGATTTTTTGCAGATGGAGTCTGGTGGGACTGTGCTCAGCACGAACTGGATGGACGTGGGAAAGAGGAAGGTAGAAGTGAGTCCCCCAGATGATGCCGAGTGGAAGAAGTTCTGAGCTGCTGTGGAGGATGCAGAAGCCAGGGCACTTCGCCCTGCCTCTCCTGCTGGCAGTTCTCCCTCTCGTCGACGCCACCGGTTAGCGTGATTCTCAGTGCACTGGAGCTCCGTCACACCCCACTCTAATTGTTCTGACAAACGTCCTAGCAATATTGTACATTTTTCCATCATAGTGAAAGCGGAGGTTGAAGAGATTTGCTGTGGATTAATTCTAAAGGTGGTTTTTCATTCGACAGATCTATTGTCTTTTATTAAAATTTCTTTTTGTATTTCATCTTTCAGTTACTTTTGTAAAACCCAAATGAAGACTACCCTAAATAATAAATGTAATATCATGTGCCCACCACATGAAGTTTCAAAATTGCTTATTTTAAAAGATTTTATTCACCCTGAGTTTTCTGTACAAATGGTCTTTCCTCTCTGGATCCTGATGACAAGAATCCAATTAAATTTTCTTCATCTGAATGCCTTAAGTTTCATGAGACTCTCCGCCCCCATGTGGTTCCTCCCAAGAGCATGCCCACAACGCCAGCTTGGACCTTAGTCCCCTCCGTTTAGGAAATCTGTCCTGCAGCTGTGCCATTAAAGACCACAAGAGCATGGATATGAATTTTCCCCAAACACATCAAATTCTGTGACAGCCTGGTGAATGTTTAATTCATACCGCACATTCCTCTCTCGTTGATCAAACAGGTTTTGGGCCTCTGTTAAAACCCTTTGAGACATCAAAAGCACTCAGATTAATGTGAGTGGTATGAGGCAGTGTGGGTTAGGACAGTATGTTTGTGATCATAAGGTTGATAGTTGAAGTCCGGTGGCTGGTGAGGTGGTTCCTTAAGCCCACTGAATGTGGTGGTGCCCTCTGGGTTAGGGCATTGGCCCCTGGCCAGCAGGTCACCAGTTCAAATCCTATAGCTGCTCCTTTTTGGAAAATAAATTAATAAATAAAGCTTCCTATATTCCAATGTAGGGTTTGCACAGTGCTTTTCGGTAAGTGCCCTGTGCCCAAAATGGAGGGTTGCTGGTTTAATGGTTTCATGTTTTTACGTGGTTTATGCCTCTTGGGAAAGAGTAGAGGCAGTTTGTAGTTGGAGTATAGTTTTTTGCCTGTAATCAGAAGGTTGCTGGTTTGAGTCATCTGGTTGGCTCCTTTTCTTACTTTATTAAAATGAAAGCCTTCAAGACACCAAAACCCCACAGTCCAACCAGGAGATTGTGGCCCTGGGTGCTGTGCTTGTGAGTAGATGGTCACTGGTTCAAATCCCCTGACTAGCACAGGGTAAGAACCTAATTCAGAAACCCCACTCTTCCCCTTTATAAAAATCAAACATGGGTTAAACAAAAAGTGTGTTCTTAAAACTGGATAAATGGATTTTTAAAGGCAAGTTTCTCCCCAGAAAGCACACACAAAGCACATGTAGGTAGGTGATCATTTCCTTGTTGGTACCATGCTAAGAAGCCTATGGGTTCAAAAGACAGCTATTCAAAAGGGTAGCTAGACATACATTAAATGATTTCCGACAGAGCCTCACTTAAAAAATTAAATTACTGGCAGTTTTAGCTGGCAATGTCTTCTAAATAAACAGCCTTCAGGATGTTTTACATCGTGCCTAATAATCAAACCAAAGGCTGATGCTAATTGCAACAAGTTTTCAGAAATGAGTACAAATCTTAATTAGATAAGCAAATTGGCCAACAATCAAAGTTACTGCTCACATTCTCAACCTCGCCTATCAAGGGAATCTAAAAGGCCAATAACAGGTTCATTTTGTACAGTGGTCACTGAATGCCAGCACGAAATATGTCAGTTTAAATAGCAAATTACTCAAAATCCATATGTGCTCTCCTGAGTTGCAGGACCAACCTAAGACCCTGTTCATGAGTTAATATCCGTAATTCCTGTGGAATAAAATAAACCATATTTACCAACTATGCAAAACAATTCTAAGACAGCATTGCTTGACAATGCAAAATAAGTATCAGCAAGTGGAAGTAACTTTCCATCGACTTTATTCTTCAAAATTACAAACCAAGGACAGAAAGGCGGAGTTGGGGGGAGACACAGGGCATGACAGATAAATACGTGGAAATGAGCTGGAAGAAAGAAACGACGTGGGGGGATAAGGTAAGACGCATCAGCAAAATCTTGAGATCATTGCCTGGGGTCAACTACTACAGGCCTTGTTCAAGGGCTCATTGGTTAAACGATTCCACAACAATCAAACTCACAACAGAAAAGCCCTGAACTACCTTAGATTACCAGCCTGGGTGATTCTAACAGTGCACTTCCTCTTTGTAAATCTCTTGTAACACCTGCCACCTGGAACAGGCTATAGGCAGAATGTCAGTTATGCATCATTCATCATAATCATTAAAAACCTGTAAATTATGCTAAACAGCAAATGCTGCGTCTTTAAGACAACAGGTGAAATCAAATGCTACTACTTGTATCAACTAACAGAGAAGGAATTATGTTAATGCAATAAAAAAAAAAATCCTTTACTTAAAAACCCTCTGTGATTCTCAACAGCAAATATAAGTAACTCTAAGTGAGAGACTAGGTGTGACTGTGAGGTTGGACAAGGGGTTTTAAACAAGGAAAACTTCTCAGAATTTAGCAAGGAAATGAAAATTTTTCTGGAGGCAAGATTTTACTTTGTAAATTTCAAGCAACGTAATTCCTTAGAAAATGAGCTTCATCTACACCTGGGTTACCCAATTCCGGTCCTAGGGAGCCAGTTTGCAACGGATTTCCATGCTCAGACACCTATTAAACCAGGTAATTAGCTGATTAAGATGTGTTTGAGTAGGGAAATCTACGAACTGTGTTAGATTCTGGCTTTCAAGGACCAGAATTGGGGAACCCTGATCTATACTTCTGAGATAGGTTTCCTTTAAATACGTTCTCATTCTCATTCAGAATTAAAATCAATGATGCTGGTGAGAAACTGGATATTTTTGTGTCACATGCTCACAAGAAGTTTCCATAGATGATTAGACTTTTCAAGAGAGGTAAAGCTAAGCTGTTAGAAAAACTGACATCTATCATGAGTGTTGCTCCTGGGAGTTTTACTTACACAAAAATGTTCGGAGGGCAGGATGACAAATGGTCTGTCCAGTGAAACATCAGATTGTAGTGGTGGAGTTTCCAAGCAACTAAAGGAGGCTAGAACAAGAGATCTGAGTGGATGGTCTGACATCTGACACAAGATCTGATTGGTTATCTCTCTGAACCAATCATTTTTTTGTTCTGCCTTCAGAACATTTTTGTGTAAGTAAAACTACCATGAGCATAAGTGTTTCATTTTGTGATTGGCTATCTATTGTTGAAGCAAATTTATTGCAGATAAAGAATATGAATAAGTTTAACAAAATGACTTAAGTCTTACTTCAGTCCACCAAAGGCTGGAAATGGTCTCTCTTGGGCCATCCCACAAGTTGTCGCACATGAACTTGCTGTAAATACAGCATTGTTTCTCTGCTTTGTAGAACATGCATGTGCATGTCAATATGTGTTGGCTTTTTGTGCAAAATTCCAGTAGTTAAACATTTATTAATTGTGTATTGGCCACCTTTGGATCACTTTTGCATGAAGTAACAATGCAAAGGTGAAAGCTCAAATATGTGTTCTCAAAAGGATTGTGGAAAAGTATTACCTACCAACCGAGACACCACTGACCCAAACTACCCCACCCGGCTCCTTTTGAAGCGGAGGACACAGCTCAACATGTCATAATATCTGCGAATTATAAATACAGTAATAATTACAAATGTTTCCTGTTCAGTTAGTAAGAGAGAAACTAAAATCATTGGCTAATTTGGATTTTTGGTAGTTACTTGGAGATCTTACAGAACACCCAAAATGCATTCCACCCAGCAGCAGTAGTAAATGGTGAGCCTCCTAGCAGCCTCTAATCAAGACCCCACAGCCAACAGCCAGCTAGGGGCTCACATGATCTATAACAGCAGCTGTGGCTATCTCAGCATTCTTTAGCCCAACATGGATTCCCTCATAATCATTCAGTAAAAGGAAGTGTCTCATCGAGATTTTAACCTTTTAGGATTTATTTCTTTAGTAGAGTATTTGTGGTATATTTTCTACATTTAAGGTGTTACCTTTGTGGTTTTCTGACACTATACAGTTGAAATTTTGGCAATGAGGGCATTCAATGCTCATCCAGCTGCCTGCACCAATGTGATCTAAGCTCTCCCCCCTCCCGATTTTATTAAACAGCCATTGGATTTGCCCTTAATGTTTGGCTAACTGCAAAGGGTTAGGTCCTCCAGCCTTTCTTGGCATCCCAGATTTGGTTATGGGGTGTTGGACATCTTTTTGGTATATTGCTATCCAGTACATTTGAAAGGTGATTTCGGCAGCGGGAGCAGTAGAGATATCTGCCAAGCCACAATGTGTTTCTGGGACCCCCATGTGTTCTGGGGCTCTGGGACTCCTCACACAATGGGGTGGCAGGATTGAGGAGGCTTGCAGATGCCAGGCCTCAGATCTACGAGTGACCACTGCACAGCCACTCTGCTAGGGGTTTATCATTTATTAGATTTAGGGCTGAAGGGAAATCATGCATCTCTGGCCATGATTTCGCATAAAATAAATGTAACAAATGTGTTGCATTTCAAGAGGTTGCACGAGGCTGAGTTTAGTCACAGATTCTGGAAATGTTGCAGATTTTACTGGACAGACATTAAGACTCATTTCATTGCTTGCATCTACTGCTGTATGCATTCTGTTGTGCATTTGATAAACTGATTTGATGCACACATATGTCATATCATTTAATAACTGAAAAGTATTAGTATGAAACAGCCGATGTTTAACAGGTTACATCTTTCTGTTACTGTGCTGTGAAGCTGACATCACGCAGGCGGGGCTCTGAAGCTCTTGCGCAGACCCCTTGGTTTGTTGGCGGACTTGCTCCCACGTGAGCGGGCTTTTTGCGCTTGCATGCCACCGCCACCTCCCCCCCCCCTTCCCTTCTGGAGGCCCCCGGTTGTCTGCAGCTCTCCCGCTGTTGTCCTGCTGCTGCTTGCTGCCGCCGCTGGCTGGGCTCCTCTCCTCAGCCGCAGTGTCGCACCTCTGGGGTTTGGACGGACATTTTGTCCGAATACCTCCCTCCTCTCCTCTTCTCCATCTGTGCCACAAAAGCAAAACAAAGAAATGCCGCTTCGGATGCAACACACTGCAAAGGCTTGCACGTGCCTCTCGCTCTATGTTACCAATGCTTAAAGGTTTTAAATTTATTCTTTATTATTCTTCACCCTTTATTCTTTACTCATTTATGTAACGAAGGAAGAAAATTTCAAGAATGAGTGCATCACAATATGATGTTCGTCCATTTCTGGCAGAAGTGTAAACATAAAATATTTTGAGAAAGTAACATTAAGGACCCACCATCTGTTCTCAGCCCATGTACTGACTTCAGGGTGCCGCTGGACTGCACACTGGAAGCTTTTCATAAGTGATGAAGCCAGGAAACGGGAAGGTCTCCACAGAGGTTCCAGATTTTAGGGCTTACAAAAGTCTTATTGGCTGGTCTGCTGCCAGGGGAAGGAAGTTCTCTTCTGAGCTGGCTGGCTTGATCTGGCAGAACACACACTTCAAACCCATCATTTTCAGTCATGCCTATTTATGCCAATAAAGCCATAAAATCATAAAATCAGTACAAAGAAGTCAGACAATATACATTCTCTTTACTCCTAGTAAAAATGTCTGCTCTCTCGGCGTAACCTTGTCCTTGAATAAACAGCTGAAATGCTTTGCCAGGTCACATGCTAAAAGCACCCTTTTATATAAATAATCTATTTGGTCCTGCTACTGTAAGGAAAAATGGGGATTGACATGCAAAACATTCTACAAAACTGAAGAATAAATTATTCAAATGATCGGCGCTGAGATAAATTTGCCCGGGAATGACTTGGTTATAACTATAATAAAGCGTTGTGCGAAATGAATGCCGCAGCTGCTCGGTGAATTGGCCTTGCCCAGCTAATTCGGAAATTGTTTTGACAGCAGTCCTGATGGAAAATGGAGGTGGGAGGATGTTTAGGACCATTGATTATTATGCATGAGATGAGACCGAAGGCCACTAGCAGCATTACAGCATAGAACATATAGAGCAGCAGCTGTGGATTTGACAACCAGCTTCATTTTTAGGGGCGTCTTAAAAAAAACCAGAACTAGAACTAAAAAGCCTATGCAAAGCAATGCGAAACCTGGCAAATCCCTCTATATTAAATATCAGCAAAAAATAAAATCATTCAAAATTTTAAGAGGTTACTTTGTTTTCACTACTTTGTGTTTGTTTTATTTGATTTTTTATTGGGCAAGCCACACACCATTTGCTCATCTTCTCCATGTTCGAAAGGTTTGATAAGTTTTTATTCAGACAAGGGCTTCCTATTACAAGTGATCATATAATGTTATATAAAAATGCCAAAATCACTCATCTCTCAGTATTGGCCACTGTTCAGTTCACTGTTGATAATGAAGGCACTAATCAGGCTTATCCAGTAGGCTGCACTGCTGTTAATTAAAAGCCGCTGTCCTTATTTGATTAGACAGCAATAACATCCTCAAGCAGAGCAGCAGCTCAGTGGGCAGCACTGTTACCATCCACCTTCAGCACGTCCAGCCCCGGCCCTGCATGTGGCATCATGCTCTGGTTTCCTCCCAAAATCCCAGGAGTAAGAGGACCCCGACAGCAGCCTGCGTCACGCCCTGGAAAGCATTGCGGAACATTCCCGCAAATTCAAAATACCTAAAAATGGACCGAGTGAATGTTAGCAGTAGGCTCACGTAATCAGGAGCTAAATCCCATAAATTAGCAACACTAAGCCTTAGCATCATGCTGCCACAACACACAATATGGCCTGCAGATTTGGTTTATAATGTGTAAGAATTGCTGGTTACGGCTATTCAGGATTTCAAAACCTACTTTAGATACGGACCAAAGACTTTACATACTACCTCAGCAAACCCCATAGGTGCGGTCAGAATATTGACCTCTTTGATCTCCATGGTATAGCCTCCAATGCCTGGACAGACTGAGAGTGCCATCTTGCTAGCGAGTGTGCAAATGTCGTGTTACGCATTCAGAAAGAAAAAGAAACATCATTTTCACTAGGGCTACTTATGAGGTGAAACAGCCACGAGACAAATCTTCAAGACAAAAGACCGTCAAGACTATTGGATTTTAGCTTATCCATAATGACGCTCAGTACACAATGTCTTGTAATTACCCCATAATGCCCCAGAAAATGCATTTAAAAGGCCAAGAAAAACTGCATACCACAGTTATCCATTTATCCTCCCTCCAACAGCTTATCCTGGACGAGGTTGTCTGAACTCACAGGGGTGCTGGAGCCTTTCCCAGGCAGTACAGGGCCTGTTGGGCGAGTCATCTAAATACTTACCCACAGTTTCACGGATGCTTAAAGTATACGCCTTTCAGAGAAAGGGCAAAGCCGTAACGCAAGACTTTATTGTTTTTTTTAAAGAAGGGACATTTAACATTACATATACAACCCCATATACAAAAAAATTTGAGCGCTGTGTAAAATGTAAATAAAAATGCATTGCAATGATTAACAAATCATATGAATCCATATTTGATTCAACAGAACGAAGAAACGATGTTGAAACTCAATTTGAATTTAATGTTAGTCAGAGATGGGTAGTATTTCAACTAAATGTACTTAAAATGTACTTAAAATATTTAATTATTTTTAAGTATTTTGTTAAATATAGTTTATCGCGTCTTTGGCCAGATGCAGATGAATCACATGTCACATCCTACTGGGCCCAGTTTGCTCATTGCAATCTTATTTTTCCTATGTCCAGTAATCCAAATAAAGAAACTGGCTTAAGGTAAAGTCTGTAGTAAGATTTGCTATCAGGTATTGCTCACTGAATGGCATTATAGGAAATTAAAATAGAGCAATGCAGTCCATGCTCTAGAACCTGTGAATTAACGTGCTAGCCGGCTAGTGGCATTCTAGTTCATTTCAGCAGGCATGCTAAGGCAGTGGCATCTTGTGATTTGTGATATAAGGCTTCATTGACTGTATTAGAGATGAATCAGGGTAGCTACTTTTGTTCCTAAGGACAAAATGAATTTCTATCAGCTAGACATAGGTGTTTTTATAGCCAGTGAGCCTGTTTAAAAGGGAGAACGGACTGGTGAACTTGATGTTGAATATTTTATGTGTCACAGCTGTTGGTTACATTTTATTGTTATTTTATTTTTTGAGCATGCATCTGAAAAAGTTAATTATTAGAGTTTGTGCATGTTTGGCACCCTACTGTAAAATAAGGTGGAAAATTCACCATTATGATAATTAATTTAGGAAAGCGTTGGTGTGCCTCCTTGCATGCACACACACACACACAGCCACCCCTATCAGACACCACCACAGATTCTGTGGGAAACACTGGGTATAAATTAAGGGTGTAAAAGGTCTGAAACTGAGACCAAATCTGGATCCCCCCCCACAACCAAAACCTGCTCCTGTTGAGCTCACCTTAGTAATGTTACAAAAGTGATTTTTCATTTCACAGTTAATGCTATAATACACAAGTAATGCTGTAACAAAATTATTACTCTATTTAAAGCTAGGGAGAGCTGTGTATTTTGTAAATACTACACATTACTAGGGCTATAATATACACATATTCATCATGTATTTTACATGTATGTTATATTACATGTATTTCTGTATTTTCAAATTATAAATTACTTGTATTGTAATGAAGTACATTTTTCACACCAGTATTTTGTATTTTATTTTGCTATGTTTTACAAGCAAAACCAATATTAGATAGCCCTGGGTGACGCTGCATGAACAACGGGCACAATACTATAGTAAAAATCACTGCATGGGCATGGGAACACTTCCAAAAACCGAAAGTCTACCATGCAAAGAATTAACCATATCTAAAGAGATATCTGCTTCACTTATCTGCATTAGCAGTTAACAACTTTTCAGAACCTCGTATAACCATCACTAATACCCGGTGATAGAGTATGAAGTTGAAAATGAAAATGACTTGCTTTGAAGTGACAGACGTGTGATTGTAATGTGACTTACATTTAGTAGTATGATGATAGCTACAGAGTACATTGCAGTTTTTACAAGTTCAGGTTAACGCATTCAAATTTGGAGCAAGTAAGTTCAAAGTCAGGTTACATTAAGCTATTTGCCATATTAACAGCGCCCCCCTCTGGCTCCATCGGCATGATTAGTAGCCATGATCCCACGTGTATTCAGGAAATACAAAGATCCCATGTGACACAAATATGGCACAAGGGATACTGACCCGGTTCCCTGGCTTGTCTCTGAGCACTCGCTGTCATAGTGGGGAACTGGATCCTTTACTGGATGGGAAACCATTTTATGCATACCACAAAATCAAACATTTGAACGTTTATTTAAAAGATATTGTGATAAAACAAACACAGTAACATTTGCATTCAAATAATTAAATACATTGTTATCAACTTGATACAGATCGGTTACGGCCTCAAAGACCCAAGTGTCATCATGACTTCAGGCCTCTTTTAAGTAGTAAGCATGCCATGAAAATCAATAATATTAAGTTTACATATCTTTATAAAAATATATTCTGTGCGTATAAAATCTTGCATATACATAGTATTTAGACAAAGTCATACAAGTGACGTTACAATCAACTTACACTGACATTTAAAATGTAAATACACAAATATCATATTTTCTCTTACAAAGCCAATGATTAAATAATTCGAAGACCAGTGGGCTCTCGCTGCCACAGTTTTTGATTTGTGTCACCATTTATTTTCTACTTGTGGGGCATTGGAGGTGTGTAGGGCGGGATGGTGACTTCACTGGATTCTTCAAGGCTGCCGGGCCTTGAAGGAGAGCTGAGCACATAATCGAACTCGGTGTGCAGGACTTTTTCGTACACGCTCTGCAAGCCAACGGTCTTGGGGATATGCGCATGGAAGTAGGTGTCTCTACGGAGTGTGTTTCTCGGGAGTGAGGCCGTCTTTGCAAATGTGGAGAGCTGCTGCCCCTGGGGCACGGCGCCATTGCTCCTGATCGCTGATGGACTCCAGCATCTATCGGAATGACCGAGTATCTTGCACTCGGTGGTACACGCCCATAGACCTGATAAAGAGAAAGCAGATGCTTCACTGTTAAAACAATGTAAGGCATCTAATATTATAGGTTTTTGTACAGCACAAAAATATGGAGACATTGTTAGGAACGTAAACACTACGCTAAAATAATTCATTTTACGGCACCATATCTAGCTCCCGAGATGTTTATTTGTTGTAATAAATAAATTTAGAATTGTAGCCTGTATAAAGAAAAAATATTCAAAACTCACCATGTTGGAAGTCTTTTTTGATGCCATCTCCACTCATGTCAGAGTCGCTATCGTTGAAGTCGCTATCGCCTTTCCCACTATCCTTGCCACTAAACTGAGGGTCCCTCGCTGAGATGGTCGTATAAGAGTTACCCTTCCATATTGTGATTGGTCTGACAGCTTCTTTGCCATAGCCAGGCAATGTAGAATAACCCTGTAGAAAGATGGGCCAATACACATTAACATGACTTTACATTACAGACACAAATGGAGACATTAAATAATGACTACATCGGATAAAAATATATAATCAAAGAATGTATTACTAACCTCCAGCTTGGCTCCCCGGATTATGTTTTCAGACTCATACACACATGTCGTTTCACTGCCATCTTCAGAGCTTGAGCACATCTCACTGTCTGTTTTGGGGAGATTGGTGAAGGATTGCTTGGAATATGGTGTGACACTGAACAGATCACCACTGTGGCTGGACATCAGTGTATGGCTGCTTTGCCCATTCTCCATGTGCCCCATGTCCAGTTTGTCCTCGAATCCGCCATTGTTCTTATGGTGCTTGTGTCGATTGCATGTGGTAGCAATCAAGATAATTGCCAGCAAAAGCAAAGAGCAGCTTCCCGCTAGAACTGCAATGATTACCGTTGATGCGTCCCACTGGATTGAGTCTTCGTTTTTCTGCTTTACCAAGGTGCGGTCGCTGGGGGGCGCCCCTGCGACGATCGTGAACAAGATAGTTGCCGTGCATGTCAGTGAAGGTCTACCATTATCACTGACGGTGACTAAGACTTTCAAGCTCTCTCTTAAATCGAAGTTCAGTTCACGATTCAGATAGATATCCCCCGTGGCTTTGTTGATGGAAAACATCACATTGTCCCCTTTGACAATCTTGTAGGAGAGGTCTCCGTTTGCGCCCTCGTCGGCGTCAATAGCTTTTATCTGGGTTATGATATAACCGGAAGGCGCATCTTTTGGTAGAAGGACCTCAGCAGAACCATTATGGAGAGCGGGCTGTGTGATGGCAGGAGCGTTGTCATTCTGATCGACTATTTTTAGGCTGATGACAGCGCTGCCGTGTAGCTGTGGCGACCCCCCGTCGCTAGCTTGGACTCGGAACTCCAGCTGTTTCATTACTTCGTAATTAAAACTTCTCAGTGCATAAATTGAGCCCGTAGCAGGATCGAGGGATACATATGTAGATACATGGGAGCCCATTATATGAGTGTCCGAAAGCCTATAGATTACTTTTCCATTGCTCCCTATATCAGGATCCCTTGCTACAACAGTAGCGATATATGCACCCGGAGCGTTATTTTCCACGACAGAAACTTCATACACTGGTTTGCTGAACAGAGGGGCGTTGTCGTTCTCGTCGCTGAGCCTAATTGTGTATTGCGTTATGGTTTTAAATGGAGGAGATCCCAAATCTTCGGCCACGACCGTTAAGTTGTATTCTGCTATTTTTTCTCTATCCAGTGGTGTCGTGGTGACGATCATGTAGCTGTCCTCGTAAGCCTGCTGAAGTTTGAAGTGGTCGTGCCCGTACAAAGTGCATCTGACTTCCCCGTTTGCGCCGGAGTCGCTGTCCGAGGTGCTGATGAGAGCGACAAAGCTGTCTTTGGCTGCAGCCTCCGTGATGTATGCGATCCCCGCTGTAATAGAAGTCATAGGAGTAATGCTAATTTCGGGGGCATTATCATTAACGTCCTGGACATGAATAATTACTTTGCACATTGAAGGGATTGGGTTGGGACCCAAGTCATGCGCCTGGACGTCTAATTCATACGTTTGCTTTGCTTCGAAGTCTATCTGGCTTTCAAGAGTTAGGCGTCCAGATTTTCGGTCCACTTTGAAAAGTTGTCGGCTTTCTGCGGGCACCTGATTCCCGAACCCGTATACAACTTCTCCGTTTAAACCCTCGTCGGGATCGATCGCGTTTAGATCCAGCAGGAGGAACCCAACGGGTGCGTCCTCAAATAAGTCAACTGAAAAAATGTTCTGATCGAAAATGGGACTGTTGTCATTGTAGTCTTTAACCTTTATGTGAATTTTAGTCGTGCCAGATCTGGATGGATTTCCTCCGTCAGTAGCAACAAGCTCAAGAACATAGGATGACTGAGTCTCCCTGTCTAGCGGTTTCATTAGCACCAACTCCGCATATTTAACCCCATCGGCTCTGTTCAGCACATCAATGGTGAAATGACTGTTAACTGAAATCTGGTAGCTTTGGATGTAGTTTGAGCCCACGTCCGCGTCTGCTGCAACGTCCAGCGGAATTCGAGAGCCCACTGCTGTATTTTCAAAGATTTCAACAGTGGATTCCTTGTTGGGGAATTCTGGAGGGTTGTCATTGATGTCTTTTATTTCCACCTCAACGTGAATCAATTTGAATTGTTCTTTGGAAAAACTGATAACGTCGAAAGCGATGAGGCACTGGAGAGTGTGCTTGCACATCTTCTCTCTATCGATTCGTTCCCCAATAGAAAGCTGTCCGTCGCTTTCTCTGAGTCTGATGAAAGAGGAGTTGAACTGCTTCATCATCTTGAAATTGGTCTTGCTATTAAGAGGACCTAATGACATATCCTTGGCAAGGCTTCCGATCACCGTACCGGGATTGTCTTCTTCATACGTTTGGTATTTCATCGTTTTTCCTTCTGAGGTAACCGGTAACAGAGCCAGAATGTGGAGAAACATTAATCCGAATAACCAAGTATGGCAAAAAATTACAACGTTTTCAGTCCTTATCGAAGCCATGCTGCCGCAATATATAGGTTAACTAATCTAAATAAATAGCTGTTAATTAAAAGAAAGCATCTGACAGTGTTAAATGGTCTCAGTGCACTGGCCAGACGCTACGCTGTGACGCCTGCGAAGTCTCTCCCCGAACTCCAGAAACTGCAACGCCGGGGCGGTTTATAGCGCGCCGCATGCAAATGAGACCAAGTGTGACCAATCCCCCTTTGAAATTAAAAATGGGACTTTTAAATGAGCTCTAAGCCTATTTGGAAATTCCTTGAGTGAACGAAGAATTTAGCAGAGAAATGGAATTAAAATGGGCTTTGTATATATTTTACAATTACTTAAAAAATGTCTTTTTAAATTTGGCAACGCAAACATATAATCTGAGCCATAAAAGTGAGACGTCGAACCTCATGCAGTTGAATAATAAGGATTGCTGATGCTAAGCCTTATATGAAAAATGGGAAAAATGTATATATTCTTTATAAAATTGCAAGTTATCACATATTGTAGAAATGTTTTTTTAGCAACTCCTTAGTTTTGTATACCAATTGCCCTTCGTTTCTGTGTGTAAACTCAAGTTCTTGGCGAAGAAAACGCAAAGCTAATTCTACTTGAAATGACTTTTATTGAAATAACACATGAATGTTTTACTCACACGATCTCGTGTGATCAGGTTGTAATATACTATTGAAATGCCTGTTGTTGTGCGGTTTTAACATGCATGTCACTGCTTGTGCATCTTTTTTTTCTAACCTTGCCTGCTAAGCAGGTGAAGAAATCCCGTTTAAATAGGATTTATATTAAGCACCAAGAGATTTGGACGGATTTCTATAGAGAGATTATATCAAAGGCTATGAGCCCCTCGTTAGCACGAGAGATATAATAGCATAGTGGGGTATCCCATTGGAGGCTTCAACGTCTGTATTATTCCGACATTGCAGCCTACAGCCTTTCTACAGAGGGGTGCGCCTAAGTTGAGCATAATGAGCGAGCGCCACATGTATCTTTTGTGCCGCCCCATTCAACCCCAATCACTGCCATAATTCTTTCACTAAACGATGATGGGTGTTGAATTGTACAGGACTTCGGGCTCGTATTAAAATACATTTAGAGACCAACCAAGCTCGTCACGGCTATTTAGGGGATTTTCTCTTTTTGTATCCCTGAGACCCCTCTTGCTCGCCGGCAGAAGGACAAAATATTAGTTGCCAATAACCACAGGCAATAGAACCATCTGCCAATTTCAAGTCGAGAGAGGGCTACAAAAAAGATATTTAAATAACTAATGGAGCCATGCACTTAAATAAACGTACACTGAAAAAAAAAACGTTGTAAAGCGCACCATTCGCTGATATGATCCCTAGAATGAATCCCGCATTTGACCTAATTTTCACGTCATATTTGTTTGTGCTCCAGATAGAGATTTTATATTCTAATTTGCAAAACACCAACCCTCATGTTTTTAGTGGAATTAACGCTTATTTGGTTCCGGCAAAGATTTGTGGAAAGCAGATCATAGCGCCCCTTAATGCGCCTCCGAACTCGAAATGTGGTGCGTGCGGGTTTACATTTGCTTCGCAGTTTAAACTCCTGCCTGAACACACTGTAATCGGAAAGAAATTATGCGGTGTTGAATCACTGCTGCATGGATTATTTTGCGTGTGGGAGATTCCGTTCCTCTAAGATCTCTTTAAAATGCCAAGCAGACTTACCCGACTGAGCTGTCTTTTGTTAAGTGCCATTATAAGTTCGGCATACATCTATTCTTTGGAGTGATCGGTGTGCTAGCCTTGTCGCCTGCACGCGAATTCTACAATGGTAGAATTAGACCAAGCCAAGAAAATCCACCCTTTATTCCCAAAGTATATTTGCATTTTTTCTTTAAAATGGAGATAGCTGGCTATTGTGGCCACATTTGTTCTCATGATTGCCAGTCGGTTGTCGCCTAGTTGCTCGTATGCGTCTGTCTTCGGAGTATTCTTAGACCTTTTGGTATGATAAAGAGGTGATTTGGCTCTTTGTTACGTAGATAAGCAATGGGCAAAGGGGATTAAACCATCGATCCTTGAATTGATTTGCTATTAAGATTGCATTTGCATTGTTTTCTGAATCTGTCGCGACCCCAATACCCTTTGCATACTTAACTCGCGTGCCATCACACCGTCAACTAATTACTCCTTTAAACAGTTAATACTCAATTAGCAGAACTTGCTCTGATTAGGTTACTTGGCAGACTTGAAGCAAGCACCAATTAACACGTATATGTGAGCCTCCGAATAAACATTTTGCACGAAGAATTCAAAACACAATCACTTTTTGTGACAGCTAAGGGTTCTTCAAGTTCCTGCATAGATGAATCCAGGCAAAACTGTATTTTTCCCGATTTCTTAGAGAAATTAATTTAAAGATAAAACACAATTCCTTCCTTCATACTGACATACAAAAACACACTTAGCACACAGCATAGCTTTTTAATCTATGTGAGCCTGGTTTGTTACTAATTCATTTAAGCACAGATTTTTGTTGATAGATATCCGCTAGGATTATACAGACTTCGTCTAAACGTGTGACTATCTGCAAAAGATTCTGGAGATTGCTTGGCCATCTGGTACCCAGAAAAGTAACAGGGTGGGGAGGTAAAACCAACGAGAGGGAATAACATTGGAAAGTAGTTAACAACTCATGAATACAACTTAAAACCAGCGTGAAGGAGGAAATAACTTAACGTATTTAAGAAATGTCTCCCAAACCACACCCTTCTTTCTTCCAGTCCATTTACTGCATTATCCAAAATGGCAGCGTTTAGTGCTTTGTTCCTGCAATCTGTGATGCCCACCCCTCCAGATTTCTAATGATTTTCCAATGATGAGCTAAAGCTCTTTATTGTCTAGGATTTTTTTTCCTTCACGGGACTATTACGCACCTTCACCCATTGCCTAATTCTTGCCTCATCACACGTTCGCATCCATAATTACCTAACTATATGAGTTTGCATGAATGTGTGACTAGTGACATGTAATGTCTCAAGTTCAGTACACAACAAGGCATATACAGTGGCAAATAAAATGAGAGTGACAGAGCTAAGTATTTAGCTTGTGATCCGGCGATGAATTTGGGCTGGTAAAGAGTAGGCCACCTTTGAGCTTACAGTAAGTATGTACCCAAGACACTTTCAGAGTATTTGTCCACAAGTACAACCAATGGATTATGGAAAGACAGTATCTCATCTAATTATAATGTAAGTGGTCTTATTAAATTCCTTCTCCCTTTACTTACATGCAAATTCTTCCCTTCAATCAATTGATATCCGTTCCCATCATACACAAGCAACTTTGCCAGGGTCAGAAGAAAATCGCTAAGGGTGCACCTGAAAATTAGTGAGGGTGTCTGCCATGAACTGACTTCCACCTGAGGGGGCATAATATTATTTTCAAGGTGCTATGCACCCTTAGGCACCCTTTTAAACCGGGTCCTATAAATGAACCATATGTAGGTTTACAGTTTGCTCTAATTACACAGCTTTAATATTTTATTATGATATTTTAGTCAAGAGTTTCTTCATAGTTCCCAAGTCCGGTCATACTTGTATATTTGCCAAATAAAACCCTGTCCTTACAAATCATTAATAGTAACTCATAGTGAACAATGAATGAAAATCTACTTTCTCTGAGAATTCATTGATGATTTGATATAGTTATACCATGTTGTATTGAAATATCTCTTTCTGAGTAATTCAGTTTAAATTTATTTACTCTGGGATACAGGGAGCTGTGGCAAAACTTATTGATGAGCCATTGACTAAATTATGTCTATATTTTGTTTCAATCTTTCATGTCATTGACCAGAGTTTGTGCTCAGCTGTCAATACTCAATGAATGGAGCATCTTGCCGTGCTCAGGTTTGGAGAGTGGGAATGGGCCGCCAGTAGGCTACAGTCTTTATGACCCAGTCACCCCTTGTTCTTACCGACTTAACAGACATTATGAGAAGAAAGTGGGCAAAACAGATATACTCCAAAGGCCCAATCAAGCTACGAGTTAAGAGCCAGCAAAGAGGAAGCGGGAATTTATAGCAGATGGCGTCAGATCTCTAGGTTACTTTGTCATTTAACCTCCTGCAGCTGTATGAGTTGAACGAAAAGCAGCCTTTGTCGAGGGCATAAAATTGTTAATATTCCGTAACCGAACTCTCAATAGGGAGAGACAATTAACCGTCTTTATTGCCACCACATGCCGCCCAACAAGGTCTGGAACCTCATAAATTATGCTAGTAAATGATAGGGAGAAGAAAGGTCGAACCGATAGTGGTAAGGCATCTGAAAGAGTATTTGGGACTGAACTTTTTATAGCACCTAAAATTTATTTAAAATTGGAAACCGATAAACAATATGTTCTGTTTAAGATACTCAGGATTTCGTCGTTTAGTGTTGCGCCGAAATTATGTTTCACAGTTTCTAAACAGGCATCTGCGTAACTCATTGCTCTAAATGAGAGTTTTTATGGTTATTTTAGCTAATGATTACATTAATAACCAACATGTGGAGTCATACCGCGTGATAATAAACGTCTAATAGTAACTCTATAATTTGTTTACTTGTTAATTTTAGTAAACGCTAAATATACTAAACGCGTTATATCTGGGTGAAAATCTGAACAGTTCATAAATCAAGACTAATATGATAAAGACATCCTTTCTTCCAAATAAAGGAACTCGGTGGGGAGCTGCCCTCGCTAAACTTTGCACAAAGGGAGCGCACAGCATGAGCTCATTATATACACAACATCCATAGGCGCAAACCGCGATGTGTTACAGCAGCAAAGGAAACAAAGTCATTAGCCATTAGACAGCGTGTTTTAGGGATAGTACGTACAATTTGCTTCAACGGGGACATCTAAGGTATTATTTCACGAAAAGCATGCAACTGGAAATATGTTTATAAACTGTATGACCGTTCAGGACAAACATAAATGCATCGTACTTCGATGCTCGTGATGTGTCTTGCATTAATACGATCTTGGATAGAAGATGTTCTAAGATAATGTCATGGTCATGAGCCGGCCGGCATGGCGCAGACCCAAAGAAACCAGCCATTCTGGATTCACAGATGATTAAGGAAAATAATGTATTACTTTTTTTCTTAATTTGCATGGTATATTCACCTAATCACGGCTTCTAAATTACGTCAACGTTGGAGTAATATTGACCCTCATTCAACGAACTATAGCTTCCTCTGGGATGGCAACGATCCCATCGACATAGAATACAGTTGCCCTACATGGTTACAACTGAAATGGGCTACAAGTTTCAAATATTGAAAAAGGACACACTGGTTATGTCATTTACATAAACTACAAAGATAAGCCACAACTAAAGAAATCTGCTTTTAATTTCCAACAGTCTTTCATAATGCATTGCCCAAAAACTGAAGTTGTGGCCTCAAAGAAATGTAACAGATGGGACCGATAGTACGACCTTTTCCTATGCTCCTCGCGTTTAGGGTTAAAGATGTGATAATTGTTCGCTTTCTTCTCCTTAAAGCAATATCCATTCCGGGGCACACGAGTGAGTTACGAGTGGATTTTACAATGAGACGGGGGATTATGCAAATCATCCATGAAAAAACATAGCAGTAGTAACGCTTTCAGAGTAAATGTGTCACCTATGTATCACAACCCAAAAATACAATCTGGACATCGAACGTAACAGCTTTTTAATGTTTCGGGTTCTGGCACACAGACGCACATTTACATATAAATATTATATGCTGGGCAATATATTTGACCGGATGAATTCAAGTGAGCGGGGAATGATTCTCCAAAAGCCTGTCAGATTTTAATTAACCAAGAAAGGCTGCTATTAGATAAAGTGAGAAAAAGCCTATGTCTCTATCTTAAAATGTGTTATTGGATTTCGCTCTGAATTAAAAATCCTTGGAATACATAATTTAGCCAAATTCCCAAGAGGCTCCCAGTATAGTGTGACACTAGAACTTGTCTTTGATATAATTTCTGTAGAGTTCAATTGCTATAGTCTAACTTCTAGCTTCAAGTACTTTAGAGGTACATATTTCAGCATACAATTACCTTTTCTGCCCACGTAATGCGAAGTTTTTCCGATTTTCGTGTATTATACAGTATATTATCACGTATGTATATAGGTTATGTAGATATTTAATAAAAATTATTTCAAATAATATTGCCCAGGGAAAAAGCCAACACAAAAAGTACTGAGGTGATTTTTTCTTTAGGCGACAATTACTTGAAGCAAAACTAGAATGTTGCTAGGAGCCATTTGAGGAAGCTGACTATTAAAGATTTACAGCAGTGGTACTCTCCAATCTCTCCCACAGAATTAGTGTTTAGCAATCCAAGGCGAGCTGATAAGCACTTTCTACAGTCACTTTACAATCATGTCAATTTTTAGCATAAATGTGTGAAGATTCAGTACTTGCTAGATATAAAATGTCTTCTCTTGGCTTATGTCTTTACACAGAGGGAATTGCGTAACAAAATTTTATTCTTACCCATTTATACAACTCGGAATTAAATAAAGCAAATCAGCACTCAGCTCATGGATAGAACAGTAGTTTTCCCATCCAGGGATTTGATCATTTAATCAGAGTTACATTTTAGTAACTGATGTGCTGATTACTGAAGACCACATTAAATAAAAGCGCATGAGTTTAATCTTGTAACATTGATGTAAGAAGCAGCAGAACGTGTTTTACTGCGTTCAGTTGATATTTTTAAAGGTGCCTCACTTTGCTCCTTTGCATTACCTCTGGCATCCCATGCAGGGTATAGGATACTCAAGCTTTGTGCTCTATGCTCCGTGGCCGTTCCAGGCCTGCCCAGTGACCCCGATTGGCATAAACACTTAGAAGCTAGATGATAGATTTTGCATTCCTAGTGTAACTGGTCACTAGGTTCGTGCCAACGGCTTTAGGTTATAAAACCCACCTGATGCTTTGACTGATCGCGCTGTGAGAGTAGCTCTGATGTTTCAAATCAGGATCAGGTCAGAGTGAATCATAGCTTAAGTCATCAGCTGCTGGGGACACCAGCCTGTGATCATTAGAACAGATCATGAAACATAAATATGGAATGATTGGTTTTATAACTTTATTCTCCGCTCCAGCTGGACATGTGGTGTCAGTCAAAAAAATTGACTGAACATTTATTAAAACATGTAAGAATAAATGCATTGTGACAGAATCCCTTGTTCTCTATTTCTTTTTGTTTATTTTATGCTTGCTCTCGATTTTATACCCAAAATATGTTGTACCACGACGACTTGAATTTCCAGGTTATTGTTGGGTTTCTTATTTATACTCTGCTGTCTTACTTCTGTTGCAGTAGTTTGATTTATTTTATTTTTTTTAAACTTTGCAGGACTGTAGAAAGGCATGACAACTGATAACGCAAACAGGGGCGCTGCTCAGGTCAGGTGTGGGTACGATTTTCAGCTGTTATTGAAAAATTCATAAAAAATGGTCACCTTGAGACAGAGCTCTGTGGGCTACTGCTGTGTGCGCTACCACCAGCCCCCAAGGCAACTCTTACATTTATAAGGTGTGCCGCCTTTATTTCGGTATGCTGCATTTGTTGTGTATCTTGCCAAATCTAACGTAATAATGATAATAAAATGACAAAATATTAACAAGGAAACCATTTATTTACACTCACATCCACAATTTTACAACTAACAGAACATCATGATTTCAGATCCCTACACAATATCTTCACCAAGGTCCACTGAAGCTCCCCTGGAAACAGTTTTCATTTATGTTTGAAGTGAAATGCATACTTACTCCTGGAATATAATAAACAGAAAGGCAAATTATATTTGCAAAAAGCTTGATTGTCATAGAGGACAATTAAGTTACCATGGCTGTAATTTTAATCACACCTCAATGGCAAATAATTGGCTATACAATGTAGAGTGATTTTTTTAATCACGCAAAAACTTGTTGTCCCATAGGTGGACAAAGACGGTAAAGAGATACTCTTAGGTACACCAATTGGCCACTGTGCAGCACAAATCACAACCATATTTCACTGTTACGAAACGGAGTGCCATGGTGAATTACGCATCCCTGCCAAAGTCGCTCATGTATGAATTTGCATGACCAAATGCAGTCCCTTTGCATTCATTTTCAACACTGAATGCTGAAGTGTAAATCATAAAGTCTAACCGGACACAATATATTTGCAGAAAGCCAGTGAGATTCCTTCTATATTGAAGAGCAGATGGTACATTTATAATGGATGTTATCCAAGTTATTGAAAGCTCTACACCAGTACGATTAGTAGGTTGAAAGAGAAGGAACAGAATCATATATGATGTTGAAAAACAAGTCAGCCAGTCGAAACAACATAGAAATGCATAGTTATTGATATTGTTTGGTTCATTCAACCAACAGTTTCCAATAAACCCCCAGGCTGAGTGAAAAATGAAATATTTGGATCGGGGGGTTGTTACATGATAAGGGCTTCTTAAATTAGGTGAAAAAGTTGCATTTGTCAACCATGAAACTTGTTGGTAAGATTTTCACTGAATTATTTAAAGAATAGAGCTCTACAAAGAATTCCCAGTGGCTGCTATTAGAGACAATATTGTTGGCCATACTGAATTGGTTATAAAGCTTTTGTTGGATCTACAAAATTGGCATTTCATGTTGTATGTCAATGATGAACACCTGTACTAGTTCAATTGATAAACGAATTTGTTATGAGTCAAAAGTTTTGCAGCCTTCGTTTACCAAGTCTTATGCATTTATTAATTTATGCAGCTTGATACACTGCTGAAACAATGAGACTTAAACACATTGGTAATATGTGAAGTCCAAAAATACGAATCGCAATTGTTTCTTTCACACTGCGATCTCAAAGGATAAATATAAAATTTAGCATTTTCTGAAACTGTGAATATCTCCCGAGTCGTATTTAGCATGCTATGATATAGGTAGTTTAGAAATACAGTTATGGAGCTGCACAGAGAGGACAATCAGTACAAGTCCATGTGTTTGGAAAGCTGAGCACCCTCCTGCTCCTGAAGGGAGAGCAGGGGAGTAAATCAACATTTTCGCTTGCCTATTATTCTGCAGTAGTAGGGGCACGTGAAGGGTGGCGAGAAACGGGGGAAGAGGAGACGATTTATGGGAGGCCAGAGCGAGGAGCGCTCGTGAGCGACACGTCAGCCTCGCAGAAAGAAAGGGGGAGAAGGAAAACCTGCAAAAAATCAGAGCGCTAAAGTTCCTCTCTACGTTTGCCTGGGATGAATGGCCTTTTCAAGGGAGAGAGAGTGTAGCGACGGAACACAAAGGGGGCTCATCCATCAGGCCTGAATAGTGAGAGAGAATCCTCCGGCTTTTCGGGGTGAGGGGAGTGCATGTGTGTGTGTCTGGGGGTGGGGGGGCTGTGGGTGTCTGATTAGACCCTGGGCCACTTATGCTCAGAGTTTGCCGCGCAAACATCAATCCCACTCTTTTCTGCCTCTGAAGCCTTTGAACTACTGAAGACAATTCCTTCACTGTAAGCTCTATTTTAGAAATTCTCTCAGAAATGCCCCTACATCTGTGCTACCGAGCACTTACACGCTACTCACTTTTCTTTTTCCAGGTTTGAACACAATCTTTTCATTTCATAAGAAAAACTTCTACAGAAAACTGTTTCCTGTTTTTATTTTTTTTTCAGTAAACTGTCATCCAAAACTACAATGAAGGACAAAATCTCCAGATCAGAGGAAGTATGTGAGTGAAAAGAAAGACTGGGAACCCTGAAAACCTGCAAACTAAAATAAGCCCATGCATATGACACAAAGCACAGGCGCTTTACACACAGACACAACGTGAGCCTGGGGCACCTGGGGCTAAAGCCCTGGATGAATATGAACGAGCCCTGAATGATTTCTTTAGCTCGGATGTTTTAGCAGCCATGATCTCGGTCTGAGAACCTTTGGACAGACTTGGTCTCTGGGCTCTGCCCTGGATGACCTAGGATTTTAGCAATGCCACTATGTATCACCTGAACCTGGTTTACAAAATATCCTGATAGCTGTGCATTAGGGATAAAAGATGAAAATGCATACAGTGCACGGCGAGCCTGAAGCCTACCTGAGGAAGCACATGGCATGAACAGGATGCCAGCTCCACAAAGCACACATGACTACACACCAAATCACACACTACACTGCTATCCCATTGAAAAACAGCCGTCCCGATGTCAATAACCCAAAAACAACGTTAACGCAGTTTTACCTTTTTTCCTAAAGACGTAAACGCAAGTGACCTTTTTCATCAGGCTTCTACTCCAACTGCCTGAGGTCTCCTGACGTCCACCATTTACAGGACGAGATTATAAAGATTAACTAGGCGAGTTCTCTTTCCACACAGTTGTGAAAAAAACATGGCTGCCATGTAGGCAGTTGTCAGAGCTGTTAACACGCTGGCTGAGAAGCCACTAATGCGCTTTTGAGGCCACTCCACCTGCGCGCTCCTGTCACTCTGATTTGGATGCACCCAACAGAGGGCTGTGAGTGAAAAGGGCTTCCTTGCAGCCCAGGATACCGTGGGGATGCATCCGAGAAGCCGAGCTGTTCTGTGGATCGGCGGTGACATGATACCAGTTTCAGATATGTGCAGAAGATCAGCCTGACGCTTCTTTTGTTTATACCAGGAAGGAAATCAGTCATGGCCCGTGGCTACACACAGCTTTGGGTCTGCTTGTAGTAGCTCTTGAGCTAACAGCATAGGGATTTTGCAAATGAGAAAAATGGATTGTTCTTTGTTCTTCTTTGCTCCACTGCTCCGGGTAACTCTGTTCCAGCCATGGGCCTCCAGACCTGGAAACCCTAAATAAAACGGCCGTTCCTTCTCTCATCCTGGCCATGTGCCACCGCACCCGCCTTCCAGACGGATGTGTTTCTTGGTGTTAAAATGTGCTTGTGCTCAGCCTCTGCATTTCCAGATCATCGGGACCACATGGAAACAATAACCGAAACGAAGGCCGTTCAGCTCGGCGGGGTGGTTGTAGCCCATTTCGGTTACAAATTGCAGACTGCGCATTGACGCAGTCTTGGGTGTAAAAACGTTAAGCTGAATGTGTGTTGTGTTTGTCCGGTGACCTGGAGGCTGCTGCAGGATGGCCTTGGTGGCAGTATGCACGGGGTGGGGGGGGGGGGGTGAGGTTTGGGGCACTCCGCCAGACAGGACACAGGGTGGCGGTCTCGAAAAGAACCTGAATTCTCAAGAAGCAAGACAAAGTGCTGGGATGGGACGGAGTGGTGGGGGGCGCATTTGGGACCCCCAAATCATCATTGAATAGTCATTAGAAAGCTGGCAAGCAAAAAAGCACAGATTGGACGGAGAAGGCACAAAAAGTGCCCTTTTCTCAGGCACAATGACAGTAATGAAGTGGAAGAGAAGGGCAGGACTGTGGACCACGCTTCCTGAGCTGCACCCCTGAGCTCCGCCCTCACTGGCCCACCCCCTGACATTTATTTGCCGCTGTTTTATCTGTGTTTTTAAGTTTTATTCATGTGTTGTTAACCATTGTCTGAACTTAGCAACATTTTATACGTCTGACCCTCACCCCGGCCATATGGCGAACAAGGTTATTATTGCTAAGAGAAGCGTAAAGCAGTGGAAAAAGTGTTCTACTTAACCAAAATAAATACAAATTGAAAAGCAGAGAGAATAAAAATGAAACTGACAGTATAATGCCCACAACAAGAAAAACAAGACAGAGTCACATGGGGAAAAAATGTGGATTTTGTGAATCTTGGACTTGGATCAACTGATTTAAAGATGCATTGAAAAAGCTCAAGAAGCTAACTGGAGTAACTAGACTGAGTTAGGTTACTTCCTCCCTCTTGTTTATCTCAAGTCAAAGTTAATGTGATAAAATGGTGGACAAAGTCCAATTACGCCCAATCGTCGTCCTGGTGATTAAAATAATGCATAGTACTTTGAAGGAGAGTTTCCCAAGAGCATATCTTTAGGGTTCATTCTGCTCCACTACCAAGGCCTCCACAGCTTATTAGAAAGCATAAAAAAACAAATAAATTTAGCAAAAATTAATGCATTAAATGGCGTTGTAAATCAGAAATTCCCATGAATTTAGTATTTTCTTATTTTAGAAAATTGTACATACAGCATAGAATATACAATATATTATATTATGGAATAAACACCTAACACTGGTGTAGTTGAGAAGATTTATATGCATCAAAGATAGATTTATTTTACTATTTACAATCAACTGATCCCTTTATACACTCACCGGCCACTTTATTAGGTAAACCTTGCTAGTACCGGGTTGGACCCCCTTTTGCCTTCAGAACTGCC
>JAODKN010000001.1:36514569-36528435 GCA_026774425.1 Petrocephalus zakoni
CAGACCAGCCCGTCTGGCACCAACAACCATGCCACTTTCAAAGTCACTTAAATCACCTTTCTTCCCCATTCTGAAGCGGTTCGTCTTAATCATGTAAACATGCCTAAATGCATTGAGCTGCCACCATGTGATTGGCTGATTATTGAATTTGTGTCAATGAGCAGTTGGACAGGTGTGCCTAATAAAGTGGCTGGTGAGTGTATGTAATCAGTGCCCCTCCCTTTTTGTGAGTATGTGTTCTGTGTCTGTTCTCATAGGAATTTAAATTATGGCCACCACTTAAAAGAATTAACAGGATGTTACTTGACTCCTGAAATTTTGCACCTCTTGCACATATACACAGCTGTCTTGTAGACTTCAAATATCACTCTCTGCCAAAAAATATAAACAAACTGGCTCTCACTGGGAACCAGTTCCTTCGCTGTGTGTAATGTTCCACTGTTGGAATAATTCTGATTCCCATTAGCCTTCTTTACATCGATTGCCTAGGTTGAATGTTTCTCACATACTCATTTGCATTTACACATTTGGCCGTGGGAGGTACTGCTGTAGTTATCATATCTGCGACTTGACGGTATTTTTTAAACTGGCGCACCGAGCTGCCTACCATGAGCAGTGTTGTGCACTATTTAATCTGATATTAGTCTGTACCGTCTTGAGCAACAGAGAGCAAGAACAGCAGCCACGGTCCATTGCAGCTGGCCTCTGCTTGTCCACAGCAGGCATTCACAGTTCAGAGCACTCCTTCTGTGCTCGGCAAGGCCCTTTTCGCTGGGGATGACTAAATCGTGTTGGCGGGAATGGAAAGGAGCTGGGAAGGACCTCGGAAGGATTTGGTTCGCTGTTCACAGGCAGCTGGATGCTTCTGCAGTGAAGATGCCAGAATTCAGGATTGCTGGAGCTTAGTGGAAAATGTAGTGTGGATCAGATACTATAATTAGCAGCTTAAACAAAAACAGTCATAAAAAATTTAAAGAAAAATGTGTTACTTGTAGAAACACCACTGTGGTCGTTATTACTAGGACACAATTAATATTAAATCTTTACACTTATCAGCAACGGAAAAAAAGGGTGTAGTACCATTTGAGCTTAGCGCTGAAGTACTGATTTTAAATTTTCAGCCACTTGAAAGGGATTAAACTTCAGTCACTTGAACATGCAATAAGCTCCCAAGAGTAGTTTGTGGTTGGGGGAGGGGGTCACACAGAGGGTAAATGAGGAAGCCTCTGGCTGGAAACAACAACGTGCTGAAGTGCAGGAGAGATGAAAGCTGACAGATTGGGACACTTTCTTCACTCAGAACTCCATAAAAAACACAAACATGAACTTACAGCAATAGTTGGGATGGTGTAGGATAGTTTATGCATTAGTCATGCCCATCTTCATTTTTATTCATCTTGTTTACCACTATTCGACACTATCCAAAGTAACATGCACGTGAGGATCAGAGAGCAGGGCCAAACAGTGTCCCAGGGGCAACCAGGGTTAAATGCCTTGCTTGAGGGCCAAATGTAATATCACCGTGCTAGCCACAGGTTTTGAACCAGCAACTTTCTGATCACGAGCACTGAATCCTAACACAGTAGCCCATATGCTAATGGGAGCCTCTGAGCTACAGATTGTGGGTTCATTCCACTCTCCTGTAGCTCCAGACAGTCTAAGCCTCATCTAGACAGAAATGCCTATGTATAAGTCCTAAACTTTCCTACAGAAAAATTACAAATCAGACAGAAACAGAGCCCTGGGTGATCTTGATTAGGTGTATGTTATGTGCAGAACATTTTCACAAGACCTTCGATAAAAAACAAATTGCAGAACTGCATCTTAATTTTACTTGACCGGCTTTGGAGTGCAATGCTTGTAATATAGCCGCTGCAAGGATGTTTTCAGGCAAAGGGAAGTACTTAAAATGGAAATAACAAGGCGTCGACTTTACACCAGAGGATGTCTGTCATTTCTGAAAACCTGAACCGACAGGAATGTTTTTTAATGAGGACGCCTGCACAAGGATTGAATGGTAACCATCTCACGAATGAAAGAGCATGTTTGAATTGGCAGTGTGGGGGAATGGGCAACGGATCAATAGGCTTTCTCACCTATCCCATGTCAGAGGTATCGACCGTGTGATTTTCACTAGGAGTGTTTCCTTCACGACAGCAGTGCAAAAACCCAGAGAGAAATCAAATGGGCTATGGTTACCTAAAAGTACCTAAAAGATTTGAAAGGGGCAGCCTGAAATATGAAACCAATTTTCCTTCTGTGGACTGAAGACCTCTTGCCCATCAGCCTAGCGTGTTGCTGAATATATTCACACAAAATGGCTTGTGCAGATGCTGCTGGCAACGGGTGCATAAAAATAATTCAGTTTATAAGTGATACTGTTGATTGGAGTGGAAACGCGCCCAGCTTCCTCATTGCGGGAAAAAGGATCGGCCCTATACTGATAATACTTTCTGTCCACTTGTGCCAGATGACAGACACTTAAAGAGGTACCATAAGGGGGAGTTTCTATTCCACATGCAGGCTCAAATATTCATGGTGTTTGTCATGAAGGTCGTCCACGAAGGCCTTCAATTCACTAAACTGTTAGATAGATTCATCTGTTTCACCAGCTTTCCTTCGCACCTGTGATTAAATTTTGGATTTGGCATTCGTTTGTTTTAGCTGTCATCCCCATGTACAACTATCTCTATGTAGGGCATGTTAGGAGTAAGACATTGTGTTGGACACCACACAATACTGCACCCCTCAGGTACAGGGTGCATTGTGGCTAAAGGAGGAGGCTGATGGCCAAAAGCTTGGGAACGTGTATACAGCAAGGGGATCTGGGTGAAATGAATAACCCAATGTACTTACACAGAAATCCAGGTATAAATAAAAAAGGTGACCAGCTGTTAGATTTCAGTGCTATTCTGTATGATTAGATGAAGGCAGCTGTTAAACAAATGGCTAATCGGTGTTTATGCTAATATAAATACAACAATAAATGTGAGCTTATCTCCAACTTACTTTCCAAAAAAATCATGTTATGCACGTGTATGCTTTTGATCTTTAATGAAATGCATTGCTAAGATTATTTAATATTTTGCATATGACTCTTAATGATATGCGTTAAGGTTGCATATTTTTTAAAGGCAAACATTCGAGCAGCGTGCCCCTAATGAGCCCCTTCGAGAGCCTGGGGGTGAATCGTCATTGCCTGCGATGAAGAAAAGGAGCAAAGTCTGGCTCCCCCTCGTACCAGACCAACAAATGGGGTCCTGCCTCATCCTTCTGCATCCACTCGCCGGCAGGCTGCGATGAATGGTTTTGGGGTGGCCGTGTGGTTGGCTGGCTGCTGGGTGGCACAGGCTGGCACAGGCTGGCACAGGAGCATGGCGCAGTGCCACTGCTGCTCAGCTTAAATGGCAGAGCCCCTTCTGCCCCCACATATTTACCCTTCCTCACGCTGGGATGGGATTTTCCGTCTCAGTTGATCCTCAGCGCTTAAGCACCTCTAAGCAGAATCCCGCATTGTCTACCCTGTTAACAAATTTTCCCCAGACGACTGTTCAATTATTAAAGAGGTGGCAGACAATAAAGCCTTTGTTAATTCGGAAAACAGACTATAACACCTTGGAAAAATGGATTTAGCCTCTGCTGTGAAGAATGTTATCTGATTAATCACCTGTACACCTTATCCATTTACCAAATGGATCATAAATGCAAAGAGCAATCCCTAATTAATGTGATTAATTTTTTATCTTCTGAAGAGCTTTTACTCTTCAATTGGATTGGGGAACATTATCTTATCACAATGTATTTGATTGTCTTCCCCCAAGGAAATTATATGCCTTTCAGCAAACATCAATTTGACAGTCCAAGTGAAGTCGCCCTGTCTTGAACACGGTTGAGAATAACCTTAATGCAACCAGTTAAATCACATTCATCTTCTTTAACAGCTGCTTGGATCAGAATGTGAAATTACTTCAAAAATCAATTAGGCTTGACAGCCCTTCATGCCAAAAAAGTTGAAGTGGGCAAGATTACAAGAAAAATGAAGTGAGTATTTTTTAAACTGAGACAATTAATTACTGAAGTATCTCAGAAGGCTCTTGCCGAGGACCCCAAGAGAACGGAAAAACTCTTAAGATGTCCACAAAGACCCCTTTCATCTCTTGTTCCATGAGTGCACTGAGATGTGATTCAATTCTAGGGTTTATTGCCTTTAAAGTCCCCCCTTTGAAATAACGGCACTTCATTATGGAATTGGGATCTGATTAACCTCCTCTCGCCGGTACAATCACGGTGCATTTTGAGGCTATGAAGCTGACAACAGAGGCGCTCGTTGCCAGCCACACTGTAGACACAGCTGGATTGATCTCTATCAGACTGCCATGCCACAAGCATCACACAGACACAGTGGGGTAGCTAACACCTTGGGAACGCTAATTCCTGCTTATCTCTGGGCTGAGAGTCTACCATGTTTTCCCTTCAATCCAATTGCCTCCAATTTTATTAATACAATAATAGTGTTGTCATATTATTTTAAACGCCCTGTTGTAATTTATTATCTCTCAGTAATAGAATGAATGTTGAATAATGAGAACTAAAAATAGAGAATATCTGTCACTGGTTAAATAGCTACAAAATAGATGCATTTTTTTTTAAAAAAAAGCAATCTGATAATATATTCAAATCTCTTTATTCAATATTCTAATTTGCATTTACCCTCATTTACACAGTCCTAGGCTGTTTTTACCCGTTGCTGTTAAAATTTGCTCTAATTACATTCGGCCCCTAAATCCTTACAGCTCTTGAATGATTGCTTGGTTACAACAGGCTTACGGAGTTAAAATTAAGCAAGATAGAAATACCAATCTATCCATTTTCATCTTGCACAAAGTCATTTAATCTAGTTAGAAAGTGACCCTTGAAGCAATTAAATTAGTACTAAATGAATTGTCATCCATAATGAGCAGAGAAGCGGAGGCCGTTAATGACATTTTTCAAAATAAGCCGATTTAAAAAGTGAGATTTAAAATGGAGCACATCGACGACACGAATGAAATATTACAGACGTGAGCGACGTTTCCAGATACGTGGCCGACTTGGTCAGCATCACTGTTGCCATCTTGTGGTGACACGGACAAGACCCCTAGTGGTGAAACTAAACGGCAAATCGCCCGTGCGCTGCGAAGCCTAATCTACATACACCTTTATCGTTTGTTTCTCTCTCTTTGAAGATAGATAAATGGAATAAAAAATCATCAGCATTGCGACTGTCATTCTTTCGTGTTTACTACTGAAAAAAACGCTAAATGCTGAATTATTTATATCTTTTTATATAATCAAGTCAAACAGAGAGAAAACTAGGTGACCCACGATCATTTCAGTGGTGTTTACAGTTATGCGTGGCACCCAAATGCACGAGCCTGATTATTAGGCGTTTGGACTCATTATGTCAGACCCGTGAACCTGTTCAGCTTGCATCCAAATGGCAGGATGCTTGGGGAGACAGACCCCCCTTAACCCTGGTCAATTTTTTCACCTCCTGGGGGTATGCACATTCTAGCCAGTTGGAGCCTTATAAAGCCTCACACTTGTGTGTGAGTACTTGTGTGTAGGTGGGGGTTGGGGGTTCATTTTGCGGGGCAAAGCAGAGTTCAAACTGCTCCCTCAATCCAAATACAGTTAACGTTAACAATCCAAGACATAACGAAAAAGCGAATCCAGAAGACACATGTTTGCCGGAGATCAGGGACGTGCTGTAACATCCCCTGTCCGCATTAAGTACATGCAGACGAGACAAATGCCTTATATGAAAAAAAACAAAACACTGAAAATCATTCTTCTATTATTTCTTTGATTTAATAGCTTGTTCAGGTCGGAGAGTTGTGATTTCTAAAATGATGAAGCTACATTCTAATGACACCAAATGACAACAATAGAAAAGCAGTGCGTGATTAATCCTGCAGGTGTCGCCCCTGTGATTTAGGCAGGAATATAATTCTTTTGCTGGAAGTAATGTAATGTGATTCTTGCAGTCCCTACATGACGCAATCATGTATTATTCAACACAAAAAAATTCATCTAAATGAGATGTTGGGTTTATGCAAAATACAAACAGAACTTTTAGAAGGTTTAATCATGCTCACAATAGCTTGTGCAAACTTGGGCATACCTACAAGTCCGGGTCTGTGTCAATCATAAGAACACTAAAAATGGTTCATTCATTATAGACACAATAACCCACATAACATGTCATTTATAGCAAAATGAACATATAATCATGTGCATTTGTACAGCTGTAGACAAGCCTTTATCACCACATACGAGAAGCTGGCATTTATTTCAGTTGAAAATACTCCAGTCAATACCTGCATCTTCAGACATATAACATAGCTAATACATGTTAAAAATGTAGCTTGAGTCATGAAAGGTGCAGTTATGGTGAACATTTGGGAAACATGTTCCGTCGTGCCATTTTAGCCTACGCCAGGCTGCCATTAAGATGCACAGAGACGCAAAAATGAGTGAACCTACTCCTTGTGGAGCTGGTTCATTCAAAAAGCGGACTAAGCAGACAAAAGACGGGGGTGGTGGGGGACTGCCTTGTTCTGAGGAGCAAATGGACAGTGGTGGGGGGTGAGGCATGGGGGGTGTATTATGTATTCCAGCATGCTAAAGGCTTTTTCTTTTTCCAGCCGATCCCTTTCTGTTTTCGAAAGGCTTAACATGATCATATTCATTGTGATGTCCTTCTCAATTCCTTGCTCGTCTGTAAGAAACTGTATATATGCATCAAAATTCAATTATATTGCATTTACTGTGTCTGGGAAGAATCCATTGAGAACCAGTTACAAAGGAATTTAGTCGTATCTTGCATCCCTAAAGAGTTTTTTTCTTATGTAAATACAGAATTACTTGGTATTTATAAAATGTCTCTTGCATTTAATTACAATAATTAGTCTTTGCTGTACAAACCTATTGAGTTTTCCTCGACAAACACAGAGAAAAGAACACACAAATAATCTAATATTCCAAAGAATATTTCACACTGCCAACACTCCTCCCACCCCAAAATTACTATTAAAGTAAACAATGCTAAACAAGCTTTCAAAAACCAAAATCAATTACTCATAACGCACACACAATATTTAGTTGAATGTTGTTTTGTCTAGCCCTTTTTATGATATGTGATGTCGGGGAATAAATGAGCATATAATACAGACTTTGTATCTATTTTTGTATGTAATACTACATATTTGTTCAGATATCACTGGCCTCTAACGAGGAGGTAACTGTCATTGGGCTTGACATGCCATTGGGATCTTCTTTGTATAGCATCATATAATCTACATTGCTTGTAATGTTTCCATCAGTTTCCAGCCAGGATGCTTCCACACTGTGTACGATCAACTCTTATTATTATACAGCTTTTACTTGGCTGCTGGTAAAATGTAAAGGGCCATATTGTTTCTGACAGCGAAAGTACAAGCATTCAGATATCTGTATTCCATTAGGGGTTGTGATATGTGCACTGGGAATACTCTAAACTCCACGGCTGAAGCTGTGTGCAGAGACTGCGGGCCCCTCTCGGCATAACACCGGAGGTGTTAATAGCACAGGGACACTGGGCGGGCCCCTCCCCCTGTCACCTCTCCATCTGCTGCTCACACACTTGCCCATTTGTTAAACTCCGGCCACCATCTGACTGGTGCTAAACCATCACTGGCTATCAGGCCATCCAAATGGTGTAAATTAAACATCAGCTCGGCATGGTGTGACTGACCCTAGGGGTGAAATGAACAACACTGATTATTTTCCACACATCATACATATACATGGATATATGCACACACACACACTCACACATACTCCCTCACACTCCCTGTATATGAAAATGCCAATATAGGGGTGCGGATGACTAGGAACGGAGAAAAAGAAAGAAAGCAAATCAAGTGAGTTGTTATCAGTTCCGTATTTCCATTGAAATCGATTTGCTTTGCACGTATACCTTATTCAAGTACACAGGAGCTCCTCTGCTTATCGGAATGCCCAGTGTCGCCTAGCTTTAAGCCATTTAATGCTTACCGCATTTTCCCTTAGCATACTGACGTTCCCTGGAAGTCTGATAACACGAGATCAGAACAGTTGGCCACGCTTGTGTGATCCCGTACAGAGAAACTGTTCATAGTTGTCCTAATGTTTATATATAGACGAATGATAAAACCGAACTGAATTTAGATTAATGGCATTTGGCTTACACAAAATACGCTTTGATCAAAGTATCTGTGACATCAAGCTAAGCTTGAAATAGAAACTGATTTTTCTTATTTGCTCTAGGGGGATTGCAATGCTAAATTTTCATGCTACCAGAAAGTCCATGATTGCAATTCTTATATATAAGGACTTTGATGAACATCATATCATAGGTACAATTCATGTTTTAAAAACTGCATGGTTCTAATCACTACTTGTTAAATATAAAGTAACACAAATTAATCACTCATTTATGTTTATCTTGACATAATTTCTTAACCCTGATTCCCAAACTGTCGCTACCAGATTTTTATCAAAACTGGTAATCAACTTAATCTCTATTCTTAATGTCTCTAAAACTAATTATATGAAACACTTTCCCCTGTACCTATAAACCCATAAAATTGTCTGTTAATTTTATGGTGCAACCAGGCCTTTGAGGAAGTGGCAATCTACTAAACACTTATATATATATATATTCCATGTATACTCAATAAAGTATAACTGTAAAATGTATTTCTGGCATAGTCCATACAATTCACTTCTGTAATGGCAATAGCTTACTTTCCATGTAACTTCCACGTCTTTTTTGTCCATAGTCAATGCAGCAGCCCATGTTATTAATAATCTATTATTATTAATAATCTATTAAATCATAAATCTGCATATTCACATACTCTCACACTATCATGACATTACAGCATCAAACATATCCATGCAATATTATAGCTGGAAGCACGTATTGTCCAAATAATACACACTGAAAACTACAAGGTATTGCAGTAAATTGCTGATTTGTCCATCAAAAATAGCCTACCTATGGTGTAATAGTGTGCCATAGTTCTCTTTACTGATTACTCCAAAAGAGCTATATTAAGTTTGGCATTTACATTGTAAGTTTAATTTGTTTGGAATGATGGGAACCAAAATTGACCAACTTTTGTTGCATTTGAAAGCATTTCGCCTGTTCAAATATTGCAAACGTTTGCTGTAAACTATAAAACCATTTGTAAGAAGGTGGTGTTCGTAACAAAAGAAGACCATTTGTTATGTCTGGTTAAGGCCATTGGTCTGAGCACTAATTCATTTGCATACAGGGTGTCTTAAAGCCAAGAGGGACACTTACCTTCCGTGCTAAGTTTGCATGGCAGTGGCGAGCAGCTGTTTCTGCTGAGATTAGACATCGGTAGTTCTTAGTGTACAATTTAATCTTTTATACTGTTGTATCGCAGAAATGAAGAACTTCAATTTTTCAGGGAGGGGAGTATGGTTTCATTGCATTGCATTTTTTAGTGTGCTGAGAATTGCACAAAGTGTAACGGCCAAATACCAGACGCATGAAGAGGATGAGCCCGGCACGGAAGTGGGCAATTTGTCGGAGGATTTGAAGAGCGATCTGTCAAACGATTCCCAGGCAAGTTTCCGTTTCATGCAGGAGGCGAATTCATGCGCGATCGAGATGCGGGAGACGGACGGACTTCTGACTGTCGCGGATCGCATTGACCGCGAGGCGCTGTGCCCCCTCTCACCTCGGTGCATGATCACGTTTGACGTTGTTGTTTTCACCAACGAAAAGTTTCAGCTGGTTCACGTCGAGATCGAGGTAATGGATATAAATGACAACTCGCCACAGTTTCCCAGCAACGAGAGCTACATCGAGGTTTCCGAGAGCATAGCGGTGGGAACACGGTTACCATTGGACGTCGCTGTGGACCATGATGTGGGCCAGAACTACATTCAGACTTATCAGATTTCCACTAACAGCCACTTTGGCGTAGACGTACAAAGAGGTGAGGATGGACTTAAATTTGCTGAGCTTGTTGTGCTTGAAGAATTGGACAGGGAAAAGGAGGATTCATATACAATTCAACTAACAGCGACAGATGGGGGGAATCCTGCTAATTCGGGGTCAATGGATGTATTCATCAAAGTTTTAGATTCTAATGACAACAGTCCCTCATTTGAGAAGAGTACACTAAAGGTCGAACTGGCTGAAGATGCACCTGTTGGGTTCCTTCTGCTGAAAGTGCACGCTTTTGACCCAGATGAGGGTGCTAATGGTGAGGTGGTCTATGGATTTACCGATGACTCCTCCACAGATACAAAACGAGTTTTCCAAATAGACTCACATTCTGGTGCCGTGACCTTAAAAGCTTTAGTTGATTATGAAATAAAAAAGTCATATGAATTTAAAATTCAAGCTGGGGACCTAGGCATGAACTCGATGCCATCTACCTGTAAAGTCACAGTAGAAATTCTTGATGTTAATGACAATGCCCCAGAAATTAGCATCAAACCAATCACTTTAGTTAGTGAGGGAGTCGGTTACATTACTGAAGCAGCAGCTAAGGACAGTTTTGTGGCTCTCATCAGCATTTCGGACAGAGATTCTGGCCCAAATGGTAATGTTACCTGCAGTCTGCAAGGACAGGAACATTTCAGGCTGCAGAAGGCGTATGGGGACACCTTCATGATTGTCACGACGGCCACGTTAGACAGAGAGAGAATTCCAGAGTACAACCTGACGGTCGTCGCCCAAGACTTGGGATCCCCACCCTTCAAAACGATAAAAGAGTACACCATCAGGGTGAGTGATGAAAATGACAATCAGCCGCTTTTTAGCAAGTCAGTCTATGAAGTCTCAGTCATGGAAAACAATGTCCCCGGCTCCTATATTTCCACCGTGATAGCCCGTGATTGGGATGTAGGAGCCAATGGCGACGTGACATATAAGCTGCTGGACAGAAAAGTGGCTGGGGGTGCTCCATTGTCTTCCTATGTATCTGTACACCCTGTTTCAGGCTCTCTGTTTGCTATGAGGTCTTTTGATTATGAGGCGGTGAAGCAAATTGAAGCAGAAGTCATAGCCATCGACAATGGTACCCCTAAACTATCAAGTACTACCTTAATTAGGGTGGATATAGTAGACCAAAATGATAATTCCCCATATATTACTTATCCATATTTATATAATAACTCTGCAGAAGTTGCTATACCTTCCAATGCACCAGCAGGCTACCTTGTCCTCAGAGTGAAGGCGGCAGATGCAGACGAGGGTGTCAATGGAAAGCTCACCTTCCAAATCGCGGAGGACGAACTGAAACTCTTCTCTATCGACACGGATACTGGAGACATAGTTCTCAAGTATGGTCTCACGTTCATGATTGGAGACGTGATGGAAATCAAAATTTCGGTGACCGATGCCGGGAGATGGCCCCTCTCCACCACCGCCTCCATCCGCTTCCTAGTGACGGAAATGCAGCCTCCTGAAGATTGGACTGTGATTGTATCACAACCCACTGATACGGAATATTTGGACTTGGATGTTTCACTAGTATTTATTATCATACTCGCTGGGGGCTGTGTCCTGCTAATGATAGCAATTATGATTGTTGGATTTTCCTCCTTAAAGAACCGGAGAAATGGAGACAGTAATTACAACAGAAATAAGAATCTTTTTTCACATAATCCCCTCCTGTCACTTCATTCAAGTTATTCAAATGTGCACAGTGAGCCTGAAGTTTTTGTCAAGGACAGCCTTTCCTGCCCAGAAGAATCAGCCTTCGGTCTGAATCATTTGGAATCCTCTCCTTTTCCACAAGATGGTAAAAATACTTCGCGACTATGGTAAGAATTATGAGAACATAAATTACTTGTATTAATTTAGACCGGTGCATCCAGCGCCTCAAGGCCCCGATGTTTGTAGATATCAATGTGTGCTGTGAGAGATTAATGCTGATGTGTTTAATTGTGTTTACAGTGGCGCTGAATACAGTGATCAGCTCAGCGTGAAGGACAGCGGCAGAGGGGATAGTGACTTCAATGACAGCGATTCTGATATCAGCAGAGACGGATGCAGGAAAAGCTTACATCTGAACACTCACACTACCTGTAAGTATGCCTGATTTTCACAATAGGCGGTGGCAAAAGGAACAATCATTTTTATGTGAAAACGGGGTCACGCAGTCCCTGGAGCAACTGGGGTTCAGGGCCTTGCTCAAGGGGCCAACAGTGAAACCACTTTGCCGACCCTGGAATTTGATAGAGCGACCTTCCTATTGCAGCCACAGATCACTTTCCCCTCATTTTCCCATCTAATGTATTTCCTGATAGCGGCTGTAATGTAAAGTATGCTGTGTGCTAAAATAATATCTCTCTTATCGTCTGACATCTGAATTGGATTGGTGATGTAGGTCTGTATGGTGTACTTTGATGTAGGTTTACATTCCCTTCCTCTCTTTGTAGCTGCTCTCTTTATTCAAAATGATGCTCATGCTCTATTTCAGGTTCAGCTCAGTCTCCTGACTCCCTCGCAGCGGATTGGCCGGGCAATTACCGTGTAATCCTTGCTAACAAACCAGTACCCTATGGGAGGGGCAGCGCAACACCTTCAGCCCAGGCGGCTGCCTGTAGGCATCCTCAAGCAAATCCCGCTTCTTGGAAGGACTCTGGCTACAGAACTCACATTCCCAGAGCGAGGAACTTACAGCAGGCCTTCATCAGGACAGGCGCAGTGCCCCCACTGTCCTACCAGTATGCACAGGACACAGGGCGCCAACCCGGCGTATGGTGTCAGGACAGCGAGTACATCAACACGCTGCGTGAGGTTGTGGCCTCTTCTTAAAGTTACAACCACTGATGTCAAACTGGGGAGTGGGGTTTGTGTGTAAAATGGCAGCTTCCAGAATTTTCTCCAGTTGAAATTAAGCAGAATCAGACTCATTAACCAGAACTATATTCCTAGGAAGAAAAGGCAGAAGTATATTTCTAAGAAGAAAACGCAACCTATGACCTTCCCCATTCAATACTGAACTGAGGATAGATTCTTAAAATTGTTACTGTAACTATATATGTAATAAGTTTAAGTGTGTGTTGAAGAGGATGGCCATATGCATGCTGCATTTGTTCTGTGAATATTTAAATGTATGTACTTTAGATGTATAAATGTATTCAAATGTATTTAAATGTATTCAAGATATATTTCTAAGTTTCTTAATTTATGACAAATTTATAACATATTTTAATGTAATAAATTTATAATCTGTTGTAGTGTGACGTATTAATTCAGATTATGTAAAAACTGTTCCTTAAAGTCTAACCTATTAGGTTTTTGTCCTAACCTTCTGCTAAGGCATTTAGATGAGGACTGCGTTCTGAATTGTATGAGTATTTGATGAGCGTGGTGTAAGCAGTAGAAAGAAATATGCATATAATTCAGTTAAACTGTGACTGTCAGACCATGAAACCTCAATAAGAACAGCAACAGTACCTGAAAAGAAAGAGGGAAGGCTTTGTATCTTAATTAAGGGAATGTTGCTGAGGTCTTCCTCGGGTAATGCAATCATTAATTATATCTCTATATGGGTTGCCAGTTCATCAGGGTAGGCATTTAGAGGCAGTCACATACCAGATTCACCTTAACCCTGCGTCTGGACTGTGGGAGGACACCCATGCAGACATGCAGATAACATGTGACTGCTGGGGGGGAAGCAACTAGCAACCGGAGCTGTGGGTTCACACAGCTTGTGACATTAATGTGTCTGTGTATACATATATAATATATATATATATATATATTATAAATATATAATATATATATATTATAAATATATGTATTATATA
>JAODKN010000001.1:36528646-36541187 GCA_026774425.1 Petrocephalus zakoni
TATATATATGTGTGTGTGTGTGTGCATATGACAAAATATATCGTGTAGAGCCTGTTTGTAGAGTGCATTCATGTGGTACGATGCTTTTTACACGAGGCTTCCTGCAGGACACAAAGGATTCGGCAGTCAGCATGAAGCCTTTGAGTTATACCCCCCCCTTCCCGTTGCACTCAGCCATCATAATGGGCCGGTATTTACTCTCCCTGCACGTGCCCCGTGTATTGCTAGTGGTGTCATCAGCAATTCCTCTGTGGCTACCCGGTGTCCTTCTCCAAGGCCGAAAACTGAATCTTAAACATAGTGTGCCGAGCCTGGCTTGAAATCAAGGCTTTGTCATGATTCTGCTGTATGTATTAAACAGACATTTTGTACTACAAATGGCACATAGGCTGGAGTGTGTTGAATATGGTGCTATTTTTGCAGTCACTGTGGTATAAAGGCTGTCGCCGAAGTAAATGTGTTCCTCTTTATTTTTCTCTTCTGAAATGCCTACTGCTGTGATGAATTTTTTCAGTAGACAGACACCAAAACTAACTGGCACCATAAATCACTCAAAATCCATTTACTGCCACACAAGGGGTGACATTGCTAAGTGACTATACCCTTAAATCGCCTCAATTGATATCGGTGTGTCACAGGAAAACTGCCCGGATACTCGTGTTGTGAGACCACAGTGCCATCATGAGGGGAAGCGGCGTCATTCTCATATCTAGTTCATCTGTAGAGATGGGGTGAGTCCTGTTAACAAGGCTGCCGATTTACAGATTTTGATGTTATCTTTCCATTAACGACTGATTTATCCTTGAAATTCCAATGTAAAATGTGATGTGGTTAAAGTTCCTGTAATGATATTAGCATAGGACGCCCAGAATTGTCCATCTTTAGTATACAACAGTGTTCCTAAATGTAGTCCCATTTATAAGACCTATTTCACTATTGAATACAATAAAGGAGACAACCTAATTTCAGTAACCATGCCCTATGTTAAAAACATTGTATTTTACGCCTGGTTCTTAGGTCAAATTAAAGAGGGAACTAACAATTTGAACCAGTTAAGCTAGACAATCAAATTCCATGCAAACCTTTGTACACATGGATCTGCGGAGTTGTCTGAGCTTGAATCCCTATCAAATAGCAAGGAACACCTGGTGATAAGGAGCTATACATCCATACAACTATAGTAGCTAAGTACATCAAGCTAAGTCGGCAATTATTACTTAAGCGTTGCTGTTCTATCTGTCAGTACAGATATTTTACTGTCTGAAAAGATTATGGAAGCACGTATTTACTGTTTAAAATATAATTAGTGCTAATTATCTCAATATCTCTGAATTCTAGGATTCTAGCGAACACAGAAAATATTTTAATTGCTGTACTTTTATAAACGTGCAAAATAAACATCCTTTTCTGCCATCTAGTGGCTATTTACGGAAATGACAATATGATGAGGACCAGAACCACATCGCTTTTTCATTCCACCAAAATACCAATACAGAAAGCCGCACATATATGCACTGCGGCTTATTTGATTACAGGGCGGGGAGGAAGACTGCAGTGCAACAGAAAGGTCTCAGCGTGCACAGAAATTCAATGAGTTCTCAGGTGCTGAGAGGTGGAAACAAGGGAGGAAAATCTCTTTTTTTGGTCTTAAAGGATTATGCTGTGCTGCTAATGAAATGAGATACCTATTCCAATTATTGATAAATATATGCAAGAAAAGGTGTAAATTTTCTTTAAATGACAGTGCTGGCTCGGTGTATCAAGGGCAAACAGAACCAATTATGTTCAAAGTGACAGAAAGACATCTGTCCTGCCCTCAAAATGAGATGACCGAGGATATTTGTCTGTTTGCCATTAGCCATTAATTCATTGGTTGCATGCCAGGTGGGTTTTCAAAGCCAATGCTTGGCAAGAGTCTACTGGAATTTGCAGGACTAGGTATCGGAATCTGCTGTGTGCCACAGTGAATTAAAGCATGGAAGTCATTTAAATTTAACAGCCCTATGTGCTGGAATAGCTCAAATATACTTGTTTTCCAATTTTTGATTAAGAGAAGCCAAGCAAGAAAAAGCATATATAATCCTTTCTGAAAACAAGTCTCTTTAGTAGTAGGTAGCATTATATGAAAAAGTGGTATTTATAAGCAATCTAAATGCCACCAAGGTGAAATTTTTTTCCAAAATGAGTTTTAAATATAAGTAACCAATATTAAAACTGTATACCTTATAAAGTGCAGGGTTTAGGGCAGTCTTGGTTTCCGGTGACTGCAGGTCAGGGCTCTTCAAATTTGGCCCTCCATTTCAAATCCAGGCCTTGTTTTCAGTTCTCCCACTTAGTTAGTTAGAATAATGACTGATTCTCATTGGCCGCAGAGGCTTCACACCTGCCGGACGGGTAAAGGAAGGCTGGAAAATCTGCAGTGCGGCGATTTGAATAGCTCTGGTATAGGTGTTCAATAAGTTCATAACAGAACACAGCTGATTTTGTGTAACTAGTCCTTGTGACAGTAACGCCCTTTCACAGATGCAAATTTATTTGTTGCTAATACTGTATGTTAACTATTGTGACATCTGCTGTTCACACATAACCCATACAATCTGGTAAGTGCAAAGTTTGTTACAACCCTTACCTATTATTGATATATTTCGGAAAACATTAAAAACATACAGATTAATGATTTTGTCTGGCTTTGGAAAGGAACTTTAATTAGTTTCTCAGGGATTAAGATAATTAGTGTTCTCAGTCTGGGCTTCCTGTATTTTCCACAAGCCTATGATTTCAATGGTGATAAACCCAAAAGCATAGAAACAAAGTGAACAAAATGATTCATAATTAAGAAAAGGCTTGTTCAATATGATGATTTTATACTTTTTTATCTTCCGATTAACACGATACTTCAAAATAAATGGAAATTATTAAACTGGCTGATATAGATTGGCTGCCTCCACTCTCATTTGTTTTTAGATGTCAGCAAGACCTAAACAAGATTATTGATCCCTTTCAGTCAATTCAAGACTGATATTAAAGAAGAAAAATAAATCTGGAAAGCTTTAATGACACATAAGGTCTTATTTATTTAAGCGTTATGTGAGGTAAAGACAGGGTGAAACATCAAATGGTTTGTTAAATCAGTAATATTACAAGTGAACAGAATGAGATTTAACAATGTATATATATTAGACTTGATAATGTATGTTTCTCTAATGACGTGTCCAAAAAAACATTATTTTCTGTATATTGCAAAGATCAACCCCACTAGCCAGTTACTATAGAATAATTGTCCCAGGAAAAGGGACATATTGGCCATGCAGCGTAGTAAGGAAAATTTCAAATAGTTCTGGAAAGGTTAGGGTAGATGTAGCTATACAGTCTCTGACTTGTCACACAGTTTCTCATCACCATAACAGTAGTTCTGACCAATTATGTCTTTTTATATGCATTGTTTCTAAGGAGAATAAAATGAAAAACTTTTATTTTCATTTTTGCAACAACGACACTGAAACCTGATTATAGCCTTTTGTAATTGTCCTCCTGAGAAGAACAGACCCCAATAAGTCAACATTAGAGGGTTTTGCAAAACTGAGGCGATTTCTTTCCATTGAATGAAGATGCCCTTGAACATGTTTATTAGTGCCAAATCAGAATACATTACTCCTGTTCAGGGAGTCCAAACATATCCTTTCCACTCCATAGGGAGATTAAAACGCTATGGCTAAAAGAAGTGATCGCAAGTTAACGTTTTCTTTGATTGACTTCAGGTCAGGTTGAGGACTTCTTTGTGTTACTCAGAAGATGCAGAGGTGTTCGGGCCCATCAAACCTCACTGACCAAAGCATGCAAGCTAGACTCCACCTGACTTAGCAGGTCAACACACCTATCCATTTCCTTAACCACACAACAGTAAAATGCTGTTTTGACTAGTATCATCTTGGAATACTGAAGCATGTAATACTGTTGACGTTGAGCCTCTAAAGCTTTTCTTTCTAGACTCATAAGAACTTCGTCTTCTCTGTTGTCTTTAGGAACCTTATCTTCCTGACTTTGCATATTATTGTTAGATCTTTAAGTGTTACGATGTGTAATTAAAACTTGTTGTACAAAACTTTTATATCACTATTTAATATTAGTGAAGTTCAAAATGCATGAAATGACATGCACATAGCAAAGGCAATGCTGAAAGTGTCTTCTACTTACCCTACTTTTCTACCATTATGCTGTGTTGGATAATGGCCCAGATCATTATAATGTAACAACTGTAAACTCTACATAAGGCTGCACACCCTTCCTCAGTGCTTGGTGGCGGATATGGGATGAAGTCATATTCTGATAACGAATAGTTGAGCTTTTAACAAACCAACCATTGCATGAATAAAATTCTCAGTACCACAGAATGATCGTGTATATGGATTACCCTTCTGACTTTTGAATGTGACAGTATGATCACCAATGTAGTTTTAATAATATCTGATTTTATCTGTGGCAAACTTAATGGAATTAGGGTATCCACAGCATTAAAAACAACAGTTTTATGTGTGTAGAGCTTGCTGACAGGTATCGTATCCATTATCCTCCGCTTGAAGAACTGGGCGGATCTTTCTCTGCTGGAAGTCACACCTTGCAGCAATGGCAGGTTGCCAATAATTCAACCCTTCAGTGCTTCACTTCTGACAATGCTGGAAACTTTGGAAACTGATTTTCTGAGATTATCATCAAATCAAAGGCTATCATTAATAGAGAGCCTTCTGACACTACGGAAAATACACTTTATTAAGACTGGGTAATGTGTAAGTTTTATTCTTCTTCCTCACCACTATAATTTTACAAAGACTGAGTCATTATCAAACTTAGCTAAGGCAGCATCACATCATCTGGTATTGCAGGGCTGTGGCATCTATGGTTTTCTCGTGTTCAATAATATATTCCCCAGTTTAATGACCTTTGAGTAATTTGCATGTCACTGTATCCCTATGAGGGAACCCAAATTGAGAAGAAAGTACCCTGTTATTGCATGTTAAAGTTTCATTTTATGGCCGGACCTGAAACATTACTCTGTAACGTAGACACCAGCTGCTGATGCACGGAAATTAGTTTTTCCTTTATCAGGTCTCATAAGGTGACGCATAATAATTTTTATGAAAGCTTTCAAAGAACATCTCGAATGATGCACGGCAATATAAAATAATTACATGGTATTTTTAGCAGAAGCAGTTAAGTGCATGGCCAAAATCCAGGACAGTGATGAAGCTTATTTCAAAAAATGCACCAGATTCAGGTCCATTTTAAGACTTTAAAATGCAAGTGAAAGTAGCTGATGCTAATAATGCCATGGACTGCAGTCAGTCTCTCACATTTACATAACAAAAAATTTACGAATTGTATCCAAATATTTTTAACTGATAAACCGATTTGCCCAAATAGGAGTACAGTTCAGCATTTCAGCAGTCTTGAGAAGTTACACAGATTTAATATTTTTATTTTACTTTATTTTCTTTTTGCTTAATAGAAGAAAGAGCCCTCTTATGAAACAGTTTCATGTAATTGCAACCTTTTACCATTTTGATCTCACCAGCTTAGTAAAATCAGAAATTGCACCAGCAGGGGGCATGAAAGCATTTCTGAACAGAGACGGGGTTCCTATTAAAGACAGATAAACCTGCTCCAAGCGCATTAGATGCTCCAAAAAAAAACAAAAATGCCCCAAACACATTAGATGAGTGGCTGACCCTGTGCTCTGACCTCAAGCTTTGCTCTCACCTCTATATATGTGTATGTCTGAAAAAGGACAGCAAGGCAGGATAAATGAAAACTGACACATAATAATGTACCTGTTCTCGTACAAATGGTAAATATGGCTTAATCTCACTTCGTTTCAGTTAAATCTGATGGAGTAGATCCACTACAGGTGTTAATAATTAGACATTTTTATTTTAAATTACGAAACAAAATTAGAAATTGCCTATTCTTGTAGTAGTGTGATTGTATGATCTGGCTGAAAGGCAGCTTTGCAAGCTGAGGTAGACCTTTGGGATGAATTAGAAAATTCTGGCATCAGCCGGGCTCTTTAATTCAAGCACTGCAAATGCAGTCTACGTTGCAGCAGAACCGTTACTACACATCCTCAAAAACACACTGAGCAATCTTGTGATGAATTATAGATAAGCTGGAATCTTGCTATGGGGTGTTAAAGGGGAACATTACATGACACACAGACTCAAGACACCAGTACAGCCATGGGTACGTGATGTAAACGTGAACACCTTACAAAGCGAGGTGCAGTATATCTTAGGAGATCAGCAGCCCATTTTTGTTTTCTAGCAGGTTACGGGCTCTAGAAATTCTTGGCCATTGACTGAATGTGATCTATAGCAATTTAATGTTTTTGAAATGACTATTCCTGCAGCTAGTAATCAGTAACACTAACTATTATCCCTCAAATAAGAAATCACTGTCTTAAATAAGTACGATTTGCTTCCTTGGAGAATTGTTACCATTAATTAAAGAGCATTGTCTCACTATGTTAGCAATGTCGAGCTGGGTACTATGACTGATCATATTAACTGTTGCGGGTGCGTGTTTCTGCACAGTGCTTTTGGGTAGCAGTTATTGGGCCTGATTTCACTGTGGCTCTGGTCCTCAGACTCCCAGCTGGTGAGATGGTCTTGCCATCAGCGACGGCCGGGTGTCATGCAGAGCGTGGAGCCGCTGGAGTCCTGTAAAGTGTGCCGGCTCTGAACCGAAGTCCTTGTCAGAAAATGAATCCATTGGAAACAAGGTAAAGGAGGCCCAAGGCAAGGCCACGCCCATCCACTGCCTTTCAGCGGGTCTAGATGAGAGAGGTCCCATTACCGCTGCTGCACTGAACTGACAGCTGACATCGGCCCCATGCGATTAGCAAATGAGGAAGAGCAGACAGATGAACAGCGATGCTGCAGAACTAACAGAGGCGATTGAATGATGTGTTTTGAAAGAGGAAAGTGTCCTTCAGATTTTCCCTCCGTCTCTCACTGGTTATTCCTGAAAAAAACGTATTAATGACTGTAAAGACTTTCTCATCTATGGCATTTGTTTGTACAGCAAGAAATAGCAAATGCATAATGTAGGAAATAAATGAATTGTTTATAGAAGGACATTTTGTTCCAGTTTTTCTTCTTTATATGTATGATCAAATAATGAAATGCTTTCATAAAAAAGTGAGATCTCACTCAGAGAAGCACAGCATCAGCAGCGTGGACAATTTGTTTGTGGCACGGAGGTACCATATATAAACTAGATATTCAACCTTTTCTGATGATGGACAGAGTGAGACACATCCTAAGTAGCATCATATTGAAACATCCATATTGGGCGTTCTCAGTTTTGTATAATCCATACATATACACAAGCCACCAGTGACCTGTGTTTATAAAAAAAAAATCCTCTTCAGGCTGGAATGTAAACACTCCACAGCTCCATGACAGAAAGGTGTTTCTTGTTGTCAAGTCATTTCCGACTTCTGAAATTTGATTCTGAAAGGGGGACCTGTAATTACCAAGATGTCCTCATTTCCATTACAGTCTGCTTAGGAGAAGGTGTCTGAGACTAAGAAAGGCTGGTAAACCATGGCCTAGACAGTTGAATGTGATAAAAAAACACCTTCATTGATTCACCTATGGCATTTGCAGTGATTTATGCAATCTCACATTCAAATCTAGGAACATCCCTGCTTCTGAAAGTTCAACGGTAATCCATAATTCTTGTGGGCAGAGTTTTAGTGCTTGGGCAAGGACATCAACAGGTTTGGGCAGATGTGACCTTTCCATATTAGTAGATTTTTACTTATAGTATCAAACTTTTCTGAATACTTAGCATTGGGTCATTGAATTCAATTGTTCTTTGTATATCTGGGGAGGGTCACAGGTACTCCTGGAGCTTAATTTGTCTCACTACCTCAGCCAGTCTACAATGCATGTACTTGTCTGACCTTATAACATTTGACACCAGTGTCTAGCAAATCAGGCTCTTGCCTTATTCAGCAGATCACTAACAGTCACACAGCTATTGCAAGGCTCCCAGCCTCAAGCTACCTTACTTTTGGCTGCCGATATAGGCGTTCTTCAGCTCCAGTATAATGTTTGGGGAGGTCACCTCAAAATCAGATGAATCAAACTGGTTCTTTTTTGTTTCTATATCATTTACAGCCACCTTCAGTAACAGCATTGCTCATTGTCAATATTGAAATTTTATAAACATTATCTGCTAATGGTCTTCATGCCTTAAAAGTACATAGCAGGATCCTTAAGCTCCACTGGCACCTAAAACACATCTGCAATTTAACATATAAAAGTAACAGCGTTGACTGGAGGATAAGTTTCCAAACAACTGCCACATCTCCAATTCTTGAATAAGAAGTTTTTTTTGTGATGAGTATCTCTGTGGTTGGATATTATATGACAGAGGACACCTTGTTACCTCACACATCACTCATTGGTACAAACTGGTGCGTTATTCACAGGTATGCGGTCATACTTCCTAATGATATGTCCTATCCTTGTACACTTTTAACATGCAATTCATCCTTAAACCCATATAGTTCTAATGACAGTAATTTTGTACCCAGCCTTGACCTTTTGCAGACCAGGATCTTCTCCCGACTTTATTGCCTCCCCAATGGCTTTCTTGTGTTCAGCAACCATACTGTATAGTGACAAGCCGTTTCTCGTGTACACCAATGTGAAGACACCTGAGGTTGGTGTCCTCTAAGGACGAGGTAATGGCCTTCGGTGAAAGCTGACAAAGACTTTTCTCACACAAACTGCAAAGTATTCTCCTGAAGGAGGCATCACTAATTACTCCTGTGAACTGATCCCTGGTGACAAGCCTTTCTGTTCAGCACAGTATGTGATTGTTGTGGTGTCTGAGGAGTGCTAAGAAAACTCTTCCTCTGGGCCCACTTATGACCACAGAAAGTCATGAACAAGAGCAGCTCAAGACCCATTGTAACATTGGAGAGCAAGAAGTATAGCTTCTTAAAATGCTACGTTTCTGTATCTAACTAGACTGACCAGCCTTACAAACATATAAACGCTAATTGGCCTGCAGTGGTTTTCGTCCTAGCCTGAGACCCCAGAACCTCTTTGATGTAGGTGTTAATCAACTGGCCATTTTCACTCAATCAGTGTTAAAGGGTTAAATATGAAGTACATACATTTCTGACTGTGTTGACACTGTATAAAGCCCTAATTACTGCCGTTACCGTCTAATGTTCCCTACTGAGCACCTGAATTTGAGGGTGAATGACTAGATTACTCTCATTAGCATCATTACCATTACCATTTGTATTCCCTTCATTAAACCCTTGTAACATATGGAGTATAAAATCACTGATGGAGTACATCTCTATGAATGCTGCATGTTCAACTGAAAGCCAGGTAAGAAAATGAAAGAGAACTACCATTCAGAGTGGGGCAGTGCATTTAAAGCAGATGAATAAAACAATTACAATATCCAAATAAATCAGTATTTTTGCTTGCTATGCTGTCTTGCTTGATATATGAATGTAGTGTGATACTCTTATTAACAAAGTCTTAAAAAGGAGATTGAACAGAAAAAGATTTGATAAAATGCCTGTTGTACCCTTGAGAAAGGTACTTATCCTGAATAGCTGCAATACAGTGCAGAATTTGTACTAATTTAAAACATTTTAGAGAAAAGGTCTATTCTAAAAGCACTGGAGAAACATACAGGATTGTGTTGTGGCCCTTTCACGCTTGATAGACATTCTCTTCAGCAACAGTGATGTAGCCTCCAGCGTGTTCTAGACAATGAACCGTTCGGGTTTTTCCCAGTGGCAGCAGAATGAGGGTAGCTGTGGCCAGCCGGTGCGCTCACTTAATGTATTCTCACTAACCATACCAGGGTTTCTTACTCATTCCTTCAGAATTACAAAGAGAGCTAAAAAAGCCTGCTTTAATAAATAAGTCCCACAGTGTACATTTTTTTTAGGTTAGTCTTTCAAGGAGAGTGAGAGACTGACACAGTACAGCGGAGTAACCTCTAGCGATCCATTTGTCTGAGACGGAAGAAGAGAGGAACTCGGTGAGCTCAGCGAATAAGCTGAAAGAGGTTAAATAAACAATAAACAGATTTAGAAAAAGGTTTATTGATTTTTTTTCCACATTCAAATGGACATTAAAGTGAAGGATTTATTTATGGTCTGCAATTTTTGCTAGTCCATATTGACAAAAAAATTCACTGTCAATATATCTTGACTGTAAAATAAATTTCTGTGATATTCTGTCTGTCCTGGGGATGCCACTATGTGCCAAAGATAGGTGTTTTATACAACTCTTTATTTTAGGTATATCCTTGGATTGTAGTAAAAATACTGCACAAGGTAAGACCTGATATGAATGCTCATGCACCCATTTTCCATACTCGCTTGCTCTATGCGGAATTGTGGGGGCCCAGAGCATATCCCAGAAACAACAGACACAAGGCAGGGAATAAACCAGGATGGGGTGCTAATCAATTTTAGGGTACACACACCATTCACACCATTCAACAGCATGGGGAGAACATACATACCCCACAACAGCATAGGGAGAACATGCAAATCCCACAACAGCATAGTCACAACATAGAATCCCCACAAGAGCATGTGAAGAACATGCAAACCCCACAAGAGCATGTGCAGAACATGTAAACCCCACAACAGAATGGGTACAACATGCAAACCCCACAACAGCATGGGCACAACATGCAAACCCCACAACAGCATGGGCACAATATGCAAATCCCACAACAGCATAGTCACAACATAGAATCCCCACAAGAGCATGTGAAGAACATGCAAACCCCACAACAGCATGGGGAGAACATGCAAACCCCACAACAGCATGGGGAGAACATGCAAACCCCACAAGAGCATGGGGATAACGTGCAAACTCCACAGATGTAGAGATAGGGAAGAGACTCATGGTCCCCTATATCCCTCATAAAAACAAAACTGAGACCTGATTTTTTTCATCATTTATTTATGAAACAGATTTATAATTGTAATATGCTCACCTGTTTTTATTTTAATTCATTCATTCTTCAAGGTTGTGCTTTAATTTTGTACGATTACTAGTTTGTTCTGTATCGGTGTGTAATCCTAGAATATTTTAATAAATGTATCTACCACAAATCTATAAGATTCAGATATAATGTATTCCGTTTCGGAAAAGTGCATCCATATTTCAGGACTACAGTTTTTTTGTTTCTCTAGTGCAATTTTCATTAATATGTGGCTGTAAAAATACCAGGAATTTATGTATTTGTTTTTTTTGTTAAACTTTGAGAATGTTTTTGTCAATATCCCCCTCCTTGTTTGACAGATTGTTAGAAATGCAATATTTATGGATTAAAATGGAAATAAGGGCCCAGACTCCAGCGTGACCCTGACCAGGATAAGTGCTTAGGAGGAGGATGGATTGATTTGTCGAAAAAACATGATGGAAATTCTTTGTGAAGCCCCACTGTTACATCCCACTCCTGTCATTTTCGTTTATTGTGCAGCACTACACGAGACATTCCTGGCAAACATCCACATCTTTGAAGCTCAGCAAAGTTTTCTGACCCTAAGCTGTTCACAGATGTAGGAATTATGCCCGCCCCTGCACACCTACCTTATTCTGCTTCCTAGCTGAATCCTCAGATTAATATATGAAACTAGTTAACCCACTGAGCTAGCAACAGAGTTTTTCATGCAATGTAACAGTGCTCTCCGTAATGAAAGGAAAACCCTCGTCTCTCACCCTTCTCCTTTGTTACATCGAGCAGCACTGCTGACTGAGGAGTGAAGTGAAGAAGTGATGGTGAATTTTAGAAGCCTGCGAGTTGATTCTCACTAGCTGCTGTTTGCTACCAGCAGCAGCTTTGATCAGCTGTTTCCTGAAGCAAGACATTTCTTTAAGAAATCCTCTGCAGTCCATTGACAAATCAACATGCTGTTTTCTTTCCCTACATCCCTAAAGTGATCCGAGTAAGGAAATGAGAAAACTAATATAGCCCATCAATTACACTAAGCGACTGGGCTGTCTAATTAGTCACTGAGCTGCGTGCCTTGTGTGGCCTCAGGCTGGTAGTCATTTCTAACCGGCCTGAAAAGCCGTTTCATGTGGACCACGGTGCCCTGGAAGCTAATGTCTGACTGTAGGGGAGGAGCAAGGCTGTGGAGAGTTGAAAGCTGCTTCTTCACTGTGTGATCATCCTCTCTCTGCATGTCCCTCTTTGCTAATCAAGTATCTGGCTCCTTAGCGTCAATATGTCTATTTAGATATCACAAATGGTCTCTTGGCATGCTTCTGTCTTCCTTTAAACTCATTTAATGTGTTTTTTGACTCAGTTACAGATTCAGGCCATGATTTAACACAGCAAGCTGAGATTACAGCAGTGTATTTTTCTTAAAGAGACAGTACACAAAAACAGTATGATCTTCATTAGAGAGTATACACTCACCTAAAGGATTATTAGGAACACCATACTAATACGGTGTTTGACCCCCTTTCGCCTTCAGAACTGC
>JAODKN010000001.1:36543483-36565928 GCA_026774425.1 Petrocephalus zakoni
GGACTGCCGCATACTGGATGTTTTTCCCTTTTCACACCATTCTTTGTAAACCCTATAAATGGTTGTGCATGAAAATCCCAGTAACTGAGCAGATTGTGAAATACTCAGACCTCTGGCACCAACAACCATGCCAAACTCAAAATTGCTTAAATCACCATTCTTTCCAATTCTGACATTCAGTTTGGAGTTCAGGAGATTGTCTTGACCAGGACCTAAATGCATTGAAGCAACTGCCATGTGATTGGTTGATTAGATAATTGCATTAATGAGAAATTGAACCGGTGTTCCTAATAATCCTTTAGGTGAGTGTATATTTGTTATGAACAACATTTCTGAGGTAGAGAAATGTATTTTGGGGTCTGCATGTCAAACCATGTTACTAAATGCATGTCATGAAAAATGCTGCACTGTTTCATGCCACAGAATTCAATAAGAATCCAAATATATACATACAACTCAAATATATACATACAATGTGTAATTACTAATAATGTTGTCCTTTACTGTTTTTGGATGCTTATATACAGTAGAGATTAATAAAAGTTTCAGACGTATGTCACTTCTAGCTTTAGACTTCACTAGTGCTGCTCACAGTTTGAATAGTTTTTATATTAGCCTGATGCCCTGCTGTGATTTAGTTTACAGGATAATACTTACTTGCAGTTCTAGCTGAATCCCGTTGCAGTTGTGTTATAAGGAATCATGATTTTATTTTGTAAAATTACAGAATTTATTGGATAAAACCTTTATTGAACTTAGAGTAACAATGAATTAAAGCAACCCCCTGACCACACTCCCATAATGCCCTTGGATTAATAGAAGATTCCCAAGTGGATGCAGAAAGGTTTTCATTATAACAAATCTGTGATTAGAGGGGAGGTGATGCATAATAAAAGAACTGTGGCAGATGAACCCTCCTCAAACAAACAGCACCACTGGAAACCCTTTAAAACCAGTATACTGCATTCTGCTCAGAGAAACCAAAACATGAGCAGAAAGAAATGGGTAAATGATCAAAATAAAGGCCGTGCAAATGGCTTCTGCTTTTGGAATAGGCTGTCCCAGAGACATGAATGGGTACATTTATTTTTTAAACAACAATATGGATATGTATGAGCCAAATAATTATGACCACCCCTACGTGAAGCCAATAACATTGACTATCTTGTAAAAACAGTGTGTGTCAAGGTATATATTAGAGTTTTTGTGGCTGACATGCAGAAGAAATGGACTGCGGTAAAGAACTGGGTGACTCTGACAAAGGTTAAATAATAATGGCCAGACATCTGGCTCAGAGAATCTCTAGAACTGCAAAACTTGTGGGGTGCTCACAGTCAGTTGTGGTGTGCTCCTGCAGAGAATGATACAAGGAAGAAAAAACCACAATCAGTCGTCAATGCACAATGAAGACTATCTGGTCTGGTATAAACAAACAGAAGGGCTACTGTGGCACAAAAAGCAAATAATTTTGATGAGGGTCACAGGTCACAGCATAGCCGCAGGCCAGTCACAGTGCCCTATGCAGCTACATATGCAGCCGGGTTCCATACACTGTGTATCTTCACACATTACTCCTGTGACCATCATCCCAATTATTTGGCATTTGGGTCACAGTAGCCCTTCTCTTGGTTTGTACCATAAGGGATAGCTTTCATTCATATCTTACATTGATGAGTCTTGGCTGCCCAACACCCTGTTGGTGGTTCATAGTTTTTCCCTCATCACGGCCGACTATGTGCACATGCCTTCTCATTTCATAGAGCGACTCAGCTGGTCATAATATTTTCACCCTTATCACAGTCACTCAGGTCTTTACTCCTGCCCATTTCTTTACCTATGAGAGCCGAGTGTTGGCTTGCCATGTAATACATAGTATATGTAGTACAGGACCTTGATATGAGCTGTTTTTAACAAGACGGTCAACATTATTCACGTCATGTGAGGGTAGTCATAATGTTTCGACTCATTGGTGTACATAATGATGCAAAATTGACAGTGATAGCATTCTTGCATCAGTCTGGTCAAGTGTTCCTTTAATGTGACCTAAACATAATTGAGACATAGTTCAGAGACACTGGAGCTTAGATTTATCAGAGAATCGAGTCTGAGACAGTCAGAAATCATTGTGAAAAAATGAAGAAATTGCAAGACTACAATGAGGCAAGGATGAGATTTCCTCTGCACATTAATTTGGAGCACTACAAAGTCCTGGCAGAATAAAAAGCTGAAGATGTGCCTATGCAAAGCAACTACTTTTATCTTGAAACTGAGCGTGTAGACTGTACTGTCAAATCACAGCCATTAATTAATTGTTCCACAAAGTAGTACAGACTACGAGATTGCAAAAGTAGCCTTTTTCACCCAGTAATACTCTCAATGGGATTTTTAAATGGAAATTACCAGGGACCTCTGCGTTGAAGTAAAATGTAACAAATGGCTTGTCGGTTTAGCATCTCTCATCCGTGGCTTTCAAGGTAGCCCATCCCCAAGCAGTACCTGGCTGAGTTCACATTCAGTTGATGCAAAAACGCAATGCAACAGAGGCCCGGCTAATGTCTTGACATGCTACAGTGGTCTTCCCATAGGATCATCCCCCTGCTTTGTACTGTAACTAAGTTCTGACTATTATCTGCCAAACAGGCAAAGAGGCATAGCGGCATACGTGAGCCTCTTAACAAGCAGCGCAAAGACACCAGAGGGGGCTTGGAGGATCTGTACTTGGAATCACTCCAGGAGCAAGTCGTTTCAAGAAGAAGCCTTGTGCTGTGAAGGATTCACTGCGGGAAAAGAATTCATGGCAGCAGGAGAAGAGTGTTCTATAATATTCAGATGCTCATTTCATAATGATATAGCTTAAAATGCCAAATGGATTACTGCAAAGACTATTACCTTGCTACGTGGCGTAAAAAATGATGGCTTTAAGCAGTTATATCAAGTGGCTTTCACAGTTTGTTTCTGCTTTCACAGTTTAACATTATTAAGTGGGTAAGCCTATTTTTTTTGGCAGAAAATATAAATAGGATCAGGCAGTCAATGTTTACCATTTAGCCTCTAGAATCTCCTTTTGGCCAGTCCACATCGTTCTTAGCTACTTTGCCATTTTCAGCTGCAACTCATCCTGTGCCCTTGCCAGAGTATCATGCAGTTTATTCTCCGATTTCAGTTTCATTCTCAGTATTATACACTATGAAGCCACGTCTGGCAGATGAGTACACTCCAGCTTTAGCTACGCCAGATAAATTAGGAAGGTAAAAAAAAAACGAGCAGCAATGTTACTAATGCTCCTGCTGTTAGCATTAAATAGAGATATCCATCCCATCATTTATATTCAGTAACCGCTTATCCAAAGCAGGTCACAGTGAGCCTGGAGCCTTCCTCAGGGAGCAGAGGGCACGAGGGAGGGATGACAGTTTATCACAGGACACACACTCACACTATACAGACACAGACTCCTACATTTTTGAAATATTGGGAGGGATCCAGAACACCTACCAGAAACCAGGCAAAGGTGGAAAACATATGAACTCCACATACAAGCCCCCCCCCGCTGCCCATTAAGACACCTTACCGCAGCACTCAAACAGAGATATGTGATGGAAAAAGAAAGGAAAATGGTACAGAGTAAAGCACTCTGTTTCCATGTTGATGAAGCCATTTGATCTTCAGTCATGCCTTTGATGTAGGACCTTGCAAGGAGCTAAATCAAGCACTTTTCTTTTATTCAGCCAAATCTGGATCACTGAAGATATGACTGCATCGTCTATGCACGGGCTCCAAAGGCACAGTTCAAAAAGCAGGGGCATTATTAAGCATTGCGTGTTGACATGTCAAAGTTCTTCTGAAATTCTTCTCTGATAAAACACAGCTTTATGTATTTAGCACAATCCTCAGCAGAAATGATGACATATTCATAGGTTAATAAAAATAATAACGACATGGTGGCCAACAGCACAAAATTCTCATATTAATTCTTTATATGTGTATGTATGTATATATATATATATATATATACACACACACACACACACACACACATATATATTGTCCCTCCATAACCTCTCCTCCACTCCCTTCCTCCATTTTCTGCGTGCATGCCAGCTTTCTTCATGTTGGGGAGATGTCTCAGCATGTAGTTGGGAAACTCTTCCCGTGGTGAGATGGCTTATTAGGCCTTCGTCTGGCCCCTCCGATGGAGCCTGCATCTTCCCCGAATGAGTCCTTGGGTTATGTATCTCACAGTCCCTTGCAATTCGTATGATTGGGGAATATGGAAAGTGGAAATGGTTACACAGTTCACTGCATGCAATCGTATATCATAATTGACTTGGTCAAGTACTATGTAAGGGGCAGTATTAAAGAAATGGTGTTTGATCAATTCTGACATAGCATTTGTAGGATAGACATTTTATAATAACCAAATTTAGATTGAATGCATCAAATTTTTGAATGGTGTTTATATATTGGTTAATAAAAAGAATAATTGTTATCTTAGGAATACCTTGTGGAGAAAAATGAATTTGAACTGGACTATTTATTCAGGTAAAGCAAGCTGGAGTGTCAAATTTAATTTATTAAATTGAAAAAATAAATTTCACAGATTTCAAAGAAAATGTAAGAAATAACATACATAGTGGGCAAAAATGCTTTATCCTGCAGAACAAAGTTTGACTTTGGACAGCGAACTGAAATCTAACTAGTTAACTTACTTATGTTAGCTTAACTTACTATATATCAAATATGCAGCTTTGAGCTGTTCAACCAAACAAAAACTTTTCCACCAGTTTACAAAAATAACACATTTTGTTACGCATGCACGAGATCAATACTGACAAGAGGAGTGAAGTAGAGAAAGGACAGTGAGGACAATGGAAGAGAATCAAATATGAGATTGAGTGTAATAAAGTGACTAAAAAAATTTAATTTAACTGGTATTTCATTTTTAATTTGTCTATTATTTAATAGGTTCATGCACTATTGTACAGTCAACTTAATTTCTTTCATTACGGTTAATATTACAACATAATGTATCATACAAACATTATCAATTCTTAATAGAAAAAGCTAAATAATTTACGGGATCATTATACGACTCTTGAACAGAATCTCCTAAGAAACTGCATAATGAATTATCGTGAATGCTTTGACATCTGGGAAAATTACTGCTACCTGGGCAACAAACTTTCGTATTCTTATTATTTTGCTAAGTATTAGCAAAAGCAGGCGAGTCTTACACCTACCCTGATGGTCTTCCCGTCCCTCCCCAAGGGGCCATACCTCTAATGAGAATAACGCATCCCACTGAGACCTCTGTATATATAAGAGGCTTTTTAAATGTTCTTGATCTCTCATGTGCTTTGATTAAGGGTATCAGCATGAAACACATTCTTTTAATAAATAATACTGATCTGTAAATTCAATACAAGAACTTAATCTGACTCGTACACAAGAAAATGACGTTGTGGTAGATTTCTGCAGTAGGTATAAGGAGACCGAACTTGGAGCCATTGGCTTTTACACGTCTGTGGATCCAAGAGACCCCTGCGAGAAGCAAGTATGGATATGAAAGATAGTGGATCACTAATGTTGTTCCTGTTGTTAACATTGCAGGGTAAGATAAGGCCTGGTGGAAGGTTGCAGTAATCCTCACAAGAATCGCACAGCGTGTTTACAAGGAACAAGAAGGGCAAAAACATGACACTCGCGTATTCGGCCAGTGTGATCTGAGGCTGGTGTCTGTCAACACGTCCTCTGCCGGCCCCACGCCTCCCCAAATCGGCCGGCCCGCTCAAACGGCGTCGCACAGAGAGACGTCGCCGCGTGAGGTCGGCGTGTGTGACAGCAGATGCCAGGCAATATCCTAGCGGAACCTTCGCCCACCAGGGGCACGGGTGGATCTCCATGGCAGACTGCGGAGTCCCCCGCTGACAGGCGTCTGCTGTTACATGCGTGTGGTGGGGGGGTGGCTGGGCCCCGCAGTAAAACAGTGACTGCTTTATTTGTGAGGAAAACCAGGAAGAATGACCTGCTTATTTTACACCAACAGCCACAGGGCCTGACAAGTCTCTGCACTCTGGGCTGACGGTCAAGCAGACAGTCTGCCTTTTTGCGTGAAAGCGAGACGTTTTTGGCATTTGCTCTGTTTAGCTGCCAAATCCTATGCTGCCTTGCTTTATGACCGTAAATAAGGCCTCAGTACAAGTGGGGAAAAAGAAAGTCAATTTCCAATGAGAGAATGGAAATTATAATGATATGGAAATTATAATTAAAAATGAAGTGATTGATTTCCCATACTGGGAAGGAGACATGAGCAAACTAATGCATATTACATATAATATTCAGGCAGTAAAATGTATTGTACAACATTACTTGAACAAAAATCCTCATCAGAAAAATAGCTTTTTATTGTCTACTTTTTAATGGCATTCAAATTGACTACAGCCATCTTTAGATAAACTGAATGGTGAGGAAAGAAATATAAATGGTTTATGTTTGTAATAAAAAGTTTCACTGCGCATTAGTTCCAAAGTGTTTGTGGCTGTGAAACATAATAAATTACTGTTGGTTTTATTCTTTTCTGTCATCTCTTCAGAAGAGGCTCAAAGATGCATTTTGAAATTAGTGAATTCTTTTTGCTTTTGTTGAAAGAAAAAGACAAAACAAAGCACTGTCAAGTTAATCAAACAGGGCACTTTATGGACTCTACGCTGTGTAGATAAATGTGGGTCTTTCTATTCGGGGCCCTGTAATGCAAATCAGAAGGACAGTAGTGTGTGCTCTGTCTCGCTGCAGACCTTGTATTTCATCTGTCCAGAGTGCTAATTCCTTCTCTAGATGAGGATTTGCACGTTTTAATAAGCAGTCGATCAATTCCAAGCGGAACTTGGGAATGACTTCCATACATAATGGGAAATTAGTTGTCGACGAGACAGATAGTTTACCAGCCTCAGCGAGAAATGCTTCTTTTTCATTCTCTTTACACATTTCTTTAACTTTTCATTTTAGAAACCCTTTCCTGTCTGGATATGTCCTGACTTTATTTGGCCAGTGGAGGATGAGAGGTAAGCAATGTTTAATAATGAGATACTAATATCAGATGCATTACTTGTACTGCAGTCAAGAAATTTTAGCCTGACCTTCTTAATAACCTCTAGCTTAAAGTGACAGTGATCGGCACATCTGCTTTGGGAAAGCAGTGCAGTCATAATGCTGTTGGTTGAAGTCCTAAGAGAGACCCTCCCTTAGATAATGAGCTTGACTTGAGATGCTGTTGTAAAACATCCAGATGAGTAACTTAGCCAGAAGCTGTGGAGTCTTAGCTACTTGAAAAGTATTATACACTGAACTCTACTCAAAAATGTTAATGACATCAATATGTATGCAGGCACTATTGTATACACCTATGAAAAGTTATATGTTGGCCACTTTTCTTAAATGTATATTTTTTCTTCTTACTAGACAACAAATCAATTAATTATCCCTACACCAGCTGGGTAAACCCAATCATTTTCCTATATGCTCAAATTATAATGCTTTTTAATGGAAAGTATGGTGATGTAATAATGTATTGATTTCACTTGTTCCTACTTTTAAATAGTTCTGTGTGTAACAATTTATTTTTCCAATGAGGCTGGAATTTGCCTTTCAAATGCATCACTATAATCCCTATAGCCTAATTTCTATGTCAGATTAAGTTTAAAAGAGACAGATTTCCAGTAGAGAATTGGTTGTGAAAAAAACTGGTCATTAGGGAGTGAGATGTTAAGGTGCCACCACTGAACTGCAGTGTTTCCATTGAGTGTTCCCACTAGAACAAAGTGCTGTTAGTTCAATTTGTGGAGGTGGGCAGAAAGGATTGCTCCAATCCAAGTTAGCGGTAAGGCTAAGCCCGCTTTTCCCGATAGGCACTCTTCCACTTTAAGTTGAATTCAGCTATTTTTGCTGGTATTAGTAAGAAGCAGCAGTGATGTATAGAAGCTTCCTCTTTTGTGCTGAGTGGATTACAGCGGGGATATTTCCTTTTGTTTAAGAGAAGGCCAATTTAACAAAACACACAGGATTAAACAAAGCTCCGTGGAAGGAGATGTCATCGGACAGCCTTTTGCATGATTATCAATAACGAAGTACAAAGTGAATACATTACTTATGCAGATAACGATGTTATGTAATAACAGTGGAGGGCAATGGGGTTTTATAGTTTAATACCACTTTAAGTAAATAAGATTAATGCATAATACCACATTGCCATTTTATTCCATTATTAAATATCAGGTAGTCATTAAATGAAATGGTAGGTAAATGTTGTTGCCCCTCAATCTGCAGGTCAACAGCCTCCCAGGGAAAGTTTTTGTGCTTGTATGTCCTCCCAAGTCCCCATCCCCATTCAGACTGGCAGGTGAATTGGTCACTTGAAATTTTGTTCAAGGTATGACTTTGTATGTGAACATATATATGTGAGTGTCACCAGACTGGAATCTGGTTCAGGTTGTCCTCTGCTTTACGCCCCATTGCTTCCAAAGATTGCCTCCAGATCACTGTGACCCCAACTGGATCAGTGGATATTGGAAGTGAATGGATGGATGGACATATTAAACTCCTTGGGAAGGGCCATTTGAAATACTTGAAACTTTCCAATCCTCTGTCTAGATGAGTTTAAACACATACCAATCCTCTGTCTAGATACACTCACTGAAAACCCATTCACTACAAAACTGATTTAAACAGACAGATATAATTTGAAGTGACAAGATAATTCTTTAAACAATTTTGAGAGGCTTTAGTAATATTTCTTGTGAATAGGCTTCCAAACCTAGTATATCTTTTCCAATGTGGAAAATGGTTATTGCATTTATTTACCTCAGACTGCAAGGTACCGGTAACTCTTCCAGCCTCCTCACATATGCTGGCTAGCTATAAGACAGAGGTTGCTCGGTGGTAATTTACATGTACCACTGCTGAAAGCTGTCACAGAGGATATGATTTACTGGCCTGCAATCAATATATTTTGCTTCTGCTACCAGTGCTTTGAAACGTACCTCCTGTTCCAGTCTGCCTCACCTTGCACACAAGAGAAGAGGCCAAGGCTGTAATCCAGCCAGTGCCAAATAGGCTACCTTGTGACTGATTGATTCTTCTGCAAACTCCCTGCTATTGCAGCATTTAACAAAATGTACAGCCGCGCCTACTGAAAGTAAATCCAGATTTTCTCTGCTTTTTATTGGGATACTGGTTAAACTATTATGGGGAAAGTTGTAAACAGCTCTTCACTGATGAGAAAACATGGATTCAGAAATATGTTTAAGAGCCCATTAACTTCTAAAATAATTACAATAACTCTTCAGATAACATCTTTTCAGGTAGCAACTTTGTCACCAGAATACCCCGCTATTCTAAAGTCCTTGACTGCGCGATATACATTTTTTTCTTTAGCTAGATGCTAATGGTTATAATAAATATTTTATTCCTCATACCCACCAGTGTTTTGTGGGACTTTTTTTCTCTGCACTGGATATCCATATGAATAAGGGGCTTGATGGAGCCGTCAGCTTTGCATCATTTCATGTAGGAACCTTGTTTCTTTCTGTCATGAATGCAGCATGGACATCAACATTAAGTCAGGCGCAAGCAAAGAAATGTTCAGCCTCAGATGAGTCAGAGATAATGAAAGTGAAATGGGAATGGCAGTAAACATGCAGATTATTTATGTGCCTGTCTGTCTCTTTAGTGCACGTGCAAAATGCTATCTGAAAACTGCTTATATTAACTAACACTAATGGTGTCTTTATCACCTAGATATTCTTTTTATAAGTTCAGCAGCGATTAGCCAGTGTGTGGAACATTTATGACATTTCATGTATAAATTTAATGCGCTCATTCAGCCACACAGCATTAAAATAGGTTTTTTATTCGAGAGGCACGCACAGTAATGCACCTTGGAGAAGCTTGTGTCACACACGGTATATTATTCCAATCACCGGGGAAATAAAGCTGCCTTTCTGCCATCAAATGATAATACTGACGAAAACAGACTTTGCCTTTTTCTCTGCTTATTTTCTGGCTTGCAAGCAGTAACATAATTGTAAATTAGGCACATACAATGAAAGCTGTGAAATGACGGATCCATGGAATTATTACCGCGGAATTCTGGCCAGGGCACGAGAGCCCTCCTTAAAATTTCAATAAAAATCAAATTAAAATAGCAGAAAAGACACATTAGCTACAATAAATCATATTAGAATAATGAGTTGGACAGTCAGTACATATTCATTTAGAAAGGTCTGGCTACAGCCACACATCTCTGTGAGCTGGAGAAGTGAACCCCAGAGATACTGGCCCCGTTACGGTGACTGATGTGCACAGCTGCTATTCTTGTTTAACTCTTTCTAAACCAGCTACCATTTGGTGTCATGTGAGAATGTGGCTAATTACTCTAGCTACTTTTTTGATTAGTGAGGGTGGGCTATCCTTTGAACTCCCCATCTTATTCCACATCTCACAGCCCGAACAGAACAGCAATTTGTCTGGGTGGGGGGTGGCTCAGAAGGAGGATGGCCAGCAATTTGGCTGTTCATTGGCTCAGTTGAATGTGTCACTGGCTCTGGCAATATATATAGATAGGGCTGTTATCTATTACTTTGGCCCCAGTTACTCTGACTATACTTCTGACACCAGTCCAGTGCTTGTTTGTGTTGAAATTGATCCCTCACACCCACGTTACCGGTGTCCTGTGTGTTTTTTGTTACAAACTGAAACCATGTCTTTATTTTCTGTGTTGGCTTTTGTGTGCCAGCGAATATATCCCAGAACTGCACCAAAACTCCTGAAAAAGAAGAAAACCCCGCACTCCTTAAACCATGATTCATTATCCAATAAAATCCAAGACCAATAATGTAACCTTTTCAGATCTAAAGTGTTATCTACAGCTAGCCATATGCTCGTTCTGTAAACTTTGTTAGTGATTAAGTGAGGTACTAAAACACAGTTTATAAATTTGAGGACAGTGAATTACAGAACAACTCATTAAAATGATAAAAAGTTGGTCTAAAATATTAGGTGCATTATTTTTGTAACTTTAATGGCAGTTTACCCCCAATTTCTCCCACTCACATATTTAATTGCTATATACTGCTACCCTGTTAATTAGTAAAGGATTCCCGAGCCTGAATAAGCTGCCATTCCCTGTATGGTAAGACTTCCATAACACAGTAGCAGTTTTAAACATTTCTGAAATGTAATTCTATGTTTACATCATCAATTAAAAAAGAATATATAGAAAAATAACCATAAACAAAGAAGTATTAATAGGAAACATTGTAGTAATTCTCATCATCAGTGACAACTGTATATTATCACTATTTTAGCTCATTGCATACATAATGTCTTATATATGCCTTGTTTTACATATACAGGTGCTGGTCATATAATTAGAATATTTATTTTTATTTATGGGGTTTTCATTAGTTGTCAGTTATAATCATAAAAATTAAAAGAAATAAACACTTCAAATATATCAGTCTGTGTGGAATGAATGTATACATTATACAAGTTTCACTTCATGAATGGAATTAGTGAAATAAATCAACTTTTTGAAGATATTCTAATTATATGACCAGCACCAGTACATGTGAACAGAGGCTATCCTGTCCGGTATAAAACAACAGAAGGGCTACTGTGGCAAAAATGGCACATAATTTTGATGATGATGATGATGGAAGTAATGTGTCAGAGCACACAGTGCATTAAGCCCTGTGGCCTATGGGGCTATGTAGATGCAAGGTGGTCAGAGTGCCCTTGCTAACCCTGCCCACCATGAAAAACGCATACAATGGTAGTTGTCAAAATAATGGCAAAAGTCTCCTAAATTGCAATCTGATCATGGAAGCTGTAATTTCATGTATCTAAAGTTGCCTCAGTATGGTCATAAATCCACTGGACCGCGACACACTCCCTTCTCTAGTCAGGTAGCCCAGGCCAGTGGTCCGAGTGTCAAATTTCCTATAATCAATATTCATGGACCATGAACCTTAAAATCTCACACCCCAGATCCTTCTGGGGGGTGGAGCCAAAAGGAAAAATATCCGCAAGAATGCCGAGCTGCAAGAAAGGGGGGAGGTAAAAGCCGCATGATAGAACATCAAAGACGCACAACGTAATAGGCTGCTCCAGGCCTTGCCCCCCCCCCCCTCCGAAATCCATCTCTCAATCGTCTCCCCTGCAAAAAACTTCCAGAGACTCCATTTGCAGCCACATAAATGCCATTTTATTCATTTGATAATCTAACCTGTCCTCTTCATCTGTTGTATAATTTTGAGTCGTGCTTTCAAGATCAAGAGCTTGCTTTGCAGAACAGTATTTCCCTTTAAGAGTACCATTTAAATCTGGCTGCTGCCTTTCCATCTTCTGTGTTATTTTATATTATGTTTTATGTTAAGTGCAATGTCTGTTGTGTATTAGTTGTAGTGTTAGAAATAAATTAATGTGTTTTATACATCTTAAATCTCCGTCCCTTATTTAGTGCGAAACTGCTACTAAGCTTTGAAGTCCCAAGCTTGCCTTAAAGTACCCCAAAACTCTCTCTATGGCCGTGAGCTGAGTTTCACTACATAGTTATGTGGTGAGAGTTATGTTCATGGGACAAACATTCTGACCCTGGTTAAGAATTGATACTGTAATACGTGAATTCCATTCATATTCTGGAGCTAAATCTTCCAGTAACTGACTAATTGGGACTTCCATAATATAGTGTGGAGCAGAACTAAACCATTCGAGCATAGTAATTAATTAAAAAACAATTAATTAATTAATTAATTGATAATCGAATTATTATTAATATCCCTACATATTGGTGGAGACACAAATTATTTGAGCTAATTTTTCCTGCACAGTGGTTCATAATCTTTCCTTCCTTAGACCACTGTCAGTATTTACTCGCAATGGCTGACCATGAACACCCCCCAAGCCGTGCAGTTTCAGAGATGCTCTGACCCAGATGTATGGCCATAAGGATATTGTCCGTTGTCACTCAGATATTTATCCCTACCCATTTCTTCTGCATTCAACATGGCGACTACAATAACTGAATGTTAGCTTGTAATAGCTTCTAATACATCCCATCTAATATACAGATAGTCAATATTATTCGCTTCACTTGGGGCTGGAGTTTTGGCTCATTGGTGTATATGTGTGTATATCAATGTAATGGCCTTATTATATATATAATTTCTAGTGAGTGGCAAAAATACACTTATTATGAGTAGCTATTAGTGTAAAACTTGACCTTTATATGTTTATGTCAGTACAAGATTCACAGATTGACTTGTAATACAAAGGATTAGTCCCATGACTTTTAGTTTGCTCACTAAGGAATTCATTTTCACTTCCCTCTCCGTGATATGGCATTACTTGGGTTAAGTAATCGTAAGGTTGCCGGTTCAAGCCCAGCCTTGGCACATCTGTGGGTCCTTGAGCAAGGCCCTTAACCCCCAGCTCCCCAGCTGCTCTTGTGGCTGCCCTTCACAGCCAAGCTTGCTCTCATGGTGAAAAAAGAATTGCCCCACGGGGATAAATAAAGTATCTATTATTATTATTATTATTATAGTGCATTCAGATTAATTCAAACACTGAGATTTTACAAATTCACTCCACTTTTAACCATGCAATTGATGCTTGTAAAAAATAAAAATGACATTAGAAACTGCGCCTGTGAGTTAACATGTTTACTCTACAAGAAAAACAATCTCTAGTTTAGATATGCATTTCTATGAGATCTTCGGACAGTTTCACAGTACATGAATAATATGACATTTGTTCAATTTATGCAATGCAAAGTTATTCATTTCTATAAAAATCATGGCCGTAAAGACAGCTTGCAAGAAAATGACATTCAGGGAAAGGCAGGGATTTTAAAACTGTGTTGAGCATTTCAACTGAAAATTAGCAAAGTAAATAAAGATGCATTATGATATGGGCTAAAGTCTGTTTGTGAGAAGAGTACTACAACATGACAGGGCTACTTTCATCTTTTAGAATACCATTTAAAAATATATCTTACTGCATTACATCTGCCTTTTATAGAAAGCAGTAATAATACAACAGCCCATACTGGCAAATTATTTGACTTAAGGTTAAATGATTCAATAATACATAAGAATGTGCACATTCCTATACCTACGAGTTAAAAATGACACCATTATATTTTCTTAGTAGTCTTACAAGTGTGTGTAAAATAATAAAATACATTTGCACAACACAATTGGCCCTTAGATGGAATTATAATATTGCTGTTGGGAAAACTGCAGTACATAATACAAATTCTTCCACTGAAAAACAGGCAAGCTGACAGATTGAAAATCCAAACACAGAGAAAACTATGGAAACAGGCCTTGCAAATAACGTTGGAAACAACAACAACAACAATAATAATAATAATAATAATGATAATGAGAATGATAATAATAATGATAATAATAACAATATATCAGAGCCATGTGTCATCTCGGTATTCAGGTGAGGCTAAGTATGCGAGTGCTGGGCAGGGCAAAGTGGAAGTTCTGGTTTGGATAATGGATTTGGATTCCACGGGAAAAACACAACTTACAAAACACAACTACAAAATACTGCTAAATGTAAAATATAAAAATATCTTTAGATAACCCAAGATCTTTCAATGACTCGAGGTACTTCGAAAACAAATAAATAAATAAATGCATGAATAAAAGGCACCAAAGTAACACAAACCAATTACTTATAAAGAAATGCCAGAATGCCTGAGTTGCATAGGTCAAAATATATTAGTTGCAAAGGTGGAAAACAATAAGTTCTTGTTTCCTCAGTCATTCACAGCAGAATGGAAAAGTTTCTTGCCATTTTAATGTCACAATCAATACTCTGCGAGCTCAAGGGCATTTTCTGGTGTTTCCTATTTGTAAAAGGTGATGTGTGGAGATGTGACAGTTGATAAGGGGGCATTTTTTAACGCTCAGGGAATGATTTTATCCTAACAAAGCTTTGGTGTCTCTCTGTCTTGCCAGATGCAGCTGATCTTTGAACAAGCAGTGCAGCAGGGATGGAGGAACATGATAGAGTGGGATTTTGCATGACTGTCGTCAGGACTGGGCCCGGAGTTGACATTTTGTGTCCTCAACAAGAAGTCTCCCTTGCACAAGCAGGAGTCTTTATGATAAACAGTCTTCAGATAGTGATGTTACACTCACACACTCTCAGCAGAGTAATGCCAGTAAACCATAAAAGAGCTTATACTCTGACTGTCACTCCCTCTGGTTTCGCAAGGCATATTTATAAGCTTTCTCTCCGTAAAATACTTTGTTCAGAAAATCCATCAACGGAAATGTTGTACTTATGATTATGGCCCATATATGCGGTGCATCAAACAGACGTAATTTATCTTGGGTTTGCTCTGCTCCCTAAAAAGTCCTCTTTCAGGCCAGGCTGGGCTTGGCTAACGCAAATAAGCTGCAGGGGACACCTATACCACCTACAACCTTAATTTGCAGTCTTAGTAATTCAAGCGTCAGCTCCCGTGGTTTCGCTTCTGTACATGCTGTGCCTTAGGGCCGTGAACCTCCAGCATCGGGGGTGCCCAGCAGGGTGCACCTACACAGCCATCATGCTGCTGACACAACCCAGGTAGCCATCAGACTCTGGCTATCCGCCCATACTCTTAGGTAGACGAAGCACTCTGGACCTAGGAAGAGCCAGTTGCTGCAGTAACTGCTTTACACAGTACTGTCATAAAAATATGGTGAGGTCCTCCTACAGAAACATGATCTCTCAAAAAGCTATGATTCGGTAACCCAAAAATAGTGTAGTTAGTACATTCTTACGTGATGCATTAATTAACCAGAAACTAAGTGTTAGCTATGTACTGATTCCATGTTCATTCATTACTTAGTCATGATGTTTCATGTATTTCATGCAGGAACTAAGTTATGAGTGCCCCTCAAGTAAAGTGATACTTAGTGATCCTGTTTTGAAATATATCATTCATTCAACGTAGAGAGTTGTGTAAGACAAAGCTAGAAGGCAAATGCATGTATGTTGTTTTCTGCAGGTGGAGTCACTGTAATACTCCTGGGATTCATCCCAAGATCCTCATTTCATCCTGAGATACACATTTTTGACACTCATCAAAGGCAACAAATCAAATAATTTTTGTTATAGACAAATGCAAACATAGACCACTAGTGATATATTTTGCTGCAATGTTATGTGAGTTTTGTGATTACATACATATATGAGGGTTAAATGAAATGAAAAAGAAAAGTTAAATAGCCTTGCTAGTGAGCTTCATCTTACCCAAACTCTACCTACTGGAGTCACCTGCAGTGATTCCTAGAATAATTTGGTCTTTAGGAACCATTGCATCCTGCCTCTCACACACTGAAGTCATTTGCACTCATTGGCAGTTAACTCAGATACCTTTGCTTTCTAAGTAAGATTTATATTCATTGTAGATTCATAGCTAACTCAGCTTAGGAGTTCATGCTGTTTAGATGCACGTAGGGAATGGCAGTAACAAACTGATGCCATTTACTGTTCATTTATTATTAGTGCAAGTTTATTCCCTTCTGCCATGTTTGACGCTGGAGTCGAGTCTTTAAAATGACAAGGGTTCCCAGTAATGTGCTCCTGTACATTATGTGGCAGGTTTAATGTATCCTTGAGCATCTGTTTGTCTTGAAACATTAACATTATCTTGTCTTAGGATTTGGCTTAATGTAAATGTGCTCTGCAGGCACAGGCATTAGGGCTTATATTATTCTCTGACTGTTCACTAGGTGGCAGGACACCCTCAAAGATTTGCATTGTTTACCTCTGTTTATTAGCATCTGCTCAAGCACACTGGATTTCGGGGTTTAACATTTATAAAATAAGGTAAAGATGATTAGCTAATTAGATCTCTCAAAAGAAACTCTTCACAAATACACTTCAATTATGAACATGCAATTAAGATAGTTTGGGGCACGGATTAATGTCCTGTCCTTGGCAGATACACTTGGGAACGTAAAAAGGTGCCCTCTGACTACCTTTTAGTTCATTTGAGTCGGCAACCCGTTTCCAGATTCACATTCACTCGGTGAACCACAGATTCAGCATTTTGAGCAAAGCTGGAGACACAGAAGAGGGGCGTTTGACTGATAGGCGTTTACCTTTTCCTCAGGCACCGGTAATTTCCATGCTAATAAACAAACAGCAATACACAAGAACAGTAAACTGACTGTGAAGAGATTTGCATCAGATAAGATAAAAGGATATTTGCTCAGATTTCTTCCCCTGTGCTTAAACAGAGAATTTAGTTTCTAGCCAGATTTTGGTTAAATGTAATTCTCACACATTGAAAAAAGTTTGAGGAATGTTTAGAAAATGTCTCCGTGCAGAATGGATAATATTTATGACATAAATGCATATAACCCCAATGGGTGAACGATATTTTTAGAAATAGTTGGGGTTTAAATATTTTTTTCAAAAATAAGATTTTATTTTTAGTTAGGTACGCAAACTAATAAGTTTTGGTCTGGTATAATTTAAGGTGAGTCACTTGTTAGGTCAAATGGTTTCAACATTAATCACTCATTTTTTAGTTTATTTTTTAACCTCTGCCTGCATGTGTTTATAAATTAAATTGTAATTTTAAAGGCTGCACATTTGACGTTTAATTTAAATGAGCATTTGAAGAGAGAGGGAGAAGCAGGGGGGAGAACAGAAAGTCATTACACCTACTTGTTCACATGCAATTTTATCGTAAATCTACTGTAAATTAGTACAGCATTACATGTGATGGGTTTTACAGTATTTTTGCTTGGGATGAATATGAAAACCACAGATAATAATGGAATTTTGATGTGTGTTGATGGTCTCTACTGAATGGCCAATCAAAATGTTCTACTCTCATTAATGTGGCAATAATTTAGTTTACTACAGATACTACAAAGTGATGCAAAGATAAAATGAGCATTAAATAGCTCCGTTTTGAATAAAAGACTCTGTAGTTAGCCAGAATGCTAGTAGAATGCTATCTAGTAATGCATATTGAAACCACAAGGGCATGCAAACTCTGTACACAGACCCCCAGCCCTGGAGGTGTGAGGTAACCACACCTCCAGTGAACCAAGGTTCAACCTTCCACATCCAGTAAATCAGTCAGACTCTGAAAACCAAATGCAGTTGGATAAATTTGTGCTGAGACAGATTCCTAGCTACCTGTTCTGTGGTCAACACCTGTGGTGTATAATCTTCATCTGAAATTACTAAACAAATATGCCAGGGTGGATAAGAGCTTCATGTCAATTAATATGATTTAAGCATGAACATGAAGTATATTTTACTAAAATGATCTGTGGTTCTATGTTAATGTAATGCCATCATCAAGACACTTCAACAAACAATATATTTTATCAATTGGACACAAAATTAATTGCGCTTTTAGGATTTCAGCAGTTTCCATCCATATCTCTATTATCTGCTCCTGCCAAAGACATATGGAAATAAATTGCATCATTGCTAGAAAAGCTAATCAAGAAGGTTGGGCATTATATTAAATAGTTTTAATTGTTTAAAGTTTTGGTAAGCAGTTAATTTTATCAAAGGCGAGTCACAATTTGAGAATATAAACTGAAATTATCGGTAACACATTACTTAAGGGTGCTCTATGAAGGCTACATGACACCAATAACATAAGCCCTTCATCTCTGGTTCTGTGTGTGCAGAGCGAACATGTTTTTCCTGTGTCTGTGGTTTGTATGTCATCTCTGGTTCTGTGTGTGCAGAGCTTACATGTTCTTTATGTGTCTGTGGTTTGCATCTCATCTCTGGTTCTGTGTATGCAGAGCTTACATGTTCTTCCTGTGTCTGTGGTTGGCATCTCATCTCTGGTTCTGTGTGCAGAGCTAACATGTTCTTCTTGTGTCTGTGGTGGTTTGTATCTTGTCTCTGGTTCAGTCTATGCAGATCTTACATGTTCTTCTTGTGTCTGTGGTGGATTTCCTCCAGGGCCTCTTGTTTTCTCCCATGGACAAGATTATGAAGAATCAGTGATAATAAATTTATTTACGTTTGAGTGCATTTGTTGTTGTGTTCTGAGCAATAACCTAGAACTTTTACCAGACCCATGTGACACACGGTTAGGCATCAAAAGGATGCCCTGCAACATCACCTTATATGGAAACTGTGTGTAAGGGTCAACACTGACGCGTGGTGAATAATTTGATAATAACAGAGTGATTTCATATATTTTCTTTTCTCCTATGAGTTTAATTTTTAATTGCTGTTCGCAAGGATTTTACATGAATGCACAAGTAATGTCATGAATAATAACTGCATCACGAGTTTTTTTGACTGCTAAATAAAGTGAGATACACATCTCAGTTTTAAAATGAACATAAATGCCTATGCAATGTCACGATTATTGCTTGCGTTAGAATTTCACGTTGTTAGTCATTTTAACTTAAAAAATCGCAAAATCGTCATTATGTATTGTCAGTCATCATTTTAATGTTCATTTGTAATAAGACATATTTAACTGCATTTCATTTTCAGTTGTTCATAATTACTGTAATATACAGAACATACTTATAGATTATGCATTTATAAGGGCATAGAGAGAAATGGTCACTTTTCATGTCAACACCACTTGAATGATTTTTTACTTTTTTCCTGAAGTGACAGCAGAACATACCTTGGCTTGTAACATGTGTTGCTGCTGGTTGATCAACGTTAAGGAACTTGGTTCCTGGTTCCGAACTCCTGGGCCATCTCCACCGGGAACTTTTGGAGCTCCTGCTACTTTAACGTGTCGCTTTCCCACCGCAGAAAAGGAACTGCAACTGTTATCTAAATAAACATGGGAGACGCGTTTTAATTTATACGACCCACAAAATTTTTATAACTCATTGCTAAATATGGCCAGCAGATCGATTTTCCATTTCCGCAGAACAAAAAACGGTGTAACGTTAGAGAAATATTGGAGAAATATGGATTAAATCTATTTTTCTCAAACTCAATACCTACGATTCTCAGTTTGTAACATCTAAAAAAGAACAGATAGATAGACAGACAGACAGATGTATAGATGGACAGACAGACAGATAGATAGATAAATTGAATGAAAAAAGTGTCATAACACAACCTTATGTCAGCATAAACATATGACAGTTGATATAGGTGATATGTCTACTTATGAAAGTTCCCAATGTCAGCATTTATAACAGCTACAAGTTGACAAGATATGTCGGCTATCATGAGGGGTTGTTGGTGTCATGTAGCAGAACACTCTTTATGTACAGACCCTTTCCAAAAAATTTGAATATCATGGAAGAGTTTATTTATTTCCATAATTCCATTCAAAACGTTAAACTTTCATAGATTATAGATTCAGGGCCCACAACTTAAACGATTTCGAATACTTAGCTGTTTATTTATATGTAATTTGGGCTTCCAGCTCAAAAAACCCACGAAAACAGGAATTCAAAAAATTAGAATACTGTGAAGACATCACCATTTACTTCTCAGTTTTCGCAGAAAAAAAGGAAGAAATTAGGATCACATCAACTCAATCAGTATATGGTACTTTCAAAACAATATGTCAGTCTTCAATACTTGGTTGGGAATCCCTTTGCCTTAATCACTGCCTTGATGCACCATGGCAATGAGGCAATCAGCCTGTGGCATTGCCTGGGAGGTATGGAAGGCCAGATTTCCTTGATGCTTGCTGTCAGTTCTTCTTTGTTTTTGGGTCTGGTGGACCTCATTATCCTCTTGATAATAACCCATAGATTCTCAATGGGGTTTAGGTCCGGTGAGTTGGCTGGCCAGTCAAGCACTGTGATGGTATGGGCATCAAACCAGGTTTTGATGCTTCTGGCGGTATGGGCAGGGGCCAGGTCCTGCTGGAAGATGAAATCTGCATCTCCATACAGATCCTCAGCAGAAGGAATCATGAAGTCCTCTAAAACATTCTGGTAGACTGTTGCGGTGACCTTGGATTTAAGAAAGCAGAGTTTACCAACACCTGCACCGGACATTGCGCCCCAAATCATGACTGACTGTGGATATTTCACACTGGACCTCAAGCAGCTTGGGTTCTGTTCCTCACCCGTCTTCCTCCAAACTCTTGGACCTTGATTCCCAAATGAAAGGCACACTTTACTTTCATTGGAAAAGAGGACCCTGGACCACTGGCCAACAGTCCAGTCCTTCTTCTCCTTGACCCTGTTGAGACGCTTCCGACAAGCAATTTAATGACACCTGAGAAAACCTGTGCAGGTTCTTTGAGTTTAGTAGATGAGTTGTATGTGACACTCAATTTAAAACATTCATGCCCTGTAAAATTTGAGCTGATGTCTTCACAGTATTCTAATTTTTTGAATTCCAGTTTTCGTGTGTTTTATGAGCTGGAAGCCCAAATTACGTACAAAAAACAACTAAGTAAAAAATACACAGACATATAGGGACACAGAGGCTCCCCCTCCCTCTACCTGAACTTCAAACTCCTAATCACAAATTGAACCCCTTAACTACTATTTTTTAGCCCTGTTACTGTTGAAGCCCTCTGCTTCATTGAACTGAAATACATAAAAACCAAGGTAATAAAATGTCTCTATGGTTATGCCCGATATTTCAAATGCTGAAACATTGTTTCATTGGTGTTTACCGTAAGAAGCTGAATGAATAGCTTATTCAATTATCTTTGAAAAGGTCTGTTTTCGACAAGTCTTTTAATGTCTTCAGAATAAGAAAATTGTATTCTGTTATGAAAGTGACTTACTGTTATTTCTGTACAGTGTAGGTGTGGGGTGTTTAGTACTGAAATATGTCCCTGTATCACAGAATTCAATTATATACTGTATGTATTTATTGTGATATATATGTAAATATAAGCTAACTACTGTTTATCCAGAGAATCTGAATTGGGTCTACCTTCACTAGGTTTGACTGTATTCAGTTGAATCATTCATGGTTTGTAAATAGTCATTGCATTACAGATTAGTCAGATATCAAGAGTTTCCAATTATTGCTGATGAGGGAAGTGTTTCAAATTTGGAAAGAAATTTTCAGCCAAAAACCGGCTTTTTTGGACATCTTCTTATGGATTACTTTGTCCTGTGTAAAACTGTCACTCAAAGCAATCTGCATTTTTTAAACCTTAAAATCCTAACAGCATAAACAAATAATGTAATTACTGTCCTCCTGAACTGATCACAGGGTGAAGGAAAACTCAATTTACTCCTCACAGCTTGGTGACTTCTGAGGTAACAGAATACTCTTGCTTGGCCTGGGGAAATCTATCACTGTGCAAGTATCATACACATTTTCATAATGGTATTTCTTCAGTGACATTAAGCATCATCTAATATCTATATACAGTGGAGGAAATAAGTATTTGACCCCTCGCTGATTTTGTAAGTTTGTCCATTGACAAAGAAATGAAAAGT
>JAODKN010000001.1:36587512-36607059 GCA_026774425.1 Petrocephalus zakoni
TCTGACCCTACCATCCGAATGTCGCAGCAGAAATTGAGACTCATCAGACCAGGCAACATTTTTCCAATCTTCTATTGCCCAATTTCGGTGAGCCTGTGCGAATTGTAGCCTCAGTTTCCTGTTCTTTGCTGACAGGAGTGACACCCGGAGTGGTCTACTGCCGCTGTAGCCCATCTGCCTCAAGGTTCGACGTGTTGTGCATTCAGAGATGCTCTTCTGCATACCTTGGTTGTAACGAATGGTTATTTGAGTTACTGTTGCCTTTCTATTAGCTCGAACCACTCTGGCCTTTCTCCTCTGACCTCTGGCATCAACAAGGCATTTTCGCCTCCAGAACTGCTGCTCACTTGATGTTTTCCCTTTTGCGGACCATTCTCTGTAAACCTTCTCTGAGATGGTTGTGCGTGACAATCCCAGAAGATCAGTAGTTTCTGCAATACTCAGACCAGCCCGTCTGGCACCAGCAACCATGCCACGTTCAAAGTCACTTAAATCACCTTTCTTCCCCATTCTGAAGCTCGGTTTGAACTGCTACTGCTTAAATGCTACTTCTGCTTCCTTATATTCAAATTATAATCACGAGTCTGCTACGTGTTCTCAACCAATTTTATGAATTGCATTTGATTTTCATGGTCATTCTCAAGTCAATTCTGGATGATGCACAATCCCGTTATGTTTTAAAATTGCACACAGGAATTACATCAACGAGCGCTTTTGTGCTAATTTATAGTCTACACTATAATTGTATATTGCAATATTGACCATCTTATTATATAATCGACATTATTACGTTGTCCAAAGAAGACTGCCAGTCTGTTTTTGTGATCTATTTTGGTCGATCTCAAGGTCTCTGTGACAGGACAGCAGGCAAAAGTTCAAACAACGAACTACTTAGAAAATAACGAGAGGGTCGGATTCCTCATACATCTACGAGCAAGATAGCTACTTGAGCTACGAAGGGTTTAGGGAAACGCTTAATTAACAATCAGTCAAAGTGCTAGATAACAAACTACTTAGCGCTACGATGCTTTCTGGAAAGCCACCCCAGATCTGGTGCAATCCATCTTCCCAATCCAAATATGAGCTACAAGTGTCTGCCCCAAGAATCCCACTACAAACAACTTCCACACACTATTATTTACAGTACATTATTTACAACTTTACTTTTTTGGGTTGTGATTTGATGGCCAAAGAGAAACATGTCTCAGCTTGTTGACAACCACTTGATTACATTGTACAGATGCTCTGTGTCAGTCTGAGCTGCTAGATTTCACTCTGAGTGAAATGATAGCGGTAATTCTGTTCAACATTAGATCAATTTCCTTGAAGAGTCAAAGTATTCTCACTTGAGCAAGATTACCCAAGGTAACTCTTGTGTGCTGTTTGTCCACATCCAGAGGAATGTAGATTAGTACAGAAATCCAATTAAAATAAGAAAAACAGTGATTGTGAGAGAAAGATGGCATGTATGTAATGTTGTGGAAGGATGTAATGTGGAAGGAGTCATTTCCCTCTGACTAGCATCCCATGACAAATTTAACAAATGAAAATATGCAGGTAGAAGCTTACATCTGATAATTTTATCACTGTCTGGGCTATGCACGCAAGTACTACACTTCATGTTTGTGAAAACCTCAGATAACAGATTCCTTATGGCATGCCTAGATTATCTAATTAAATACTTTCCATATTTTTACAGCAAAATACTCTACAGGATACTTTACATTGCATGACACTTTATTGCATGATATGGGATTGAGAGATTTTCAGTCTGGACTAACCCTAGTAACACAGGTGTAAGAATTCTTGTGGTTTGTAAAGTATCAATAGTGCTTTCTTAAAGATCATTGCACTGTGGAAGATAAACCAACCTAAAGACTGGTAAATGTAACACTTATGTATTTAAATGTGTCCCCCCAGAATACAAAAGATGTGTACTATTTGTGGCCCACTGACCATTAATTTGTTCATCTGATTTTAGGCCAGGTATTTTGGGAATTATAATAACTGATCTATTTGTTTTTACCTTGATTCCTCTATTTGATTCATGTTAACAGGTTGCTTTGCTCCAATTCCGCAGCTATACTGATAATTAAAACATAGTCTAGAATGTGATGTTAAGTATCATTGCTCTAATGAACATACGCATAAAGCCAGTACTGATGAGATTTTTGGATGAAGATCATTTGCATAAGATATATGTCAAGCGCTATTTAAATCATGATAACTGATGATTTTAGAATTGCCCAAAAGACCTCTGACTGCAGAGCCTTACCCAAAATTAATTTTTTAATATCTCTGCTCACCTGAATACTTGTGTGTAAGGTGAGAGTGAATAACAAATTATATCAGTTCCATCTATGATGATCCACTCCGGGCTTCTTGCGAGGCGCTTAACTGCACATTTTTAAACACACAAGTATGAAGACACCAATTTTATCCTGCAGCACAACAGGCCTAAGTTGTCTCAACTCACTTGCAACACACACTAGAACTTTTCATGTGTTTAATCGATTTGATTTTAATTGAATAAATTTCCATCTGAAATGCTCCCTCAGCAGTACATAGGGCAAATTATTTATATCCAAAGTTCTTCCATTACCAGTTTATCAGAATGTAATCTGCGTGGGAAAGGTGGGAGGAATTTTGTTCAACCAATATAAAACAGTACAGTAGAACAGCGATGGCCGGCTGTATAAAGAAACAGGAACATTAATATTGTGCAAGATTACTTTTATTTGGTGTCTCTCCAAAACGGCATATCAGATCATGAACTCTCTCCCGGTAATCTGTGCAAGTAAAGTAATTATTTTAGTTTGCGCAACGCTGAAGACATCTCATCTGAAAATTTAATTAACAGGGACACACAACAGCAAGTAATGATTTTGTTAAAGTCCCAGATGTAGTAAAACTGACTACTGAACTTAACAACTTTCTTCTGATTAGAATGCAATCATACATTCATATACTGTTTAACATTTAAGTTGATGGTGGGCTGATACCTGATATCATGATGAAACATTATTATATAGTATAGTAATAATGAACATTGTTATGGTTGAGTAGGACATGCTTCATGGCCATTTACTGGCACTGAATGTGAAACAGTGAACCTCATAGAAGCTAAATGAATTTAATAAACAATGTTTATTAAGAAATGTGTGTATTAATATCAACATTAGACAAGTGGTTAACTAATTCAGAAGAAAGAAATATTCAAGTAAATTTACAGTGCAACACCCTGCTTCTGGAGAACTGCTTGTGGGCAGTTTCCTAGAACAGATTATGTGTAGAAATCTTTCAAACTGTGCTCAGCAAAGCAGAGCTTCCAACATATGAAGTATGTATTCTGTTTCTGATGAGTTTCAGGTCACTAGAGCTGATGCAATCATCTCAAGCTATGTCATCATCCAGGTAAAATACTAATGTGAAATAGGCGGTATTTTGTACTAGCACACAAATCCGCACATGCTCACCCTATTATGAAATAACATTTAACCAATAAACATTTTTTTTGAGAAATGTTGAAAATAGTTGTTCACAGATGCATTTGAAATAAATTTGGGATAATTTTTTCTGGTTTTGTGTCATAGTGTTACTATTCATATTGATTATTAATTATCAAGACATACAAACTCAGACAGACAGATAGATAATCATATATTATACAATCAATAACAATGACATAAGGGAGTAATAAAAAAAAATAACAGGAAACCGTGTGTCTCACAGCAAAACCATTAGCCTCATGTCCAAGACTTAAAGGCAGATTCTAAAATCTGTTATGAGATAATGTAACTCATTTTGTTTGATACTTCAGTCATTTAAATGACATTAAGACACACACAGCCACACATTAAGCTAATGAAGTGACCTTGATGCTTCCTTGGAACATTTAACTAACCCCAAGGTGGTCATTATATTGATTAATCTATAATACTCATTGGACTTAACAATGTTTTATTTACTGAAGAAGAGATGTGCTTCTGTTGATTTGCTCAAACTGTCCACAATGGATACGCAACTTCTCAATTACTGCAGCTCTTGGAAAAAGTGCATTCAACATTGAAAACTTCTTACATGGGAAATGCTCTTGTCTCTCCTGTCTGCTGTATCTCTGATACTGTAATAAAGGAGGTTTGCAAATTGAATTCTTGTCCCTACTGTAGGATATCAAGGATTCAGACACTCGGTCATTGACTAAGGAGGCAGAAACGTTCCCTTGAGGATAAAAAAGCATGGTCGCTATTTTTGTTTATTTTGTGCTAAGCATGAGAGGGCTGTCAGCCAAGAAGAATTATGAAAAAACATTTACCAGACCGATGCTCTGGTTGCGAAGGGTAGGAGATGGATTGTTGCAGGAGGCTCCGCAGAAGATATTTTTGAATAGCATATCACAAAAGTCAACAAAGCTCTCCGTTGGTGAAAGCAGAACTGCAAATGTCTGGTTTTAGATTTGGATTACAATACATGTTTCTTTCATATTGAGTAAATATTTATAGATTTGACAATTTTATCAATGGTAAATAATAGCAATAAATTTAAAATTCTTTGCTTACACTTATAATAACCAGTTCTGACATGACATAATCATAATAAACAAGATCTATAAGCAGTCAATGAAATTCTGATATTTGATTTTACAAAAATTAATTACAATTTAAAAATGGCATGGTGATTAGTATAGTATTAGAACATCTATAATTGTTTCAGTCTTATTGTTACTAATGAAACAGTAGACATGTATTGTTACAAATGTATGACTGCTACTGTTGCAAAATTTGACTCGCCCTATTTTGTTAACATTCAGTGAATGTCTGCTTGTTGTTGTAACTAAACAAAACACTAAGCTATGTACTTATTCCTCAAATGTTTGGCTGGCATAGTCAATAAGAAGAAAAAAAGATGATCCTAATGTATTAATTCTTCAAATTAATTCCGCAAAGTGCACGCAGGCTATAAATCATTGCAAAAAGACATTTTTATTGCTTGGAGAGCTTTTTAATGTATTTTCAGAATAAAGTAAAGCTGTATGTATTTTTTCAGTGCTCACACCCCAAATCCTGTATTACAAGTCATTATGAATTGAAGGGTAAAAGGGGGTAAAACTGAAAGAAATAATAGAAAAAAGGCGATGTGATGAATGTCAAAAGTTAAGCTCTTGGGATCTGAGGACAAAATAAATAAATAACTGAAGTCCAAGATGAATATCGCAAGAACTCATTACCCTAAATGTCTGACAGCTAAAATTCATCAACATAATGAGGGAAAACAAACAGCAAATATGTCATAAACATTACTAACATCTTCTTAAAGCCTTCAGGGCATTCCTGTTATGTTGACTCTTCACAATCGTACGAGTGCAACTCATGATGCATGAAAAACAGTCGATAGCTTAATTACCTCAGAAATTTGCATGCCCTAGTATCAAAGAAATTTTTGAAAATTATACCCTTAGTGTATAACACATTTATTGGTGCACTCATGGCAGGCAACTTTATCCTTCGGGTGCACATGCATTGCAACCCCCCAAAGCTTTAGTTAATGTGACCCCATCATCGCAACTAAATCAGCAATCCCCCTCGTTTATGCGCTTGCGATCAATGCGCAATTATGCATCTTCCCTGCGGCAGCTCGGCCATCAAAATTGTTTATGAAGTTCACAATTAATCATGAAAGGATGACATTGAGTCAGAGACTGCTCTGTCCCTCAGAGAACCAGAATGTGCCTGGTAAACGGCTAGGGAATCTAACTCCCTGCTTTATGACATTTATTTAAAAGGAAGTTGCATTTTTCCCTGAAACTTTTTATACTTACTTTGAATTATTGGCATTGCTCCTAAAACAATTGAATATTCATTTCCACAGAAAATTATCATGCATCCATCTGCAGCGCCCCCTAACCTGGCTAAATAAAAGGGCAGTGCTCTGGCTTCCTTTCCTAACCACAATTTGTCTGACAATTACTACACAGCATTAGATTTGAATTTAACCCCTTCAGCTGGTTCCCCAGACATTCAAAGAATATACAGTATATGTATACAGTATGTAGAAAAATTAAACAGATAATACAGATAGACGGATGGATAGATGGATAGATAGACAGATGTATCACTAAATAACACTAGATAAAATAAAATAAAATAAGATAAAATAAAACAAAAATAAATAAATTGATCTTGTTGTACCTGAGCTCCCTGTGTTATGGTTTAAGTGGTAATCCTGTTAACTGGAGACTAGCGCTTTCATTTGGCATGCATTCACTTATTTTCACACAAGATGGAAGCAGATTTGTGAAGTTTGGAGAGCCAAATCAAATGAATAAAAAGATGTATGCTAATGAAGAAAAGGACTTGTCCTGCACGTTTGTAAAATATCACAAACATGCATGCGGTTGTAAAGGTGATGCAGCCACCAATGAATATAAAACTGAAACTCACATGAAAAAAAATCCCATTCTAAATCCACAGGCATCAATATGGAGTTATTCCCCCACGCATTCTTCTAAGTAGGCTTTCCACATAATTTTGGAATGTGTCTGTGGCAATTTTTGCCCATTCATTCAGAAGAGCAATTGTTGGATGTGAAGGCCTGGCTCGTAATCTCTGTTTTAGCTAATCCAAAAGGTATTCAGTGGGATTGAGGCTCTGTGTGGGCCAGTCAAGTTCTTCCACACCAAATAAAGACAAACTATGTTTTTATGGACCTTGCTTTGTACACTGTGGCACAGTCATACTGGAACAGCAAAGGGCCTTCCCCAACCTGATTCCACAAAGCTGGAACCATAGAATTGGCTGAAATGTCTTTTGTATGCTGAAGCATTAAGAGTTCCCTTCATTTGAACTAAGGGGCCAAGCCTAACCCCTGAAAAACAACTGCATACCATGATCCCTCCTCTACCAAACTTTACAGTTGGGTCATTGCAGTCAGGCAGGTGACATTCTCTTGAAATTTGCCAAACTGAGACTCATCTATCAGACTATCTGACAGAGAAGCATGATTCATCACACCACAAAACACGTTTCCAATGCTCCAGAGTCCAGTGCTAGCGTGCTTTACATCACGTGCTCCGACGCTTGGCATTGTGCTCGGAAATGTGAGGCTTCCTTGCAGCTGACCAGCCATGAAAGCCCATTCCATTAAGCTCCCGGCACACAGTTTTTGTGCTGGGGTTTATACCAGAGGGAGTTTGGAACCCTGTAATTACTGAGTCAACAGAGTGTTGGCGACTTTTATGCACTATGCACCTCAACACTTGGCGACCCTGCAGTATTACTATGTCTGTTATGGAGTTTCCATTGTTCCTAAACAAAAATTGGCCAAAATTTCTTGGCATTTTGAAGCATTAAGAATTCCCTTCATTGGAACTAAGGGGCCAAGCCCAACCTCTGAAAAACAACTACATACCATGATCCCTCCTCTACCAAACTGCGGTCAGGCAGGTGACATTCTCTTGGAATTTACCAAACCGAGACTCATCTATCTGACTATCTGACAGAGAAGCATGATTCACCACACCACAGAACACGTTTCCAATGCTCCAGAGTCCAGTGCTAGCGTGCTTTACATCACGCGCTCCGATGCTTGGCATTGTGCTTGGCAGAGGGAGTTTGGAACCCTGTAATTACTGAGTCAACAGAGCGCTGGCGACTTTTATGCACCATTTGCCTCAGCACTTGGCGACACTGCAGTATTACTTTATGTGGTTATGGAGTTTCCATTGTTCCTAAACACATCCACTTTGCAAAAATAAAAATAGTTGACCGTGGAATAACTAGCAGGGACAAAATTTCATAAATTGACTTATCATAAAGGTAGCATTCCATGACGGTACCATGCTTGAATTCACTGATCTTCAGAATGACCCATTCTTTCACAAATGTTTGAAAACTTGCCTGCATGGCTAGGTGCTTAATTTTATACACCAGTGGCAATGGGTCTGAATGAAACACCTGAATTCAGTGATTAAGAGGCGTCCCAATACTTTTGTTTATGTAGTGTATTTTAAGTAATGCATGGCCAATTCTGATTATTTGCAATGTTACTTCACTTTTCCAAAATTAACAAACAGGTCATCACCACACATCTACTAAGATATGTAAAGAATGGCAGGTGAATGCATTTTTCACCAGTTAACAGAATCACTGCATAAACAATAAGACTGGTGCTGGGTGCTTCAGTGAGGGAACCTGCCTGGAGATTTTCTCCTGGTTCTGGGGGCCATTCAATTTAGGTGTAATTTGGCTAATTTCATAGCAGGTAGCCACTATATAGCCAGCAGTTTGTGTGGTAGAAGCATAATCACTCTCAACAGGCTAATTACTTTAACTTTGTAGGGTTAATATTTATTTCATTATTTATTTTGGTTAATAACTCCCTCTTGTCTGGTATGTGTAACAGTCATATTTACAGCTTTCAGCTGTCAGCTACACGAAGCTGTTCTCCTCCTGCTCCCAGTGTCCTGCCCATCTCTATTGTTTTTTTTTTTCTTCCCACCCAACCTAGAATCTGTATCCCGAAGCAGGATTTCCTGATTAGTCAGATAACTTGTTGGATTTAAGGTAGTCTGGCCTAATTGTCAATTAACAAAGGTAAAGTCCATTTAACCTGGGCTACCTTAAATCCAACAAGTTATCTAACTAAGTAAGAAATCCTGCTACAGGATACAGGCCCCTGATTGGTGAGTCATGAAAACTACTACTATTACTAATAATAATAACAACATGTATTATGATGATGATGATGTTTATTATTATTATTATTATTATTATTGGTGCAGTCGCTGTTGTTGTTCTTATTGTATTTCATAACGTTAGTAAGGTTAATAATAATAAGCTACACAAAGACAACATTGTACACTCATAGGATTACACCTCCATTCATCTATCTTCCAACCAGTCGCTCAGGAGCCTGTATAAGTAAATGAAGTCCATTTAAACCTTAAATGTGACACATTTTCCAGCTAAATAAGAAATCTGGCTTCATGAAAAGGCCCCTGGACAATGGGAGGGAAACTTTGATACAGGCCCCCGGACAACAGGAGGAAAACTATCGTTTAAAACATTATTACTTTTAGTTGCATAAGTTAAACTGATGATGATAACACATACGATGTGGCGTTTGAAAAATTCATAAGGAGGAGGACAATGCACTGAATTATAAATTTCACTGCAAGCCATTTACTTTATTAATCCATTATATTAAATAATACTTCTTTTTCAGTTTCTCACCAGGCTGACTGTAACTTTTAGAGCTGGAAACCTTCTGTTGTTTTTTTTTCTTTTTTTTTCTGGATTTCTGATTTGCCTTGATTTTCTGGTGTAGGTTACCTTTACTTGACCAGCTTTTTTCTAACCAGGAGCCCATCTGCCATTAAAAGCGCATCATGTCACCATAAGGTGTCAGATACAGCACGACGAAACAATGCCGCTGGTGTGAAGCTTCCAGAACGTCAACATGCAGAGGACAGCCGCATTAATGAAAGAGCCACAGAATTGCATGCCTGATTTTAAACAAATGTCATCTCAGCAGGTCCTCACCCTTTGTTTTTCTCCTTGCGTGTATTTTTGTGTGTGAGGGAGAAAAATAATGTTTTGCCTTTCTTTTTTTTTGCCTTTTTTACTCCTCACGATAATGGCATCCAGCAATGCCAAGTATTTGCTGCGAGAGCCGTATTTGTTCTGGAGTGACATTCTCTGCAGCAATTATGTACTTTTCACCTGCATTTATATTTACTTTGATAATAGCAGGGTACTAACATAAATATTTCCATCTGACAGCATGTTTCCTGTTTCGAGGAACCCCATCACCAAGCAGTCATGGGCTTCAGACTCATAAACATGTGGTTAACTACAGTTAAGTCCTTCTCTCTTGGTCTCTCCCTCTTTCTTCCTGAATGAAAATCTGCAGGTTTGCGGTATGTAGGGCTTTTAAACACCTGTACTTGTCTACAGCTATTCAGGCAGCTTTCCCTTTTATTTTACCTTCTGCTGTCCTCCCCACACAAAATGATATGCATTAACATAAAATACATGGAATGAATGATAACTCCAATACTATTTATATCCAGTGGTCGAGATCTGTTCTAAGCACAACTAAAAGCCTCTAAATTGTAAACAGCTATAGCACAGTTGGAAAATCCAGCAAGACAGGTGGAATATGTTTAAAATCCTTCAGAAAGTCCTGTGCATTAGGGAATAGGAACCTAAGGGTTCCATTATTGCAGGTATTTAGGTAAATATAGGAAGAAACCATCTATCAGAAATTCATGCTGCTTTAAACTGCTGAATATTTTGAGCCTTTTTCTTCAAATTTTAATGAGTAATAAAATCTCTCTTGAGATGCAAAATACTACTTAGTTTTCTAGGTCATTCCTCAGAGAGTGCCTTTGATCAGTGCTCACTTTATTGGGTGGAAATTAATGATTTAGGAAACAAAATGCATGCAGAACACATGCAAAAGACATAAAAAGGTGAATTTTTTCATGCATATTATACTTATTTTTAATGCCTCCAAAATTAGAGCCCAATGCAAAGTCAGAATAAAGCGAAAACCGTAAATGCATTTTTCAGGATCGTTTAAAAATATTTCAAATGTTTTAAACATGTCTATGATGAAAAGAAAGCCTCTAGCCTATTCCATGAATCCTAGGGCACGAGACAGGGCACACACTCACACACCATAGACAATTTAGAAACACCAGTACACTATTACTGTGGTTGAACTGTGGGACACACACGACTCAAGAGGTGTGAGGTCACTGCAATACTAAGTGTTTAAAATAGATTGGTAAACACTCCATGCTTCAAATACATTGATAAAGGTTAAGTCATAAAAGGAGCTTCACAATGGGAAGCAAACATTTCATATGTGAAGAAAAAAGTGAAAAGTGATCAAAGTGAAAGACAAAAGCAGGAAATAAGAAAAAAGACAGAAGGAAAGTAGGAAAATGAAAAAATACTGAAAGCATTCTGAGGTTCATTCATGACATGCCATTCTAACAGAGGGTTGAAACCGTGTTACTGTTGACTAACTTCACAAGATGCTGGTTGGCAAATGGCAGGCTTCCAACAGTGGCCTGCCAAAAAATTTCAATCTATGCCCTGTGTAATGACCTGGAGTTTCACCCCTTCCTCAGCCGCTGACTTCTGTCCTTTCCACTCTATCACCCTCCCCTCAGCACCAATTCATTATTGCATCCCGTCTCAGTGGAAGGCTACCGGATCATGCTTTTGTGGTAAATGATAAAACCACCGAGAAGGTTTTCTTTAAAAAAATCTAAAATACCCAGGCAAGGAACAGCATGAAGACAGATGAAGAATAAAGCTAACCTTGTCTCCTACCCTCTTCTCCATAGGTATGCACTTCACGCTCTCCATAAAGGGCGGCCGTGAGTTCTCTTTGCCGAAGTCACAACCAGGGCAACATCTTTGACTATCACTTGCTTTTAACAGTTTTGAGGGAAGCAATCTCATCATTGCTGTCTCAGGAAGAGTAATACAGAGAAGACCCCCAGGGTGATGGAAGCTATCCCATAATACTGACATGGTTTCACCGGTATTGCAGATTTGCCCTGTTAACCCAAGTGCTACGAGTCATGCCACAGCCTGGTCCATGACTGAATTTCTATTAATAAAAAACATATGGAAAAACAAAAGAAGAAGAACATCTATATTTTCTAAAATCATCTTCATTGATATTATGAACTTCTATCCACAAGCTGATGCCTTAGATAGTAGCAGCATTTCATTAATCAATCAATCATAATATGCATATTCTGCAGCCGAAATATACCAGCAATTTTTCAAAATGTTCTTTTATCTGCCAGGTTTACAGCACCGTTGTCACTTTCAAAGAGTGAATTAGGTTTATTTCTCAATATGCTCTGTCAAAAGAACAGACTGGTTACATTGTTATTGCCTTTTGTGGCTTGCTACAAAAAATGGGAGTTAAAACATAACTATTTGGGAGAATTTATGTCCATTTATTTCATACACTGCTGGTATCGGATTGGAAGTAGGCACACCTGTTCTCTCATCTAAAGCTGTCATCTAGAGGGACTGATTGGATGATGGCGCTTAAATGTTTTCACCATTATCCACCCTCTCTCTTTTGATAATAGTTCAGTGTAAAAATGGGACCATTTATCAAAAACACTTTGCAGAACTGCATGTATTTCATAAATTATGCTGCTGAAAGATGGCATCTCTAATGGAGTGCTTTAAAGTCTCACTGTGAAAGTTTTTCAGTGTCTCGTTAAGTAATGTGAATGAAACCAATTATTCAGGGGCAACTTGACAATTTTCTGTTAGCGACACACCTCAACTAATCTGTTAGCTACACAATAAACACATTGAAACAATCATGAATGCATTGGTTAATTTGTTGTGTATGTACATTTAGGTCCATATATATTTGAACACACACAAGCTTTGTTATTTTACCTGTTCACTAAAACTTAAAATTACAGTTATATAGTGAATATGGAATGCATACAGAGCAGACTCTCAGCTCTAATTTGCAGGTACTGTACCAACATGCAAATTGGAGGAAGGGTTTAGGAATCACAGCTCTTTAATATGTGCCACCCTCTTTGTAAAGGGACCAAAAGTAATTGGACAATTGACTCAAAAGCTATTTCATGGACAGGTGTGGGCAAATCCTTTGTTATTTCATCATCAATTGAGCAGACTAAAGGTCTGGTGTTTGCACTGGGAAGATTTTGCTGTGAACCCACAACACGGAGCTCTCCATGCAGGTGAAACTGGCCATCCTTAGGCTGCAAAACAGAAAAAAAAACCATCAGAGAAATTGCAAGAATATTAGGATTGGTCTACAGATCTACAGATTGGTACATTCTGAGAAAAAAATAATGCACTGGTGAACACCATCCATGGAAGACAACAGTGGTGGAAGATTGCAGGATTGTTTCCATGGTGAAGAAAAACCCCTTCACGACATCCAGCTAAGTGAAGAACACTCTCTAGAAGGTTTGCATATTAATATCCAAGTCTACCATAAAAAGAGGACTTAATGAAAGCAAATACAGAGGGTTCACTACAAGGTGCCAAACACTTACAAGCCCCTTGAATAGAAAGCCTAGACTGGAGTTTGCTAAAAAAAAAAAAAAAAAAAACATCTAGAAAAGCCATCACAGTTCTGGAACAGCATTCTTTGGACAGATGAAACTAAGATCAACCTCTACCAGAATGATGACAATAAAAAAGTGTGGAGAAGGCATGGAACAGCTCATGATCCAAAGCATACCACATCATCTATAAAACACAGTGGAGGCAGTGTGATGGCTTGGGCATGCATGACTGCCAGTGGTACTGAGCCACTAGTGTTAATTGATGATGTGACAGAGGACAGAAGCAGTCGGATGAATTCTGAGGATTCTGATCAAATCCAGCCAAAAGTTGATTGGATGGTGCTTGACAATACAGATTGACAATGACCCAATACATATAGCCTAGGTGTTTATTAAAGCAAAGAAACTGAATATTCTCCAATGGCCTAGTCAGTCACTTGATCTCAACTCAATCAAGCACACATTTCACTTGCTGAAGACTAAACTTCAGATAGAAAGACCCACAAACAAACATCAACTGAAAGCTGTTGCAGTAAAGGCCTGACAAAGCATTACAAAGGAGGGAAGTGTCATGTCCTGTCCGTTCGATCCTTCTGTGTGCCACTCCCCCTCGTTAACCCCGTGAGAATCCTCCTGTTTCCGGCTGTTTCTTGTTCGGTGTTAACGCGTAGGTGTATTTAGTCCGTCTGAGTCCGGTCTCCCCTGACAGTCATTGTCGTTACCTGTCAATGCTCGGTTCGTGTGCTTTCATGCTTTCTCCCGTATTTCCCCTCGTATGTATGCGAATAAATGCCCTTTTGAAGGGTATTACTATCAGCCTGCAATCTTGGGTCGTTCCTCCAGCCATTTGCGTGACAGGAAGGCAGAATCTTTTGATATCCATGGGTTTTAGACTTCAGATAGACATTGCCTGCAAAAAAAATTCAACAAAGTATTAAAAATTAAAATTTTATTTTCACTTTTATTCATTTGTCCAATGAGGGGATTGTGCATAAAAATGACTGCAGTTCCTAACATTTTTATACAATATTTTTTGTTCAGCCCAAAAAGCTGAAAGTCTGCACTTCAACTGCATATCAATTGTTCCAATTTCAAATCCATTGTGGTAATGTACAGAACCAAAATTATGAAAACTGCCAAATATTTATGGACCTAACTGTATATATATGTTGATATCACACGTGTTCCATTTGGGAAAGATTGGGAGACCTGTCTGGCCACAGGAGGACTTCAACATGATGCAGGCAGGCCATAGACACGTGTTGTGTGCGGGTGGGCATTATCTTATTGAAAGACTGTACCAGGGTGCTATCTCAGGAGGGGTAAGACATGCGGACCCAGGATGTCACTGATGTAGCGCTGTGCGTCAGGGTCCCCAAAATCACTATCAGAGATTACCTGAAGTTATACCCTATGGCTCCCCACACCATGATGCCAGGAGTAATGCCAGTGTGTCTCTCCACAACATTGGCAGGATTGGTCCAGTGCCGCCACACATGCAAATGATGGTCATCCATGGTAATGCAGAACCAAGCTTCACCGCTGAACATTCTATGACACCACTTGTCATTAGTCCACGCCACGCAGTTACAGCACCACTCCAAACCTGCCTGATGTCAGTCATCGAATATAACATTTAGATGATTTGTCCATTCAATTTTAAATCAAAAGTATACGTTTTACATAAACTTTGGGAATTTTCCCTTAGAATATCTCTATATAGAAAATTTATTTTTTTGACATGAACATAAGGACGTTAAGCATTTCACTGTTAAAGACCAACCAGAGGCACAGTAAGTGTAGACAGATAGATAATCAATATTACAAACTACACAATCCAAGAGAGCACAGAACGTTTTTGATGTAGCAGGCCCACATACAGGGAGCCAAAAAACGTACTGTGTGGAGTGGTCAAGTCTTGTTAATAAAGAAGACTACAGCTCTTTTAAAATAAAATGCTCTCTTTATTGACAACTGCCATTGGTTTAATGCTGGACAATACTTAGACAAGGAAACCTCCAGTTTATATGACACTCTGGGTAACACACTAACAAAACACATGCATTCCATGCCAAACATTGCATAGTTATGACATTTACAATTAATATAAATACATGAATACACATATTAATTCACACCATAATTGCACCACACCATAATTCACACCCATCTACATTAAAGGAACGGCTGTGGAGCGCGTGAACAGCTTCAAGTATCTGGGTGTCCACATCTCCGAGGATCTCATCTGGACGATCAACTGCTCCAAGCTGGTCAAGAAGGCTCACCAACGCCTCTTTTTCCTGAGGACTCTGAGGAAGAACCACCTGTCCTCAGATATCCTGGTGAACTTCTACCGCTGCACCATCGAGAGTATCCTGACAGACTGTATAACAGTCTGGTATGGGAACTGCTCTGCCTCGGACCGGAAGGCGTTGCAGAGGGTCATGAAAACCGCCCAGTGCATCACCAGAGCACCACTTCCTGCCATAAACGACATCTACAGGAAGCGGTGTCTCAATAAGGCTGGGAAAATCATCAAAGACCCTAGTCACCCAGCACATGGAATCTTTACCCTCCTACCCTAACCTTAACCATAAGTAACCAAACAAAATATGAGACTTTTGGCATTTTTAGTTTTTTGATTGCAGACACACATTTTTATAAAATTGAGGTTATCCTTGTGGGGACCGAAAAAATGACCCCACAAGGTAAAAAGTAGCAGGTTTTTATCACATTGTGGAGACACTGGGTCCCCACATGGTAAGAATTATAGTGCCACACACACACACATATATATTTATATATGTTTATATATTCTGTATGTTTCTGTGTTTGTGTGTATCTTTGCATCTAAAAGACTGTGCAGAATGTCACAACTCAAATACAAATTTCACTTGCTGCAGTACCGTGACCTTGCATTTCAAGACGAGCCAATCTGCATGTGACAAAATTCTTTATGATCTTACATCGCTATATATTCCTTGCTATTGTACAATGAAGCATTTTTCATTCTTTTGGCATGTTGTCAACAAGTACAAAAAATAAAGATACATACATTGCAGATCTATGGGGATTCATGCTTGTATGTGCGTGTGGAAGAGAAGTGGAGATGAGACTAAAAAAGAGAGAGAAAGACCAGAAGCAAAAGGATGTTGCAGCATTCAGTAGTCAACACTGTGCGATGGGACGGGACTGCAGCGGCTGATGGAGGAGGGGAAAGCGAGTATCAAGAAGAGCTGCGTAATTCATGTTTCGCATCTCAAACGGAGGGCAGAGCATGAGGACTGAATAATGAAACAAGCGTGACAGTGTTAGTATGCAGCTGAGGTTTTTGTCTGGCAGGCAGAGTGTCAGTTTATTTAAAGAGGTTTGTCTATAAATATATGTGCCTCATCAAGGTCCTTTACGAAATGAAGGAAAGATACACTGATGAATAATGAAGACACGTCATTCTAATATACAGACTAATGCATAAAATCCTTTTTTCTTTTTAAATGGATGATTTATTTTGTCCTACATGGTTTGTCCAAAAGGTCAATGCATTATATATCAAAAACAAGAATACATATTCACACATATACACACACACAAATATACATACATATAAATATACAAATTATACATGTATAAAGTAATGTTGGATTTTCATCAAAGTGAGAAATGCTAAACAAATTAGTTAACTGGAATTGCATCAAAGAAGACTTGCATTTTTTGATGGGAAATGTTAATGATATTGATCATTCTCTGCAACAGATTTTCAGCTATTACTCTGCTCTGGCTATCCACGTTTTATGTCAGAGTAGAAAATCGTGATTGGTACAGTTGGCCATTTTTGGTGCAAGCAGAGGTCTGAACTAATAAATCAGTTCATGTGTCTTTAAATGCTTCAAGGCCTTTTCTCAATCAAGGTAATGAATCACAGCACCCACGAAGAACTTCAGGCCTCCGATGCTTTTGCAGAATTCATATGTCCTTTACCTTCAAACTCATCCTTGCAGGAAGGACAGATGTTCTGACATAATTCCACTTTTTCCATTTTGTTTTGTGTGTTTGTCCTCCGAGAGAATTACCAAAAGAGTTTGAGGAACCAACGTAACCATAGGCATAGATTTAGGGGGGGATGCCATATATATATATAGTATAAACTCATCACACAATTTAAAGCTTTTTTTGTTAAAATGGTTTAGTCTAAACTCCTGCTCCGGGTTACGTTTCTCAAAAGCATAGTTGCTAACTTACAGAGTTGGGAAACATGCCCCCGGCTGGCAGACACTCACTCACAGACATGTGAGCAAAGAGGTAACAGGTAAGTGGAAAAGCACTGCACAGCATTAGAGGTACAAACATAACTCATTAACTCACTGAAGACCTCATATCATAACAGTTAATCTATAAAAGATTGAAATGGTAAAGCGATAAATCAGGCTAGCTACTTTTGTTCCTAAGGACAAAATTAATTTCTGTCAGTTAACAGAGGCATATTAATAGCCACTGAGCCTGTGTTAAAGGGAGAACCGACTAGTAACCTTGACCATGCGTATTATATGCATATTTTTTTTGAGAGAATATAAACAAACAGTTTCTTCTTTGACTTTGTCTATATTCAACACTGTACTGTAAGGAAACGGGAAATTCATGCCTTATGATTAATTTAAGAAAGCATTGTTCATGCACAGGCACACATCAGCACCCCTGCCAGCCTCTGATACTGATTCTGTTGGTAAAACTAGAAGGGTATAATGGTTCTGAAAGCGAGACCAAATTCGCGATACAAACGTATTGTACATACGTACATACAATATCCCCTGTCCCCCTACCCCAGTCTACTGCTGCAGCTGCAGCTTGTACAGCTCTTACTACTTCAGTAATGTTACAAAATTCATTCTTTATTTCGCAATTAACATTATAACTCACAAATCGCTAATTATTATTCTATTTAAAGTTAGGGCAAGCTGTATATTTTGTAAATATTACACAGTATTAGGGTTGTAACCATACACATATTCATCATGTACTGTTATTTTACAAATCGCTCACATTTAATTTAAATACATTTTCTCACACCAGTATGCTATCATGTCAATATGTACCAATATCTCTGAGGAATGTTTCCAGTACCTTGTTTAATCTATGCCACGAAGGATTAAGGCAGTTCTGAAGGCAAAAGGGGGTCCAACCCGGTACTAGCAAGGTTTACCTAATAAAGTGGCCGGTGAGTGTATAACAATGATAGATTATAAATGAAAAAAACAAACTGTATACAGCACGACTACAGAATCACTCAGTGTGCCCTTTGGAGTTACAGTAACGAATACGGGACAGCCACACAAAGGACTACCTTAATTAATAAAATCAGAAATAAATGGAATTTGATACCAATAGGATGATGGGACTATTTAATTGAAATACACAGGATATATTTCAGTTGTTTCACATTATCATTAGGACTGTAAAATTATTGACAAATTCAGAATGTTTACTATATATCTAATGTAATCATGAACCTTACTGTTTGTACACAAAAGCTTGTGAGTCAGTGTTCAAGGTCTGAAAATAGGTTTTTGTGGAGTTATAATGCGTGGATGTATTGGAGTGTGCTGTATGTACTGGGGTGAATGGGTTTAACAGTGTTTCACTATGATTCTTTTTCTAGTTCTATTTCAACCATATTTCATCTGGTCACATGAACACTAATTGTTACAACTCATAACAGTCCCATAAGCAGATTCATTCATTCATGCATTAAAATAGGGAAGGTGGTCTTCTCACACACATAGATCTACATGCACAAAATACTACTGATTTCCAGTGTAAGTCCTAGTGTTTTCCATTGTTTACCACAAGCAGATGCAGCGAATTCTGAGGACTGGGTGAGTTATTTAGGCGGAACTGAGGTGTCAGTGCAAATAAATTATTATGGGAATAAATTTCACTGACATGGGAGAGTAGGAATGTGGATTAATACTATTCACTGTCTCTGGACAGACTTTCATATGGTATGAGGCCAAGCTGAAACTTTGCCCTCTGCCCCTGCTCAATAATTCAACTTGGGATTCAGACGGATGGTATATTCAATCTCTGTTGACTTTCTCATGAGTGGTTCATGTGGAAGTCTCATAAGAGGATGAGAAATAATTTACATTATGTGTAAAGCACAAAATTAACTTTGGAGGTTAAACATTGTACATGAGATTCTTTTAAATTATAATGTGGGAATAGAATTGTAAATACAAACGTCTTAATGTGTAGATGGTGATTCACAGAACCTTTATTCTTATTATTGAGATTCCAATGGCTGCTCTCAGATATAAACCGATCATTGACAATATGCACAATAATGTAGCAAGTTTTGGTGTTTTAGATATTATGAATTTTATGTAATCAACACCTAAAAAATAAATTTGTGGGGCATTTATTACAACCCATTATGATTTATAGTCATAATTTTGTAAATGTT
>JAODKN010000001.1:36611692-36628060 GCA_026774425.1 Petrocephalus zakoni
GTCACCACTAATCTCAAGCAGCTGCTATAAAGAACATGTTTTCACAATAACAGATTCTTTGGTTCGTATGAACTACGGTTCTGTATGAACTACGGTTCTGTATGAACTACGGTTTTGTATGAACTACGGTTCTGTATGAACTACGGTTTTGTAACTTAATTCTTATCCTCCCTTCTTATACGGTATATACAAGTAACATCCATGTCATTTCTTTTACTTCTCTTGTTCTAGACAGGGATGATGGCTCTGGTTCAGTTTAAGCTGCTAATAATTAAGGCGGACAGAGTCATGACAAGCGATGTGCATTGATATTCAGCATTAATCATAAGACAGCCATTCAGTAGGTAAACTTGTGGATTCAGAAATGGAACCAATTAAACAACTGACCTCACTATTTCCATGGCACTTAGAGATAATTAAAAATTTGCTTTTTGAGCCATTAAATTAAAGGCTCAGCATGTTCCCCTTTATTAAATGACAAAGATAATGTCATTATAATAGACAGTTTTTATATTTAGAAAAGTGTCCTTCTCTATGGTCGGTTACCATATGGTGGCACATAGAAAAATAAAATAAAACCAGCAGAACCTCTGAACGTATCCACAACCTGTCAACTGAACAGCACATTGCTGAAAACATAACAGGTGCTCTATATTTCATGTTTTCTCTGTCTGCTGGGATGTAATATATCTATTTGTGGAAAACACCGGCCACTCGTAATTCCCTTGTGGTAATTGGTGAAGTCGTGATTTCCAGCTTCCCTACAGATTTCACTTAGGGGGCGTAAGAGCACACTCATTTTCATCAAATGTGGCAAAATATCAACGTTTCCACCAGTCTTTCCGAACTACAACTGTCTCTAGGCTGCTTCTTTTCTGTAACTCAACACTGCTGCGATTTGAAATGATTTCCTTTGCTTTGATGGTGAAGCCAGTGAGGGCAGTAAATATCTCAGCTGATTGAATATTCTTTCTCTAACTGCAAACACGGTTATGTGTTGGGCTAATGCACATTTGCAGCTTGAGGTTATATCACCTTCGTAGTGTCGAGCATTTCTCTGGGGCTCACGGCTTGAATTACTTCCTACTAATGAGACCATTATAAACTAAATACAAAACCACACACTAATAAATAATAAACCTAAATATAAAATTATACTAATAAATAATACTATCTATCTGAAATCATCACACATCTCATGTCACTTGAGTTCCGGCCTGGGTGCTGCCTGTTATTGCAGAGTGAGGTGGTGAAAACAGCCTTTAAATGGCTATACCTGGGCACCTTTTGCGTTCAGGGCTGGTCAGGTGCGACTTTCTCCTTAGCCTATAGTTGTTTGACACGGCCAATGTTTCTAGAGTATTCACTTAAATTTATGGTATGGCCGTTAGAGAATCATAGCTATAAATGTTTAAAAAGCTATGGATGAATTTATCACTGCAATGTTGAAAGCATTTTGACTCTCCTCACACTTGTCTACCTGGCTTCATTCAAGCATAATCAGGCCAGGAACGGAGCCTGCCTCTGCTTCATAGCTTCACTTTGCTTTTTATTTACTCTTGCATTGATCTCCAACTTTTCACATTTATGGGACACACTTGCCCTAGTCTGCCTGCCCTTCTGCTCCCATTTTTCCAAAGGAAAGTCCTCTGTGGTTGACTGTTTGCTCATAGGGTCACTTGCCAGGAGAGTGGGAGGGTCCTTTCTGCCTCTACACCGAGGCCTGGGCTGGCTTGTCTGAGGTCAGCGTCTGGTCAGACCTTGTCTCTTTTTACTCATCCAATCCATTTCGGTCCACCTTGTCCCAGTTCCTGTGTGTTGTTTTCTCTCTGTCTCTTCATACTGCCTCCTGTCTCCCTGTATGTTACTCAGGGGCATCGGCAGGACATGGATACCCTGGAAAATTCAAGGCGCCCAGCACTTGACAAGGCCCCTTAAATATGCTAAACTGGGTGGGGGTGATAGGCTTTCTAGGTATGCCCCTGTTGACACTCCTTTGTGTTTCTCTCGAATCATGAGTATGTTTTGTATGGCTTGTAGTGTTTTTGTCTGTCAGTCCTGAATAAAGAAATGGGCAATTTCACATTCATTTTAACAGGACCTCTTCAGATCATTTTCCTCCCAGCATCTTAATGTTAGATGTGTAGATTGGTCATCCGAAAAAGCTCGGATGCCTAAGATAACAGTGTGTTTAATAGCATGTTTACAGACTCCTTCAGTTGCTCCCCTCACCTCTGCATGTCTGCTGACACAAGCTGCTCCCAGCCATGCCTTAATTTCCTCATCAGCCGGGCCCACAATGAAGCTCTTTTGTGCCTTGCGCCTGCCTTTGTCCTTCACAGCGTTCGCTCTGCCGATCAACGCGGTCACCCCATCCTGTTTTAGGCTGGTAAACAAATGTGTAATAATTCCGATGACAGCAACTGCCTTCCCACCCCTGCTGCGGCTCACAATTCAGAGTCATGTGTCTTTTTTCCCTTAAATCTCTAAAAATGTAGCTCATGATTCCATACTAAATTCTCAAGTATACACCAAGCTCGGAGATCCCATGTGATTCTTACGGCTTGTCAGTCCCCCCGTTCACAGGAAGGAATCCAGATGGTCAGATGCAGGCTCTTCCTGCTAGAGACCATATTCTACTGCTGAACCTTTCATATACACCTTAAATACACACACCGATCGGCCATAACATTCAAACTACCTGCATAATATTGTGTAGGTCCTCCTCATGCCAGCAAAACAGCTCTGACCCATCAAGGTGTTGACTCTACAAGACCTCTGAAAGTGTCCTGTGGTATCTGGAAGATCCTTTAAGTCCTGTACGTTATGAGGTAGGGCCTCCATAGATCAGACTTGTTTATTCAGCACAAACCAAAAACGGTCGATTGGGTTGAGATCTGGGGAATGTTCAGGCCAAGTAAACAACTTGAATTGTTTTTCATGCTCCTCAAACCATTGCAGAACTGTTGCAGTGTCACTGGCCGCATCATCCCGATTAAAGAGGCCACTGTCATTGGGGGAATACTGGTGCCACGAAGGGGAGTACTCAGTGATGTTTGTCCACATGATATAACAGAAATCATGACTCATCAGACCAGGACACCTTCTTCCAATCTGCCATAGTCCAGTTCTGACACTCATGTGCCTATTTTAGGCACTTTTGGCGATGGACAGGGCTCAGCATGGGGATTCTGACTGGTCTGCAGCTACACAGCCCCATGCACAGCAAGCTGTGCTGCACTGTGTGTTCTGACATGTTTCTATCATAACCAGCATTACCTTTTTCAGCAATTTGTGCTACAGTAGATCTGTGGGATCAGACCAGACAGAATAGCATTTTCTCCCCATGTTCCTTAATAAGCCTAGGATGCCCATGATCCCATCACCAGTTCACCAGCTGATGTTACTTGGGACACATTTGGTAGGTACTGACCACTGCATATTGGGAACACCCCACAAGACCTGCTGATTTGGAGAAGCTCTGACCCAGTTGTCTAACCATCTGGCCCTGTCAAAGTCACTCAGATCTTTACACTTGCCCATATTTCCTGCTTCCAACACATCAACTTTATGAAATGACTGTTCACTTGTCTAATATATAACGGCACTCTTGATAGGTGCCATTGTAACAAGATAATCAATGTTATTTACTTCTGCTGTTGGTAGTTATTTTTTGACTGATTGGTGTACAGATGTGGGAAAAAATTAAATGACCACAGCTGAATTTTTTTGTTTCACACATTTCTCAATCTATGGGTGTGCATCTGTGAATGCACTCATGTGCATCTAGGACTCTGATACATTTCTAGTCTCCTACTTTCTCTTTTGTACTGCTGTATTAGAAATTTTGACCTTGCAAGCAACCTGCTGCTCATCTTAGCTTTCTGCCAGCAGAGCCAGGATTAAACCAGGATTTAAAAATTCAGGATTTAAAAATTCTCATTTTTTTTATACAGCTGTATTTACATTAAAACAGTTTTAAAACAATGTATATATACTTATGTATGTGTATAAATGTACTGAATAAGTTATGTAATATAAGGTACTGCAACCTTTCATTAATAATTATCTGTTATTTTTTATTATTTCTCGGCTCAGTCAGACTTAGGCAGGACGTATAACTATTGACAATAGCTGTGATGTTCTTGATGCATGGCATTTATTTTGGGCCATGATTGATGGAATGCTGGAAGCCAGAAATAGCTCTGGAAGTGATATGACAAATATCAAAGTGTTGTACTGTTAATTAAAAACAACATATGACGTGACGGAAAGGGGCAAATTCTCTGCAGCAGTATATATATATAAATACGGAGCTTTCTATATACAAAAGGATTACTGAAACTGAATGCGACATAATGACTAAAATAAATTTCTGTTTGGACATTTCTCATTAATGTAATAGTAACCTTTTTTCTATGGTTACAGTTCTATTCAGTTTCCAGCCATGGTTGTAAATGTCATTGAATGGATGGCCTTTCGGGTTATTGCATCCATATGATAAATAAACAAAGTCATTCATTTTTATAATGCAAAATGACACTGTATCTTGTGAGGGATCGCTTACACCATCTTACATGCTACTCTGACAGAGCCATTAGTGGCCTAGATAACATGTTGCTTGAGCTGCAATAAATTGCCTTCTCTTTCGACTCTAGCCTTGACGTTTATGTATTCAGTAGAAGATGATGGAGGTACAGTGTGGCTGTCTGACAATGCGGGTGTCTCTATGGGGAGACGTTCCTTTGACTTACTGGTTGCCAATAGTGGGGGTTTAATGTCACTGTTCCATTATCTATTGTCTTTGTATCATCTGATGTACAGCATGAGAAAAAATAAACTTATTTGGGATGTGCTTTAGAGAAACATATATCAGCTGTCCTGTGTTGATGTAGTACCCCAGTCTGTGTGTGTGTGTGTATGTGTGTGTGTGTGTGTGCGTGCGTGCATGGGTATGTATACAGCAGGCCACTGAGGACTGGGTGCTCATGAAGCTGTATGGGTCTGTGGTCATTACCTGTACAGTGTGCTTAGGAAAAGTACAGTTCAGATGAAATCACCTGAATGCCAAGCAGACACTATGGAACTATCGACAGCAGGGTTGCCAACTTTTGTCAGCTGGCAGGAGTGAGATTTTCAATTTGCGCCAGAAGCCTGAATTGGACTACGCATGTGCAGAAATTATGTCGTTTCCGTTATGATTTGATGATTTATTTTAGGAATTGAAGACCTTTGCTTTCTGCTTCTACTTTTGCAGCCTTTAAGTATTCAATATAATAGCCTGATTCAAACCTGGTCACTTTTGACAGTCAAAATCAAAATAATAAGTTTGATAAATGATAAGCCCTCTGTTTTTAAACTGTTTAAATAAACCATAATAAACCAAATCATAAAATCGAGCAGCTGCCATAAAGCAGTAGCGTACTCCAAATCAGGTTTCCAGTCCAAATCGGGTAATCACAGGAGACGAGTTTCACATGCATCTGTACACTTATGCACATACATGCACAGGCATTTACATTTATGTAACAGTTTTCTCACCTTGTAGATGTCCGCAGGGTTAGCAAACTACCTCAACACTTTCAATTTAGCTCATTTTCGATTTACAATGGAATACGATTGATTTGGCGTGAGACGTCTTCCCTGAGAGTGCGAGATTAAGGCTGAAAGCACGAGTGTCACGCCAGATGCATGAGAGTTGGCAACCTTGCAACTGGTGTCGAGTGGAGACTGACAGCACTGTGACTGTCCCCACTGGTCAGTCGGGGAGCTGTTAGTGGTGCTGAAATCCACTGCTTGTTTCGCTGTTCCAGCATGCTTAGAAAAATAGTGCCGACACTAAGTTAGCGAAGAACACTTAAGAAAAAGCAACTAAAACAGCTGGCGGGGTTAAAGGTGATGGCTGCAATGGTGTTGTTTGCTGGTTCAGAGATCTTGCATGGCTTGTTCAACCAGTGTGCTACCTGAGCAAGGTGGCACAGGGCAAAGAGGGGAAGTAAGGGAGGGGAGAAAGAAACAGACAGGTACAGAGGTGGTAATATGTTGACATTAAAGACAGGAGTACTACATAAACAAATAGACGCATATCATCAGGCTCCCTTCCCTTTTGTTCAAGGTAATGACTACAATGTTAACAAATTAACATTAATTAGAGCAAACAGGATAATGGAGCATTGTGTATATCAATTATAACTGATTATAAAATTGTTGCGCATAGATTAATAATGCTAAAGTGATTATGAACAGAGGAGTAGCAGCTAAGGTTGCTAATTGTATACATACCCGCACGCAAGGTGCTGTGTTCTCTAGCTTTCTTCTCAAAGTTTTTCTCTAGCATATCTCTTGTCTGGAAAGAGGTCATCAGACCATGTTACCTTTTTTATTGCCCTGGGGTTCAGGTTTTGTACTCATAGCACAATATTATGCACGATATCATAATATAGTAAGTAGTGTCCAAACAACAGTCCTGCCTTAAATTGCAGCTTTGTGCAGCTAGTTCAGTCCTTTGGTCATTTCTGAGGGCATATTTTTAAGGTGGATGGCTACTATCCTGGTAAGTGGCCATCTATCTTCAACTTGCAGCAGCTGTTCCGTCTTCTTTCGATGTAGCTTGTCTGTGTTTGTCATGTGCTTTCATGATGTGACACAGTTTATTGTGACTAATGAATTTAAATACTGACTCTTTGGTCTCTTTGGAAGTCAGTAAGCTGCCTCATATTGCTTTGAAAACTCACATATCAAAGTGCTGACTGCCAGACCTCTTCCATAGTTGACACACATACTCCTAATTGGCATTCAAACCCAAATAACTCACTTTGTTGCTGTGTTTTTAATTATGATTTAAATACTTCAAAGTCCTTTTTCATGAGTTGTTTCTGATATCCACCCACTGCATATACTGTATACATGTACACATACACAATGGATCATTTAATGAATGTGTCTTTTGTAAATGACCCTACAAAGTAGCAAGTGATTGTATATTCATTGCTGTAGCTGTATGACACTGATTGTAGAACAACAGTTTAGGCAACATTCAACACAAGGCTTTTTCATTTCCTTTTCTATTTTAAATCAGGAATCATTTTATGCTGCACACGAATGCATTCATGGTGACATTTCATTTCACGCTGTGGGCTTGTTACACAGCAATACTAAAGGTCTCCAATGGAGGTGTCGCTGCATATATTCTGTGTAGACAAACAAAGTTGGTTGTAGCAATTCCTATGTTTATTTTTCAATTACACCACTGGTGGTTTCAATGCGCTGGTTATCTCTTAAATCTAGATGCCTACCATTATGATAAATTGGTTTATCAGTATTTTTCTCATTGCCTTCGAAGGTTCTTCTTTTAATCTACTCTGTTCACTTTGGGAAAGTGCAGTCTATGGCCCACTGGTCATTGATACATAGGACCTCAGTTCCTCCCTTTTGAAGCGCTAAAAGAATGTTAAAAACATTAGACAGTAAGTGCTATATTCTGATGCTAATACACCATCATTGAAACTTTTCATATTTCAACCACATGGTTTTGCTTTTTTGGGGAACTAGACAGAAGCTCTTTAACTGGTGAAATTCATGTCTAGCTGTTTATGAAATACTTGGCTATCGGCTTTCCCTTCCTGCAATGTGCATGAATTTCTTGTAAGACAAACTGATAAATTAACACTTCTTCTATGAAACTCTACCCAGTCCTGAAATTTCTTCTCTCCAGGCCTGACTTCTGTGACTTCCTGCTGATCCGCCTCCTTGCCTCAGTCGTGCATTTACGCAGGCTCATATGGATGTCTGGTTCCCTCGTTGTGTCTCATACATAAACAGCACTCTTCTGCTCCTCCCCTTATCCCGAATCAATGCCCAAATTCAGTTTTAGACCCCCAGTCTTGCCCACCGTGCTCTCTGTATTTGTGAGTTTGTCCACCTTCATTGATCTCTGTGTACACTCTTTTCCTGCACACTCTGCTCTACTACAGCTTGCTGTCTTGTGGTGCCCCCCTGCTCCATGCTGCGTTCCTGCTGTCTGCCAACAACCTTCATCATTATGAGTTACCTACGGACATCAGAACTCTTCCATCAAGGTCTGTTCAAACTGTAATAGGAGCGGCCCATTGATGCACACGGACACTGTTTCTGTGCTGCATATTGACTAGCCTCAGCGATGCTGCTGTGCCTCTTTTCAGTTTCAGTTTCTCAGTTTTCAGTTCAGGTCATATATTTTTCCGGTATGCAGTTTTTAAAGGGTTTTCCCCTGTCTTGACCTTAAATATTGAATAAATTCCATATTTATTGGATAAACATTCTGAGGGTCACCATTAAAGATGACAAATATTTATTAAATATGCATGTAAAATAGGCGTAGGATTAGAGAAAGAAAAAGCATAAAATGTACTCAGCAAAATTTAATAACCGCGGGCTTCTGGCAGTTCTATAATTATCACAGCTAGTCTAAATATATATACATATGAGAAAGAAGACAAAAACCTTATCCAATAAGTGAAATTACACAAACATTCATGATTAAAATGTATTCGTATATAGCGTGCAAAATCGCAGAAGGCTTCTAAACCCAAGTGAGCATTTGGCGGGGACTCTGGTTATGAGCAAGGTGTCGCCTTTTGCAATTAATGTCTACCAGTCACATCATTACCCGGGGGAGGATATGTCAGCGTGGTGGGAGAGTGAAGTCAGCTGCAGCGCCGCTTTTCACCAGCGAGTCATCCCTTCAAAAGGGACGACACCCTTACAGACGGCAAATCCTGGGATGCGGCAGGGGAGATGAAACCCATGCGGCAGGGAGTCGAGCAGTCTGTGGTTACGATTCTCATGGAAATATTACCCTTAGCTGAAGGGGAATCGGCAGTGATGTTATCACATCATTGAGAGACATGGAACGTTTCAGGAATGCTTACCATCAACAGGTACCACCCAGTGGACTTGAAAATTAAGGAAGGGGGGCTTAATTTTTACTACTGAGATGTTTTGCTAGTGAGATCACAGTGTCTTATGGCATCTTAAATATTGAAATTGAAAAATATTGATCAGTTCATAGTCAGAGCAGTATGACAACAGCCAACTTTGGATGCTGGCATGTTGCTTCTTGTGTGACTGCTTGAATGTAGCCAGCACATCCATTCAGAAGTCCAAACAAATAAATAGCGTTCCAGCTGGTCTCCAATCCAGGGTGAACACCAGCCTTGTGCCCTTTGCTGCCAGGGACTGGCTCCAGGGTCCCCCATGACCCTACTCAGGAAAAGTAGCTAGAAGATAGATGGATGAACAGCGCATTAAGATATTCTAGCTGGAGTTATATGAAGCATATGGGCCCTCTGGTATTTAAAATTACAGTGTTTTGATAGAACATGGTCGCAAGGACAATAGCAGCCTTCTGAATTATTAATCCAGACCTTTATTTTTCTATACTGAAATAATCACCATTAGTTGATATTCAAGCAGCGGCACTGCTTGATAATAGACACTTAGCTGTAAATTAGCATTTTTGCTGTCTAACCTTGTGGTGTGAGTGGCACAGGTCACTGAAGAGCGGTGATTTGCATGCACTGGAGGAGGTATGGTATTATCCGAATCCCACTGGTACTAGAGTGAATTGATTAAATGACCAGGAAGGCCTAATTAAAGCTGTTCAGCTCAAATGCATTGATGTATTACATCTATTATACCTCGGTTCAATAGGTCTGCCCTGCAAGGGCTGCCACAGCTGCTAGCGCCGCTAAACAAACTGAATAAATAATGCCGGGGAGCTATCGGAAAAACGGTAGGGCCGAGTGCGCTATGTCCAGTCAGCCACCAGATTTATGAGTCTATAAAGCTACGGTCGTATTCCATGTGCTCACAGTTGGGAGAACAAGGGGCTTTCTCAACATTATCAACTGCCAGATAATCTATAGTACATTATTTCAATTACGAGGGAGGTGGCGTGTACACACTCCCCTCTTTCTTCGCACGTTCATTTCTTACGCCGAGTTTTTGAAAACATTCCCAATGATGCATTAGTTAGGATTTGCCCTGTTAATTCTAACAGAAAAAAAAAATCATCTTTAAATGGTACCCTACATAATCAGCAGCAGCTTGGTACTTGCAGAGAGTCGCAAGGTCACTAAGGTCAAATGCCGTTGATAGGTATAGTGGGGGTTTTTCACAAGGGTCTCCCAAAAGAAATAGTAAGACATTATGCAGGGTAGTGGTAGCATTTAAAGACTGCTGCAATATACTAACATACTAATATGGCACAGTGGCGAACACTGTAGCTTCACGCTTTAAGGGGCTGGGAATTCAAATTTTGAATGTTCTTTTGCAGTCAAAAAACACATGGTTAGGTGAACCGTCATCTTTGAAACGCATAAACCATATCTTGAACCAGCATCTTTGAAAGCATAGTGTGTGATGGTGAGAGTGCTCAGCAATGGACTGGTATCCTTTGCCCAGGGCCTTGCCGGGCTGGCCTCAGGCCAGTGGAAGCAGGGACCAGGTAAGCGGTTATAGAAGATGGATGAAAGTCTTAAAAAAATTTTAAGCAAAATTAATATGTTGCACTGAAGACAAGTAAACTAAATGTTTTACAGGCAAAGTGAACAAAAGATTCTACATAATATGCTGATATGAACCTGGTAATCATCCCTGTGTCAGGCTGTGTTTTACTGCATGTTGCTCTCAATAATCAGGGAAGATTGCTACCTGTAATTTTAATATTATTCATATACAATTAACATAGTAACTTTTTCCATCTGTCACACCCATATGGGCAGAGTTACTTGTACCCCTGACCATAAACCATAACCATAATCGCAATAGGAAGGGCTGGACTCCACCAGCATTCCACGATGTAAGCTGCACTGGGGGTCTGCCCAAGGAAAGCAGTGAAGTGTTAATAAGTGCAATGAGAAGCAGATTTCAGAGGCAAGTTTGAGCAGTTGCCTCCAGCAGAGGTGCGACTTGAGCAATGCCAAAAAAAGCCCTTGTGTGTCTGTAAGAGACAATAAGAAGGGACCTACCCTGGCTACGGGAGACATTTTGGCTGACCGAGGTGCTCAGAAATTCATTAGTGTCTTGGTGGGAATTAACTGGGAGATAAAGGGTACTACTACTTATCCTTTTTTAATTGGTTTAGTAGAAATTAATGGATAGTGTGTGTGTACATGTGAAAAGTTGGTTGGACTTGAGTGGGGCAGAGTCAATTTGAAGAAGTTAGACTAAACAAGCTAAAATGTATTTTAAGGGAACAATCACGATAAATATGCAGGAGCAGCCCCTCTTTCTGCTTAACTTACAGTGAAAATGACAGTGAGACTTCTCACATTTTCACAGCCAGTCCTATATTGCATATTGTTTTAAAGAAGGACAATAGATGCCCATTAAATCTTGCAGCGTTTATGATTAATAACATGCCAGCTAGAATGGGATAATGGATGTGATTCATTCAACTGGACTTTGAGAAGTAACATCCCCTTAACGTCATTGTAGAAAATTGTCAATTTTTTTAAATATAGGTGCCACTGTAACACTTTCTGTGTTGTTGGAGTTTTAATAGACATGCCATAGATATTTCAACTTTCAAATAAACATATTTGAACAACTAAACATCTAAAACAATCTATACTGAAATTTACAGTTTTGGCTTGTGCCCAGATTCACAAGGAGAATTTAAGGTAAAATGGCACTGTTGTTTCCAACTGTTTCAGCCATAATTAAGGATGTTTTCACACCAGCACTTTTTACTCTGGTTAAAACAGACCCTGGGTAGATTTCCCCCTTGGTGAGATAAATTTGAGCAGGTGTGAACACAGTAATCGCATTCGGGTGCGGACCAAAAAAAACGTACCGAGACCCATTAGAGGAGGTGGTCTCGGTCCGGTCCCAAATAAACTCTGGAGTGGCTTGTTTGAAGTGAGAATTATATCCAGCCTCAGTCCAACTTAACTTCCAGGTGAACTCCTCTAGTTTGAGCTAAATGGCTCCCGTAGCCAGGTGTGCTTTGCATTCTGGGATGCGGCAGAGCACGCAAACCAGTAGCAGCAGTCATGTCCAAAAAGAGAAATTAACGGAGGTCTTACTTGGCCTGGCAGTGAGGTACGTTGCTGGGCAGATACTACAAACTATGTCTGTCAGCTCCTAAAAACAACTCATAACAGCTTTCAAAATGTTCAGTCAATGGCTAAAGGAGAGAGGTCAAACTGAACAATGCCATGTGAAAGTAAAAAAAAGGCAACAATATATAAAACTGAGAGATGTTAAACTGCATAGCGCTGTATTTACTTTCTTGCTCCCGCCTCAGACACATCTGAGCAGTGAGCGGAATGAATGTTCTCACGTGGTTTGTAGTGGTGCATTATTGCTTCGCTTGAATTCTTCTATGTGTGAAAGCAAACCGAAACGCCAGAGAAACCCAGCTATAGGTGTGAGAATGCCCTATGACTTAGGTCAGACTTTATTTTAATGCATGTTAATTTTCAGAGTTTAGCACATTTAATTGCTTAATTGTGATGTATATGATTCATTGTGTTTGTATTGCTATGTATTTTTTATTTATTTGTTTTACCAACTTAGAGACTTAAAAACTTAAAAAAGATTATTGTTCACACACCGGCAGTTTGAAACAATTCAATTCCTTCAACTGTAAATTCTTGATTTTAAAACAACAACAATAATTATAATAATAATAATAATAATAACTCAGTATAAAGGGCTCTTCTTAGATTACATAATTCCATATAATTAACTTAATTTTCATATTGGCCACTTTCATCAAGTGACTTTAACATAATAGCAGTTTGGAACCTTTATTTGTACAGATGGCTGTTTACTGCAGTCATTCAGGTTAAGTGTTGTGTTTATAGATGTAGCCGGGGCTCCTGCTAAATGTATATAAGTATATTCCATATATTTTAATTACAACTGCAAATCTGTTAAGACAGTGTTTCTCAACACAGTCCTCGGGGAACCCAAGACAGCCCAAATTTTGCTCCCTGCACACCAAATACCTGGTACAGTTGTGTGGGATCAAAAATATGGAGTCTCTTGAAAAACACTCTATTAAGAGGATAAGCCTTTACAGACAATTGCTTAATTGATGGGCTTTTTAAAGTGCTGTTCATTGATTGGGTGGTTGCTATGTTGTCATATAGTCGAGAAGTGACTCATATATATTATTTTTGCTAAGTGAAAGAGTAGAGGGTTTTGGCAACTTTTGTAAAAGTAATTTAAAGTTCACAAGTCCAATCATTTATTTCCATTTAAGTGGTAATTTTTTTCAGCCAGGCCAGAACACATCAGCCTAAAATGAAAAGTATTTAGTGTTTTGAACAGGCAAGCCTTAACACCGCTGCCATACACCTCTGTATAATTTGAGAATTTAATTCTGAAAATTTTCTTGTCGGTAGGAAGCTCTTTTGTCCTTCTGCTGCCTCATTTTGCTGCTATTCAACATGACAGTATTGAAAATCTTGTCAAAATAATGCAGGGATACAGATCATTATAAACGCTTCCAGAACTTTCTCTCACAATTTTATTGAGCTGGACTGTGTAGGGTATTTGGCAGCAAAGAGCAGGACATGACACAAGAAAAATGCAAGAAAGAAAAGAGAAGGGAAAAAAAATCAGTGTTTTATTTAACACTCATGAAAAAAAAAACCCTTAGGCAACATTGCCCAAGAAATAGTGCAGCTTTCCATCAGGGGATAAAGAAATATTACATATCAATATTATATATATATAATATCTCAAAACATTCTCCAAGTTACGGTACACACACACCCCCACAGCCTTTGGTTGGAACCCACTCTGTCAATCAGGAAAGCTTCATTCCAAGCCTGCTCATCCCTCCTAGTCATGCCACCCAGCCAGAGCCAGTTGCCCTCCCATGATTCTTCTTCAGCAGTTTCCCGATCAAAGATGTCTCTCTGCCTCATTAGGAGCCTTCACATTCCTAACCCTAACTGTCCCGAGTCTTCCTGGTCATCGTTCTCTACTTGGTTTTGATGAGGTTAGGGGTTACAGGTGTGTGTGGTTAGAATAGCCCTGGGCTCTGACAAGGCTCCACGGTGCCCAGTGGGTTCTGCTGATGTCTTGGTGCTGATCTATGACTAATGATTCACATACACCTCCCTGGACTGGGCCACAACTGTTGTGCACTATTCTAACGAAAGTCTTGGGATGTGTACAGTTATAAATAGAAAATTAATAGTGTGTTGGCCAGGCTTTGACTTTAATGAGTACATGAATGGCCATCAGGGTATAAAGCCAGAACAATTGTGCTTCTCTTCTCCTTTGAAACATTACTCTGCTCCATTACTGAAGAGACCACATTCTACCTTACAATAATTATTTTTCGTAATTTATCCTAAAGATGATCTGCCTGGCTCGGGGTAATCTGCTGACAGTTTATCTCTGCTTTGAAAACAAAAGCAAATGGTTATTTACCAGTGAGCACCATTTTTATCTGCTAAAGAAGGACTATCCTTTACTTTGGCAAGATAATATGACAAAGGTGACCAAAAACTTGCTATTACAGAGTGGATAAGATTCAAATCATTCATTCAAGAAAAGGTACATGATATTAAATTCTAAAATTAGTTATTTAATTATTTTTCTTCCAAGAGATTGGAATTTATTTGAAAGGCATACCTAGTAGAGGGTCACGGTGAACCTATCCCAGGAATCAAAGGACATGCCACTCCCAGGACAGGCCGTCACTCCCCTGCATGGAACATGCTGAACAATTGTGGGCAATTTAGAACTAACAATTCAGTTACCTGTATGTTATTTTGGATTGCCAGAAGAAATGGAGGAAATTTCAGAAAAGACGGCAGATATCAAATCTGTGAGCGTAGAGGTGTGAGGAGCCATCACACTAACATGTATGAAAACCAAAATAAGTTAGTTACCACATTTATATATAATCCATTTCCCAGCATCTACATGTGGTATAAAAATGCACAATAACATGAACACATTCATATGCATTAAAACTATCTTATGGAAAATGCATAACACGCACTGTATTTTCTCCTTTGCCTTTGCATTTTAGCATCTTCTCAATTTGAATACAACAGCAATTTGCCTGAACAGGATGCTAGTGCAATGTAGGGAAAATGTAATAATATCATCATATAACAATATGATCATAGGGGGCAACAACAAAATATGCAATATTTTATTAATATTTAGTCTGAGAAAAGCAAGGAAACAACAGAGGAGAAAAACTGAAAACTCCTTTGGCAGTAATGAACAAATAAGGCATCTGGGGCTCACATGTTGTTTACGTGTCAATGCAACAACAGTTAATTAACAGTCAACACACAATTCTTGACTAAAATTTAATGAGTCACTAAATACTGATTAGAGTTTAGCACCAAAGGAACCTTCCTTTATACAGTTTATCTAACTGCATCCCTGTCGTCCATGCTATTTTTCAAGTTTCAAAATTCCAATGTTTCCCACCGTACCATTGACCTCTACTCCCCCTAAACTCACAAGTATAGCTGTAAGAACATTATTTCAGGAAAGAAGTGGCAGGGAGCAAATTGAAGGTTAGGGCCTAAATGTCAGGGTCTCAGTTTAAGGTAAGGATTCAGGAGGCCGTTTAGACATTTATCTCAGTAGGAGACATGGGTCAGCCCCGGTGACCTCCATTAAATGAACATTACTTCTCATCTATCCTAATGGCGCCTATCTGTTTCATAACATCGTGTTGACACAAGCGATTGAATATAAAGAAGTACATATATAGAATTACCCAGATATGATTCATAGAAATCAAAGTGCAAGGTGCTTTAGGCGTGAAGCTGTTTTTTGTTGACTCTCATGATTCTTACGGAAAGCTTGCCAGCTTCATTTTTCTTATATCTAGACTGAATAGGTTCACTGCTGATATGATTTATATACATAAAATAAATTGATGGCAAAAAAACAAATGAGTTTTGTAACATGTTTTTTAAGTTGCTCTGAATATGGGTAGCATACCAACTTTCACTTAGATGGAGTGTAATTTTTATTTTATTGTGATGATAGTTTCTTGCTTATACAGCTACTGTAAACAGTCAGCTGAACACAACGTCTTAGCAATGTTTACAACATAGTGGAGGATTACCAAAGATGACATGCCTTGAATGGAGTATTTTATCTCTATATTGTACTCCTGACAATATAAACATGAGGCCAATTTAACACTGACCAAATCTAACGTAAAAATATCTCATGGCAGGTTTGATACATATGTATGCTTATCCACCATGACTCCCTAGTATTGCATGATGGAGCAAAAGATTTTCAGAACATTTCTGTTAAGTCATGGTTTTCAGATTTAAGCATCTAAAAAGGAATTGACTTTGAATTGACTCAATCATTTAAAATAAA
>JAODKN010000001.1:36632031-36652424 GCA_026774425.1 Petrocephalus zakoni
AGTGTCCTCACTATTATCCACTCAGGCAAGTCTGTAATCTAACCTCTGAAAGTTTCTGGATGACACGCTAAGGTCCATCATACACTGGAGCTTGTTTAATTCAGAATAGCATCTGACCTGGGATGTGTCTTAATCGTGACAAGGTCTTCACCTCTTGTCATAGTAGCGCTTATGTCGCTTATTGCTAGCATCGAATGTAGCCCTGGCGTGGTCATTGTGATTGCAGTGAGGCTGTCAGGCTTTCAGGGTAGGGCACTTCAGGCTCATCAGTGTCGCCACATGTGGGGTGAGTGATGAGGTCAAGCTGGGTCTCCATCTCCCTCCCATATAGTATCTTCGATGGGCTGAAGTTAGTGCTATCGTGTGGAGCAGTTCGTAGAGCAAAACAAATTTGGGGAAGGCATTTATCCCAACATAAGCACGGATGGCTGTTGTCAGTGTTCTGTTCATCCGCTCTCTTGCATTGGTCTGTGGATAGTATGCTGTACTGAGTCTATGTTCATTCCCAAGAGTGGACAGCACATGTTCAAAGAGCCCACTCAGGAATGGCGCACCCTTGTCAGAGATGAGATACTTAGGCGCCCCATGCCTTGCAAAGACTTTGCTGGGGAACTTCCAAGCCGCCACCTGGGCTCCTGATCTGTACTCCCCTCCACCCATTTAGAAAAATAATCATCAAAAATAAGTATATATGTATTTCCACATGGGGTGCATGGCAAAAACCCACAGAGTCCTCTCCAGTGTATTGCCATGGTTTCTGGGGTCAGATGGGAACCACGATCTCCACAGGCTTTCTTTCACTCAGTTTAGTAAACTGGCAGAGGGTGCAGGATATCAGATATTTCTTAATATCCGATGTCATCTTTCAGCAAAAAAAGCCAGTCTTAATGATATCCCGGTGATCTGCACTGGGATTACCATGATAATACTTCAGCAACGTGGCCATAATTGCCGTCAGCTGCTTCATGGGGTCCAGTCTGCACTGGGCTTTTGGATCAAGGTAGTATAAAAGTCCATCCTGCACAGCATAATGAGGAAGATCCAACTCATCTCCCCCCTCCTCCAAGATCTTACCCAGAACACGCAGTAGCTTTCTGGTCTCAAGGTCATTTATCTAGATCTGTCTCAAATGAGATTGATTTGGGTAGGGGGTTATGAGAGAGTGCATGTGGGACCTTATTTTGGACTCCAGGCTTATAAACAATGCTGAAGTCAGAATCCCACAGACAGAGGGACCATCTGGCAAATCAGCTGGAAGGGTTTAATCGAGACATCTGCCACCTCAGACTACCATGGTCCATGAAGATGGTTACATATCCTTCCATGTATAGTCTGAAGTACTCCAACACCCATATGACAGGCAAACACTCCATTTCTGGTTTTTGATTTCTCAATTTGTGTAAAGCACGGCTCACATACGTTACAGTAACATCTCGGGCCTTGTCATCTCTCTGCATCAGGGAAGCACCAAGCCCAGCATCACAAGCATCGGTGAGAATAAAAAATGGAGAATGGAAGTCAGGGAACCTGAGTACTGGTCAAGATGTCAGACAGTCCTCATTTGGCAGTTACCGTCCCAGACAAAAGGAACATCACTTCTCGTTAGCGCAAACATGGGGTCTTCATGGTGTGTGGAGTCTTGAATAAACCAAAGGTGAGTCCCAGGAACTGTCTGACCTCTCTTACATTCAAAGGAATTTTAAATTCTGTCACCGCTTTCACTTTGGATAGGTCAGGAACAATTCCCTTATGGCTGACACGGTACCCAAGAAACAGCAACTCATCTAGGCAGAACTGACACTTGCTAAGTTTAAGGGACAGGCCAGCTGACTGAAACCAAGCAAGAACTTCCCCCACATCTGACAGATACTGTTCAAATGTTGGAGAGGCAACGACAGCGTCTTCAAGGTACACAACACAACTCTTGAGACCTGCAAGGACCGTGTTCTTAAGCCTCTGAAATGTTGCTGTGCATTGCTCAAACCGAAAGGAAGAACTCAGAAGCTGAACAGACCACAATGTGAAATGAAGGAAGTATTGGGTTTTAACTTCAAAGGGACTGTACCCAAATTCACTGTAACATGGTCAAACTTTGTACCGTCAGTTCCACTGCAGCGTCATAGTTGATGGAACCCTGTCAGAGTGGTTTCTGGTGGAGTCAGTGTGCTGTGATGCTGGAGATCAAGCACTGGTGCTTATGATGGCTTGGCTACATCCTCAGAATGGACCAGAGCTATATACTACAGGTTGCTCTGGGATGGGCCCCACCTGGGAAGCACAAACAAGGCCGGCCTAAAATAACCTGGCAGCAAACTGTGATAAATGAGCTGAAGGAGATGGACCTAACATGGAGTGAAGCAGAACACGTAGCCCAAGACAGGACCAGATGGAGCCAAATCAGCTACACCCTATGTGCCTTTCATCATGAAGAGGATTAATATGTGTATGCATCTTCAATATAAACAGCTACCGCAGGGCAGCCCTGACATAAGTCCCAGTTTTGTAAAGACTGAGTTTCATTGGAATGTTTCATGACAGATTTCTTTGAAAGTAGGTCACATAATTGCTCTGCTCGGTGGTATTTCTTGTGACCACTTTTGTGATGCTTTAAAGTACTCTGTTAAGTTCTCAGTGCATGCTAAGTGTCCAGTTTTTGGCAAATACTGTCATGATTGTTGAGATGGTTCCCTTTGGCACATTAAATAATTTAGCAGTTTTTGTCACCAACAAATCAGGCACCAACTCTTTGGAACTAAAAATAAATACAGGTGGGAGACATTTAATGCCACTTTTTCTCTGTTCTGTGACTGTAAATGTATTGAAAAAAATTATTGAGCAAAATGTATTAGATGAATTGATTTTCCTTCAAAGCAAGCAGGAGAGCAATTCCTGTTGAGTAAAAGGTAGAGCAACGTAACATTTCCCACTCCTCTCAAGGTATATATATTTCTAGCTATTTATCAATGAATTGAGTTCATTCTATTAGGGGAAACTCTTGTGATTGTCATGTTAATTTTGTAAAATCCCAGTTGTAGCTGACCTTCAGCGTTCAATGGTCTTTCAAAAGAACATATACTTTCTGGTAACCACAAAAGGGGGAATCTCTGATACTTACATAAGAAGTTATTTGTCTTGGCACAGTAGCTTCGTTGCTGAGAACTTCAGTTAGATAGTGCTTAGGTTCAATAGTTAATGGTCACTGTACCCACAAGTACATGTTAGCTAGGCGTAGTTCCCAATACAAAGTTACATAACATATTCGAAACAAAGCAAAAACCAAATGAAACACCAGTGGTGTGTTCAAGACCATCTGTTTTGAGATCAAGACAAGATGAAGATTCATCCAAGTCAAGACCAAGATTAAGACAAAATCAAGACTTTTAAACAAGACCAAGACTTGGTATTGTTTAAATTCAGAAAATTCAGAATCAGAATTTAGCTTTTAGATCCAAAAGTTTCACATACAAACAATAATGCACATATTTTTTGATTATACTTTTTGCATGTATAATATCTTTTTCAGTTTCTCAATAACATCTAAGTATAACATTTGCATCTAAGAGAAAAATCTATTGAATGCTTTTAAAACTTGTCAGCCTACCTTTAAGTGATGTAAGGAGTAATGTAATTAAGTGGTAATGCATTTTAAATAAGTATTATGATGTGTGCAACAGTGCATAATTGCACGTAAAGAACATTAAATCCGTTAACATTTTGGCTCCCATTCGGGCACGGTGTGGTCTCAAGATACGACCCCACTACTGAAAACCCACACAGAAACAGACCGGATCTTGAGAACTACAACTCTGCAAAACACGCATGATAAACCAAGAACACAAAATGGTAAATAACTATTTGGCCAGCCCTGAACCCATAAAAGAGGGGAGTCTGGATGATGGCTGACCGCTTAGCCTGTTAAGCCACGTGGCAGCCAGGGTCACAGGGAAACACTATGAGTAAAGGATGTGGGATGACCAGCAACACCTGCTGGCCAAACTGGGAACAGACATACCTTTGGGGCAGGACAGGGACTGACATCACCCCCCCCCCCAAAACGCATGAGGTGCTGTCAGAACCACAGAGGACAGGGAACAAGACCATAGATAACAGAACTATAGAGAAACTAACAAAACCCAGGAACATGAAAGATTGGACCAGGATCATACATCAGAGGGGAACCAAGACAGTCAGGTGGTACATGAGGAGCTGGGAAAGGGCAACACTATAGGAAACTGATCTTGGGTACTAGGGGCACAGAGCTAATTGAGGCTAGCTTCGAACCCACAAAAAAAGTCTGGACGATGGGTGACCACTTAACCCCTAAGTCACGCACTGGACAGGGAAACCCAAGTAGTGAAGGATACAGGATGGCCAGCAACACATGGAACATACCCAAGACGACAAGGACAGATCTTAACAGAATACTGATGTCATAATGGATGGTAGGGCTGGCAGGGAAGACGAGAGGTTCAATCTTGAAGAGGTTTATCTGGAGGTGATGGTCCCTCATCCAGGCTACAATGTCACTGAGGCACGTAAAAGTCTGAGCATACTCCATTTTCTTCTAAGGAAGTTTAATTATATCTGGATGTCACCGGGTTAGTAGCAGAAGGAGAAGGCATGTGACTTGGGGATCTGACCTAGAGAGGTAATGTGATGAGAGAAAAGGATAGAACCAAGGACAGAGCCTTGGGGAACACCCATTGTTACCAGATGTAACCTGGACACTTTTGCACTCCAATTCACTAGAAATGATTGTCAGATAGGTATGAGTCGAACCAGTGCAGAGAAGTCTTCTATATGCCAAGTTGAGTAAAGGTGGTCAGGAGAATTTGATGTTTATCTGTGCTGAAGCCTCCAGAGAGGTCTAGTGAAATCCATCCTTTCACCCATCCATCCTTTTACGTTTCATATAGGCATTAGACACACAGTAAACATGGTGTCTACCCATGAAACATAGATCAGATGTCAGTGATCCCACTACATCCTATTCACTAGCACAGTAATAAACCACTTCTTTAACATTGTAACTATGTTCAAATAAGTATAGTAGTAAGGTCATTTCCCCGAATAATCTGATTTGCAAGCATCTTTTCAATCACTTAAAATATGGAAAGGATAAAGGTATACAGATATAAATACATGTCTGATGTATGATATTTTAATTAAAAGTCAGATAGCCATATTTATGTCATTTTTGTAACTGCAAACCAGTGGTCTTATGCTCAAACAGCAGTAGTCGTTATTTAAGGTAGCAGATCCACCCAGAGCTGGATTTACTCCACAAATTGGGTCCGCTCAAACCAGATGAAAGCACCTGAAGCCAGGACAATTAAGTTGCTCAAGTATCCAAATGCTCTATGCATATACAAACACATAGTGTAAACAAGGACATATCTTTTGCAGAATTATCTCCAGCAAGCCAATGTTTAAATAATGAGAAGCTGTCTAATTAAAAGAGAATGTTAGTGACTTTGCATGTCTGTGTTTATCTCTTAATATATTTGGTCCATTTAAATGGAAGGTGTAATTTGCACAAAATAACTTTTAATTCCTTATGCACGTTTGCATGAATGGGAATGGTCTCCATAGTGTTTTATTTGATTCATTTGATTTCACAAGTCTTTTTTATAGGATAGATATTAAGATGTTTATTTAATATACTATATACAGCAGACATTTCTCTATTGGTAAGCAAAGGGGAGATGTTCTGTTTTAGTTTAGATTTTTCCCTGCTCATTTGAGTATTATACTTATTGAGGACAAATTCATATTAATGAAACTGAATTAATTAGAATCAGGTTTATTGGTCAAATCCTGTATATTTACAGACATACACATTCCACATATTCATATCTTTATGGGGACTCTCTATTACTTTCTATGGGTATAACCATAATCCTGAAAATGGCAACCTTAACTCCTACCCAGGCCTTAAGCATAAGTAACAAAATACAAAATAAAAAAAAACAAGACTTTTGGTATCTTCAGTATTGATTGCATTCACAGATTTTGACAAAATTGAGGTTATCCTTGTTGGGACCGAAAAAAAAAAAAACGGTAAAATGTTACAGGTTTTAATCACATTGTGGGGACAACTTGTAGCATTTTTACTTTTCTGATCCACAATGTTTTTGTGGACATTTTGGTCCCCAAATGTTATCTATGCAAACTCACACACATGCAGACTCGCGTACCTATCTTAATGGGGACCTCATTTCTATGGGAAAACCCCAACCCAGCCCAAACCTTAACCATAAGTAACCAACCCAAATACAAGACTTTCGGCATTTTTACTCTTTTGATTGCATTCACAGATTTTAATAAAATTTATGTTATCCAAATGGGGACCTGAAAAGATGTTCTCATAAGTAGGGAAATTTCAGGTTTTTACCACACTTTGGGGACATTTTGGACCTCAAATGTGATCTTTGCAAACCCACACACACAAAATGGGTCTTCGTGCTTATCATTCATTTGGTAGATGCATGGTTAAGATAAGACAATAGTCACATACAGTCCAGTTGATATATATAACATGTATGTGTAGTAGATAATTATACAAAAAAGTTTTCAGAATTACAGTGCAAGGAATGCTGGAATAAATCTAATATGTACAATACAATACAGTAAGTGCAGTTGTTTACAACAATGAGGTATTGTGTAGTAATGGAGGGTAACAGTACAACTGAGCTGAGGCAGCTGGGTCAGCTGTTCTTAAGAGTGATAGCTTGTGGGAAGAACCTTTTCTTATACCACTGCTCTTGGTGCACAGTAATCTGCAGAGCTTGCCAGAGGGGAGAAGTAGGCCAAGTGTGAGGGGTCTTATGATGATTCTCCCTGCCCATTTCCTGACTCGGGAGGAGTACAGTTTTTGGAAGGTGGGCAGGAATATATATATCTCAGAATTTTTTAAGCGGCTGGGCTAAATTTCTGTTTGGTCCCTCAGGTGGGATCACCGACTCCAGAGGGCTGGATCCTAGAAGTAGAAGATAAAATGAAGGTGAAAATGCTTTTCATGGCACATTCTTAGAGGTCCACCTAAACTTTCAATCAGTGTGATTCAAATTGATTGATCAGTGTGAATAGATTGCATGGATTTTTTTTCAAGGTCGCAAAACATGCAGGTAGGTAAATTGGTTACTCTAATTGCATATAGTATGTGTCAGTTTTAGTATGCATTCTGCAGTGGTCTGCCATCCTATCCAGGGTATCGTATCCTTGTGCCTTATGTTTCCCAGAATAAGCTCCTGGCTGATCATAACCCTGTGCTAGATAAGTGGCCATCAAAGATGGATGTAATATACATTGCATAGCATGGGTGGGCAACCTCATCTGCAAAGGGCCATTGTGTATGCAGATTTTGGGATAATCTTTAGGTCAGCTGTTCAAACCCAGATGTGAGGACTATTTGGCCAATCAGTCCTCTAATTAGTGATCTAATTAGGGAAGGTCGGCCGATATCCGAGTGTAGTACGCCGATTTACAGACAGGCACGTCTGCAGGCAACCCCGTGACCCATGCTGCGTCCTGTGCAGGACCCCAGCCAGAACTTTCATAAGAGTCCTGGGAGAAAACGGAACGGCCTCCTTGAGGTTTCCTTAAAATGTCCACATAAGTATTTATGTTTTTCTCCTTATCTCGCTCATATACGTATGGAATCCCTTAAAGTTCCCTTAGCGGTTGCACAAAAGACTTTAAGAACCAAAGTGAGGAGAATAACTTAAGGTACCTCTGACTGTACCTTAACTGCAGCAGGCCGTTTATGGCTGTAAATGAAGAAAATGAACTTCCCGAGTAATTAGCGACTGGATACGATCATGATCAGTTGATCTAGCATTATAGATCTGACTGACGGTCGATTTGTAATTTTATTTATATGGCCCGCGACATGTTTATAATCCATTATTTAATCTGGCTAACACTAGTAAGTTTCACCGCCGGTACCAGCAAAAAGACAGAGACAGAAGTATATTGGTTATTCACCTATTTCTCTCTTTTCCCTGCACTTTTGCATAATTTCTAAGTTGTCACTGGTGGAAATCCGGCTTATGTTTTTATTTTATTTATATTCGTCAGACGCAAAACATGTTTAATGTCATTGGCAGTATCATACTTAAGGGAAAAACTTAAGGTGTTTTGTGCAACCCGCCCCTAATCTTTCAAAGACCTCTATATTTAACTGGTTTGCTATGCAGTGTTGCTTTGAAAGAAAATGCGAATTGCCTACAGAACAGTCGGGAACTGGCATAATGATAGCGAGCCTTCAACCAGCTCTACACTGTAAAAAACCCACAAAAAACATGTAATGTACTGGTAATTTTCTGTCAATTTTTGTTAAATTTACAGACATTAGCGGGTGTACTTGCTCTCACAATGCAATGCATTCAAATTAAAGGGTAAAACACCTGTGAAAATGTATACGGAAAATTCCTTCATATTAACAGGGTACAATGAATTCTATTTTTACATACTTTTCTTACAGTGTAGCTTACAGGTAACGTTAAGGATGGGTATTAAAACCATCATTGACAGAGAAGTTCAGTGCGTTTATTTAAGTGTATATAGTTTTTTTATATGTAGGGTGACCAGAGAATCCACATCATCCCAGAAACTTTAAGCTACGGATTTGTAAACTACCATTTCAATTAAAAGGACCTGGATTTCACATAAGCTCTGCATTCTTGCTGTGTGTTGATTGGTCAGTCTCCTATAATCATACATGTCACTAATGTTAATGTGAAACAGCTGGATGAGTCTTTCAGTCATTGAAACAAACCAGTCAAAGCACAAGAAGAAATTAACTATTAGCCAAGCAAAGGAGTCTTTCAGGTTTAAAGTAGTTTGTAAAACCTGAAGTACCTCAAAGTGTCTGGGATGACATGGATTATCTGGTCACTCTATTTATATTTAAGTTTACGCTTATGTTCTAAGTCAGTGTTCAATAAATGTTGTTAAGTTGAGAAATGTTGTGTATACTATATTATTAGTGTGATATTTTACCATGCAAATAGAGGGGAAAACGTCCAATCACCGCCCCCAAAAAAAAAACGGCAGCATATATCGGCCACCGGCTGACCTTGACTTCTATATATCGGCATCGGCTATAGAGAGACCCATATTGCTCGGCCTCCATTAGGGAGTTGCAGTGAAAACCCGCACACACAACGACTATTTCTGGATAAGATTGCCCACCCCTGTTGTATAGTATATACACCCACACTAGGGTAAGAGGTGGCAGTGAAATGTTGTTCAAAGCATTCATACTCAGCACAGGAGTGTAAATAAGTCAGCTAACATGATCAGTCTTATGGTAAATGTTTGTTCAGTCTATATCAGTCGAAAGTAACATGAACACTGATCAATGCAACCATTGGATTTGCATGAGTTGCTCAAGTTACTGCAACTGTAATATACATGTAAAATATAGCATCTTATTTAAGAATGTTTTCAAGAAGAGTATTTGTGTTTTTAATTGTGTTTAATGTGCAGATCATTATTTATAGTGTGCCTGTGTGTCTGTGTGTGTGCTCTGCAGCAGACTAGCATTCTGTCCAGGATGCCCCCTGCCTTGTGCCCTGTGCTGCCTGGGACAGGCTCCAGGCCCCCTGGGACCATGTCCAGGATAAGCGGCTGGAAGATGGATGAGTCTGATGCTGGCAGTCTAGCAACAGAGGCAGTTTTTTACTTTGTGAGTAATTATACTGAGGTTTTATGATATGGTTTTGCTCACAAACTAAGCCAAAGCTGATTATCACTATAATAAACTAAAATTTTACATCTCGTATTGTAAGAAAAGTAATAAATCTAACACTTAAGGAAGTCTTCCCCATTTAATGGGTATATTTTTTTCTATGGTCAATGATGTATAAATGCAATGTCAAGTTACTTATGTCTGTGAAACTCTACATTTCATATTTCATTAACTTCATTTTTATGGTTACAGCTGTATCTCTTTATAGGTGAAAACTTACTTCTGGTTTAAGCTGCTTTACTGCATGACATCTAATGCAGTGCATTTATAAGTCAGAAGTCTCATTTTCCATTATGCTTGAGTAGGTAGCTGGAGAGAAAGATGCTGTATGGGGACCTGCGTTTATTTAAAGATATAATAATTGATTTTGAGATTATATGCCAACGGCTCATTGTCCATGTAATGAAAAGTAACTTTGGTTAATGACGTTACCATTTCAGTTATGAATAATGTTGCTTGTGAATTAGCTTGTTTTGGGTGAATAAGTAAATTGTGACATACACTATATGGACAAAATTATTGGGAAACCTGGCCATGGTACCTATAGGAACATTTATGAAATCCAGTTCTGGAGTGTATCTGTGGGAACTTTTGCCCGTTCATCCAGAAGAGCATGTGTGAGGTTAGGCATTGATGATTAACGTGAAGGCCTGGCTCGATATCTCCATTCTAGTTGATCCCAAGGGTGTTTGATGGGGTTGAGGTCAGGGCTCTGTATGGGCCAGTCAAGTTCTTCCACACTAAACTCACCCAGCCATGTCTTTATTGACCATACTTTGTGCACTGGGGTACAGTCATACTGGAACAGCAAAGATCCTTTCCCAAACTGTTCCCACAAATTTGGAAGCATAGAATTATCCAAACTGCTGAAGCATTAAGAGTTCCCTTCATTGTAATAAAGGGGCCTGCCCCATCCCTGAAAAAGAATCCCGTATCATTATCCCTCCTCAACCTCTACAACTGGCTCAGTGCAGTCAGGCAGGTAATATTATCCTGGCAGCCACCAAACCCAGACTCGTCCATCAAGCATGATTCGTCGTTCCACAGAACACGTTTCCACTGCTCCAGAGCCTAGTGCTGGTGGGTATAGCTCTGGGTGATGTGAGGCCTCCATGCAACTGGGCCAAGGAAGCCCATTCCATTAAACTCCAAGCACACATTTTTTTGTTGGGGTTAATTCCAGAGGAAGATTGGAACTCTGCAGTTACTGAGTGAACATAGCGTTGGTGACTTTTATACACTATACACCTCAGCACTCGGTGACCCCACTCTGTTACTTAACGTGGTTGGACACTTCATGGCTGTGTTTCTGTTGTCCCTAAACACTTCCACCTTGCAATACCACTGACAGTTGACCATGAAATATCTAGCAGGGAAAAAATTTCACAAAGAAATTTCACGACCTGACTTATTGCAAAGGTGGCACCCCTATGACAGTACCAAGCTTGAATTTACTGAGCTCTTCAGAGTGACCCACTCTTTCACAAATGTTTGTAAACCTGACTGCATGGCTAGGTTCTTGATTTTATACCCCTGTGGCAATGGGTCACAATGAAACACCTGAATTCAAGGATTAAGAAGTGCGTCCCAATACTTTAGTACATATAGTGTATGTATATAAATGCACATACAAACATGAATTGTCTACAATTGCTTTTATGACTATATTTGCACAAAAATATGTGATCAACACTGGAATATTATTCAAATACAAAAGTAAAACTTTTGAAAATCATCATCAGTTTTTCTGGCCTTGTCACTAGTAACACTGCAGTAATTTCTGCGGGAAAGACATGGCTTGTGCCCTTCTAAATGTCACATTTATAGCGTGACTATAGATTATTATTTTTGACAGGACAAAAGAAAAAAACAGGTGGCATTGTGTGACAGCTCAGCTTAAATAAAATGACGTATCATTAGACATTGACAACAATCATCTGCGCACAGCTTCTCATTTTCAGCACACACACTGGAATTGAACATAATAAATTCACGTTTTCTTTAATTTTTTAAAAACGAATCAGACAGGAACATCTGCATAGACAATTAAAGCAGACTGGGCTTTCAGACCCATTGTGTTAATTACTGTCATCTGGTGGGAGTATGATTAAAAGAATACATGACACTGTGTTTGCCTTATGCTTTATTGAGCACAGTTTCATTTGGAGCTGTTTGCATATTAATACAGGGTACATAATCATCTTATTGGCATCTGTTGGGCTTCTTCTCTGCGTATTACTCTAGATCCTGAGCATTAAATATGCTTAAATTGTTGACACATCCTAACAGTCATTGGTACAAATTTGAACCTCTGTTGATCCCTGTGTTCCAAGAGGGTAGTATTTCATGCAAATATGTTAAATTCACAAATAAATGCCCTGGACTTTTAAGTTTTGATCAAGAAATTGAGCAATTATGTACAGAAATTTGGTTTGGCTGAACGGCGTAGTCCAATCTCTTTGTTTTTATATCAAAAAATAAATGAACATAGCAAATTAAATGATGTTTGATATTGCCAGCCTGCATTTCGGCAGCGTCCTGTGTAGTAAACCCTTTAATTTCGGAATTAATGTCTTTAGTTTTCTTCTTTTGGCATAGAAATAAAGATTGACTAGAATGTTGAAGCAAGGCAAGAATGCCAGACTGAACAATACATCACGCTAGTACACTGGTATTCCCTGCATTGCTGTGATACTTCTTTACAACAAGTTTATCAATTTACATTATGAAAAAAAGTATCAGGCATGCTTGTGTTCATATAATTGCCATTTTAATTAACCTTAACAACGTTCAAAGTCAAATGAGCCTAGATTAATGTATTCACCCATTGGCATTCTTGTGGTTCCCTCTTAACCTTTGTGAAGGCTTGCTGTAATCATTATGCATCGATTACAATGATCTGGATAAATGGAGTGATTTACCTTTGTCCCCTGAACGACTTCAGTGATTTTTATGATAATTAATTCAATTGGCCACATTAGTTAAAAACTCAGAATCCTGCTAACACATTTGACGGAATTCTCAAATACCCTTTTAAAGTTATATCCTTTGCTACTGTGATTTTAATGGTTTTTCCAGACTGTTTGTCACAGTTATTTATACTTTAGTTTTTTTAGTATAGTGGAGGACTTATAATCGCATAGCTGGTTTAGTAGTGCAATCTGAGCATCTCCCGAGAAGAGTTTTCCTGAGCTAGGAATCTTTGCTCATTGATCTGTGCCCCTCAATAGGACAACAAGTGTTTTGCTGGATGGGTGGCTTGATATTTGTGTTCCATGTGGCTTCGCATTTCTTAGTTAAGCTGACGTAGGATACAAAGCTAAATGAAGTTGGATTTAAAAAATGTTAGTGTTGGCCCGCAGGGTCATAACTGTAAATATTGTCGAGGCTCAATTATAATTTTTCCAAAGCACACGAACACAACGAGAACAATCCTCATACAGTAACTGCATGTTTTTCTAATGCAGATAAACACGGTTAAGACAAGGGAAAGTGTGAGGATTATATGCAAACATAAACACGGACTCACTGCTGAGTATAACACTCATGATACAGAAGGTGCCAGGTCTCAGTGCTACACATAGAACCCACAAATGATTTGTTACAAAGTACAGAAACTGCTAAGGAAACCAAGTGAAATATGAAGTGAAATTCTATAAGCGCAAGTATTCCATTCAAGGTCCTCGCTTGCTGTCTCTTTGAAAGGTAGGTGACTGCACCTCTTAACTCAACCATATGTTGGATGTGAGAATCTGTATGGAGATTCATGCTCCATCAGTTGTCGTTTACACTACTCTATGTCTATGGCCAAGGTCAGGTAGAACAGCTAAATACAGTCCCTTCACTGATTATTGGGATTCAACCTTCAATGGATGAATGATTGTAACATAATGTCCTCATGACCTTATCTCCATCTGGAATAATAGCCAGCCTCTCTTGCTGCATTCCCCACATGTTTGCCTAACAGATCCCAGAAATGCATTGAAAACTCTTTTCTGCCAGGTCTTTGTTTCTAACACCATATATTATATATTTGTTACTGTTTTCTGCATTTTTTTACTCAAACTCTGGGAATTGCTTTCTGCCTTTTAATTTTGGCATTAACTGTCAGTAATTATATAATATTCACCACTGATTTTGTTCCTTCAAATCTTCATTTGTCAAAAGCTTTCCGAAAACTATGATGGGATGTGCAATATATAAAAATATAATAAATTACTTTCTCTGAAGATTTTATACGTGAATAAGTAAAATTTCAGCAGCAAATATGTTAATTCTCATAAATTCTCATAAATGCAACTCTGTCATAAACATTTTCAACCAATAATTTATCTAAACATGTTATTGGATTATTTGAAAGCAAGGTATTCATAATAATCGGCCTCAACCAGCAAAACCTTTATCATTTATCTTAAAATTGCCTCTGTTATTAATATTTTTATCACTGGCAAGCTGAATGTACGAACATGGCTACCTTGTCAGCGTGTTATGTACAGATCTTTAATGTTTATGACACTTCAATTAGTCAGGAGCGTAAAAGGATATAATAGCTTCCCGAGATTTATCAGATTAGAATAAGCCTAATCTCTTTGGCTTTATTGATTGCACTCTGTTGTAACTCACAGGCTGCTGGTAAAGATTTAGTCATGGACAGGAAGAGACACTTGTTTCTACAGCACCCCTGGTCCTGAATTCAGTTTGCTGATTTTATCTGAGCGCTAAACATCATGACATCTTACTTACAACAGGAACCCACAGCATTTTAACCTTGATCCTGTCATTAAATCAGAAAGTTCAGGAATGAATGTAATAGACACATTTGGGAAAAACAACATTTGAAATCGTAGCGCAGACTGTAAGGGTTAAGTCCTGTTATCAAATGCAGCTTAGTCAAAATGAAACGTTGATTTGATATCCTCTATATGTAACATTTGTTGATATACTCTGTTGTCAAAAATGTGGCACAAATTAGAATAAACAAACACAAAAGCTAGCTTCATGTAATATTTAAAATAACAGATTTACTTTCCTCTGCATCTGGATTGCCAAATAACATGACAGCCAGCATTTATTGTTCGTAGTACCTGTTTCTGCTCTCCAAAATCAAGAGTTTATTTTAAAGATTAAAGCAGTGATAAAATTATCATTTTAGTTTGGTATTTAGCCTTCCATATATTCCAGTTGTTAAAAAATGTGACAGGAGAAATTTCCGAGGGATTTATGGAGGATTATTAATTATGTACTCTAAGATTAATTATCCAATTCTGACATTTAAATCAACAGCTTTGACTTGATGTATCCACATATTTTGGGAAACTGATTAAAACGCCTTCAGAGCCATTAGAGGTAATGAATGTAAAGTAATTACAACCGGCATAGCAGGTGTAAATGCAAAGCGGTATGACAGGGAAGGTAATGCACAGTTGATCCCAGCATCCAAGATGATATGAAAAGTAGCTGGTCTGGAACTACGGGGATAATTGCAGTCCCAGTGTTGTATGCTTTCCATTTCCCTCACAGCGACGTCTGGGGGCCTCGCTTAAACATGCCCTTTTCCCAGTGGCTTTAGGAGCAATCCGCATCATTCAGCTCAACGTTTAACCTTGCGTGGAGGGCAAGCTGGGGAGATTTCTGCTTTTCTCTGCAGAGCAGGTCTCACTGGGAGGAGCACTGGGACCTGGTTTCTCAACCAGCCTCCAGCTCCAAATGGAATGTAAAGACTGAGGGATTCTGCTCTGAGCACCACTGAAGGTTTCAGGTGCATTCTCTATTGATTTATACTGTATGCTCTAAGCATCCCTGCTGACTACCTTTTTCTGCCATTCTGGACAGTTGGATGATCCTTTAGGGGCCTGGCGGGAAGCAGAACCTGCTTGAGAGAAGAGGGAGAGTAGCTTAATCACCTTTGTCAGGTAAAATGTGAGAGTAATTTGCTTGCTTTTTAAAGTTTGCTTTTATTTTTGCTATTACGGCGAGCCTGAAATAGTAAACACAAAAAAAAAATGAACAATTAGACATGCGCAGATAGATCCATCCATCTTCTAACCACTTGTCTGGGTCAGTGTGCCCTGGGGTATACCCTAAATGGGATGCCAGACCCTCACAAGGCATTTACACACACTGCGGGCAATTTACAGATGCTAGTTATCCTGATTCAATGTCTTTGGACTGGAAAAAAAAAGTGTCTGGAGGAAACCCAGTCAGATATGCAAATTCCACACAGAGCAGAGTTGAGATTCAAAGCCCCCAACCCTGACAATATTGGTGACAATATTACTTACTGAGCTACTGTACCACATTACATTCTTCTTCTTCCATTTATTTGTACCCTATTTATTTGTTTCATTATTATTATTATTATTATTATTATTACTATTATTATTCACACACTTCCCTGCCTTACCAACATACAGGACTTTACGGGCTGGGCCTACCAGTGGCCTGAAACAGTCTGATGGCAGAGAAATAAGTCACGTATGAGCCTAGAATGAAATAATCATTATAGGTCAGTTTATCATGAAAGTATGCAGTGGCAGAGAAATCACCCACAGATTTTACTTTTGTCACTGAAGCTCAAAAGTCAGTGGTAAAAAATATACAAAGTAGATTGTTGAATTATATATTGGAATATAAACCATATGCAAACTGTAACTTATAATTACATTGTAATGAGTTGAAACTGAAACAATGGCTCAGAGAATCCTTGTAGCCGTGTGATTCGCGGATGAATGTGAGTGCTAGAAGACCACCCTCCCCTCAAATGTTTGGAGGCCCATTGATTAAAATAATCCTTCACCAATTTACCGTATTACAAATTAACAACGTGTCCCTGCACATATTAAATGCCAAGACATTCATACCGACCAGTGCCTTTAGGGATTAAATGATGTAGCAAATATGCTCACCTTCTCATTACCCAATTTGGAGAAACCATATTCAGTGTTATTATCCCAAATAAATCTTAATCAACAGAAAGGGATTCAAAGCAAATGATTTTCACTAAAAGGTTAAATATAAGAGGATACAGCAGCAGCTGAAAACACCTAGAACTGCAATGAAATGTGCCCCATCAGAATAAATAAACACAAACAAACAGACCCAGCCTTCCCTTATAAATGTAATTCCAGAGCCAGGTGTTGGTAGCTGGCAAGGATGCCATAATATACCTGATTTTTTTTTAATAGAGCAGTGTAAGCATTAACTTTGTCAAGAGCATTCCATTAATACAGGAGACTGAAACAATTAAAGATTATTTATATTTTTCTGTAATCTTATTTATCCCAGTGACCAAATGCATATTATTATTATTTAACTAGTCTAAACAATTAATGTTTTTAATTTATTTCAGGTAACATTCATGTGGCCTTCACATGCTTTGTCTTTATCAGTGAACAAAAAACTCGTCGTACTGATTTCGGTGACATTTAGAATGCATTTGAAAGTTCAGCTATCGTGCAATGAGAATGATCCTTTAGGATGACCTAAACCAGGTGTTGTTATATTGAATCTGTGAACATAAATCTTGCAACATTATCTTAGTACAACACATAACCAATGGTCACCAGAAAGAAATTATAATACTTTGACACCAGTATACGATTCTGGTGACTGCTTGGAAAGTCTCGATTGAGAGGACACTCACACATATCCTTCCCACCACAATCCTAGAAGTGCTTTTTTTTTTTAAACTCAGCAAGCAGTCTGTCAGCCTCTGGTGCGGAGCCAGAGGACAGCACTGCCGTTGCATCACAGCTATGACTTTCTGCATACTGATGCTGGTATCTAAAACCTTCCTCTGATCAATTCTTAAATGTGGTTTTGCTGGAGGTCAGAGCCTTGTGAACTGTAGAGGTTCTCATAAAAGCCAACAGAAAACTTTCTGATTTGCCCAGAAGTCTAGTTTTACCTGCAATTACAAAGGGTGATGTATTTGCATTCCCTACTCCACTTGCATACTGGGCTGATTAATAGTGCAATGGCTAAATATTTTAGAGAAGTGAGATCTTCCCCCTTAGCTTTATGCTGAGAACAAGCAGCCAATCACTGCCGTTGATCACAGAGAAACTGATCAGAAAAAACATGTTTTTCTGTTTGACTCACTTTGACTTTTATACGGGTATATTCCGTCTGATGTTGCTGTATCACCTCCAACTGCTTTTATCCACAAGGACTGACTGCCATCAGGGTTTTTTTTTCCTGCACCCATCAAAAAAGATAAACCGAACACCACAAACTTCAGCAATCACTGCGGAGTGTGGAAGCCAAGCACTCTTTTCTACCTCTGCCTAGAAGACTGGCATTTTTCATGCTGCTATAGTTACCTTTCAATCAGCATCAAAAACTTTGAACATTGAAGCATTTCCTCATTAAATATGTGTTTTGTCTGTGCCTTTTTCTGGTGCATAAATGTTAACAAAGACAAATGAAAGAGGTTTAATAGCCGCCCTAAAACATCCCCAAACCACGTCCACTTCAGAACATTTTTAGGCCTAACCTAGTTGTAAAACAAACAATTAACCCTATGCTTCTCCCTCAGAATGTCCTTCCATACACATTTTTTATCAGTGCGTTTTCTTTTAAAAATTTTCATCAGTTTCACTTTATACACTTAAATGGAGGATGGCTTTCTTAGCTTCTTAATTGATTTTTTTTTCTGGCCTTGTAACCATTTAATTTTTTTTTCTAAGGGCTGCTTCTTTTCAATGAGTCCTCAGTCTATTTTCTTAGCATACCTACAGTGTGTTTTTGCCTTGGGTAGTTGATGTATAGACATGTCTTGGCATAATGTTAAATAGCACTCAAGGCTGCTGAGTTCAAAACTTCACTTTCAGTAAAGAATGCTTTGAGGAACATATAGGGATAGGGACAGGAAGTTGGATGTTTGTGCTAAATACGCTGTTATAACCATACAGCCGTGCCATGTGACACATTAAAGTGTCTATCTCATTGAGTGTCTTGACATTCCATCTAAATATTCCGGTTATACCTGAGATGGCCACAGCAGATATTGTTATATATATTTTTTGCAATGGGAACATATTTGGTTCATTCCAGAATTCAAAAATCTTCTCCAAATGGATTTTGTATAAATAAAAAATGTTCAGAAATATAAAGATATTTTCAATAACGCACCTCCAATATAAGGGTGGGCCAGTCTATGTGGTTAGATCGTAATAGAGCCGGATTGTTGACTGCTCCAGGGAAGAGTGTTCTTATTGGAAACATGTCCCCAGTCTAATGTCATCCCAGCTGCTATCATTACAAGCCTAAATTATAAAAGAAAGCTTTGGGATACAGCCTTACTTTATGAATAATAAACACCTAATGGGAAAACTCTTACACTTTTGCTAGCAATCAGGTCTTCCTGACACTTAATTTGGAACGCTTTAATTTCGAATTATCTCCAAAGCTTTTGCTGTATTAAGCCTAAAGCATGTGGTATCCTCAAAAGAGACACTTTTGCAGCAAGAGTAATTTAGATGCAATCAATTATAAAAGAAGGCTGTATGAAGCCAGATGTATAGGATAGTGGCAATAATGATAATAATAATAACAACAACAACTATAATTAATCGTAATCATAGTGGTGATGTACTCTTGTTGATTATTCCTGAATGTTAATGATAAAAATACAGATTGGATCTTCAAAACACTCCACAATCTCCAGATTTATTTCTTATAGCTTGGCATTATAATTTAAGAGTTTGCTGTTTCAGATTAAATTTAAAGCAACTATTTCCAATTGGGGGTGGGTGTATTGTTATGTTGGTGGTAGTCCCGTCACTAATTATAGTAATAATAATGAGCATTAATGTTACTCTTCTGTGAATGACCTCATCTCCTCAACTCATCCCTTAGAATAGCTAAAGTCATATCTGATTGAGCTTTCAAAATTGAAATTGGATTGTGCCTTAGTCTATTTGTACCCTTTGTTTGTCCCCTGTGGTTTTATTTTTGTACAGTAGAAGACAGGTAAGCTCCCCAAACACAGAGACAGAGTGGTGTCCTGGGAAAAAATGTCTTTGGAGGAAACTTATAAGTAAAGAGAATCGAGCTATATGCTACAGGCAGACATGACATTGCGTCGCTCTTAAAAGAGGGGATGCACTGGGTAACTCAAATTCAATGTGCTATTTTTCTAAAGCAATAAAAAAGATCCATGAGAGTTAAGTGCGTAAAATGTACTTAAACTTTGCAATATTTCCTTCTGCGTCTCGGTTTTATCCCCTTGCGTCCTTCTCACTGGAGAGATGTACCCTTGGAAGGAGGAGACACAGAATTGCAATGTGCACAACTGAGCTGGCAATTTCAATCTTCCTGGCCTGTGTCTCTTGCATTCCCGAGCACAATCAATGTCCGATTCCCCAGCTGGCTGGCCGCACTGACCCCGAGGGCTCTAATTTTAGATTCATGCATAGGCACAGCCACTAGCGCGAGCCAGAACCAGGCTGACACCGAGAGCTTTATTTATCCCTGTTGTCTCTAAACTCCAGGTAACCCAGCTTTTTGGTTTTTTTTGTTCTTTTTCTCTGCACTGTTGGAAGAATTTTAAAAACTTTACTGCCAATTGGGTAATTATTGTAGTTAATTGATTTTATTGTAGAACTTAGGGGTGTGTTTTAGATAAGAACAGTATTTT
>JAODKN010000001.1:36675082-36688925 GCA_026774425.1 Petrocephalus zakoni
GTGCCCACATATAATATTATTATTTGGGGCTTTCCGTTTCCCCCCACTTTCGTTTTTAACTAACCTCCCTGCCCCCCCAGTCCCCCCAGTCCCTAGTTTAGTCATTATATTTGAATGAAGCCCAGCATTTCTATGACCAATATCTCCAAAACTGAGTAAGCCCCAGCAGATCAACCTAGATGGATAGATAACACTAAAGCCCCTCTAAAACATATCCTTTCTAGTTTTGGGGTAAACTACCCCAAGATTGCCCACACAGTCTTTCACAGAGTGGTGAACCTCTCCCCATCATCACTGCACAGAGACTCTGCCTCTCTGGGAGGTTCTTGTTATACACCGTCATGTTACTGACCTGTTGCCGATTAACTTAATTAGTTGTGAGATATTCAACCAGGTGTTATATTTTAGCATTATACAACTTTTACAGTCCTTTGTTGCCCGTCCCAACTTTTTTGAAAATTTGTTGCTGGCATCAAATTCAAATTGGGCATATAATTGTCATGAAACAATACAATTTTTCACTTTCGACATCTGATATGTTGTCTATGTTCTATTTCCAATTAAATATGAGTTTATACGATTCACAAATCATTGCATTTTGTTTTTACTTGCATTTAACATAGCGTCCCAACTTTGTTGGAAACGGGATTGTACATGGCTGCGGCAGATCTAACATATGTTGCAATCTTTTTCTATTGGAAGAGGTACTAGGGGTCTTCGACTGGACTCTCTAAATAATGGAAGCGACTACAGGCAACCAAGGAAACTGGTCTGCCTGCCAATTTTGCAGATTGACAGCAGCCCTGCCAGGTTTCTCAAGATGTTCCTAACACTGACGTGACCTTCCGTCATTGCATTGCTAGGTTAGTTTTGGCAGGATGTAAGTATAATATACAGGCACATTGACAATGTTGTGGAACATCACCACAGGCCAACACTGGCAGATGTACACTGCTGTCATACCATCAAGGTTGTAAAATCTTCCACTGCAGGAATTGTGGCTCCAAATCATTTGCAGTTTCTCTTCATGAGCCAAGAGATGATACGTGGCACATTGTGCATATAACATGGACATTCCTTTTTGTTTTTGTGCAATGGCCATGACAGTGGTACTTTTTGAGGAATTCACTGTATGTTTTCCTACATCATCAAACGATCATTAGGGCTTACAATTCACAGTTGAAGAACCAATCAAATACTAATCTAAAAACCACAGCGTTTGAAGTAGGGCTATATTGGTTCTAAATGGGTTATGGGATGAAATTTGAATCAGCATCTGTAAATCAAACATTGACCTAATATTCACAGTTTAGTATATCTATTTCATTGGATAGATAATTTAGCTGATGTCTGCTATCCTGGAGACTAGAAGACACTGACTAAAAGGACATCACTAGAAACAAAATTCAAAGAAAACACTATCATCTGTCAAAGTCCAGATATGAACCTGTGAGAATTGCATCAGGATAGCAAACAGAACCAGGTGGCACACGGATAGGAGAAGGAACATATAATTTATTAGGGAGAAGTCTTCCCCATTTTTGATTCATGAGCTGAAATTAGGTTACCCGGCTGGACAGGAAAGTAAAAGTAGCTCAAACATGGGCTCATGGGTAATAGTCAAAGAGAATAAGACAGGTGTTAGGGTCTGGACAGAGTTTGGGGGGTGAGAGAAAAAAGAAACCAAACTTTTATAGTGTCAATTAACCAATAAGTAGGTAGACTGAATCAACACAATACTCTAGGCCACTGGATAAGCCCTGCCCTGATAAAGCCAGCCTCACAAAATCGCTCCCACATTATACACAGATAATGTCATACATACAACAAATCAACACATTTTGATGATTCAGTTAATCTGATGATACAGTTATAATATCACTTAGGTAGCTTGGGCAACCCTGGGCTGCACCAACCTGGTGTGAATAAAGTAATAAATGGAGTGACGATAATGCTCTTAAAATTAACATAAGCAAAACAGAAGAGAATGCACTTAGCTCACCATCCGATTCTCATAAAGCTCAATTATTATTCCTAGTAAAAAAATCAAGCAAGTATTTTCATATAACTACTGTGGTGTAATAATTGATCATCTGTTTAGATTATCTGGAAAGACCAAATTGAATTTGTCTGCAAAAGGAAAAACAGAGAATTCATTTTTTCTGTCACCTTAGGTCTTTTGGGGTGAGTAGACAAATTATTTTGTTATTGTTTATCTCTGTGATCATGAGTGTTCTACAGTACTGCAGTAATGTATGGTACAAGTTTTTGTCCATGACCTAATGGTCACAATTACTTTACCAAATAAAAATATGCGCAAAGATTGTCGGTCAACCCCTTGAGAAACTCTATGAATCAGTTTACCATAAAAGCATATTAAGGTTGGCCAACAAATTGTTTTGAGTCCCAATCATGTTCTGAATAGTGAATACACATTGTAGCTATTAAACAGGAGATTCCATGATTTAGTAAGGTTAGACTGAAGCAGTCCTTTGTGCATCAGTAAATACTAAAACTAAATACGGAACTTAATTCTACACTAAATGTGCATTGAATTTGTCCTTGTGACAGTGTCTTAAATGTATGTATTTGTGTCTTTATGGCTTCGTTTTTGGTATTTTTTTCTGATGTCATAAATAGAGCTGCTGCAATGCAAAAATTTCAGACTCATGTCTGACAATGAAGTTTCATGTCATATGATATCATATTATATCATCTGCACTCTTCCATAAAGCACACTAGTTTGTTATCTACACTTGCTGAACACATGACCTCACAGACTTACTCTTTAGACTTTACTCAATAGGATGTTGGGTTACATCTCTAGTTGTGTTGAGTTTAAGACAAGGGAGGTAATGCTAAGATTATACAATTCATTGGTAAGAATACACCTAAAATATTTTGTGTAGATTTTGTCTCCATATCTTAAAATGGGCATTGCTGTCTTAGAAAAGGTGCAACGTAGGGCTACTAGAATGATCCCTGGTCTTAGAGGAATGTCATATGAGGAGAGCTTAGCTGAGTTAAATCTGTTCAGCCTCGAGCAAAAGATACTGAGGGGGGACATGATCCAGGTCTATAAGATTCTAACAGGACTGGATGCTGTTCAACCAAATAGTTACTTCAGCATTATTTCAAATACAAGAAGCTCATGGCCATAGGTGGAAATTAGCGGGAGAACATTTTAAGCTGAATTTGAGGAAGCACTTCTTTACACAGCGAGTTGTTAAGAGTATGGAATAGTCTTCCTGTTAGTGTAGTGCAAGCTAAAACATAATATCAGAGCTAGATAAGATTTTAACAACCCTGAGTTCTCCCCAAATGAGCTTGATGGGCTGAATGGCCTCCTCTCGTTTGTATATTTCTTATGTGTTCTTATGTTCTTTCTCACTAGTTTTTTATTTATTTGAAAATGTATGTAGGAAGATTATAAATATCTATAGAGACAAATCCGCCACAGCACAGATTTTATTTGCAAAGTCAGACATCAAAATGCTTTTTGCATTGTCAAACTGCCGTGTTATGAGAGGCAATCGATGAAGAGCAACCTGGGAAGACTGGCACAACTCTGCATTGCTGATCAAACTCACAAAACCCTCTTTTGAAAGAATCAAAGCACTATAGGTGTTGTCACTGTCCTCAGTTCCTTCCTGGCATTGTGGAATTGTGCTGGCATAACCCCGTAGGCAATGGTGCTGTATTCCCGAAGCTAGAACCTTGGGGAGCCACAGCTCAAATATTTACACTCATCTGCTTTCATTATTGCTCTCATTTGTAGAATCCATTTTCCTACCAAACTGACATTTCTCACCCACAGTATCGTTTGTGCCTTCTGCATTAACAAAATGACAACAAAATGAACATATTATGATTTTGCAATTTTAATGCTATTGGTAGAGAATGTTCTGACAGGATGTTCCTCACTATTAGCTTTGTTTCATTTGCAAAGTCATGAGTGAGAACAGAGCTGGGAAAATGTAAGTCTTTAATTTATATGGCTGTTTATTTGTTTAAGTGGCATTGGCCAAAGTTTGGTCCACCTCATTAAGATGTAATTCACTAAAGACTGTGCATTTCAATGCATGCTATCCATATAAAAGCGCAGTAGTCATTTTCTTTCAAGAATATTCAATTAAAAAAATCCCAGAATCCCTCCAGTTGGGATGCTGAGCAGAACCACACAAGGTTGCATCCTCCTTAAGAACTACACGATGCAGCAGGCACGCAGGATATCAGGCATGAAAGGTGAAGGAGCCATTTCGGAGGATAAAAAAGCATGTCAGGGAGGAGAAGAGCAACCAAAAGCAATAATATTGGCCTTGAAAACAATGGTAGAGGTTACATGCAGGCTGAACCCAAGCCTTGCGCCCTATGCTGCCTGGGATAGGTTCCTGGCAATAGAGAGAGGATGGATGGAGTGATGGATCCAGTGTGTGTATAGTTACACCCAAACTGGATAATGGCAGGATCACAGCAAATGTTTTTAGCTATAAGGGATTTTTTTTATAATCAATTTATAATCCCAGTGAGTGCTGTCCAGCAACTGTAATTCTTTACAGAATTTAAGCTAAGGCTTTGTATTCCTCTGTGATAAGAGTTACGTTGTTGCTGTAGTAAGCACTAGAAAACTGTTAGCTTGATGCCACATTTTTTTTCATAATGCTTCTTTTTCTATAATTATTTCAAGACTCAGCTGCACAAATTCTTTACTGGACAGTTGCTGCTTACCTTAGCCCAGTGTGTGTGAGCAGTCTTGCCATTTTACCAATCCCAGCCAACACCCCCCGCCACCTCCACCCAGCCGCCAGCAGCTACAGCATCGACTTTCCCGGGGTTTTGACTTGCCTTCTGGCTACAGCTCGAAACTTTTGTTTTCTGCACTAAATGTTGCCAACATCGTTCCCCTCTTTGTTCATGTGTAATCTGGGAGCTCGCCTCCTCCCCGTCATCAGATTGTGATTATCTGGTGCCTTACGTTTCAGCATGCTTCTTCTCAGAAATACGCTGAAGACCAGGGCGCTCCTCCGCCTTCCACCTGGCACTGTTCTTGCTGACAGCGAGCGCAAAACAAAAATCTCATCCTTCGTTACACATGTGGATATGGTAACACCACCTCCACAGGCAGAAATGAATTGTTTCCACCCATCTGTGAAAAGATGAGTGAAATATAACTTCAGATGGCCACTGCATGCTTTGCCATCTTATGTACAGTTATTCATCGCTAAATGACGGTGAAACATTCTGATGTGTATTATTAGGTGATTTCGCTATTATAAAATTATCATATCGTTCTACCTAGATGGTATAGCCTACTACACTTCTACTGTAAAAATTTTTTTATAAGCAGAAAGTGTACTCTCTGAATTTATAATCAATGGTCCAGTACACAGGACCAAAATGTCCTTATGAAGTGCATGACTTTAAATAGATACATATATTCAAAACTAAATAACATATTTCCTATGTATTCTATGCATTGCATAAACCATCCATATATGGCATACAGAAAAAAAGCAGCAAATTAAATTTTTGTTTATTATGGAAACCGAGACGGACACACTAATATATATCAGATGGAGCTTTACTACTATTATAAAACAGTCAATCAAGGCAATGTAGACCAGATACAGTCCACAATCTCTACAGAGAAAAAAGAAACATGAGATAAATATATGGATAAGGAGTGTGTTGAGTGGTTTGTTAGTTATTGAATTTGGAGAATTCAGAGCTGTAATACTTCGCTTTTCCTCAATGTATATGCATATTCCCTGTTGTATGCAAATCCCTCTTCATCTCTTTGATAAAGGATCTTTAGTACTATCAGACATGAAATGATGCTTCACCTCTCCAAAGTATCTCAATCACAATGCTGAGCCCTTTGATATGCTACTTAGTGCTATGAAAGTATAATCTCAGCTCCCTGATGAATGCAGGATGTTCTCATATGCTACAGGTCTCGCTCTCCTTCCTATCTCCTGCTTTCATTCTATCTGTCATGATTCCGTATGATCAGTATCCCTTCCTCTTCTGAGGTGACCCAGCAGTGCAGATCTTAGCGTGTTATTCTTGGCTCACTTTACCGGCAATGTGCTGAACTTCTATAGCTTTAGTGTCATCCAGGGTTCATCAAACATGGATCTCTTGCCTCTCGCTTGTCACCATGTTGTATTTGTCTTTCCTGGTAATTTATGTATTCTGATTCTCACATCAGTCAAAGGCTTTAGCTTATTAATCTACATTAGCTCTTTGTCTTTGATCAGCTGAAATGCAAAGTGCTCAATGGTTAAGGATCATTCAATAAACAAATATAAAAATAAATCTGTTTGTGCGACGCACAAGATGAAAGAAACTTTGCTTTCTGCTTTGGTGCAAAGGTCACCCTAATCAGCCTTTTGTCCAGTGAAGGTAAGACATGTCTTTAACCTTCCAGGATGCTTTATTCCCCGCTGGGCTAGTGAATGCTAATTGATTTCTCCCACTGCATCTAGCAGCTTGAAGTCTGACATGGTTTGGCAGCTGTGGCTTCCCACTCTTACCACTACTGCAAGGCAGACAGACCTGGTTGTGGACCCTGAAAAGGACAAGCCAACAAAACTTTGTGCGGCAGGAGCTGACAAATCAAGATTTATTGTGATTTGTCCAGCGTTGACTAAAGTATATTTATCATTACTTTTTAACAAATTTGTTTTCCGTATTCAGCTCAATGTTTCATTTTAATTGCCAAATATTCCTTGGTAGAGTAACAGATGGTGCAAACACCTTAAAAGAGGCTGCCTGCTATTCATTGATTCATGCTTATTTGACTTTGATGGAAATATTTTTGGTGTTTTGGTACTCAGTGGCTCACTTGTTTATGTTGGTTTCTTGCCACAGTCCATAAATATGCCACTACATGAATCTCCATCTCTAAATTGCTGTTATGATAGTGAATATGTGTGATAGTGAATATGTGCCCAGAGATTTTGCCCTGTGCTTCCTGGGATGGACTCCAGGTTCAGCATAGCCCTTTACTGAATAAATGGCCATGGAATATGGATGGCTTTTTGTATTCTGTCCGGGAAGCTATTCAGTGTTACACACACAGCGTGGCATTTTACAAAGTGTACATGTGTCATTACAGCTAGAGTCGCATTTCTGAATGACAATATCAGATGAATCGTGCTGTGTTCTGGCCACAACAAGACCGCTTTAATTAATCATCCTATGAGGACACACATGCTGCAAGCCACAGTGTTGATTCTTGCATGCGTAAATCACAGTCAAAGAACGCTCTCTAGATTACGGGGTTGAAGCTACCCTCCAAAATTTGACCCCACCAAAATCCACCCCCCCCCCATTGCTGTAGTCCAGTGATGGATCTTCCACCCAAAATGTATTTTTGGCTATGGGCCTCACTCTGTATGCATAATTTGTTCACAGTAATGGTTTACATGCTTATCCCCAGAACACATTTCTCTATTTAAAGGCTTTAGCTTTCCAACATTTATGAAAAAGGAACACGTTTCTATTGTGGGTGACAATTTACAAAGGAAGCTTTATTGAAACACAAAGTGGTAAAAGTGTGGAGGTCATTTCCCTTAAATCAGCGAATCACAGAAAATCCATCCTCTCTCTCATCTTTGACTACTTTAAACCAAAGTGTATGTAAAACTTTTCTTTTTCCATGAGCTTACATGATACATTATTGGTGTCAGTGGAAAGAACTGCTTTAATTGTTTCAAAGCTAGCAAGAAAACCTTTGAAGACTGAATTTGGAAGATTGTGTTTAATGTAATCTCCAGTGTCTTTTCACTAAGTAACCCTATTTTAAACCTTTATTTTTTATTTTTTTAACATATGAAATGAATAAATAATCGTGTAGTCCTGGAGTAAAAAGTGGTACTTTGTGTTGTTTTGATCTTGTTTTTTTGTGGTGTTTCAAAAGTTCTTGATCCACATTGATCTTCAACAAGAGATTTTTTGACAGGAATACAAATGCAGCAAGGAGTTGTGACACTGAGTATATTGAAAACAAAACTGGATTGATGTACTTGACTTTTTCTTTTATTGTTTTTATATGGCCGTATAATGCTGTTCTCTTTATAGCTGGAGGGGATATTCTTAAAAAAATAAAAATAAATCCACATTAACTGAAAAATTGTAGAAAAAATACAGATATTATGAATTTGTAAAGCAATAAAATTCACTGACATGTTCTATAAATGACAGCGAGATCTGCTTTGGGCAGCTTTGGTGCTAAGGCTAGGAGGCTAGGAGAAGAAAAACGATGCCTTCCCAGAGAAGGTAAATTATTGAAGAGGCCGTGTGCAGCCCTGACATCCGGCCAGCCCATAGATCAGGAGGGGCTGGACGGGGCAGCATGGGCATTACAAGGCTGCGTGACTGACGGGTGGAGGTGTGGGGTATGGAGCCCTTCAGCTGCAGGGGGAAACGGAACCGCAGGGCATGTCGATGGGGGCACCCCGCAGCATAAACAAACACTGGCTGATTTGTGTTATCAACCTGGTGCTGCAGACTTAAGTAGCCGGGCACTGGGTAGTGGGTTGGTGCCTTGTTTTCTTTTTTGCACATATTCACGTTTAAAGTCTAAGGCAGTAGATATATCATTTAAAAATACACTTACAATCTCACCCAGATAGCCCTTAGCTCTGCAGTGCATAGATATTCCATTTATATATAATTATATATAAATACATCAATTGATTTTCCCAAGCTGTCACATTTCGAGTTACCATTCGTACCTCTGAGGTATCAGTGCATTTATTTATCCATCCATCTTAATCGCTTATCCAGTACTGGGTCACGGGGGGAATCTGGAACCTGGTCAGGAAGCACAGGGCACTTGAAAGGGGAACACCCTGGACAGGACACCTGTACACCACAGGTCACATGCTTACACACACAATGGCGAATTCTAAGATGTAAGACTGGCTACCCTCACTTTTTTGGATTGCAGGAGGAGATCAGGGCACCCAGGCTTGTACAGTATACTGACCATTTCATTAACTAACCATAAATAGCTTAAAATAGCTGCCAGTCATTAGTGCTTAGCTACCTTACTGTTAAATTTACATTTTAAGTTGCCTTTTAAGTGAAACACTAAGTAAGGTTCATTATTATACCATGACTTTAATCGAATAATCATAATGATAGGGCATTCTGTATATTCTGAATTTACCATTTGCATTGTAAGTTAGCTGTATGTGTATAAAGAACAAACTCCATTCTTGCATCTCTCTCACCCACACACACATATGACAGGGCATCAACTTCAAATTGCCATGAAATAAATTCATATAATGAAAATCAATTATTTTAATATTATTATTGAAGTGTGCAGAGGAGGACTAAAGAAAATTCACTTTCAGTGTTCTTGCAAAAAATAAGTCCCGGTAGTAGCTATTTACTGGAATTATAATGCAGAGAAAATACTCTGTAAATGTAGTAGCTGGTCCAACATAATCCCCATCAGTGCAAGTAATAATTTTACATTTGGTATTCATAAGCAAGGCAGTAATCTGCTCCCTCATGCTTTTACTTGGATGTAATTAGGTTAATTAATCTTGCCTTGGATCCAGAACTCAACACGATTAAACATTCATGTTGTCGGTTACAGGTCTTTCCAGCCCATCAGATTTGTGCACGAGTCCCTTGAGATCTGTTTATTTTTCAATTAAATCTTAGTCCTAAATCCTCTGCCAGGTTCGTGGAAATGGACACTTGACGCCAAGGGCGCTCAGCAACCTGCTTGCCGTGCAGAGTTCCTACCCCTTGTTTAGCAATCTGTCCCTCATGCAACCTTAGTGCCGTTCAGCTCCCAGCACGCTGAGGCTGAGGTAATGCCCCTTAAAGAATCTTCTATTTGTTTATATCGTTCATTAAACACCTCCCGGCCACAAGGGGCACCCCACTGCATTACAACATATGTTAACACCCTTGTGAAAAAATAATTTAAGTCAGAGAAATTTAATAAGGCATTATGTGTGGTTCAAAATGTTATATCTAATGTACAAACCAATTTTGACTTCACATTTGGAAGTTATTTTTTTTCACTGATGATATGTGGTCTCTGTGTTTAAATAATTTCAAATTATTGTAAAAATAAATCTTGATGGATGAATAATTCTTTCAACAGATTTAACATTTTGGGCAAGTCAGATTCTTTGGGATTTTGACTGAACATCTGAGTGACACAATCTGTTTTGGAAAGTCATATGACTGCTGACATTTATTAAACATGCATTTTACTACAATGACAAACGTTCACCCCACAACAAGAAGTGTCAAGGAATACAATAACGATAACAGACAGCCCTTGGTTTTATGTCATGCAGGAACACTAAAGCTTGACTCACAAGTTTTCCTGACACAATGTTGAATGAGATCCACCGTCTGTTACACAATGCACTGTCTTGATGTACTGTACGTAAGCAAAATACCAGGGAGTACGAGTGACCTTGAGAAGAGTGGGGAAGGAAAAAATAAAAGAATATCTATCTATCTATCTATCTATATATATACATATATATATATATATATATATATATATGGCAGACAGAAAAATAAAAATGTATTTTCGATACATCTGGTTTGGTGCTATAGGAAAATGTAATAGTGGGTGACAGGACATGCTGGAAAAGATAGATTGGATGTACTGCTTTAGAGCAATGCTGTTTGCTTATATGCTATGTATTTATAGCTGCATATGCAGCATATGCCTTGGTCTGGGAAGCATGGTTGTTACACAGGGACTCTTAGAAAATAATAAAAGAGGTTCTGCTTTTATCTCTCCATCTGTAAATTTATTTTTATTAATTTTCCCCCCGCTCCCCAGTTTATTTTCTGCACCAGGTTTGCAATCATTCCAAGCCAAATTCACAGCCAGATTTATGGCCAGAGCGACGTGTGCCCTGGGATCCAGAAATCTCAAGATGCTCAAGGTCAGCTTTAAATAACACACAAATTTTTATTTTGGCCGGAGAAATTCGGTCCATTGCTGTCGTTAGGGGAATAAAAAAAAAAATGTCCTCCGTGCAGCAAGTGTTGATCAGCAATTAATCGACGGCTAGGGCACTTTTTGCAATCGGAGCATCAATAAAGGAACATCATAGCAGTAGAGTGGGACCCACCCTCTGCAATACATCTCTGACTTCAAGGGTATGAGGAATATTAATAATGGTAGTGTGGAGTAGCCGGTGATTGTGGAGGATGCTCAATGTCAAGTGTAGTGCGTGGCATGGGCACTTAAACTGAAACATGATCATGAGGGATAAGAGGAGGGAGGGGGGTGGTCATCAGCAGAGAATTATTGTGTAAAATCCTTCACGTATACATCTGAAGAAGATTGAATTACCCCCATCCTCATGCAAAGATGGATTTGCATATGATTAGTACCTTTAACAATAATACGCAGTATATATGCTCACAGCACAGCATAAATGCGCTGCCTCTTATTGGGGTGTTTCTCCTGAGATAAACATTATCCCTTTTACATCGCACGCTGATAGCATTTATGTTCGAATGTATCAGCACCTACGAGTTGAGCAGAATGGAGGGTCTCATTAGCAGTGTTAGCTACTGACGCTATGTACTTCACTTAACTTTGGCTGATTCATTCTAGATAGCCTGTAGTAGGGAACTGAGGACTGTGCATTTGCCAGGCATTTTTATTTATTTATTTATTTATTTATTTATTTATGTATTTTTCTGACAGGTGCAGATTGGGATTCGGGGCAAGGAACTTGCATCAATACCCCTACAATTTCTCGTGACCACAATCAGTATCTTGTTTTAGCGTATAATGAACGGGTGGTACCTGCTGCATCACAATGCCCCCTTAGCTCCAGGGCACTGATGTTTTATTTAACTTGGTTGCCTTGCCTTTCAGTGGTGACTTTAATTAATCAGTTAACCAATTAACTTTTTCGCACTATATTGAAAATCCACTTTTGGCAAATGATAAGCTTAAAAAAAAAACATTTTCTAATTTGCTATCAGCATAATGATTATGCATCATTGATGAGGAAAGCAAAACATGGAGAAAAGCCTTATCAACTGAGAGCCCTCACTCTAATAAGTAAATACACCATGTGTGTAGCTTGCAATTTGACTGCATTTGGAGGTCCTGAACAAGGTGTGACTTGTAGAACAAGCAGACTTGCATGCCTCAGTGAAGATTTTTTGTAACACTTATATTATGAACCTCAAAATTAATATAAATAAGCTGTATTTGTTTATATAAAATAAGCTGCATGGCATTTACTATTAATAGTAGTTTTGTAATAAAATTATGACTCGATTGATGATGAACTCTTTCTCCCTACAACTCGTTATCCTTTAATTGAAATGGGCTTCATTTCTGTAGCAGATCTATAATGAAAAACAAATTCTTGACAGTAAAGATTTATTACTCTACTCCCTTATGTGCACAACATCTGAAATGAGCTGTCCTCTTCTGTCACTTAGTGGGCGTCCTTGTAAAAAGTTGTATTTCGTCCTTCAATTAAAAAACATCAAGCTTTATTCATTTGTTGATATATGATCATTATGAAATTAAGCTTGACATATTATACCCCAGTACACGAAACTGCAGTGGGCTTCTATAAACTTTATAACATAAATAATGCATTGTATGCCAGCAAATTGTTCTATTAAGTAAAAAACAAGGAGTTTAAGCTGGGTGAGGGGGGGGGGTGAAACTCAGGTCAGTATATTTTGTACTTTTACTGAAAAAATCTAATTAATTTTATTTCTAAATGTAATTTTGACATCAACTACACAAAAATATATAAAACAGATTAAAGCAGAAATTTTATAGAGTGACTATATCAGTGGAAATTCATTTTATTAATAAAGTCCTCATCAACATAAATCCCATATTAATGTCCGCAACAGAAGCAATCATTACGGCCTGCCCTCAATCATCTTGTCCTTTTATATGGATTTAATAGTCTTTCAGAATGCATAACATAAAGTTAATGTCTTTCACTCTTTTTTTCAGTAATTTTGTAACCGAGTGGATCCATCTTTGATTTTAACAGACACATCTTAATAGCACATGAACAGAGTAGAGCCACGTCCAGGGGGGTATTCTCCGTACGTCGCTTAAATCATCCAAGAACAGAAGCCTCATCTTGAATCAATTAATGGTGGTGAAAATCATCCGGTAAAGTCGGGTCTTTGAACACACTTCTGGAACAGATTAGCTTAGCTGGATCCCATCATCCGCGATCATTGCGCTGCTTGAAACGTCTGTATCGTTCGAGTCTAGAAAACATGATCGGCTAGTCTCTCGTTGGCGCATTTTTTCACTCAGTTTGAGCAGGACCATTTTGTCGTGCTCAGCCCCGCCCTTCCTGTCTTTTCCCTTGTTTTGCCCTCAGGCGGGGCTTGATTCGCCGCACCTGTCCCTCATTGTTCTTTGCCTCGTGTAGTTTGCTCCGCTTGTTTGCCCTGTACAGCTGCCTCGTGTTTGACCCTTGATGTCCTGCCCTATTTTAGTGAGTCTGTGTCCTGTTCGCCTTGTCGGGTATTGTCAATGCATTTGTATGCTCGCTGTCTGCCTTGCTCTGGTGTGTTCCCCGATTCCCTTAATAAAACGCCCCTTGGAAGGGCTTAAACCCCGCAGCCAGTAATCATGAGTCGTTCATCTCGCCGCAAGCGTGACACATTTATTAGAGTGATATGATTACTCAAGTTTAAGTTCAAGTTTATTTATATAGCGCGTTTACAGACAACCTCTTGCTGTCCCAAAGTGCTTTACATATACTGCAAAAATATACACCGTAACAAACATATGCGACAAATTAAAAATAAGTAACAAAGAGTAAAAAGAAAATGTCAT
>JAODKN010000001.1:36709906-36739927 GCA_026774425.1 Petrocephalus zakoni
TGGGCCAACATTTCTAAAGAATGCTTTCAGCACCTTGTTGAATCAATGCCACGTAGAATTAAGGCAGTTCTGAAGGTGAAAGGTGGTCAAACACCGTATTAGTATGGTGTTCCTAATAATCCTTTAGGTGAGTATATACAGTATATATGTGTGTGTGTGTATATATATACACACACACACACACACACAACCAATCAAAAAGGAGTCTAGTACTGTTATTCATTTTGCTGTAAACTGAATTGATTTAAAGTGTTTCCAGCAAAAAGACCTTTATTATTTCAATCAATATGTTTTACAATGTGCATGTTGTAATAAGAGTTTGCTTCATTGCAGTAGAAAGTCCTGGCTGATAGAATTCAATTAATTTTGAGTGATGGCTTTAATATGCCTAGCTTTAGCAATAATATAGCCCATTCTTTTGTCTGTTACTAATGCTTGACATTAATAATGCTCATTGAAATATTAAATAGATTTGATAACGTCTCTGCTGCCATTTACTTAAATGACTCATTTGGAGTAGTGTCCTTTTGCTTAACGTGTCGACATTAGTTTTATTTCATCACATAATAAAAGCAACAGATAGCTAAATGGTTAAAAATGCAGTCATATGACTGATAGTTTGTCAGTTCTAATTTTGATAATGGAGTGTAATTTTGGAGTAAGCTACAATTGTAGAGAGTCCACAATCTTATGGAAGTCTCTGTCAGACCCCCTCTGTGAACTCGTTGGCTCATTAGGGAGATCAACTACACCTGCCTTAAAAGATCCCGGCTGCCTCGCACTCACTGCGAGGTATTGTTGATCCATGAAACGTCTTACTGAATGGTCACTCTCTGTACATCGTCTAGCCCTGACCCGACCCACCTGCCTTGTTCCCTTTCGTTCTTCCCAGATTCCTTTCGTGCTTTCACCCCTGTCTCGAGCCTTCTCCGTTGTACTGACCTCCCTGGCTACTTCGACCTCTAGCTCCATGACCCCCACCAAGAGCCTGCCTGCCGATATTTTCTGCCTCGAATCAAATAAAACCCTTTGGACTCGGCACTCCGTGCTTCCCCGAGTGTTCTGTTGCATGACAGTCTCTTTTGTTTTGCAACAATGACTTTAAGACTTGTTATTCAGATTTGTGTCTCACAGACACAATCCTTGAAGCATGTAGAAGTCTATAATTCACAAAAACACAGAACGAGCTTGGGTAGGACAAGAACCTTGAATGAAAATGCATGTAAGTTACAGGGTAACTTAATGCTTAAAAACACTGTGAATAAACTAATTAATACAAATATCTCTCCAAGTACTAATAAACAGTAATTTAAAGCATAATTAGCAAAACACATGCAATCATCTTTATTGAGTTTCAAATTAAATTTGCAAACATTACATACTTTGCTGTCAAACTATGTGCACATCTTGATTAAAAAAAAGTGAAAGGTGATTAATTGTCATTGTTGACACACCACAGCACACAACGACAAAATGTGTCCTCTGCATTTAACCCATGTGACAGGTCGGGGACTCGAACCAGCAATCTTTCAATTATGCAGTTGCATCCCTAACCATTACTCTTGTGCCACCACTTATCAATAATTTGAAGGAAACCATTCCTGTATGAGCCAATCAGTCTCTTTTTTTCTCTTTATTGAATTCCATGTTTTAAGTAAGCTTAAGCTTACAAGTAGATCAACTTTTCAACCATTCACTTTCTATATCATCTTGTCCTATGCAGGATCATGGGGCCCAACCCATCACAAGGCGCATGCACATCATGTTTTTGGACTGTGAGGGGAACATCCACATATGTCAAGCCAGGGTAAAGGCTTGAAACCAGATCTACAGGGAGAACCAGTGAGAGACTCAAACCCACATGTTTAGTGACACAATACACTGTCAAAAAAAGGAGTGCAGCCCTGGTACAGTTTTGTATCCCAAGGTATAAACAACATTAATGTACCCCCAAAGGTACAAAAATGTTCCTCAGAGTAAATGTATATACCTTAAAAGGTACATTTACCTATAGCAAGGGTACAGTTGCAGACCCTTAAGTTTACAGCCTCAGTGACAAATAATTGTACCGTCAAATTACAAGTACAAGTACAAATTGGTACATTCTTTTCTGACAGAGCAGCTACAGTGCCACCCCAATGTTTGTATCAGATCTAGAATTATGGGCAAACAGATTTAAGGCTTTTTTGCCGAGAAAACATTGTTCTACGTGTTTTATGTCATTTCCAGTTTTCAAATATTTGTCCATATTTTTCAAGAGCAAGAGTTTCTTCCTGTCTACCCATCCATGAAAACCTTCCTTATTCAAACTCATGAAGTATAGACCGGTATATTGATGTAACCATGGGGTTCCTTGAAAACTCCAAGAGCATCATTCACATATTGGAATGACGTTTCACTGACTAGGGACTCCTAACTATTAATGTGTGAACACATAAGTAACTAAGAATTAAGCACCCTGATTAAGAGCACATATAATTAGTCACTGAGAATACTGGAATGCCCCTCTCTGTGAAAGAAGTACTATTTCACTGGCACTTCTAAGTCAAATAATGACACACTCTGCAGATAACAGCCACAGCCTAGACTGTAATCAGATCTTCCAGCACTGGATAGTGAAATTTGGATATATATTTTCACAGTGGAAACCCTGACACCAAATGTGACCAATAGGATGCAGAGTTGACAGCTAGCATGTAAATTTCATGGCTGTGATTGGTATGTCATTTGCCCCCAGCCGTAAATATAATTAACAACCACAAGAGGGCAACAGATCCAGGACCAGGGTGCAAACTTCCCTGAGAAGGAGCTCAGGATATCTTAATGTAACTTCAATGGTGTTGTTTCACATTTCAGCAGGATAAAAGTTCTTATTTACCAATACTTTCACAAGTTACATAGTACATATGCCTCCCTAAATAGGTCTGTGCACTTAAAACTCATTCATTTAACTTGCATGAGATTACTAGAATACTACATATGCTTGTTGTGTTACATTGCATAGTGGTCAAGGAAGAGGAGTTATATGATTCCATTCCATGAAGCATATCTAAGTTGTACTCTACAAAAGCAGACACATCACAACATCTTAATAAGAAATTCTGTTGTTTTAGTTTGACACATGGATGATTTCTTTCTTGTCAGCCATGGGTCCAAGTGCTTTAATTTGCAAACTTTGTATGCAAGTGACTTAAAACGTCACCGACACAAAGCACTGAATTCGCAAACAAAACTTTACATCTCCTTGCCTAGTATCTGATAGGTGGTGCTGCTGTTCAGGTGGCACAGAGATGCTGACGGCTCTGAGATAATTTAAGTTCAAGGAAGACCAGTTTATCGTAGGGGAAACTCCAAAGATAAATGAATCCAGTATATTGTTTTTAAGTATTTAGTGTTATGTTTCCCTTTCGCGCCATGTACAGTTTATTTCGACAGCGGAAAACATGCGTTGACACTAATTTAAAATAGAGCAATATATTATTGTGCAGAGTTTTCTACAATATATATACTTTACAATCACCTTTACATCACCTCATGAAGGTAACGAATTATTGTCAGAATGCCATTAATTCTAACGCTGTTTGGCCGGTTTCATTTCTCAGTACTATGTGGGCGCATATAACAATGTTGATTTTAAGTCCCCCACCACCCAATTTGGAGATCATGCTACGCACCCAGCATCTGGACCTATGAAAATCATTCGGTGTTAGGAATTTATACAGGTGGCAAATACACAATGTTTAACGTCTGTCGATGTAGTTTAAGTCATAAGGAGCAACCAAACAACTGTTTGTAAAACAATGATTGCAGCAAAAGCTTTATATAAACTACTGATTACCGAAACAGGGTATACTGATGATCCATACAGACGTTTTCCGATGAAACATTAGACTTCGGGCGAAAGAGAGAGAGAGAGAGAGAGAGAGAGAGAGAGAGAACGTGACTAAAATAATGACTTGGTTATACATGTCATAGTATTACGCGAAAATAATTGTTTTATCCATTAAGTAAAATGTGTGGTGCCGAGGAAGAAACGACTTCGTACTCATGGCCAGATAAACTGATTATGCATTTATACAGACACTGGTTTCTACATAAACAACAAACAAATATTAAATACACGACCGATAATCAAGATATGCTAATTATACCCCCTGTCCCTGTAAAATACATCTTATACGTTTTTTAAAGCCAGGGTAGCCGAGCAGTGCGTGAAATAAGGCAACACTAATTACAACGTAGAACCATAAATGTCTCATCGGAGACTCCGCGCAAGGGTTCGCATTGAGGTACGGTGACAGATAACCTTGCGTGTTCCTCATTCTGTAACAATACTTAATTAAACAAGTTCAAACGTCTTTTACCGAAGAATATTAATAAAAATGCATAAATATTACTACTAATAATAAAAAAAAACATGATCAAAGTCTGAATAATATTACTTAAATTGCCTTCTGTAAGTCTGTGTTACAACCGTACATACGGGATGCAGATGTTATTATAAAAATAAATGTTTATGCATAGATGTTTTGACACTTTTCAAAGTAACGTTGTCCTTCGTAAAATCGCTCATCCGAAGTAACTGTCCAACTCTCACGTATTCCCAGAACAGAGCCGTAGGTCCCGCCTATGATGCGCAACATTCAAATTCTATTGGTCGAAGGGCCGAATCGGGCTGCATGCACGTCTCTTTCATTGGCTGGCAGGAGATCAGTAACAATCCTTAAGGCACCATGAGGTAAACTGAGTTAGTCAGTGAGAGGCGTTGATAGGGTGCTGGAAAGAGGGTTACCGTGTGTTAAATTGTAATCTCGGTGCTTTCAACAGTTCTTGAGACAAGAAAAAACCTGCGTGCTGCAACCACGCAAGATGCACTGAAATATCTGCGGGGAGGATCTGAACAATTTTCTTTGCACCGTTTTCCCCGGACTTGTTAAGAGCAATGTCACTGCTGTCACAGAGGTGTCCTACCCCGCATCAATGCAGCGTGCGAGACGGCTGATCTGCTGCTTCCTACCCTTTCAGGATCTATATTTTATATCTTAACAGTTCTTTGCAAAAGAAATGTATATATTTATTCAGAAGCATCTGAAGACTGATTGAAGACACAGCGAGCGGAGGCAAGCCACTGCATTTTAATCAGAGGGAGATATAGAGAAGCTGCTCATTGATATTTCACAGGCATACTTTCTGAACCAGTTTACTTGTACGGTGACAAGCGTTTCAGGTTGTAGGATTTTAATCCTGAAGAAACTGGAGGTAGACACACATAGCAATTTGGGAATTTCTGCTGAAATGTAATGTTGGAGGGTAAGTTTATATATTTTTTCAATTGTAATGGTAGTCCTGTCATTGTGTAAGTGAAATTTGCGCTCTTATAAACAATAAACCAAACACACACACACACACATATATATATATATATATATATATATATATATGTGTGTGTGTGTGTGTAACAGCAGAAACTGCATGGCAATTGTAGTTCTCTTGTTTTGTATTCCGTAGTGTTGGAGTCTATTAAATAGTCTGGTGGTGTCGATTTGGCAGTGCGTAAATAAACCAAACCTGAACACATTTTTGTCAATAGGAACACTCCGAGACAGAGGTACAGTTACGGCTGATTAATACATATTTTAATGCGAGACTTATTTTATTGTGTATTACAAATTAAAATTGTTCATTTGTAATACTGACCTGTAAGATTTAGAGATGAGTCACAGATGCATTCACACTAAACACGTCCACACTTCATCACTTTATATATGTGTGTGTGTGTCTATATATATATATATATATATATATGTGTGTGTGTGTGTGTGAATCACACACGCACATACATAGATGCGTTGGCTGTACGCAAGTGGTCCCTGCAATCTAGACGTTTTGATCCTTTACTCAAATGGTAATAGGGACCAGCAGGTGATAAACTGCTCGTCCGTAACGTATTTTCTGTACTGATTGCGGAACATTTGATTTCCTTTGTATTTCAGACCGGCGCACGCTTTGCAGTCGTTTCATTCCGAGGACAAGGATTGCGATTATGGCACCACGGAGTCTGTGTGTTCAGATGAATTTAAATTAGGTTTACAGCATCGCCGTTTGAAATAAGGACGAAGCCGAAAGATAAAAAGAGAGCGAGAAAAGGAGACAAAATCAATAACAAAAAAATCTACAAGGAAATGAGTTTGCCCCGTTTTTTCTTGTAATGCTGCATCGCTGTGATGACTCTTTAAGGTAGGGATTTTCAGTTCGCTTCGCAAATCAACAGGTCGGAAGCGTCAGACGCACTGAAAAAAATAAAAGCGCACATACCGCAAAGGATGTATCTTTCCATTTTTTACTTCTTAATGCTGTGGGCTCAAGCCCTGTCTTTGAAAAATTTAAATTATTCTGTTCCGGAGGAGCAGGGACCAGGGACCGTGATTGGGAACATTGCCAAAGATGCCAGACTTGGACCGGGAGAGAGGGGTAAGAAATCAAACTTCAGGGTGTTGGAAAACTCCGCCCCGCACCTCATAGACGTGGATCCCGAAAGCGGACTGCTCTATACTAAGCAGCGGATCGACAGAGAAACACTGTGTCGACGAATCCCCAAGTGCCAACTCTCTATGGAAGTGTTTGCCAACGATAAAGAGATATGCATGATTAAGGTGGACATACAAGACATAAACGATAATTCTCCCACCTTTCCTTCGGATCAGATAGATATTGACATTTCTGAGAATGCTGCGCCCGGTACCCGCTTTCCACTAACAAGCGCGCACGACCCAGACTCAGGGGAAAATGGGCTGAAAACTTACCAGCTTACGCGTGACGATTATAATATATTCTCTTTGGATGTGAAATCCAGAGGAGATGGGACTAAATTCCCAGAGTTAGTCATTCAGAGACCTTTAGACAGGGAGGAGCGGAGCCATCACACTCTAATATTAACAGCGACTGATGGAGGGGAATATCCAAGATCAGGAACAATGCAAATTAATGTTAAAGTTATGGATTCGAATGACAATAGCCCAGTGTTTGAACAGCCTTCATATGTAATCGAGATACCTGAAAATGCACCTATAGGAAAAGTTTTGATAGATTTAAATGCCACAGACCCAGATGAAGGAAGCAATGGACAGGTGGTTTATTCGTTTAGTGGATACACTCCTGACAGGATCCGGGAGTTGTTTGCCATTGACCCCAGAACAGGTGTTATAAAGATTCAGGGGGAAATTGACTATGAAGAAAGTCCAATTATAGAGATTGATGTTCAGGCAAAGGACCTAGGACCAAACCCAATCCCTGGACACTGTAAAATCACGGTTAAAGTGATAGATAGGAATGATAATTGGCCATCCATAGGTTTTGTTTCTGTTCGACAGGGGGCCGTCAGTGAAGCTGCCCCCCCAGGAACTGTCATAGCACTGGTGAGAGTCACTGACAGGGATTCGGGGAGAAACGGCCAGCCTCAGTGCAGGGTATTGGGTAATGTGCCTTTCAAGCTGGAGGAAAACTATGACAATTTTTACACTGTAGTTACAGATAGGCCATTAGACAGAGAGGTACAGGACGAGTACAACATAACGATAGTAGCCAAAGACAATGGGATTCCTCCTTTGAATTCTTCTAAATCATTTACTGTTAAGATTTTGGATGAAAATGATAATGCCCCTCGCTTTACAAAAGCAGTGTACCTCCTACAGGTTCCAGAGAATAACATCCCAGGGGAGTATTTAGGCTCTGTTCTGGCTCATGATCCAGACCTGGGTCAAAATGGAACTGTGTCTTATTCTATTTTACCATCTAATGTTGGAGATGTGTCTATTTACACCTACGTGTCTGTCAATCCCACAAATGGTGCAATATATGCTTTAAGGTCATTCAATTATGAACAGACAAAATACTTTGAATTTAAGGTTTTGGCAAAAGATTCAGGGTCCCCACATCTAGAGAGTAATGCAACTGTCAGGGTCAGTGTATTAGATGTCAATGACAACGCTCCAGTCATCGTGTTACCTCTCTTGCAAAACGACACTGCTGAGATTCATGTTCCCAGGAACGTAGGTGTTGGGCACATAGTGACCACAGTGAGAGCTGTGGACAACGACTATGGAGAGAGTGGTCGCCTGACCTATGAGATTTCGGATGGAAACGAAGAGCATTTGTTTGAGATGGATGCCGTAACCGGGGAGATCAGAACCGTGCATCCTTTCTGGGAAGAGGTGGCCCCGGTTGTAGAGCTTATTGTTAAGGTCATCGACCATGGGAAGCCCACCCTCTCAGCTGTAGCTAAGCTCATCATTAAGGCTTACACAGGACCCCTTCCAGAAGGGGAACCCAGGATCAACGAAGAGCAACACAGCTGGGACATGTCCTTGCCCTTGATAGTCACCCTCAGCATAATTTCCATCATGCTTCTGGCAGCCATGATCACCATTGCTGTCAAGTGCAAGCAAGAGAACAAAGAGATCAGGACTTACAACTGCCGGATCGCTGAGTACTCTCACCCCCAGCTGGGCAAGAGCAAGAAGAAGAAGATCAACAAGAACGACATCATGCTGGTGCAGAGCGAGGTGGAGGAGAGGGATGCCATGAACGTCATGAACGTGGTGAGCAGCCCCTCCCTCGCCACGTCCCCTATGTATTTCAATTATCAGACACGCCTGCCCCTCAGCTCCCCCAGGTCTGAGGTCATGTACCTCAAGCCCACCTCCAACAACCTGACTGTTCCTCAAGGACATGTTGGCTGTCACACAAGCTTCACGGGGACAGTGACTAATACCACCGAGACTCCGGTTAATAGGATGTCAATAATTCAGGTAGGAAATGCAATTTATATATGCATCTTAACTGCTCCTCTTTCTGCACTTTTCTGTCTAGCTTAATATCTGCATCCAACACCGTAATGATGGAAATAGCTCTGGCAGGCAGAGTTTACGATAGTTTGGAAAATTAGCGGTTCATTTACATTAACAAGAGTCACAGTGTTTTCTTTTCTAGGTGCTACACCTTTCGTACCAAATCAGTCATATAAATCAGTACTTTGGGATGCTTTTAGAAAGCAATGGATGCCAGAATATATATATATGGATGAGTGTATATGTGTGTATATGGGTATAGATATAGAGGAATGGCTATATTATGTTCTGTAAATGTTGTAGGAATGCTCTGCTCTTAATTCAATGACTGTGTAGGTGTGATATTACTTGTTCAAAAGGTTATCACTGCTGTTACAAGAAGTATCAAGGAACTGAATGGACTTGTTTTTTCATACATCTGTTGCAGTATTTTGAGGTGTGCTTTGTTTAAGGTGTAATTGCTTACAGTACTATCCACACTCCAGTATTTACTGTGGCGGCTGGGACTCTCCTTTTGTATGAGTGTAATGCTTCAGAGATTTGGTCCTCAGATACGTTCATGTTGTGCATCTTTCTTACAAGGAAAACACGCAAGTCCAAAATATTATTTGTTTTTAAATATATGTACACTAATAAAAGGATTCATGTTCCATAATGAAGATGACCTTGAAACTGGGAAAACCTCACATTCTCTCAAATCAGCTGCCAACAAAATACAAAATGCAGTTTTGCAAAGAAAATATGGCAGATCTCAGACAGCAAAATGGTCTGTTTGTTTTTCCATATTCATTACTAAATTATGTCTATCAGTAAAATGTTGAAAAGCTCTTATTGTTGGTCTAAACTGTTTTTGATGGGATAGACTATGAATTTTCAACATTTCTTAACGCAGGGAAAGCAGATAATAATACAAATATTTCATCAGTCCATTTCTGTGGACCTCGTCCAACTATTCTGTGGTCTCCCAGGGGGTTGTGGACCCTAGCTTGAAAACCTAGACTAGACTAATAATGTCAGAATAGGCTATATTCCTACTTTAAACAGTCTAGTCTTTTTATTGAATGGGTACATTACTTTTGGGGAAAAAGACATTTACTTGGGAATGGCCATGGTAAATCACTGACACTTTTTCCACACCATAGAAGGCTCTCTCCATACTTTAACCACTCATGTCCAGATATTGACATGCAGTAATGTAGGAAAATAGCAATGGATCATATATATGGAGAGTTCTTACTTTTCTCTGAATGCATTGAATGTAATATAAATCTGGGCTGAAATTCTAGGGGAATAAACAATGAAACAATACAGAAATTCCTCTAATAGATCTGCATGTGCACTTACTGTACTTGATGGCCTTTATTGATTGGTTCAATACGGGGTCCATATTGTAAGTCATTCCATTTCAAATAATCAAACAGAATGGCTCAAACAGAACCTGTGACTGAGGCTGTACCACGATACAAGAGACATAATTCGATTAATACGGCATTATTTTGTAAGGGGATGGATGGCACGTAATGATGCTTAATTCAGCTTAAGGCAGTAAAGCATATTACTCAGTGGTAAATCAAGGATAAAGTGAATCCAGTGTTGCAGACTTCACAGCTGTTGAAACCTTTTGAAAGCATGCATACTTCTTTGAGGTAATTCTGCCCCAACTGTTACTGGTAGGAAATTATTCAAATGACTATTACTGTGCTTTATTCTAGTGAAAACAAAGGGCCTCAGCCCAAATAAAAGTTTAAAAATGCATGGGATTTAGCATAATAGGCATTTCTCTCATGCATGGCTTTATAGATGAGTGGTTGCATATTGTGTCTGTGAATATGTGTTATAAAAATAGCCCTTTTATGGAGTATTTCAAGACAGAAAAAGCACTGAGAAAAAAAAAGAAAAATACAAACATTTTAGACTCTCCTCTAGGTGGAGTCAGTCTCCCTCAGGGCTTGTATACAGTGTGTGAAACGAACACTGACAGAGGAGCACTGATTTAATATGCTGCAAGCCGGCTGCTCATTTATGCACATGCTTTTGCTACGAATGCTGCTATGGAAATTTTCTGAACAATCTCGGTGATTGTCATCGATCCTAAGCCTCTACTCTCGATGCCCAACAAGGTGAGAAGGTGATCAGATCATGCTGATTTTGTTAAGGCTGCATCAACCGTTTGACATTGAGAGTTCACCAGTGGACTCAGAAAAGCTATGAGTTCAATGAGGTCACAGTTCCAGCCCCTCCCCACCCCTCAACAAATTCTGACTGCGCTCCACCCCACCCAATCTCCACCCCTCATCTATCAGTCTTGCCTGGCAAGAAGGTCAGTTGCCTCGCACAAGGTCAAACAAGCTGACGTGTCAATAATTCACTGAAGAGTACTGCCGCACGCCATTTATAAGGGTTAGCCGGGAACAAGTGTGAGAGCTAGCAGTTCATTTCCTCAGATCCATTATGATAGCCAAGTTTCATAAAACAAGCCTATCTCTCTGAAACAGAAAGCATCCATTTGGAGGAATGTCAACAGTTCAGTGTTTTTACTCTTCAGTTTGGTATACTTAGACATTACTCAGCGGTAAAACAATCTTTTCTTTCACATTTTAATGTATCTAGACTATGGGATTTTCAATATTGTGCAGTTTGCTGTGTACTGTGATAGGATATTTTTGTACTATAAGAATGAAATTTCAGAATAGCTGTCTTCTTGTTCTTCTGTGAGACAACACAATAGTAACATAGGGGAAATTGTATAGGAACATTTTTCATATATATTTTTTAAATATTTTCCCAGCCCATGTCAGTTATCATAATGATTGCGAATGGTGAAGAACTGTCTTTTCTGAGAACATTATACTGATAATGTTCTATAAACAAATAAACAAACAAACAAACAAATATTGCAGTATGTCATATGTAGTCCAAGAGGAAAGGCTTGACATTTCTATCCTTTCCTCCAACGAAGGCACCTAACGTTTGCAAAGGGAGGTGCAGACTGCTCGTTTATGCTGCTTTCAGAGGGAACGTGGGATTCTGTGTCTTGCGCTTTTTACACTTCCTGGTGTCGTGCATATTAATTATTTTCTTCCTGTGAGAAGGCTGCATGCCATACTTAATGCTGGTTTGGTCTATAAGTTATGCTGTTTGGGGAATATGCATGCTTTCTTTCAGAAACTTGCGTGTCTGGTCTTTGCTTTGGGGTAGCCTCCTTTCATTCCATTTTCAGTTCAGTTAGTAAAAATATTTTTATTCCAGACCTTTTAAAAACATTAATGCTGCAGAACATTAATACTCATACTTTTCTTAAGTCTTTTTCATCCTTATGAAAGTGCATATGTCCCTTAAGGGTCAAATGTATTTAGTATAGTAAATACATTTTGGAAGAAGATCAGTTAAAAAAATGCCAACTGGAAAGAGATTTCAGATTTTTCAACTGTACAGATTCATTTTGAAACACATGGCATGGCATAGTTATTCATGTAGTACTAAAGTATTATTCTATTTGCTTCATTTAAGTTACAGTCCAAGTACCCCTAATGGATCATTGTTGCACTTCAGAAATGTTAACTTTCAAGTTAAAAATGTACCATCCATGTACTTGCATCCATCATTCATGTACTTTGATAAAGGAAAAGAAAAAAAGAGGCTCTCTGAAAGTGTTTTTAATATACTACTTTCAGAGCATAATATGCCTTTTTATGCCATTAGAGACCTCACTGAACCCAGGGATTTCATGCTTGACGGGATGTCTGAGATGTAAAACGGTAAGCTCCAAGTTACTCTGATGTTTGCTGAGCACATAAACTGTGTTCTAACCGTGTGGCTCAGTGGCGGACACTTGGAACGTCCTCCAGTACACAGGCAGAGTGGGAACTGAAAATGGCAAAGCTTTGTGGCTGGTGTGTTTTGATTAAAAGGGACACAGATTTATCTCCGTATTATCTGATTTCTATTCCTGAGACCAAATGGGTTCTGGTTCCTGCAATTACACAAAATGCAAACACAGACGCACATTTATATTCATGTTGTTGTCCAGACTCTCCATTCATTTCTATGGGAAGAACACTAATCCCACCAATGATAACCTTAACCCCTACCCAGCCCTAACCATATACATAAGTAACCAAACAAAATACACATTGTTGGCATTTTTAGTTTTTTGATTGCAGTCATATTTTTTTTTTAGTTTCCCCTTGTGGGGACTCAAAAAGTGGTTCCCACAACATCATAATAATATGGGTTTTATCACATTGTAGGGATATCTTGCAGTGGTAAATATAACCCCCCCCCACACACACATGCACACACATAGACACACTTTTTCTTTAGGGGCCATGTCAGTCTCCCTGTACATTTTACCCTAAGTTTAGTGTTATGCAGTGTTATTTCTGTACTGGGGTATGAACTGTGATAAGTTACCCGAACAAAGTCTGAACTAAGCTCTCCTTGCACATGTATGTCTTTTAACAAATTTTCACCTAAAGCTATATGTGACATATATGTGAGAAGTTGCATCAGTGCTGCTGGTCCTGCAGTCTGCGCGTGCAGTTCTGCACATGTGCATGTAGTAATAACTTGTGTATCTCATTCCTGATTTCTATTATATAAATAATGCAATTTTAATTTCTATGTTTAAGGGCACCACAGGTAATTTTTTTCTTTTTGTTTTTTGTACATTACCCATAATAAATTAAATATTCATGACATTTATAAGAATATGAAAAAATAATACTTGGACATTCAGTTATTAATTTGCCTAAGTAGAACCTCGTGTATTTTACTTGCATTAAAACGCTCTAGTAATAAAAACATCTTTTTTTTTTTTTTACTTGCAGAGAGGAAATGTATACCCGAAGCTTTCTTATAATTTCAGGTCACATGGCAGTCCACTTGAGATACTTTTGATGAATGAGCATTAGAATTGTGGACTCTTGGGATTTGAACTTAACTTTAAGAGCTCTTCTGTGACAGGTATAATACTATAGCAGTGTTTGTGACAATGCCATGTACGTTTCACGTAATGAAACGGTGGTACCATATTTTACGTCATCCCCGATAGTCCATGTTTCTTATGTCCTGAGGCACATTTGTGATGATAAGTTTATTCAGTCACAGAGTACCAGCACTTGTGTTCCAAGTATCGATCAAGTCATAGCTAATAAATGAGACAGCATTGAGGGCAGCCCAGCACACTGAAGACGTCAGACATTTCAGGAAGTACACTTTTATCTCTTCCACTCAGTATACAGTATTTTCCGAATAAGCATATAGCACATCACAGAGTTTACGGAATTTGCACTCAAGTCACACTGAAGTGTTGAGGTTGCTCATGTTTAGTCTCTTAAATTTATTTGGACAAGAAAGCCACTGTATTGCCTCTAAACACAGTGTCCATTCTGCATGAATATTCTTCTTTAAAGAGATATTGCAGTATGGGATACTCCCAGCTCAATTCTAAGCAGAAGATTAGCTTAGTGATTGTTTCTTTTGGGCCTAGATGATTTGTGCTAAACCTTGTTTGACGGTTCATAAGCACAAGACAAGCTTAAAGGGTTTCTAGATTTCTAGAATACCATATGCTGCAATGCACTGTGATATAAATGCCCCCTGCCAATGCTAAATCAGGAAAAATAAGTGTAAATTATCATCTTCTGTCCATCAGCAGATATGATTGGTGTGGACTATGCCTAATTTTGGAATACCATGAGTGAGGCCTCTATAAATACAGTTGAAATGTAGAATTATATCCTGAAAGGTAAAAGCAATTTGGCTTTAATGTTCTGTACAGTTCTTTATAGTTAAAGTTAAATAGGGTATATTTATGACCATGATTTCATTACACAACCTGCTAGTATTTTAAGTGTAGTTGAATTCAACTTATAAGGATTAATTAGGGAAAAGAGAATTCATACTGTGATGTGAGTTTCTGGCCAATGACTGCTTACTTAGTGGCATACGACAGCAGGTTAGGGGTGAGCAGTCGTATCCAGAAATTGTTGTTTGGTATGTGGGGTTTCCCTAAATAGGTTACTAATTAGAGGACTGATTGGCTGAAGGGTCCTCACACCTGGGTTTGAACAGATGACCTAAAGGTTGTCCCAAAAACCTGCATACACACTGGCCCGTTGCAAATAAGATTACCCACCCCTGCTGAAGGTAATCTGTGCAAACCCTCTGCTCATGTTTTATTGGTATGGAAATGTTATGATTGAAACACCTTTGGCTTTTTGTTTACTACACTATTTCCTTTGTTTTCCACACACTCATCTTGTAGTTTTGTTATGTAAACTAAGTCACAGGATTCATCACGAGTATGAGTAAAAAACAATACAGGAACAGTATATTTCTTCTCCATGGTTCTTAGAATGTGAATGGTACGTGAGGGTACAGGGAAACATTATCCCTTAATCCATTTTCACCTCCCTGTGTCAGATCCGCTTGGAAAATCCGCCGTCATGGATATCCATACAAGGGAGAGGAGAAACCTCGGATAAGGAAAAAGCCTTGCCTGTGCAAAGTCTTCTCAGAATGTATAATAGCTAAATTGTCTTGTTATATTGTTTCCTTTCTTAGCATAAAAGTCTCCAAACCCCTCCCATACAATAGGAATTATTAGAGATGATAATCTGTTCCAACAGTAAAGTGCTAGAGTACATTTGGAATTCTCCCTCTGCTTTGCATAGATTGGTTCATTGGGGTGGCTAAGTATAAATTTGTTTCCGGGGGGAAGTTGGCAGGCAAAGAAGTAGAAGCAGATTCAGAAAATTGCATAAACTGGCCATGTCTTAACATCAGCCAGCACCAAGTGTTTGCCTCGAATCTTCTGCAATATATAGCTTGTAAAAATGTGAATTTTTACACTTCTGAGTCGATAGATTTTAAGATGTACACACACTAAGGAGTACTTGGTTTATGGCTGAGGGGGTTCCTTTTTCTGCCCTCAGAAATTGGATTGAATGAGGATCTCTGCAAAGAACCATCAGGTGCCATCAGTTGAAGCGGAGCAGACTCTAACTTTTGAGGCCTTTGAGGCCTTCTTTGTGTTCCCTCCCTCCTATGGAATTTTAGGGACCTGTACATTATGGCATATCAAGGGGCACTGTGGTCACCCCACTGATGTCATGTATGTCAGGGGCCAGTCCGGTAAAATATACCAATGAAATACATCTCAAGACTCCATCTGTTCATGTATGTCAGTGCAGTTTGACTCATTGAGTCCCCCAAATCACCAGATCAGTCCGGACTGGCGAGGTAATTGGTTCCAGGATGTGTGTGGTGACCGAGCAATGCAAGCATCAAAGACCATCCCCCTGCCCCCCATCACTTGCTTTTGTCACACACTCTTCCCCTCTCCACTCTAAATCTCCGCTGATCCAGGCCAGCAGTGAGAAACCAGTAGGGCCCTAGTGGCTCAAACTGAGCCGTGTGGATCAGTGCAAATTTTGCAAAAGGAGAAGTGTCTGTAGCGCTGACTATCCATCAGAGAATACTCTGTCTGTCCTCTCAAATGCCTTTCCTTTATACCCTCCTGCCATTGATGGATTGTTAACAGCTTTCTGTAGGTTAATGGAATGATATATTAGGCATCCATTAACTCTGCCTTTTGCTGTAGTGAAAAGGAATGGGTACTCCTTTCAGGGAGAGGTGATAATCAAGTCTTTTATAAAAGAATCATACAGTAAATAGTTTTCCACTAATAAGCTCTATTGAATTATTTCTAAAGAGTTATTGAAAAGCTGCATTTAAATAGTTTTTCGGAATAGAATATGCTTGATATTGTGCAACAAAACTTTCATAGACTCCTTCGGTCAGGTGTAGCTGTGTTATTTTGTAGTACTGTGCATCAATGCAATGTGTCCTTCTTTACTTTTCAACTCTGGTTGGCTGTCTCTCCAGTTTGTTGCAGTTCTCGTATTATTTGCAGGTTCTGCCTTGTGAGATGCATTTGAAATAAATAATGGTAATAGATTTTTTTTTATTTTGATTAACAAGTAAGTCATTGAGTTTTCACCACACTGTTATGTTCCAATTGTATTAATTATACCTCTGCAGGTATCAGCATAGTTACCACTTTCCCCAGTCAGAGTCAGGTTGCTGTTATTCCCTAACTAACTTGTCAGTTATTCCCTGATTTGCATGTCCATTACTCCGTGACTAACATGTTAGCCTTACGCTAAGCCTTTCGTGACTCCCCACTCTTCATGGGACCTGATGTGGTCCTGCCTGGTAGGGCCAGAACTGATGGGTTCTCATCCTGCCACTAACATCATTATAGCGTTGCTTCTAGTGGCCTGTTGTGATGAGAACCCTGGGCTGAGAGAAGGCAGCGACACTGCCTGCGCCCTCAGCAGACCGTGCTCCTCTCAGCCCTGTTTATAGCAATACAGCCCATGTGTGTGTATCCCAGGACTCCCCAGGGTTATTCTGGCCCCATTCTTATGTCCCTTCGCTCCCCCAGGTGTTCTCAAATACAAGATGTTTCATTGGCTCATTTACTAACTGAAAACAGAGTGAATCAGTTTCGTTCTGATGTAGAAGCATGGCTTTTACATAGTACATACATAGCTTTTACAAACTGCATTGGTGGGTTTTTTCAGTAACACAATCTGCTACAAAAATCAGTTGTATACATTATATAAAATAATTTATATTACATGCAACCTAAAATATGCCCCCCTAAGCCAAAAAGTTATCTTCAAAGTTTGGTTATGCAGCATTTACATAATAGAAGCAATACCGTGTCTTGCAGTATGCTGGGGAGACGCAGAAATCAGTGGGAAGTGCATCTTGCAATGGTGACTCACATATACATGTTGAGTGGGAGACTGTTTGGTATTTTCTTCCTTTTGCTTAACTATGGATGTCTGGGGCGATTACCTTGACGGGCAGGGGTAACAAATTAAGAAAAACCAGGATGCATCTTGCTGATCCGGCTTTCAGAACAATTAATACATTTCACAAATAATGGAAAATTAAACTGGATAGTAGTCTTTCAGAAGATGTAGGCTGATTTTAGTACTTAGGGTTGGCACTTAACATTGGAAGTTAATCAGTTTAAAGGTGGCTGATTCTTAATCTTTCAGTCAGTTTGTTTGACATTTTTGACTGTGATATAACTCGTTGAAATCGCAAATCCATTTGTACATGCTCAGAATATTCTTAAAGGGCCATTGACTTAAGCTAGATCTTTCAGGGTGTTTGCTACCATAAGACAGCCAAAAAGAGACTGTGTTCTTGTGCACGGGAGTGTTAGTTAAAAAAAATCCATAGTATCAATCACAAAAACACTTTAAGGTTGTTTACTTTTACTCTTCTCACTTGTCGGTGGAATTTCTCTTCGTCTTCTCTTCTTCTCCCCCCACCACTTGGCTCCTTCCTCCTTTATTCCCCCTGCGTCTCAGCACTCTGCATAAAAGGAGCCACGCACCTCATCAGTGGTGGGCATTTCAGAGACCTTGTCATTATTTTAATGTGCTCTGTTCTGATACCCTCTTTCAAGCCCATTTCACTTTCCTTTCATGTTTCTTTGCTTCCTCTGAAGTGATTCATGAAGTTTAGAGGACAAAAGTGTTTTCAAGTTCAAGTAGAACTTTACTTTCTTTCATTATAGCTGTGAACCATTAGCTATTTTTCCACAAGTGTAGAGCCGGAATTTCTATACAAATTATACTAGCATTTTTCTTTGTGTATGATGATCACATTCCAGCAACTGTTTATTCAAAGACTGCGGGAAACGGTATTTTATGTAAGTCTCGAGTGCTGTCATCCAGCAAGATTTATAGTCATCACAAAATAAATGTCAAAATTGAGAAATGACTGAAAATCAGAAATATAACCATTGACGTTATAGGACTCCAGAAGTCAAATGAGCACACGTAGGACTAGAGAGGCAATGCTGAGAGATAGCAGACTAGCAGAGATTGCTAGTGGATGTGCAGTTTTTAATTCTTGCTGAGAATTCCATGGTAGAGGAGCCAGAGCTTTAGAAGGATGAAGCCAGAATGGTTTGCTGTGTGGGGGAGAGGGGTCCAGATGGCCAGAGATCGCCCAGCTGAGATTTTTGTCATTTGTGATCAGAGTTTGTTAATTTAATGATATATTTCATTTTATTAATTTACCCAAACTTCTCATATGAATTGACTAAAATTAGCTTAACATTTTACTCCTCTGGATATTGTACTGAATCATACTCTTTTGGGAAAGCTAGATGTCTTTATAATACTGTGGGTTATGTGAAATAAGCCAATCAAGCAGTGCAATTGACCTATGAAGGATTCCTTTACTTATTACATTCATGCGTCTTTAGTGATTTTGAAGTGATCGTTTCTATTTTAACCTCTCATGACTGATTTTGAGAGCGTATCAATGATTCCTCTGATCCGCGGGTCACTTATGTACTATGAGATGTCCGTATAGTCACTGCATAAATTTAAGCCTGTTAACCATTATACCAGTTACTTTCTTTTAACTGTTTAAACTTCTCTTTTTGGGGGGTGAGTTTTCGTGGGTGGGTTCATTTTTGCTTTCTTTTATCTGATGATACCAAAGTTGCTGACATAAAGCTAAAACAATAAGAACAATATAAATGGAAAAACAAGAATGATAATGAGTAAATATGAAAAAGGCTCATCTTATCATATCCAGCTGATAACGCTTCAGGGTGCTGGCCAGAAACGAGCGCCATGAAAGCAGCTCATTACCCTAAATCTTAGCTGCCAAGCGTGAAGCAAACTTGCCAACTTGTGGAGTCCGGCATGCTTACCGAGTCGTCAGATACTAGCAGCACGAGATTTTGTGATGTAAGCACTAACATCTTACTCACTCAGTTACACAATCTTTCTTAACTTGGTGCAAATTGTTCTTCTGACATTGTCATCTATTAAACGCTCTATATGATTCCTGCTCACTGATTTGCAAATGTACACCATTAAAAATTGCCTGACACAATCTTTATAAATAAAATATGTTGTGATGGTGTAAGGAGAGATTGTCTCACTTCCTCATATTTACTTTCTATATCTCAGCGTATTGTCTGCATCATTTATTTACCGAAATTACCTTTAGTCAAAGCTGATTTTTTGTTCACGCTTTAAATGACTGCATAAATTTATCTTGTTTTATAAATGTGTGAAGCAGAGCACAATGTTTCGCATCATAGACAGTTTCTTTGGACAACGTTGGCTCACATTCAAGGAATGCAAATTTTCCACTTGAGAACTATACATAATGTCCAGATGAAGTCTACGGGGGGGGGGGCATTAAAGGCTGACACACTTGAAACGGTGATCTCTGGGTGCCTGCAGTGGACAGTGATTTTAAAATGCAAATTTTAAGGAAGTTGGCAGTGCATGAAGATGAACAAGGTGGCCACAGATGGCGTCCCGCTCGCTGCACATGTGCGCAAAGGCGCATAAAAGCCCTTCCCACTGGGTTGTGTGTTTACAGTCTGGAGACAGCAAAGGACACATCTCTCAGAGATTGAGCGGCACCATTGCATGGGACGATTAAAAAAAATGGGAGGGTTTTGTGTCGGTTGGTGTCAACCCCCATGCCAGGTCACCAATAAAAATTTGATCTTCTGCCACCCAAGTTGTCCTGAGTCATGTGACAACACAACAGAGTCTGCACCTCAAACATACAGATGAAACAGCTGCTGCAACAGAAGCAGATTTTTCCCTGATATATGTACAGCAGTGCGAGCTTGCCATCGTGTACAGGTGCCTGCTGCTAACTGGAAACCGTCTTCGATAGACACTAATTCTGTGTGTGCCTTGGACCAGATTGTTGAGCCACTATCCAGAATCCCTGCAGTGGAACAAAACAAAACCCTACCCAAAATCAGTGATTAGACAGGTGTTCCTACAGCTTGTGTGATCAAATTACAGAAATATTTATGCACCAGACAGCCAGATGTACACAGGGTAACCTTATAATCCCATTTTGCAGCTCCTCAAAACATGGCTGAGCTCAATAAATACAAACCCAGCTACACTGGCAGGATAACTCCATTAATTGGATTCAGGCCTGCCTTATTTACTTGACTGGACTTGAACACATATTGAACACATATATTAAATTGACAGGAGAATCTGAGGCCATAAGATGCATCCGCAGTCTAATTTAGAATGGGAAACCTTTTCAACAGCCCCTTAATGTGTTTTTTATTGGCAGTCAAGCTGGTACTAAGTGCTGATCTTTAGTAAATAACGAGAATTTGTTTGATGCAGTTGGACAGCTATGATGTGTGTCTGCATTTCTTTAAAGCCTTTTGTCCTGTACTGTGGGAGTAATTCAGAATCAGTGGATACTACCAGGATCCACTGGCTTAATCCGGGTGGAGGATTTAGCCGAATTAGAGGCTGATATAACTTCCACATTCAGCCCAGATGATTTTTTTTTTAAATTCCTCATTTAACAGTAAACTAAGCTCTGCATACTGTGGTGGTATACATGTCAGACTCCTAGGAAAAACATTGTGATGCGAACAAATTACATGTGATTTAGCATCAAACAACAACTTTTCAGCAGTTTTAGTTATGAAAGTTTGGTAGGCTACCAGGGTTCAGCATGTATTTGATAATCTGCACCTATCTGCTTATACAGTTATATGGTATCTGTACAAAGATAATGCTGATTGAAACCTTTAGCAGAAGTCCAGACATTTAAAAAAAAAGATGAGATCAAAACAATGCCTTGCTGGATTAGTGCTTGTTGGTGGATTTATTTTATTCATTATGAAATGTGCACAGTCAACAGGGTGATGGTCCAAAATACCAAGAACAAAGTAAATAAGGAGCAGTGGGATGATATGATTTCTCCATTTATTTGTGGCATTGATCTGTATTAAAGTTCCTTTTAAAAAGTGGCTCCCTCAACATTATGTACTTTATTTCATCAAACGTGAGAATAATTGAGGAGGATCTGATTCCAGCATCAAGTCAAATTTGCAAGAGGAAAAAAAACAATGAACGATTCTCTCAGCATGTTTGCTGTCCTTGATAAGCACTCTTATACAGAATCTGCCATTTTACCCCTTTTTGTTTGTTTGGCCAGAAAATCAATTTCTGGAGAATTGACAACCAATCTAGCAGTTACTGTTTATCTGTGACAGTTACCTGTTGGTGCCTTGGAGCATTTTGATGATGAGGTCGCATTTGTCACTGGAAAGTCAAGCTTTTAGAATTACCTTGAGTGGATTGTTTCCAAACTCAGTTTAACTTTCAGCATTAACATATAATACACGTAGAATTAAAAATGGGTAATTAATTTAATCTGATTCTTAGGTGCTACCATAAAAAGTAAGTTTCAAATTATTATCGGTGCAATTATTATGCCTTTTTGAAAATGTATCTTCCTTTCCCACGACCAACATTTTATGTTTTTTCTCTTTTTTTTGGGGGGGGGGGGGTGTAATTCTGATTATATGTAGCTACTTATATTTATTCAAAATAAATGTGTTTGTACTATGGGATCCACGCGTTCTTGCCTGCAGCACGTTTCTTTTTTTTTTTGGCGTATAAACCACAAGTCGAAGGAATTATTTGTGCTTCCTACTTTAGCTTGGAGGTGTGCTTTCAACTCATGTGGATAATTGAATGCTTTGACCTGTATAATTTGTAAAATATCTTATTCCAGTGTTTCTCCGTCATTCCAATGGCTAAATCAGAGTTTGTCAAACCGGACTTCAGGGAGCCCCTGACAGTCCACGATTTTGTTGTAGAGAGCTGGGAGGGAGCAAAAACGAGGACTGGCTAAGGGTTCTAGAGGGCCTGGTTGAGAAACCATGTCATGCATCCACAGCAAAACATGCACTCACTGCATAGAAGTATTTATTTCTTGTCACAGTATAATATCTATGGGGTTTTTACGGATTTACTGAGAATGTTCAATATGAGTTCATTGAAAAATCCGCAGAAAAATGCCTGACAAAGCTGGGGAAAATGCATTCTTTATCTGAAAATGAAATATCTGCAGTAACCCCAGCCTTGTGCCCTATGCTGCCTGAGATGGGCTCCAGACTCCCACAGGCTTGACCAGCATAAGCAGTTAGAAGATGGATGGATGGATCGTCTTTTGTAAATGTAATGGCTGTCAGCACATGGGTGATCATTTTCCTGCCATATTTAAATATTTCTCATTCAGTTATCTTTTTTTTCTTCCTCAGTTCATTCTGAAGGTTAACAAATAGTTTGATAGATTTTAGAACAATTAAATGAATGGTTAAATAATGGGCTGCACTTGAAATGATCTTTGTCAAATCTACTAACTGCTGTATTTTCCAACACTATAATTACAGCGTAAGTGGCATTTTGTTTTGTATTGTTAACTGGAACATTAAATTAGATCAAATGAATTTAGATTCAGGGAAGAAAGACAGAGTTATAACATTAAACGGTTCTATATCGAAGACCTGTAGTTCTGCACATTTATTGTCATACATTCGATTATTTAATTTTTTTTTTTACGAAATATCTTGTTTCACGGGATAGTTATAATGGCAGTTCCTGTCGACAGTGACCTTTCTGCTAGGCTGTGCTCCTTATGTGACCACCGCACATGGCACGAAGAAAAGATTCTAACGGTGTGCCCCCGCATGGTCCCTTTACGCTGGGTTAGCGGCCACGCGGCTGACATTTCCAGAGAGCCGTGACACGAGGCACAAAGCGAAGCTGAAATTCTGGCCAAATGCTGTTATACAAGGTTCTGGGTTAACATCACAGAACGTCCCTCACTCCCGTGTAGTGCATTCTTTATGACTTGTTTATTTGCATTTTGCTCATGTATACAGCTGGGTGTTTACTGAGGCAAGGTTACGTCCTTATTTCTAGGGTAGAGCGCAGTACATTAACCTTCCTGGATTTTAGCCTGCAACCTTCTGTTACAAGCCTTGTTTTTTAATTATGAATTCACACAGCAGCCTACATTTTAGGGTAAAATTTTTAACCTGTTTAGATTATAACTTAAATATCAATGACCTGTGATGTGTTGGGATGTGTGAAACCACGTTCGTAAGTTCTATCTTAAGTTGTACCATAACGCTCCGATGTATTTCCCAAAACAATTTTAGGTATTTCATCCGTAAGATATTCTTTCGTAAGGTTGGTGTGAGCCTCTCTCAGCTGCCTCTTATGGGTACGTTTCTCAAAGCCTTCTTAAAGCTACAGTATGTTGTTTGTAAGTTCCAAAATGAATGATATAGCATTAAGAAAGCTTTGGGAAACATCCCATACTGCTAGTGACTAACATCAGTCAGGGTACAGTTTCACAACTAAACATCACTTAACTAAGAAAGGAAAATTGATCCATATGGTAAAATGACTTTGTCTGATACATAACTAGAATCTTAATTAGGTTTTGTCCTCACACTTTGATTGAAGGAGGGGTTCTGCTGATATTTGGGTGAACGCATTACCACTATTTCCGATGCCCTTGGAATGCACCCACCTCACTAAATGTGTCAGAATCACAGTATATCAAAACATGAGATTGATAAGAGTTGACACTGCAGGTTCATTTACATGTAAGTCTAAAATATTTTACCCCAAAAAAGTACCATGGAATAGTCTCATCCCAATATCAATGGCCTACACATATATTGATTGTGCACATGTGTTTTATTGAAGAAATAAAAATAAAATGGTGTGGTACTACAATCTGGGGAGGTGGGTTCCGTCACCCAGTCGACAAAACTAACATTTACGGGTCATGATTTAGCTTGTTAGTTTAGGATTCAGTTTGCAAATTTTATATTTGTTTTTAGGTTCTCCCCATCTCTGATTAGTGCAATGAAATCATAACGGCATTGTTCATTTTGGTGAAGTGGTGAATTTGGTATACAAAATATTATAAATTGATGCTGATAGGAACATTGGAATTCCTTTCACTTTTAAGAAAAGCCTGAATGCTGTTTTTATACATAAGTATATAAAGCTGCCCAGATTTCCATGGCCCAGACTTTTCACACATCTCTGGATTTATGTACTATTTATGATGTCCTAAAGTGTCATTGAGGGTCTAGTATGATCCCTCAGCATTTTCCTAGCCAAAGACCAAACGGGCCTCACATTAACACTTACCGCCTACTCTGTACACTTTTAGTCTTTGGCGTGCATTTGTAACCCTGTATATTTTCTGAGTCCTTATAGCATCTACTGATGAAGGAATTATCCTTCTAACTGCTTATTCTGCTCAAGGTCACAGGGAGCCTGGAGTTAGTCCCAGGCAGTATAGTACTCAAATGTGAGGTACACCACCAATGGGTTGCACACGCACACTATGGGATTGACACCCGTTATCCAAACTGAATGTTTTGGGATCGCGAGAGGAAGTTAGATTACTTCGAGGAAGCCCACAGGACACAGTGCTAACATACAGAGCAGGCACAGCAGAGGCGAGACTCGAACCACCAACTGAGGTGTGAGGCGATGGTACTACCCACTAAGTCACCTAAAGCAGCGTTTCTCAACCTGGGCCTCAGGAACCTCCAAACAGCCTATGTTTTTGCTCCAGTAGGGAGATGGGAGGGAGCAGAAATGTGGACTGTCTGGCAGGGAGTTGGGAGGGAGCAAAACCATGGACTGTCCTGGGGTCCCAAGGATCGGGTTGAGAAACACTGACCAAAAGGGAATATTAGTTGCAATAATATCGTAAATTATATTTGCACCAGCTATTTGTTTTAATCTTATTAGTAAGGTCCTTAGTAATGACATTTGAATAGTGAACATGCTTCTGAAAAAATGGTGATGTTCCAGGAGCAGAGATGGCAAGAATTCATTCAACATCAGCTCTTAAAACACAGGAAGCAACATGAAAGCGTTTTCTTATTATCAGTTAAAAAATTGTGAATGAAATCCATTTTATTTCTGCTAAGTGTCTTGCTGTGCTGATGTTTGCTATGTTCACACCATTTCTTGTATGCTGTACTGTCTGGGAGCTTTCTTCACTTTCTTGGTGGCTACATTCCAAGGGAATACCCAATAATTAAGGTGCATATGTATGAGCAAACAGTCTATTCCTTACACCTGTTCAGATGTAGTTGCGGCACCTCACATAAAGGATAAACCAAACTAGGACCCTGTGCTCTTGAATCCACAGTTCCCATCTTAAAACGTGTAATATCTACTCCATTTCCTTAAATCTTAATACCAGACTTGCAGGGATGTTAATGGGGGCTATCAGAAAATTAACCATTTCACCGATAGGAAATCTTGCCACACGGCAGGAGATGCTTCTGAGACATGCGATACGTAAATTTTCTCCTTTCTCCTTCACAGACAGATAATTTTCCACCCGAGCCCAATTACATGGGCAGCAGGCAGCAGTTTGTTCAAAGGTAAGGACCATTAAATAACTTGCTCAAGCATCGCATTTGCAACTCAAGTCAGTGTTTTCCTCCACAGATGATGCTGTTCAGATTAGGGCCCGGAGGTGCAGATTCCCTTGTTCCATGATTTTATTTTTGGTATTTTAGCAGCTCTACATTCAAGGACCCGGAGCGGGCAAGCCTGAGGGACAGCGGGCATGGTGACAGCGACCAGGCCGACAGCGATCAGGATACAAACAAAGGTTCCTGTTGTGACATGTCCAACAAAGAGGCCCTCAAGATGAAGGCGACCTTAGCTAAACCTCAAACCCTTGAGCAGGGTAAGTGGTCATTCCCATTCCGGCCCGTAAGTTCCATCTGGACGTCTTCCTGTTTATTTATTTATTTTTTTGGTTTCCTGCCATTCTCATCCATTCCACCACTCATTGTGTTTCTACCCATGTTTTCCTTTCCCGTTTTTTGTTTTCCCATCTCCTTCCCTGACCTTTCACCTTGTTCCTTTTTGTTCCACACCCTTTCGTTTCCGCGCCATTGTCTACCAAATTCACCACTTCACCAAAATGAACAGTGCCGTTATGATTTCATTTTCAGCGATCCTGTTTAGTCCAGCCAAGCAACCCGTTTATAAATGAACATGGAAATTATTTACTGCACAATCTAGGTAGCATGTAAAAATTTGTTTTCTGGCATGAGAATAATTATTATAACTATAACTATATTGCCAAAAGCAGACACGTTAGACATACATGAGATGATATTTATTTAAGCGTACCTCATTTGCAAACAACAAAATAAGGTAAGAATTTTGTAGACATATTACGTATCGAAGATGCCAAAAATTATCCACAGTATAGACTGATGGCACCGTTAAATGATGCAATATAACTTTTGATTTTCATAAAAGGAAATTTTATGGTTGACATTCATTGCTATAGCACATTTTCATTGGGTATTAGGTAAGACAAATGTACTGGCAAGAGAAATTGGCTAATTAGAGGAGCCCATATGTTCCATATTTTCAAAGTGTACCCATTTAATTGTCCATGTGAAGTAGGACAAATTGGCTTGGAGTAGGGCTGCACAATATTTAAGGATAAACCTTAATAAAAGAAATGTTATATGCATACAAAATCACGAACATAGGGCAGCCAGCAAGCCAGAGCCTAACCACAGGGAAGACAGGAATCCCCTTGGTCATGTATTTTCCATTGCAGTAGGAACTTAATGGAGTTTGTAGCTTTCCCTCTACTTGGCAAAGCACTTTTCACTGGCTTTGGTTGGTATTTGGCTTCTAAGAATTGTACTGAATCTGGATTTTGTGGCCTTGGCATGCAGGAGGCATTCTGGTTTCTGTACAGCATATGCAAAACTCATCGTTTATTTATTTATTTATTCATTCATTTATTTATCTGTGTATTTATTTAATTAATTCATTCCCTTTGGAGAAAAAGACACTGGTTGTGTTCAATGAGAGCTTCTGGAGAAGGAAGCCTAATCCTGCAACCTTACCTTAAAGCCAGAAACAGGCTTGGCATGCTAGATGCAATTACTGCACTTTAGCAAGTGGATATTACTTTGTTTTTTTGTTTGCAAACAACTTAGAAAAACTAATTAACCATTCATATCAATCCTAGCTCGACAGAATGCTAATATACTTTGTAGTGTGGGACCAGGTAAATTTGCGTTATATTTTTGGCATTATATTTAATTCCCTGGTCCATGTTTATCTGACCACATTTAATGTTAATATTACCTTCAGACTGAATTGTTTGTAAGCCTACGTGAAGAATTCCTGTAAAATTAGTGTATACAAATAAGTATAAGCCGTCTATTGGTGCTGTATTGCTGGTGAGTTACATAACCTGGCACAGTATAATTGCTTGCATAATTTATAGCAGATCATCTGAACAACCAGATTAGCACTCAGTCCAGGAAGAAGAACTGCAGTAGAGTGAGACACCTGCCTCGATTCACGCAGAAAAACAGCCAGGTGTATACATGAGCAAACTAAGGTCTAAGTCGCTTTTCAGTTGAAAGCCTCTTTACATGACAACCTTCTGTGACTAGAACTGGGATGCCTGTATACATTATTTCTTTGGAGGAAAAGCAAGCTGTGGTCTAATTCTTTCAGCCTATTGTTCTTGTGTCTTTGAGCATGACCAACTGGATGGAGCACTGATCAAAGTGCTGTAGTCGCAGTGAATTGTGTAGCTAAGAGTCCCTGCTCTCGTCATATAATCTTTTAAATTCTGTATTAGAAGGTCAACATTTTCACCATATGATTATAATAGATTCTCCATTCCATTCAATTCTCCCCAGCCACTACCACTACCATCACCAGACTCACACATACTTTGTAATGTTGCAGCTTTGCCACATGGGGAGCTATTTTAGAATTGATTAATTAAACTTTCCAAATTAGGAGCTATGTATTAATTAAGCAGAACTAAATTAGAGGCTTTTATATTAATTGATGATTAATTGATGCAAGGATTTGCCTGCAGCACAAACCTAATCCTGGAATGCATTCATTAGAGGCTGCACGCATGAGATGATTTTCTCCTGTCATACAATACCTCTGAGAACGAAAGACGGTGTGGCTTTGTCGAGGTCGAAAGCATGAGGGGAATGCCATTGGATATGACGTAAACTGCCTCCACTTGACTTCCATTTCTAATACTGTTTTAAACTATTGATCACATATTTTTTTTTATTATATTTATTATATTAGATGCAATGCAATTCAGCAGTGTGGTATAAACTGGTTCATCCCATGGCTGTCTTGTATATGTATATAATATATTATGTAATATATAATGTATTGTTTTAGCATTTTTGGTGGTTATTATTAATGTTGGTGTTATTATTGTTGTTTTTGTTGTAATTGCAGAATTACAGATTCATGCAGTATATCCTGCTTTGAAGGGATTGAAAAACAGTTGTGGTACTAAGGAACCGATGAATCGAGAATTAATTCATCTTCAGCTGGCAAGCATATAAATGTGCAAAAATGTAAATGAAATTCTATAAATTAGTCAGGTTTACCTTCATTAGGAATGTCACTCAGGAGAATCAATGTCATAAACTATCAATATTGTTGATGTAAACAGCAATCAATGTACAGTATCTAATGAGTTATGTAGCCAAATTAAAAAAGCAAGAGCATGGCAAGAAAAATTAAGACTTACAGAACAAATTATTAAATGAGTAACTTTACAGTGCACATCAATGCAAAAAAGCTCAAAAAATATTTTGTTACATTTTCCATTATAGTTATGTTAATATATAAAGACCTGTATAAAGTTTACAGACTACTTCAAATTAGAGCTGGGCAGTAAGACCAAAATTCTATATCACGGTATTTTTCAAAATTATGATTGTTTCACAGTATTCAACGTATTTTTTTCCCCATGCATCAATGGGTGTTAACCATATTTTCCACTTCAATTATCACAGTAGAATGGCTAGGAATAACCTATTCTACTGTCATGAGAATTACACATGTACAAAAAGCACACAAGTGCACACATTACAGGTTTGTATGGCCCCATAAAGTGATACAGTTTTCAAGGGGATGGCACTAATGAAGAGAGGGAATCGCACTGCATGACAGTTGCAGTCAAAATATAGAACCTATTTCTTGAACAAATTTTGCAAACAACTTAAAAACTAACATTTTCAAGCATCCAAAGAGGCATTTAGACTTAGTAAGATATCCAGAGTTGCTTGTCAAAAGTTGTATTGTACTGAAAAAATCTTAGAAAAGGAATAAATAGTAAATATATTTTGTAAACCAACTACACTGTTAATGTAAACAATCCGGCGACAACTTTAGCTCGACAGTGTTTGCAATAAATG
>JAODKN010000001.1:36742927-36759021 GCA_026774425.1 Petrocephalus zakoni
TTTTTTTTGGTTACTTACTGTATGGTTAAGGTTAGTGCTGAGTATGGGTTAAGGGTGTCTTGTTGGGATTAGAATTTTCCCCATTGAAATGAATGGAGAGTCCCCAGAAAGATGTGTGTGTGTGAGTGAGTGTGTGTTTTGGATTTACTGTACAGTCGCTGTGGCCTGCATGCTGATGCCTTCAGTGGAAAAGCTAATGGGCTCCCAGACTACGGAGGGCCTGTCTATGCGCTGTTTTGCTCATTAAGAGACAGGCTCGGTCCCCTTTACCGGGGTAATATCTCCTGTTGATGCCAGCCCTTAGGGCCCTTATTTCTTTATGCCCCATTTGCATTGAAATGACTTGTGCACTGAGGTGGTGGCACGCTTGTGGAGAACACAAGAGCGGGTGCTCCGGAGCCGGAGTTTTGGGAAGGGCGACGCTGACATGCTAACAGGGCCTTCTCAGTGGGGAGGCACACACTCTTTCATGCAGGGCCACTCATGCTTGCCGTGGGGTCACTGAGTCCCTCGCCACTCAGACTAAACCCTCACGACAGGGGTGTTATATGGAGGCAAATGTGTAAAGACGGCCAGCTCCTATGACCAAGCAGCTTTCACATGTACTAACAGCTGTTACTTTATGAAAATGATATATGTTTCATTAATAAAATATGCACGTGTATACATGGGTCATATTACTATTTATAACTGTATATAGCTCCAATATAACACACATATACGCATATACTTCTTGTTTTTGTCCTAAACTGTAATAAATTTTGTTCATTATTTTTTTAACTCTTGTGATTGACATGGTTTTTGACAGTGAGTCAGGAATTATTGGTTTAACTGGATGCAAGTTGACCTCCCGCAGTCTGAACATTTTTGGACCACTGTAATAGATTCAAAATAATTGAATCCTGGATGAAAAATGAAGACTAATTTCTTAAATGTCTTCACAAGTTTTTATTTTAAACATTTTGTTTCCTGTGCCCTACTACAAATATAATAACCAGTGCTACTACAATTATTACTACCACTACTGATACCATCCATCCCTCAGTCTTTAAACCACTTATCCATTATGAAGTCACCATGACCCTAGAGACTATCCCAGAAAGCAGAGGGTACCCCATACCGGAAAAAAACCTTCTGCTTCTTAAATGAGTACTACTTTGCATATATGATTATGCCCCCTTTCATATATGATTCATATATGATCTTATATTTTTAAGCGAGACTTTTTCACATGGGACAAGGCAGGGGGTCACATAGACAATCACAGATTATGACTTTGCACTGTGGGTAGAAGCTAGAATATCCAGAACAAATAAGTGTGACAGCAATACTACTCACTGCAATTTACTATTACTACTACTATAATAATAATAATAATAGTAATAACAACCCATATATGTCAGTTTGAATGAACTGATCCTGTATCCTCAGTACAGATGTCTTGTAGAGTTGGGATATCCCACACAAGGCCTTGAATGATTCCAGGCCATCTGCCTTGAAGGTGGTCGAAATCCTTCTTGATTAAAAAGTACAAATCAGCATGATCAGTAAAGCCTCTTGCCCTTCTGTATTTCCTTGACAGGAGAGGATGAGTCCCACAAAGAAGACCCAGAGGATAATCTAGAGAGAGAGATGATATGATAGAGCCTCTCAGGGTCAGAGAGGAGGGAAAATAAAGCACATAATTGTAACTAGGCAACAATAAATCAGAAAAGCGGGTACCATCTCCTTTGGAAGCAATAGGGATGCTTGCCCTGATTGCACTGGTAATAAATGCGTCATTTTCATTCAGCAGAGATGCATTTGGCTCAGTTATCCCTTTTTTCTGTGATGCTTCACTTGCATGACTTTAGCCAGGTCATTCCACTTTTCCCTTTTAGGAATGGAGCAACATTTTGTGTCCTTTTTTACAAAATCATGGGTGTACAGAATGTAGTTAGTGTACCAAAGACTATCCTTAAGACCCATTTTGCGCAAACCTTATTAGTCAATTTAGTTTATTATAATTAGTCATAATTACCCAGACAACATAGCTGGGATTATGAATGCTGTATGTGAGTCCACTAATGTAAACACTGAAGTTCAAATTCTAGGTTCTCTGGGTAAATTGATCTGATGCAATCAAAATGTGGGGTGAGGCTGTTTACATCCAAGTGTTTGGCTGTTTTCAGAATCTCTAATTTAAGTTTGAAGGGCCTTATAATCTCATGCATGTCTTTTGGAATTTTGCTAATCTTTGACCCTAATGGCAATGCTTCGCAATGAATTCAATTATATATATTTCAGAATGCAATAATCAACCGAAGATATTTTTGTTTTGCTGCAGTGCCTCTGTGCCTTGGTCATTTAGAGAAAACCTTGTAGCCTGCAGCAAGCTGACGTCGGTGAAACAGACACATTTATTATGCAGAAATGTGATATAAAAGTATAATGATTATCCTAGGCACTTGATGATCTTATATTATCATACAGACAAAAGATTTGTTTTAAATTCCATTATTTTTATTAAAGAGATCCAGACAGTAAAAAGTAATATGCTTTGAGCAGGATAAAATATCAATGCTAAATGAATATAGAGAAACATAAGCCTTCTTCCTCACTGAGCCATGTAGACATGGAAGAGAAGACATGTAGAAGGAAGAGGAGATGTAGTTTCTGTCACTCAAAAAGCTTCATATCTCAATAGTGCCATTGTGTGCTCTGTATTTGACACGACAGGGATTTTGGCACATATACAAATATTCTTCTACTTTAATCCTGTTTGTTTAAGTATTTTTATATCCGCTTAAAAAAGTCAGTATACACAGATGTAGTACTATAGCATGTTATCACTATAGACTGAAAGAGATTTTTCAGAGCATCTCCTAATAAGTGTTCCCTTCCTGGGGAAAAAAAAAATACAGTATTACGTTTTCAGAATGATGTAGCTAACGTGTCTTGGCACACTGAAGCTTGATGTGCCTCATGTTTTGCTCTTGCCATTTTTACCCATTATTAAAAAGATTTTCTGCTTTGGTGTTGGCTCACTTAGATACTGGGTTTTTAATTTCCTTTAAAACTTTCCAGTGGTTGTGGGGCCTCTTGTTCCCTTAAAGTGTGATTTGAAAGAAATGCTGGATTTAATCGAGCGTTTGCTAATGACTGGGTCTCTCTATATCATACCGCTTGGTACGGATGACTCAAAACGCAGATCAAATCCTTAATACCTGTTGCATATTTCTTCTCATCATCAGAAGAGAGTTCTAATCATCCTTTCCCCTCTCTGCTAACGGCAATCTGTTTGTGGATAAATAACAGCGGGAACTGCTCAGTCTGCCTGGCATCTTAATTAAAAGGTTACACCCTCTCTGGAATCTGACATTTCATTGTCATAACTCAGTTTCAAAGGACAGCAGAGATGTTCATTATCCTCATAGTAAAAATGGAGTTAATTCTCACTGCCAGGAATCATGTTGCCAAACTTAGGATCATTAAACCTACTGAGCGATGATCAGAACAAACCTGGGTTTCACATACTTCTGTCCTAACAAGGATTATGGAAAAAATGTGTAACCTTATTTAATGTGTAACTTTAAAAAAAAATAAAAATGAAAAAAATCTAAATGCTATTGGAGTATTTTTTTCACAATAATATAATTATGTGAATAGCAATATGTAAAATGCAATATCTCTTCATCTGTATTAATTTCTTCACTGATAAAATGGTTTAAAAAAAATCAAAAAAGTTTTTGATTAGAACAGTATTTCCATTATAAACAAAACAGAATTCAGAAAAAACCTTAAACCACACTCCCAAAATGGTTTTGTGCACAAAGAAAATGCATGGAAGCAATTAGCAGCACATTAAATACCCCGGTAATTATTCCCCATAAACAGGGAGGCTTGCATGACTTTGCTTTTCTAAACTCAGGTGTGTTTTTCGTTGCCTGTAATACTCACCAATTGGTGATGTCGGAGGGGCAGGGATACCCAGCAGATTCAGGGGGCCCAGCACTTGATGGGGCCACTTGAATATGTAAAATTTTTCAAAATGTCACATTGTCCCTCCCCTCCTCACCCTACCCCACCGGGGTAGGGTGAGGAGGGGAGGGACAATGTGACATTTTGTTAGGGGGCACAGAATTTCTAGATACATTCCTGTCACCGAAATGTAATTAATGCTTGAGTGAGAATCACCTTGAATTTCTGAAAACTGGATTTTAACCTTTAGTGTTTTAATAGTCTCTGGCCTCGACATGGTCAATTCTTTTTGACCATGTTGGGAAGCAGGGTCATACACCATTTTAATATCTTCCATCCATTCATCAATCTATCCATCCCTCAATCAATCCATCCATATTGTAGCCACTCATTCTGGTCTGGAGCCTATCCCAAGCAGAACTGTGCAGAAGTACACCCTGGATGGGATGATTTTATTATTATGTATTACAGTGTACTTATATCTATGAAGATATCCCTCCAAATCTGGATGGGATTATTGTCAATACTAAATTCAATTTTGCAAATTCAATTTTCAGTTCAAATTTATGATTTCATAACAATGTGTATTTTGGTAATACAAATCTGTAATTGTCTGCCCGTATTAAGCTATGTAATACTTATGGAGGACAGAGCTCATATCAGTCATTAGATTCTCGGAAAGCATAAATAGTTCTTATTTCAGAGATTTTGTCAACAGTTTTTGTTAAGAGTCTAAAACAAAGTTGCGAGCTGTCTGAACCCATTTTCTGCTCCGGCTTTTCATACTTAATTTAGAGGGCATTACAGCTCCTTCCCCTTTGGGGATAATTTAACATTGGCAGTTCCAGTATGCTGGTACTGCTCAAACAGTACAGAAAAAAAATAATAATAATAAGTAGGCACAGAAATGCAGTCACCATTGGAGACTGTGATCCCTGATGTCCCAATTACAAAGGCTTAAACTGCAGATTAAAATGAGCCTCTCGCTGTTTTTCACCTGTTTTAATAAGACTGCTCTGCGCTGAGCATCTCTCCAGGTGAAATATGCACCTGCCTAGCTGCCTTCGTCGTCGAATATTTATTGTGGAGATGAAAGATAAGGTACACACTGGGCCATTTGTGTTGCAGGTTGTTTTTTTTTTTCATATCATCTCAGGCAGGTGCATTTCTTTAAAAGCACATTTTTCTTAAATTATACGGCATGTCCAAGCCCAGCGACTCTCGCTTAAATGACCCCATTGTCCCTTTTGCTTTTAACAGCAAGCCTCGGGGCATTCCTCAGAAATTGCCAAGCCATTAGAGCTTATTAGTCTTAGAGGTATGTGTTGTTGAAAAATGTAAATTATACATTTTCTTCAAACAAAGGTACTGAATGAGGCCTTTTGTTTCTTCCTATTTATTTTAAGATGGCTGCCCCGAAAGATAAATTGGACATGCTTTTTACAAATAAAATGAAAGACTGTGGCATAGCTTAGGGAACCCGAGCATGTCGCCTTTTCAGAGTCATTCAGAGACATAGAATTGCAGCGAACAGAAATTGCATTTTCCCTCACTGTGGTTTGAAAGAGGTTTTATTAAGATATTAGGCTGTAGTGATTGCGATTTTACATAAGATTCCATTTTGCAGCCTTGCTGGAACCTTATGAGAATTCTTCAGCTAAAATCCCGCCTATGGTCCGTGTTTCTCCTATTACATACAAAATTTATCTGGCACATGAAAGTACAGTTAAAACTCATCTGGAATTGAAATGGCTCATTTTTATTGTGAAAACCTGGCCCTTTAGGAATGACAGTCCAGAGCTTGTTGCGCAGTATATAATCTGTGTTTTGCCTTGTATCTAAAGTAATTTCATTATCTTGGCTATTCATTTCTTGGGCAGTTGCACACCAGATTTTTCACTCGGTGCCATTTAGGGGACTTTAATACATTTAGGATGATGGTGTGAACTCAATGCCAGGTTGATTCACATCGAACTGGAACAGTCCATTTAATTATGAATTTTGAATAGGAAATTTTTTTTTGTTCACTGTAACTTGTGTGAAAAGGCCTTTGCAGCTCATAGATTTATACAGTTGGGTGCTCACAAAGCAAGCATATGTTAAATGTACAACAACGAGCGACTGCCATTCCTAATGACTCACAGGTAACAAGTCTAGTGTAACTAATTCAGCTACCCTTATCACAGAGGCACATAGTTCCTAATATCAGCCTTCCGGTAAATTCAGAGGTTGTTATTCTAGATGAAAAGACTGAACAGAATTTTATTATGGGAGAGTATAGTTGTCATAGTCTCTGTGGTGGTCATGTTAAATAATGAAGTGCACCCTATGATCAAAGCAATAATCCAAAACTGCAATAAAAGTAATTACATACGCTACTGCAAGGGATAATGCATGTTTAGTCTCTCTGGTGTACTAGACCAAAGCGTGCTTGTGAAATCATGTCCAGTTCGACAGAAAGAATACCGGACAAAGAAATGTGTTCGTTTCTGTCACTTTGTACCGTTGATCGGGCTGAAACTGGAGACAGATCGTGGAGCACTTAAGCTGATCAAGAAACTTGAGTGCATTCCACACGGACGGAAAAAATCCAGCGATCAATACATGCCCCCCTTTGTATTTTGAGGCATCCGTTTATTCTGGTGACCTACCATTTGGTACAAAAGACATCTCTAACCTCCAGACTCCATAAATAACATGGTATGTTTCTTCAAGTTTTATAGATTACGATTTCACTTGAATCGGGCAATATTCCATCATATAAGAATGCATTGGTTTTGTTATGCTTTTTTTTTTTTTCAACTTTAATAGGCTGCCTTCAGAGCATAAACTTTGGACAACTCAGGTATTAACACATCATTGCTAGAGGGGAATAAAAATGAGGGGAAGCTGCTTTTATTTATTTATTTATTTGATTTATTTTTTTTTTTGTTACTGAGTGGTGTGTTTTTATGTTATTTTGGTCCTGCTAGGCCTTCCTCCTGTTGCTTTTTGCCAGCTGATGAATTTCTCAGTGCATGTTGGGAATTTCCTACTTCTTTCAGGGATGAAAGGCTCTTCCAAAGCCCTGCATTAGAGTTGTTTTTCATGAGTAAAACCATCCAGGAACTGGATATCCCCCTTAAGATTATAAGATCTAGATATTGTACAGACTTACTGAGAGGGTTATTATTGGGTTTGGTAACCAGTTGACAGGATCAGTTGCCGAAGCCGGAATGTCTGTTGATATAAACAAACGAATGAACTGTTAGTTTATGCCTGGTATACATGGACGTGATACATTGCAGACCAGTAATCTATCCATCCATCTTTCTTTCTTTAGGGTCATGGGGGGCCTAGAGTTAGCAGAGGGCACAAGGGCTAGCAGTCAGATAAGTAATTTCAGTCAGAATCTGAAGACTTTTATTATCTTGAAGGAAATTGTTTGTCTATTTTGTTTCACAGCAATGTGACAGCAAGCAAAAGCAGAGCCCTCCTTAACTGACTTCTCTGTGTAATGGACTTGGTTTCCTGGAGCACCAAGCTTGGCTGATGCTGGCTGAGTTTCCTCCTGCCCCAGGTGACCAGGTGCAGTGGCAGCCTGTCACAAACGCTTGGGGTCCCATCCAGCTGCCACCAAAATCTGCTCTGAGGGGATGCACTACCTTGTCCCCAGATCAGCTGGGCCTAGCTGCAAGAACACAGGTGCACAGTGCTCTGTCGGCCACAGCTTCCTGCTCCCGTTTTAATCACATCCCTCTGAGGATATTAATCATAATGCAGCGTAGTACAGTGCAGATGGACATCCGTGCTGAGTAGGAGGAGCCAGCCTGTGGTGAGGGTGACATTTAGCAAAAATCAATCTGCCCTTCATCCTAAGGTTCCTCACTAAACAAGCCTTTTTGTGCTAGAATGTACTGGTAGGCAATGTAGGTGGGCTTTCTTGAAAAACAGCAAGCTATTCATGTTTTTTTTTTGAAGGCAGGAATTTGTGCAAGCACTCCACCAGCAGTCTCTTTGTGGGATAACAGTTTAGCCGTTAATCAGGCTTTCGTTTGGACAAGAACTGTCGCAGATGCACGGAGAGGTGTACCCCCTGGGGAAAAGTATTAGTAGTGCCCTGTGAATGAGGTAATTGTATGTAACTGACTGTTCACTGCAGTGGGGGATGTCCGGACAATGCTTCTAGCTCCTTAAATATAACCAAGGGATTATTCTTCATTTTTGGCAGACCATCAGACAACTCTGCGTCCCGCCTCCGGATTTTCTCATCACGCTTGGTTCTTATAAACGTATGAACGTATGCAGCCCTATCTCAGTAAAAGCACAATTAGTGATTCAGTCTGATGTCCTGTTTCTTCCAGGACCACTTGCCGTAACAACTTTGCAATTTGCTGTCGAGGCCCTCCTTTTTTATTTTTAATATATTTTTGCTGCCAGAAGGACTGATTCACTCGGACAGTTCACTTTGCACAAAGGACATGAGGAGAAATACAGTGGGTAGGGTATTCAATTAAAATAGGAACACAATGTGAGAACGGCTGGGGGTGGGGGGGTGAGGGCAGTCTTGGGAGGGATATTCAGGTGACAAGGTTTGTTTGTGTTGATTCACTCCACCTGTCCCTTGTTCATGAATAGCAGTGTAAACTGATATGCTCTGTTCTTTTTTGGCCCCAGTAAACCCAGCCTGTCCTAACGGGAGTCTCAGTTTATATCTTCCCCCAGTGCACAAGCCGAGTTAAATTTTTATGTCTCCTTTTCACTGTGCTCCACTGTATTGTGTTGACCTTGTCCCTGCCTAGTCCCTGTAAACCTTTAAAGGAAACACCCCATTCCCTTATAAACCTACTCTTCCATGCACATCCCCTTGTCACAAAGTCCTGCTTGCTGTCCCAACCAATGCAATTCTCACTCATGACAATGCTGATCCTAGCAGGGCTTTTCCTTATGCCCCTTGCATGCTGCTTGGCATCAAAGCACAACTTCTCATGACATTTCACAAATAGGCAGCTCAAATAGAAATCACACTCGCTCGCCAGACGAGAGGAGAAATCCGATGAGTAGCAGTCTGCAGGCTAAACCACTCAGGAAATCAGAAATCTCCTGCTTCTCATAGATTTCACTGAAGAGACAAGCTCAAAATTAGATGCTAATAAAAGATTTGGTCAGAGCCCTTAATGCACCTCCTGTGCATTATGAGAACACAAGAGCTTTAAGGATGCTACATTATCTTTTTGATCGTTACAGAATTGAATAAACCACCAATGAACCATGTCTTTCCTAGTTCCTTTTGCCAGCCTTAGGTACTTAGTTGGTTTCTTCAGTGAGGTGGATTCATAATATCAAACAATGTATTGCCTGGGATTTTGGAACACCTATCCTTATATTTACATTTTTTAATACATTGTATATGTGAAGACATCAAGCACAGTTTCATTTCCCTTTGTAAGGTGTGTTATGCCAATATTTCATTCTTTCTTGTTATATTGCTTTATACAGTCAGTCCTACTACTACGCGTGATACTGCACCGCATATCTGTTGTAACATGATTGAAATATTACCCAAGTATCCAATGCTGGTATCCAAACATGGAATCACATTTGTACTTGGGAGACTTTCTGTGAGAGAGAAAAGCACAGTTCTTTGAACTGTTTTTCAGTGAATCGGTTGAATTGGTTTCCAAATGTAAAATAACTGAACTACTCATTGAAAAATCCAAAAATATTTGACAAATTATATAAAAATACAGCAATGTTTTTTTTTAATTCACAAACATTTGCTTTTCATATACTGCCTGTAGCCATGTTGCCTTCAGTGCCCCTCCAAATACCATAATCCGGATCCATTGTGTCCTGTGTGCACGGCTGGCCTTATGGTGGCTCTGTCCCAGTGAACAAAAAATGACAAACTACACCTCCTATACCATTTGCTGTATTTTCTGACCCCACTACATGTTGCTCTCTGGTCAAAAAATGGCTCAAAGCAAGCCCCAAATTAAACCAAGAACACCATTGACTGGGGTCAGAAAATATGGCAAATGATCATGAAGTGTCATTTCAGCCATCAGTACTCCCGACTTTTGGCAAACGACAAGTTAATGAGTTTCGGTTAGACGGTTACTAGGCAATTTTCGTCAGACTAATAAGATACATAGGAGATGTTTATGAAATAATTTATTAATGTCTTATTATCATGCATATATAAATGCATATAATTATATGATTGGCCACTGGTATCACTGCTTTTGTAATATTATTCATTTCTTTTGCCATAAAATAAAAAAGTTTTGGAGTTGCATTTCCATAACCCTGTAATTCCCATTGGATACATGTATTTCAGTATGCAATTTTAGTGAACGTTTTTAAGGAACATTTTTCCGTCGCGTTGTGGCAGAACTGACTATATATTTAACCTTGTAACTAAGCAGTAGGACATATTACGTTCTTAATACCCATTAACCTGGCAAAAGCAAGTTTCAAACACGTATTCTATGTTTTGTTGGTGTCAATCATGCTCATAAATAAAATAACGTAAAACTTAGAGAAGGAATCCATTCAAAATGTCGGTTTGTCATATTTTTGGAAATTTAAATGTTTTATAAGGTCCTGTGTTGTGTATCCATGTCAGAGGTGGTTCAAGATTTGCGAATTTCAGTTCAGTTTTATAAGGATTAACAACGATTTTTTTTTTTTGGTAATACTTTACAGTAAGGCTCCCTTTTGTCATTTATAAACAGTAGCAACTCATTAATGAAAAGAAATCTGTTTTATAACTTGTTTAGAATTGTCTATTAATGATTTACAAAGTGTTACAACCTAGTTACCAATCTATTTATGAATATATTTAATAAACCCTGTATATGGGTTGTCTTATTTAGTGGTACCATTTTTTTCTGTGGATGCACCCCTCTACCACCAGCAGATGGGCTGCAACGCTAATAATAAGCATATAATATGGATAATTACCTGTGCTCCACTGTTATAACGGGAAGGCTCAGAAAAATGGTTACCCAGCAGGGCCATTAAAAACTCAACTTCATCTCCACAGGAAACAAAATCCACTTTTTCACTTCTCTAAGGGATTCCTTGCTGAGTTTTGACTTCAGCTCTTTGCTAGCTGCCCAGTTGCCTGAGATTGTCCTTCTATTCAAAGCAACACATTTCAGAATTTTACCCTGTATCTCGCCGAATGTTTATAGAGTACCAATTCATTTCTCAGAGGTACAACATCATGACCACATCTAGCACTTGAACCAACAGCTTCCCTGTCAAGCTACTAGACTAAGGGGCCTAAATTCTTTACTGCTAAGCTATCGGCTGTGCTTTTCTGAGCCTGTTTTATAATGTAATGCCAATGACGTCCACAAACCAGAAACAAGAGTAGTTTTCTAAGCAGCCAAATAATGTGTTGTTAGAAATGTGGCTCATAAAAATGTCGAAGAAGATTTAATCTTGATGTAAAAGCTACAAATAAGTGTGATGCATCTAAGCTTATTTAGCAGTAAATAATATTCTGTTTAGGACAGCTTGGGGAATGCAGAGTGTTAATAAAAGCAATCTTCGAGAGGCTGCAATAAATATGTATCTCTTTTTTCAGTGCCAACCAAAACAACATGTGAGTGAAAGTTTGCTTTGCTTTAATGATCTGTTTTGTTACCATGAGTCGTGCAGCTGATTAAGTACGATCTGCATGATAGGAATTGCAACTGGTCTGCTATTTCAGTTTTCCAAATTTACACACCTCTGTCAAAGATGGAAATTGTGTAAAGGTGTTGTTGCATAGGGAAATATATGTATACATTTATACATAAATGACTTTTTCTCAATTTGCTACCAACTGTTGATTGCACTTTTCATAGAAACACAAATGGATTGATGAGACTTTGTGGCCAAACTCTGAAACCTCACAGAACTAGCCCTGATGTGTATTTCTTATATGAGAGGACTGATAGTAATCCCTTCCACACCCTTTAAATGTGTGTTCACCTAATCATATGTGCTACATCTTGAAGATCGGTCATATATATATATATATATATATATACATACATAGTATATATAAATACATTCACACACACCAAGCTACATTTCCCAACCTTATAAATACATAAATAAATAAATAACAATCCAGACCATCTTTTCTTCTGAATTGAGATGAAAGGGAGACACACACTGAAATGCACAAGGAACTTGGCTATAATACATGGATGGTCTGCTTTGGGAAAGCTTCAAAGCCCAGTGACATAAATTTGTGATAACAACAGCACTTCCTTGCCAAATTGAACTGTTGTTGTTTTTCGCCCGTTTAGTTCAAAATGTATCTGTAACTCTCTGCGAACACTGCCATCCCCTTGATCATTGTCATGGAACCACACGGAGTCCGCCAGCTGATATTCCATATTCCCTTGAAATTCTTTTATATAATTATTCATTTTTCTTTTCGTCTCATTTGCCTCTTGTCACAAAAGCGAAACACCAGTATTATGTAAAACTAGATAATATAGACTTGTTTCCCTGTGGCTGTGCCCATTCAACCTTTATTCAAAGGACTGACAATATATGTCTTTGTCTCCACAGAACAAGAAGAGTGCGTTAATTGCACAGATGAGTGTAGAGTGCTAGGCCATTCTGACAGGTGCTGGATGCCGAAGTTCCCCTCAGGAAATCAGGCAGAGGGCGCCGATTACCGCACCAACCTATTCGTACCAGCAGGAATGGAAGCCACGATGGATACAGAGCCTTATGAGACTGTCAACCCCAATGGGAAAAAGACATTCTGCACCTTCGGCAAGGAGAGACGGGATCACACTATCTTGGTAGCTAATGTAAAACCTTACGTAAAAGCCAAGCGTGCCCTCAGCCCCTTGCTGCAGGAGGTCCCCTCTGCCTCTAACAGCCCTACCAAATTGTGCACATCACCATGTACATCCAGCACGGGGTTCTCGGAACCCAGTGAGGGCAAGCTGAGAAACAGCCAGTATGGACCTCCCGATGGCCAGTACTTGTCACCAAATAAACAGTTGAAAGACTCCCCGTATCTGCCGTCTGAGCCCATGGCCAAGGCCCTGGCGGATGTCCACCCTGGTGTCGGCCAGGAGTCTGGCGAGATGGACCGCATGCTGGATCAGCTGGACCGCAACAACCCTGAGCTCCACCGGGAGGCCATGGATACAGACCAGGTGGTCCGGCACATCGACAAGCTTTTACAAGACTGTCGAGGGAGCGAGGCCACGCCCGTGAGGAAGTGAAACAACCAACCCTCATAAGTGCATCAGTGATTAAAATTATTATTTAAAAATAAAAAAAAAAAACTAAAGGGGACATTTTAAATTGAACAAATTTGGGGCAAATTAATAAAATGATGGGACTTAAACTCTCTGGAAAAGACAGAAGAGGCCAGCTGCCTCTGGCTTCTATATTCCAAGTGCCCACCAGCTCATAAAGATTTCATGTCATTCTGTCCACCGACAGGATCACCCCTTCACACATGGCAGAAGGCTATGGGACACCCGTGATGATGATGGAAAGAGCGCTAGTTTAAAATGACAGCCAGTGCAAAGATGGGGGCATTGCGGACTAACACAATGTAACCAAACAGACAAGGACATGCGTGACTTGACTTTTCAGAGTTTGTATCAGTGTCATTTGAAGTGCATAATGAGATCATAAATCTGTGAAGGGTTGAGGATTATATGAAAAAATGTAACCATTTTTCACCTGCCATTAATAATTACGTGTAAGCTGTATTTCTCTATATTTATCTGACATATAGAACATTCCAGATTAGTGAAGCAGTGAGAATACACCATAGTTGTTGTGTAAGTGTCCATCCTTCATCAGTTACCAGTTTTTCATGTATTTGTAAGGTCTGTTGTCTAACCCAACCGTGTTGCAATCACGATCCTGTATATTGGACATTTTTTGCTCTACTGTGAAAACATACATACGTACATACATACATACACATGCATACATATTTATATATATGTATGTATATTCCGTATTAAAATAATATTTAATATTTATACGTTTTATATAAAAAAACACCTGAAAATAATGTTTAAATCAGTAACTCTCCAGTTAATGGTGAACTATATAGGAGGTACTATTTATTGCAGAAGGGACCATCAGACATTTTTAAAAAAGGAAAAGTCCCTTCATACTACTGCTATACACAATATAATTTAATGTTAAAATGTATCGGAATCAGTGTGTTTACATCAAATGACATATTTTTATTGATTTCTGCAATTTGTGTGCATATAAGCCAAATTGTTATGTGTATAAGAGCTATATTGTGTATTTTATTAAATCGATATATGGTTGTATTGCAATATACATGGGCTTACACTGTATTTGGCAACTGTTTCCTTAGTAGTCATCAAACTCTATGAGTTTATTTGTACTATTTATTTGTTTTTTTTCTTCCTCGTCTGCACCTCATCCTACAGGATTGGGTAGCAGTGCTTTGGAACAGTCTGGTGGTCAAAGTCAACTCTGATTCACTGCTGGATGAGCCAGCTGAGGGGAAAAAAAATCAACAATCCAATGAGTAATTATACAAAGCTGACATCTTGTTAAAAAGGCAGCTATTTTTTTATTTTATTTTTTTTCTAAAGGAAAACCCTGTGTTTGTACAGATACTCGTTTTCCTAGCAAATAAGGCCACCATATTTTGTCTTAGGTAAACTTCTACTGTGACTGTAGTGAATTTGACCACCGTGAAGTGATACATTATTTACGGAAAACCACCATTTTGCTTTTGTAAATGAAACAAAAGTTTCCTCTGAACATTTTATGTATTTTCTCGGGACGTTACGGATTTATGATAAATCGTATTCCCTCAATATTAGATTAAACTTGATAACTGAAATTCTATTTCCCGTTCCTTTTACTATACTTTATTTTCTACATGAAGCATTTATGTGACAGGTAAACACTATTGATAGATCATGAAGCAAAGAAAAATACAGTATATGGGAAGAAGTAATACTGAGGAATATTTTGTAGCTTTGTATAGGTTATTAAAAAACTAGATAAAATTTTCAATGCACAATGGGACATAATTTACTTTTCTAAAGTAAAAGTACAGTGTTAAATTAGATACACAATATTGATATTCCATATATTCTGACCACCGACTACTACTTATATTTGTTTTATGATTCCATTTGAGGAGTAACTGAAACTAAGATGAATTAAAGGATCTGTTTTTATATTACAAGTACATGTATATGTAAATATTCAATATGTCTAATTAACTGAAACATAAAAACATATCCTTTATATCCTTATATAAAGATGAAGAACAGAACAGTGGCCTGAGTTCCTGTCGCATGTTTGGCTTTACAGTATCTCACAGTCTGTTTGAGTGAGGTCATGCGTTCTAGAATTCGTAATATTTACTCAGCCATTACTATCCGCTTTCCGAAGATCAATTTGCTGGATAGTAAGGTGTGAATTTCAGCTATCAAAGTGTGTTAGCTTCAAATACATTAGAATGAAGCTTGCATATAATCCTAAGTCCCATAAAACCTTTGGTTAGTCAAGGCAGCTGTCCGAATCTCATCAGCTGGTTTCAAATCCTTCAACCCCTGCCCCCCCCAGCCCACTTCAGTGAGAAACTAATCAGTAAAAACATACATACTGTAAACTGTATTGTCATCTATGTTCATTGTGGTATATCTTGAAAAATAAATTAACAGGACTTACCAAAATCTAATAGCTATCTCCCACTAGTAAATTTTTAGCAAAGAAAGTCTAAACTTTAGTGCAAGTTTTGCGTGTGTGATTGATGTACACTGGTATGGTGACACTAAACCTTTATTGACATGGACTAAAGCACAAATCAAATGTTCATTTTAAGCAGGTCTCATTCATTGTTCTTTGTTTTTAGTGTGAATCACAGCACCTAGCATATCATTAAGGTTTGGCTTTAGGCTTATAATTTTTTAATTCATCTCATTAGTTCAGATTCCCAGCACACAAAAGATTAAAGCATGTATTTGCTGATGGGTGAATATATTCAGTCGTTCCTGTCATGCACAGTTGCACTGCAGTTCAGAAAGCTATCTCTCTTATATTTCCATCTAATGTCAGTGAAAATGTCTATGGAAGAAATATCTCACACCATGTTAGTGTTCATTAGAAACAAC
>JAODKN010000001.1:36759121-36774543 GCA_026774425.1 Petrocephalus zakoni
TATATTTCCATCTAATGTCAGTGAAAATGTCTATGGAAGAAATATCTCACACCATGTTAGTGTTCATTAGAAACAACTTTATATGAAATATTTTTTTTTTCAATACAGCCATTTCAGTTAACTGTAATCCAGTTAGCATTGTGATGATTCAGGTACCCACAGGAAACTCAAAGACACAAACGGGAAACATTTGTAGGTTCAGGCCCACCATGCTGTGCCCATCAAAGGACAGTGCTACCAATATATTCTAATATTGACCTCCTCCTAACAAGACTACTTTTCGTTCTTGAATTGTACAAAACATTTAATTACAATTTTACTGTCTGGGTTTATTTATTGTTGAAGGTAAGTAGTCTAAATTGAAAATAGATAAAATGCACAGAGTGCATGGTGGGTGCTTCCACTGTTGAAGCAACAAGGGGATAAAATTAAAATGAGCAAATCTACTGCTATTAATTGTCAGTGTCAAAGTGGTAGTTTGTTATTTCCAGCCCGTCAAGATGAATCCTGCTGTCAGTGAGCTGGACACAAAGCCGGTCCCGTTGTTCCGTCATGATTGTCACTTCATCTCTTTAATGGTGAATAATGTTTAGCATGGCTACAAGCTGGAAAGGGAACGGGACTCCATGCTGTTCCATAGAGTAATGAGTCAGATGTTTATAATTAGAAAGTGGTGGGATGACTCAGCAGTCATCAAACAGCAGGAAGGCACACAGTTAAACAAGAAAGCCAACATGAAGGTCTGATTTCTAAAACGTTGCGGACTAAATAATATAAATTGCTGTTTCCTTCAATTTCATTCCGTCCATAAGTTTCTTAATTAGATTGATGAGACTGACTCTGGGGCACCTGTCTTCAGACTTTTATTAAATGTGTGAATTTTCAGCATGTCTTTTGTATATGAGAAAGAACAATTAATCATTTCTTTTTAGGCAAGATACGGCACATTACACAATTTTACACACAAGCTGAAGCACAAAGCTGAAATTATGTACAGTGAATTATATCATATACTTTACTGGATCAAATGCACCATGCTGGTAATTATGCAAGATGCAATAACAACTCAGTAGGGTGCACTGTATTTGCAACCCAAATCTTCATCTTTTCCACCCCCTCATTGCCTGGTCCTTAAAAGTAAGCTTACCAATCTTTGTCAGGTATGAAGATATGAAAGTTATATTCTTATAACAAAAAAAAATGAAGGAGGATTTTAAATGCAAGCATCATTTGCATAACATACCTTTTTGCATGCTTCATGAACATCTAAATGAAGCCAGGAATGTACATACATTAAAAAAGCAACACAGCAACAAAACTGAATTTTCCTAAACAGTTTCACCATTCACTTCTCCTTTGTAAGAGCAGCATAAGTACTTAATCCAGCGTCACCTCCACAGGGTCCTATTTCTCTTAACAAAATGCATGAATGCTGACGTCTAATTGCCACCATTAATGTAATGGTGGAGACGTGAATCTCTTAATAATTTAATCACAACTGGAAAACCTGTTACAGTTTCAAAGGTTAATGACAGAAATAATGATCTTGACTATTACATTGGAAGCTAGGGCTAGATCATAACGTCAGTTCGACTTATTTTCCCTACTTAATATTAGCAACCTATCTTCATGGGATTAGCTGTCGTTGTTTTTGCCCCAAGCCTTGTTTTGAAAGGCTCTGAATGTTGATCTGTTCAGGGATTTTAATGCCCGTCAGGGAAGCAGTAAGGACATGCTGTGAGCTCAAGCTGATACCTTTTTCACGGAGAGCTGCGCAACCTGGTAGTCTGTCCACTGCCACTTTCTACCTTTTCATATTTATTTTAGGTGGTAAAGCCAATCAGTCCTTTTCCCCAGCAACGTGAAATGTGTTAGGTCTTGTGATAAGTGGCTGTGATAAGCAAATAATGAGCCGAGATATGCCATAGATGGGGTTACTCAGAGTGGAGAGAAAATGCTAAATTTAAAGGTCAATACACACTGCAGACACTTATTATGAAGGAGACATATGAATTCCATCACATGCCTTATTTTATTTTTCAGTGTGCATTGCTGATTGGCACTACCAGATCAGTTAATAAATATTTAATCATTATTAATTAGATTAATAAAGCTTTGAAATGTCACCTACGCGGCTCACCTCTTGGAAAAGAAAATAAAACTGAAAATGCAGTCAACCTGATTTGTGTAAATTAACAGCATTCAGTTCTTAAGTTCATGTACCTTTGAATTTTAACCCCATAAAAGCTGCAAACCGGAGAATTTTACTTGAAATTATTGTTGAATGTATAATGTGATATATTGTATATCATATAATATTATATGGATTCCATAAATGGGATGAATGTCCTTTTCCCACCAATTAATCTGTTAACTGCAATTCTCCTTTGAAATATGTGTATAAATGTATAAATTAACAATTATATTCACAAATATGAAATTAGAGTATATAAAGCATGTTTGACAATAACTGGGCTTAGCGATCATTGTCAGGTGAGCTGATTACCAGAGGCATGAGAGAGATTTGACGTACCATCCAATCCTCTGTCTAGGTATTGGCCTGTTGTTGGGTTACTCTTGGTTGTCTATGGTTTTGGAACCAGATGGCCTTACCATGGAGTGGTTGTTTTTTTTTTATCGTTTTAATAATTTAAATAATATAAAGCAAAATATAAATTTATTAAACCCTCATTAACTGGAGTTACCAAATTGACCATAGATGTGCCTTGTGATGGGTTGGCGTGCCATTCTGGGCCATTCCCTACCTTGTACCCATAGGCTGTGGACCTCCTATGACTCTCAAAAGGGATGTAGAATGTAACAGATTTACCATTCAGTGCATGGGGGGGTGGGGGTGGCTACTGTCGCTTTAAGAACTCTCCAAGCATTACATGTGCCATGCTATAACGTGGGTTTTGGGATTTATGGGAAACGGCATGACTGCTTGACGTGGTTCTGGCAGGTGCGTGCAGGTAGTATGGGCCATGCGGGAAATGGAATTTACAGAAACCTATAATGGATGTTAAGTGAACCACAGTCATATTTATTTGGTCGTATTTGTTTAGTTGTATATATTCAGCCAAAGCTAGACATACATCTTTTTTTCAACACTGTAAGTGTTATTTAACCATGCTCTGACTCCAAGTGCTTTAAGAAAGAAACTCAAGAGCTTTGTTTTTGTAAATTTCTGCAAGTAAAGAACCCCAAATGTCGTTATCATGTCTCAAATGTTATTTTAAATCCCAGGCTACATAATACTGAATTCAGTATTATAAGTTTCCACATTAGAAAGGATGGATAGGTCAGGGGTATGTAACACTCAGCAAGATGAAAATGGGGCCCATCATGGAGCGCTGTGGTACACCAGAGCATCCATCTCCTATGTTAATTGATGATTTAGTTAACACTACATTACAAAGAGCGGGTACAGAAAATCAATGGATGGATGGATGGATGGACTGATAATATATTATATTGTTCCAAAAAGATTCAATATAGATTTCAATATAGATTTCAATCCCAAACAAAACACAAAAATATTACCATAATCAGTGAAGAAATTTGAGCTGTGTTGTTGAAAATAAATTGCTATGTGCCATATGCATTATCTTTTACCTCATGAGGTAATTTCAAGGAAAAAAAACTGAACAAAAATTTGAAAAAAATTTAACAAGAATGAAAGTTAAAAGACAGGCCTGTAGCTAGATGGGTCATTAGGATCAAAACTAGTTTTTTTGGGCATAGGCTTGATAGCAGCTATCTTAAGAGACCTGGGAATATATCTGGAAGACATAGATTAATTTAGAGAGATTAATGTTTTGCATGGGCTTGCCAATTACAGGCAAAGTTCCTTCATTAGCTTTGTGGGTATAGGATCAAGTGGAAAAAAGAATGATTAAGGGCTTGTAACCAATGTTGTCATTTCACTGTGTATGAGAAGAGCAAATGACACTGAATTTGTCCAACATCAGCTTAAACAATACCTTGGTCATGTGGTTGCAGAGTGTCGCTCATATATGTAAAATATAACGTATATACATTATATGGCAATACAATAAGTACAGTATAGTATAGTATACAGTATATATACTATACTGTACTTATTGTATTTCCATATATTGACAGCAAATTCAATAAGCTTTTATGAATTATAGTTACAGAATGTGATATCTGTTTTTCAAGATTAAAGGCTTTATGAGATCATATCTATAAAGTTAGTGATGAGTGCACCCAAAATAAAGTAAATCTGAACTCACTTGAGATACCAGTTGTAGCTGCCATACACGAAGAATGTTATGTAAATGTAAAAGGTACTTCATGGAGAATACAAATCTGATCACTTCTGCAGATTAATAGTATGTCTCTGTGTGGTGTTATAAAACGACTTTAGCATGGTATCAAATCTTCAACTATACTCAGGACATGTTAAACCGATATTAAAACACGATACTTGTGATGTCAGTTAATGAAAGAAATTGTCTATTCACAAGCCTTTGGTAAGCAAAACTGAGATGAAGATAAGCTGATAACAACAACAACAACAGAAATAATAATACTAACAATAATAAACAAATGCACATGTGAAAAAATAAAAGGTGGAGGTCACTGAAGAACCAGTAGTGGATAAGTGGTTGGAAAAGAGATGTAAAGCTTACATTTCCTTCGTAAATAATCTCTAAATTTAAACTGAAGGCTCATTGTTCTACCATCATATTTATGACACATGGAATCCTCAGCTACTGTACCAGTTCCATCAGTAAATGTGCTCCTGGATGTAGAGATGGGGCATGACAAGTGAGCTGGGAACCCGTCTGCGCACAAGCCATGACAAATTTGCCGTATTCTGAAGGCACCACTGTTGATCATTTGACAATTACCGGAAATGTGAACATTTAAAATATACAGACTTTCAAATTCCACCTCAGTTCACCTTCTTTTTCAAGAAGCTGGCATATCGACTCTATAATGCATTATAGATGAGAGCTTCAATGCAGGTTTATGAAGTATTATAATCAACAATGCAATGCCTTATGACTGTCAATAGAAAATGCTAGAATGCTTTATTAATTCTTAGATTCATTATTACAATGCATTATGATTATATATATAATGCCTTATAGATGACAGCTTTAAGTAGTGTTAAAAGTTATTCCTCTAAGGTCAACAGAGAGATAGTGATGGTAGTGATGAAATCAAAATGATACATTTTCCCTCTTTCCAATACAAAGGGGGCCCTCATCTGCTCATTATAAATAGTTGACTGTGTGTTTAATGCATACATAAATAGTAACATGTAATTACACTTTTTTTCTTCTTTTTTTTCCACTGCGTTAATTGTTCCACTCTTTTAATTTCCTCTGTCTTCAGTATGTTACATCCTGGCCAAATATTATGATGAAGTACCTGCCTTCTGTTGGTGACGTTTTGCAGAAGAATAGCTGATGAACAAAGTCATTATTAATTACATACAAGCAACATCTATTTATCACAAGCCTGTCTTTTTCTGTGCATACAAAGATCTGAAAAATTCTTGCGTACTTCACTTTTAAGTAGAGACTAAAATAAAAAGGCAATACAAGGCATTTTGTTTTCAGAAGTTGCTGTCTAAATTATTAGACTGGTCAGACATGTCAGAACCATGTTATGAATACGATTAAATGCTTGTTACATTTTTTTACAATATACAATACATTTTTACAATACAAAAACAATTCATCACTCTACCAGCGATATTGATAAATATTGTAGCAGCATTGTACTGTATACTCACTGCTGTTTGCAGAATCACAGTGAGGCTGAAATTTGTGAGTAGATGTGTTCATTCAAAAAGACTCAGAGTTAATTATGACATTTTTATTTTATTTTTTTTCAGAATACAAGCAGGTGTTGTACCCCATTGTGTTTCTGAAAAGAATCTTTAAGCCCAGTTGAAACCTTTTATTGACTTTGTGCTCACTTCAGGTACAGCAAAAACACAATCCAACAGAGCTCCACTTCTCCTTTCTTGTTCTTAAGTAGCCTTAAATTGGCCACAGAGGAGTGTGGCTGAACTAACAAACTGATGCTCCGGTATGGTTGCCAGGAGCCACTAGCAGATGGGTGTGCCTCGCTGGCTGTTTGCCAGGACCTGGCTTAAGAAGTCAACCTTGTTCCATTTCCTTCTGCTTCCTGGGCTTGTAACTGCAATACAGCTACCCGTTTCTGTACTATATCTGCCATAAACAAAGACAGATATTCTAATACACATGTGACTGAGCTTCCTCAGCTTCACCATGGTGTTCCTGGGCTGCATGTGAACAGTCGTGGTGGTATTTCCCATAACAATCATGTAAAGAACCTAATGTGAAAGACTTTGAGCCACAGCAGACAATGATCAAGGGAGATAAATTATTATTTAAGTGTGTGAGTGAGTGAGAATGAGAAATTGAAAAAAACATCCACTCTAGACTGATTCTTTAAGGCTATTAAGTGTTGTATTTGTAGCACTGAGGAAGTATTGCGTGAAGTAATCCTGCAGGTAAATCTAGGAAGCAACACAAGGTTGCTTTCAAGTGCTTGGTGGTTTTATGTAAATGTAAATGTCAATGTCAATAGAGCTGATGCTTGAAATGATCTTTAACAACAAATATTGCATATAGCTCACTTATGTTCCTCTATCATCCTCTATGGCACCAAATGCAATGTTATTTTTAACGTGATTTTAATAAAATTTCTCCTGAAAACGCGCAACATGTATACGGCTTCTAGAATGACATTTACAGGTGCGTTCAATCTATATATTTTAAATGGTTATACTTTACTTTAGGGGACACAAATAATGTAGTATGACTCTATTATGTACGTATTAATGAAACTAAAAATAAGAATTAGATCTCATGTTCGTTCATCATTAATAAATTAGAGAGGAAAACAAAGATTTTGCTACTGGAAGTAAAACGTGATCGACTGCATGGCAACAAGACAGCTGATTTGTCACGTGTGTGTCCACTATTGCCTCATTTGAAATACATTTCCTGCTTCTGCATCATCTGTGGACATTCCCACCAAGCACATGATGTTGGGTGAGATTCGGGGCCGCCGTCGCACGACTTGCACGTGGTTCACGCCAAGAGTATGGCTTGGTGTCATGTGCTGTTTAGGCATGTCGGTGAGCTGATTTCAGCTCAATGTACGTCAAGACGGGCCACAGGCCGCTGTAACCAAAACATGATGGGCGACTACTGCAGTGGGCAACAACGGACACTCACAAGTGCAAAAGCAAGTGTCTAAAGCACTTCTGAACAGTACATTATGTCTTGACTTAAGTCTCAGGTGAACTTCTGTTTTTACTATTGTGTCGCAACAAGTACATTTTTCAAACATCACACCGTGATGAACTTTCCTTATGTATGGTATTTCTACAACAAAAAAGTAACACCTGGATTAGACAAAGTATCAGACAGAAATTGTTTTGTGATTCAGTGTTATGACACCTCTTTTACCTCAAGCAATTACTAAATTTGTTACCATGTCTGTTTATGCTGTAGACCTTTGTGAACTACTGAATGATCTACTGAAGGAACAATGAGTGAATAACACAGGTGAAATACTGATCTCATGTTTGTTCATTAGTGAAACGTTATGTATCATTTTCTTCCAAGCAGTAACTATATTTGATACTATATCAATTAATTCTGTAAACCTTTGTGAATTACTGAAGGAACTGCTGAAGGAACAAGTAATGAATAACACAAGTGAAATATGGGTCACATATGTATCTTGTGATGCTTTTTTGTATCTCAAGTAGTGATTATATTTTTTCGTGATTTGTACTTCAGTAGTAAATGCTAATTACTACCAAGTAGTTGTGCCCCTCAAGTGTTACCTTTTAAATTAGTGTAAATATAATTTTCTACATTCAGTAATATAACAGTGCAACTATAGTTTATGGTGAGATTTAGGTAAAAAAAATATACGATTATAGCAAGAGGTAAAACCAGAACATTAATGCACCTGTTTTTTTGATATACAAATATTTTATTTATCATATTAGGCAGAATTACATATGTTAGTCTTGTCTGCAGTCACACAGTGAGTGAGCTATTTCCAACTCAAGGGAAAACAATTCATTTCCATCCGATCACAAACAGCCTGGCACTCTGTGGTCCATCAAGAGGACCTGCTGTCTTTCTCTTCTTCTCTCAGGGATAGCCTCTATATCTCCAGCTCCTAGTGACTTCAGTCATAGAGCTTAATTTAACTAAAGACCCCCCAGTGTAGCCCACATATTACTTTTAGGTATCATAGCAATAACAGTGCAACGTGCATCCCTGAGTCCCTGCTGAGTGTAGGATCGCATATCCATGCCCATCAGATACCAGTCTTGTAAAATGAAGGATTTTGATATTCAGGCTGGAATTAATGTTTGTTTCCATGACTGTACTGCTAATAGGAGAGGCTGCTGTCACCATATGTTGCTCTGGCTGCCTCGTGCTGCCATGTTGCATCTGGTGGGCTTGGCTCCGCGAACAAACGCATGGAGGTCACTTTGCTGTTAATCCTCTTGGCTAGTAAAATATGGATGTTGGGGGCGGGGTATAAGGATGTAGTTGTAACTGATAGTCAATGTCAGAAAATACATTTGCCTGCTGAGGGAATGACGGTTTAACTGTGTCATAACAAATGCTGTTATTACTTGGAACTCCTTGCCATGAAAGCACACTAGTTTGTACATGACCAGGTTGAATAAGCTCGGGATGCTAGCTAGGGTCTTTATTTAGATTAGAACATGCCCAGCATTAAATCCCCCATAGTCATGTGAACTTATGTAAAAGGGAAAGTAAATATAGTGTTAGTAACCGTATCACATTAATCAGAACAATATATTTCATAAGGGATTAAAACTGAAATTGTTTATATTCTTTCTGATTAATTTAAAATATGCTTTCATTTCAATAATTTTACAAAGTACATATTAATTAAAATGATAACTGATGCATTTATTGTATTGACAGATATGAAAGGTTTATCATGTATCCAATACTTCACAACCATTTTACGTCACTGTATTTTTCAGCGAAAAAGAAAAAAATAACTTTCCTCTTCAATAATTTATTTGAACTTTTTCCTTGCACTCTGTCAATGCTCTATTGTGGATTTTTTGTAACCATTTTTGTTTAGAATGGTCTGCTGGAGGACCATGTTGTTCCGAGGTATTCTTGACATTTTAGAAAGTGGTTGTAATAACAAACCTCTTGATATAGTAAAATCTGACACATGTAACTGTTTCATCACTAAATTACAACGTCCATATTTCCTGTATATATGGTTAGTCAACATACCAGAAAAATGACATTGGTCCAGGTATACCATCCCACCCTGAATCCAACAAGTGCAACAACCTTCATAAAAAATCCCAGCATAACTGTATAAGACAGTTTAATATTTTTTAAGGGTTTTGATTATTTTGTCAGAAACCACCAAACAAATAAAATAATACGCATTTTAAAAGGTAAGCTTTTATTTTCTTGTATTAGTACATCCCTCCCCAATCATGTAGTATGTCACCCTGATAAGGTAAAAAAAATTCTTCTTGAATTTCAATGTGCTGTCACAGTCATGTACTGATAATGGTTACACACAGATATGGTTGATATTCTGTTCAGGATTAGCAACTATACAATGCTATCATTTTTAAACTGCATCACATCTGGGATGACCCCTACTTTGCACCCTGGGTCGAAAATATTAATGCTTATACTCATAAACATTTATAAGTTGAACGCCAGATTAATGTTGTATTAACACATATAGATTACTTGGATAATTGTCAGAAATTCATTGCTGTAGCATTTTTAGTTTCTTTAATTTTAAAAATTACTTTGTAGAGACACTATACAAATTATACAATTTCATTGGTTACACTGTCCATTTTGTCCTGGAGTTGTTAACCAGTTAGTTATGTTGCTATTTATTTTGGTAATAAAAGTATTTAATCAAATCCAGGACAGGATTTACTTAGATGAGAAAAAAATGACAATACTAACAATTTATACTAATACTAATACTAATACTAATACTACTAATTTATCCAATTTCTGTATCTGCTTATAATATTTAGGATCAGGGTCTGGACCTTATTCTGGGGGCTTGGGCACAATGCAGAGAATAACCCAGGACAGAGAGCCAACCCATCACAGGGCATGCACATCATTCTCAGCTACAGATAATTTGGTGACTCCAATTCACCTTAGCATCATTTTGGAACTAAAGTAAAAAATTAAATAAATATATACAAATATAAATATAAACAACCATATACTTTAATTGTTTGTTTTGGGTCACATGCAATAATGTTGAAAGATTTAAAAACATTTTATGTATTTTTTGTGTTGTTGTTTTTTGACTTTGTACAGTACTGCAAAAGTCTTAGGCAGTCAAGGAAAATTATATTGAAATCATATTCATATTGGTGCAAAACTATGATTTCCGGTCTGCCAAAGTATGCCCACAAAACCATTTCGAAATCTCACCTAAAGTCACCCCAGTATTTTCAACTATCTAATATTTCAATGTATTTTTTTACTTGACCCCTAGCATACCATGTTCAGCTAGTTAACACCTCATTGACAAAAAGTTAACTAATTATACAAATTTATTAAATGAGTTGGTGGTGAAATTTCACAAATACCTGAGACGGCTGAGGTACCCTGGGGGAGAGGTTTTGTACTAACCATCTAGCAAGGTATCAGTGACTTTTGGCAGAAGATATTCCTGTTAGTTTTCATTGTGTTACTCTTAATTTGCATATGCTCTCATGTTAAATAATGTTTTGAGCAGATATACACTTCGGATCATTCGGATATTTTAAATGTATTTGTCAAGTGGTTTTAAAGACTGACAACCATTGAAAGTACTCTTCATAATGATTTTAAAGTATAAACCTTCAATTAAATAAAAAAAAACATTGCAAATTACAATATTTTAGTCTTATGCATGCCTCTGTTTAGAATTGTTAAAACAAAATAAACCAAATAGCATCAGCTTCCGTAGGAAGTGCTAAATGAATGTTTTAACTTTAGCTCTGAATGCTGGGATTTCATACAACCTAAACTGTCACGTTAGCTGTGTCCCAATTTAAGAGAAGCGTCCTTCCAAGGACGCAGTCAGTAGAGCCTTTGTAGATACGTCCTTCTGCAAATTTGTGCAGTGAATCTAGGGATAGGTTGGGCAATGAAGGATGCTTTTTTCAGCTGCATTTGAATGGGTTTTTCTCAATACCAAGAATGCAAAGATCGTACTTGTAATAAAAGCAAGAGTTGTCTGGCTAACTTGCCCCACAAGAACACACTTGGGGTACAATGATTCATGGAATTGTTCTTGTTCAGCAAGGATGAAGTCAATACATCCTTGTTACTTGGAGCAGACAAGAATGACATCTCGGATTTCTATTGTCCTCCCCCCCCCAATAAATACACTTTTTATATTTAAACTATGAAGTCCCCCCCCCCCCCCCGAATCAAACTCTCTCCTATGGTGTTGGTTACATTATTATACACCCAGGCATTAGAAAAAAAGGTTACTATTTAAAATGTGGCAAGTCACAGACAGAAATTGTTTCAGTGTAAGCTAAATAGCAGTTAGCTGTAGCCCAAAGCTGTATTACAACCTCAGGCAAATAATACATACTGATAAAAGTCTGTTTTTATGGTTTAAACCCCCACATTTATAATGCTGCATATAGTAAAATGGTCTGGTACATCATCATAAATGCAATCTCACGTTCACACTCATCTGCATGTCCATATTTTTGTGAATTCTTCACATTTTAATCTCTTCCAGTGGATTCCATAATGCAAATTCTCCAGCAACAGCCCGGAAATGGAGTGAATTTAGTCCACTTTGCAAATACAAATGTGATTAATAATTCTACAGAAATGACAGCTTCACCCTCTGCTTGCTCCCCCCGCCCCCCTCGCTATTTCAGTAAGTACTTGCCATTACAATTTACTGTAATATGTGTTCAAAGTCTCTATGACAAGCTTGTAAATATCAGTCTTTTCGGGGTTGCTGACATGGATCGCACAGCTGACCAATAAACTATGCATGTGAAATTATACATGTGATGTATAATTAGCAGCTCGGAAGCAGATTTCTCATAATCTCAACTGTGTATGGGCTTGCATGGTAAATTCAGGGGAATTTTAGTTCAAACATGGTAAAAACTGGTGAAAGACGTTGATGATGATAGCAGATGATAGGAATCCAGAATTTAGAGTCTGACAAAACATAAAGCATAAAAATTACCTTTTCACTGTACCAAGGTACTCTTAGTATAATGATGTTGAGTAGTTGAGTCACCCAGAGATCTTTGTTGCCAGGGAAACAAATGCAACCTTCAAGGAAGCGCCACCTCTATAGGTTAAGAAAAGCTGAGAATTGGAGTTGTGGAAGGTAGCAAGTCTCAAAACAGTTGTCAGAAGACAATGAAAGTCCAGACCAGACCAGACCATCTCAAGTTGCCTGGCAAAGCTAAAAATGATCACTAAAATTATCTAAATCTGAAAATGTCACTTAATTGAAGCAGTTGTATATGGTTGATTTGGTCACTTTAGTCACTAGAGCTGATGCAACTACTTATTGTGAGTGATTCATTTCATGACAATGGGCATTACATAATTTCTTTCCAAAATGAATGGAATATATGTATCATAATATTTTTTATCCATTCACCCCGGTTCCTTTGTATAAAATAACCTTAAACTAGGCAGAAATATAAAAATATCTTCAAATATACTAATTCCTAGCTAATGTACAGTGCTACTTCCTATAATTCATTTTCTATAACCACTCAGGAACACGATAACCTAAAATGTGGAAGCATTGTGCCTAAGGCAATGTATGGAACACCAGTTACCTTGGATGTGTCCTCACTAAAATACAGTTAACTAAACAGCACATCTCATAGGACGAAACCCATTTGAACTTGTAGAAGATGCATACATGCAGAGTAGTACCTATGCTTATTCCCACTGGCGCAGAGATGTGAGGGGAAAATACTACATTGTGAGCTATGATGACACTTATAATAACGGCATGACTTACCAGCACCTGTGTGAGTTCTTGATCTTTTCATTTACCTTTCATATGCCTGTGTAGAAAAAATTGCCGCAATTCAACTGGAATGGATTCCTGTATTAGTATCTTTCTATCGCCAATGGCACAGATTTTACAAAACAAATTGAGATAAAAAAAAAACACATTGACGCATTTTTACAGTAATCCACACTTTAATAAACAATGATATGCTTCATGAGGGGAACTGGTCTGTATAGTGAGGACAAATGTGGAACCAACTGGAGTGTAAATTATCTTCCTGACCAGTCACCCTTATGAAAATTAGTCACAGTGGGTAAAGGCAAACCTCTCTGTTAAGCATAGTCAATCATGAAACCATGAAGTGCGGGACAAAGTGGATGGAGCAGAGACAGATCACCTACGGAAGGTTTGTTGTTCTCATATGACATTTTGAAAAAAAGAAAGTGATCCTTACATGGCAGTCCTAATTTAAAATGAACTGTGTATATATATATATATATATATATATATACAGTACAGGCCAAAAGTTTGGACACACCTTCTCATTCAATGTGTTTTCTTCATTTTCATGACCATTTACATTGGTAGATTCTCAGTGAAGGCATGATTACTGCTTTGCACACTCTTGGCATTCTCTCGATAAGCTTCAGGAGGTAGTCACCTGAAATGGTTTTCACTTCACAGGTGTGCCTTATCGAGAGAATGCCAAGAGTGTGCAAAGCAGTAATCAGAGCAAAGGGTGGCTATTTTGAAGAAACTAGAATATAAAACATGTTTTCAGTTATTTCACCTTTTTTTGTTAAGTACATAACTCCACATGTGTTCATTCATAGTTTTGATGCCTTCAGTGAGAACCTACCAATGTAAATGGTCATGAAAATAAAGAGAAAACACATTGAATGAGAAGGTGTGTCCAAACTTTTGGCCTGTACCGTATGTCTTTGCAGCAAGGAACCCCACGGGGAATCTTTTTCTAATGGAGTCTTAGTGGTGAGAGCTCATTTGGATTTCAGTGTTCTTAATGATTAATCACTTCCTCTTTATAAGTGCATTGTGTATGCTACTCTATCCTGTGCAGTGATGTAAAGATAAGGCTCACTCTCATGTTAAGCTTAGGAAGCAGAATGTCGAGAACAATCTGATAACACCAAAAATCAGATATAATCATATTCGTGTACAGGGACCACTGAGCTCCAAGACTGTACTCAATAGTCTGTGTTGTTTTTCAGGCTTCCCCTGACCTCTTTCCTGGAGGTCAACGTGAAAAAGATGCTGACTGCATCTGGTGAGTTTGCAAGGGACACAACATGCCTGCTAAAAGAAATTCTCTAATTCTGAACAGAAATTTGTTTTACAGTGAATAGGTTAGCTCATTTTACCCACAGTGTGCTGAGATTAAATAAGATTACTCCTCTGTGATGCAGACAAACTGATCCTGCGGCTGACTGTGGCCTATCAGGAAGAGAAGGTGGTCAAGGGTTCAGTTTTTGGCCCCAGAATAGCAAAGTCCTGACATGGTACAGTACCCATTACTATATTACTATATGTCGTATGTCAAAGCTGGAGTAATCTTGACTGGAAACAAGTAAATTAATTGAACATGAAAATGTATTACCAGAAAGAAAAAACTTGCATCAGTGTGTTTTCAGTTCTGAGAGTTCCATCTTATACAAAATAAAAAGCCTCCAAATTATGAGAAGACTAACTGCTATAAAACTGTTTTCCATTGTCACGTGAGTGGAATAAGCATGTCAATACAGTACACATGCAAGTCACGGATGCACCATGGTGTGTGATGCATGTGGATAGTATGCTTGCTCCTTCAGCAGAATGATGCCCCAGCTGACCAGACAGCTGGACAAGAGCACAAGGAACCAGCTTGGCCTCTGTTCCTCAAAGTGAAAAGTGACAAAGTGAAAGTCTCTGTGCCGGTAGGGGAGGTGAGCCATCTGTATTGGAGATTCCATCAGCAAGACTGAACTGAACAGTAATTATTATGAACAAGCCTCACACAGTCATCAAAACATAATTTTTGTTACGATGGAAGAAAACTAAAGTAATTTTAAAGATAATACTTTATAGTTAGAGGATATAGACTAAGGTGTAATTGAAATTAACAGTGAAGACTTAAAAAAATGCTAAATATACACTCACCTAAAGGATTATTAGGAACACCATACTAATATGGTGTTTGACCCCCTTTCGCCTTCAGAACTGCTTTATTTCTACGTGGCATTGATTCAACAAGGTGCTGAAAGCACTCTTTAGAAATGTTGGCCCATATTGATACGATAGCATCTTGCAGTTGATGGAGATTTGTGGGATGCACATCCAGGGCACGAAGC
>JAODKN010000001.1:36777788-36788198 GCA_026774425.1 Petrocephalus zakoni
CCATCTTTTGTCCAAGCAATTTAAGAAATTAAATCATAAATAACATTAATATAACATAAATAAAAATAATTTTATAATATAACCTAATACATACTGAAACAGTATAATGCTAACCAATATATTACAGTGTTATACTGTACATAGTATATTTTTACAGTTCAGTACTGTAATATATTTTACAGTAATAAACTGTCATTCCATATTAGAGTACATGAACTGTAAAATTACAGCTCAAAGCCGGAAATTAACAGGATTTTTTTTTACAGTGTAATATTTCATAATTAATTACCTATTAATTAATTAATAATTAACCAATAATTAATTCCCCTAAACATCGGTGGAAACCCACCTCAATTTGAGCTAGTAAATTCCTACAAAGTATTTTGCTAACAAGATTCAAATAGCTATGAAATATATCATGCAGGAAAGCTTGCTCATTAATGCATTTCAAGGACCTTTTAGAAATAAATCTGGGCTTAAATTTGGGGAGTTTACAATTTTTAACATCTATCCTTCAGTCCCAGAGCTCACAGCTGCTGGCTTCTGCCGCATTCTTGAGGGCATTAACGTCTTGATCTCCTCATGGTCTTCTCTCTCCGTTTCATTTTGGACAAGGGTGGCAGTTATTAAAATGAACATGCTCCCTAGCATTAATTTTATTAGTTCTTTGTTTCCACTTTCTCCTCCACCTAGATACTGGACCTCTGTTAAGTCTATCATTTCCACATTTCTTTGGGATGGCAAAAGACCCTCTATCAGACACTCTACTCTAATCCATGAATGGTTAGATGGGGGTGTATCCTTCCCAGACTTTTAAATGCACCACCTTGTTTTCACCCTAAGACTAGTTTGGAGCTGGATCAGACCTCCCCAGCATCCCCCTGCCTGGCTCCCTATCCAAGCAGAATATGTTCTCCCCCACTGTCTAGCCTACCTCCCATTCCTGCCTGCAGAGGTGTCAAAAGTATTCATATTCATTACTCAGGTAGAAGTATATATACTAGGGTTTAAAAAGACTTCTGTAGAAGTTGAAGTATCAACTTAAGCTTTTTGCTTAAGTAAAGGTATAAAAGTACTGGATTTAAAAGTACTTAAAGTATAAACGTAAAAGTAATGTAAGGGGACATAAATGCTATTAAGGACAAAAGCTTAGCCTGCACCACAGGGGCCTATAGTGCACTGACAATGGATGTAAGATAACAAAACTGGACAAGAAAATTAGTGTAACCAGGGCAGGCTTGTATGGTCATCTATATATAGTAGAAATTAGAGCTGTCAAAATGAACGATTAATCCAAGTGATCAATCAAAATATCAAAATAACGAATAACTCAATCCTGATTGATACCTTCCTGGTATGCTCAATTCTATAGCTAATAGCAACAATATCAAATTTAACTAGAAGATGTAACAAGCATCAGGTTCTAAATCAGTCAAGCACAGAACATGCAACAAAGAGTTACCAATAGGTTTTGTTCAGTCGCAAAAGCATCTGGTTCTCAAAGTTCTTTGAGCCAAGGCTTGCCCTTCTGGGCCTGAAGATCAGCCCTGCAACACTAAACAGTCTTTCATAGGCTGCTGAGGCAGGGAGTGCTGTATTAAGCTTAAGTGATAGCTGGCACACAGCTGAGAAGGACTTCAGTACCTCTACTGTGTCTCCTGGGCACCCCAGGTATGCATCCAGCTGCTGGGTCGTTTCAAGAGGGCTTCTTCAAGGAGGAAAAGAAGTCCTCTTCCTCAGATGACTGGGATCCCTCACTGATGGGATTCTCGGCACGACAGTCCAAGTGGCTTCTGATATAGTCAAGGCCTGTGGCATAAAAAACAAAAGTCAGGACAATTTAGATAATTTGAACGTAGAGTAATTATGTATTGGATAGTGTTGTGTTTGTGTGTGTGTCATTAAATGTCATATCAAACTCATTCCACTGTCCCTATAGAAATTACACGTATTAAGGGGAAGTCAAGAAGTGAGACACTTGCCAAGTTTGAGGATATTTTCGTCACTTGTCCAGCAGGTCTTAAATTTGGGAACCGGAATGGCTGCGGCTATCAGCTCTGGATCTGCAAGCATCTCTCTGAAGCGTTTTGTAAGGCCTGAAAGAAGTGCAGCAGTCAAAGGCTCACAGAACTTGGAGGTGACATAAAGTTGCTGGAGCTTGGTCCTTAGTAGAGTTATGGTGGGGACTAACCATGCCATCTGCACACTGGTTTCTCCCTGAAAGATATCAAGTGCCTTTGCAACTGGGTTAATTGTCTTTGCGTATTCTGCAAGGAATGCAAGTTCCACTGGACTAAACCTGTACAAATAAGAAAAGAAAAACACAACATGGAACGTTTATCCTACTTGAAATAGACCCTTCAACTGAAGGAACTGATAATTAAAACGGAAAAATATTGTCATCTGAGACTTTTAGAAATGTAGTTGTGTTGTTAAAAATCACATCCATAGTAAATATGGGGACTGCATATTGGCAGAGTGCATACATGTGTTCTACAGCATTCAAAGTATAAAACTGTGACTTAATCTATTGTTAATGACCACATTAACTGAAAGGCAGAAAAACAAGCACTTACTCAGGTGTATCTAGTTTGCTGCAAACAGCTGCAAGGGCTCCATCGCTTTTTTCTCTCGTGATTCTCGCTATTCTTTCTACAGCTGAGAAGAGTGAATTCCACCTTGTAACAACAGGCCTTATGAGTTGGAGTTTGCAGTGGTCTTCAATTACTTCAGATGCGGGGGTTGATGTTGAACTTTTGTTCCACAAGCAGGAGCATTTGGCCAAATGTGGACCTCGACATGCACTTGAACAACGGGTTGACCTCTGCTTTTGAAGCATCAACTGTGGACACTAAATGGAGGAGGTGGCAGGTGCAGCGATGGTGCTTGGGGAGCTGGTGTTCCAAGTAGTCATCTTCGTCCAACAGGGCTCCAACATCAACAAATTCAACACCCTCAACGCTTTCCTCTTCTTAATCGTAATCATCATTTTGGCCACCATCATCCTCTTCTCCATCACCCTCTCCTACAGGTTCAGGATTGTAGTTCTCATCAGTTTGTCCATAAACTCTGAAGGCTATCAGGAAGTTTGATCCGTTGTCAGTTAACAGGTACCCGAGCACCATCGCTGTGCCTGACTGGATTCTAATAATGTTCTGAGGGATAGCCAACATGGATTTAGGAGGGGTAGATCTACTGGAGTTCTTTGAGAACGCTACAAGAGAAATTGATCACAAAAATCCCTACGATGTGATCTACTTAGATTTCCATAAGGCCTTTCATGTTGTCTCCCACAAACAACTCCTGCTTAAGCTCAAATCCGCAGGGATTTTAGGAACTGTAGCAACTTGGATTGAAAACTGGTTATCAGACAGGAAGCAGCGGGTAGTTATTAGAGGCACAATGTCACAGTGGGCCTGTTTTCATAGTGGGGTACCACAGGGTTCAATTATAGGACCACCTAATTTACATAAATGATATAGACACCGATATATACAGTAGATGGTTAAATTTGCAGACGACACCAAGGTGGGTGGTGTAGCAGATACTGAACTAGCGGCTCAGCAGCTACAGCGGGATCTTAATTTAATTAGTGACTGGGCGGATACCTGGCAGATGAAATTTAACATTGATAAATGTAAGGTAATCCATGTGGGGAGCAGAAATATAAAGTACAGAAATTTTATAGGTCCAACTGAAATAAGCTGATCACGAGAAAGACCAAGGTGTGTATGTTGATGCTTCCATGTCGCCACTGTGGGGAATCAATTAAAAAGACCAATAGGATGTTGGGTTTAAGTCAAAGGAGGTAATGCTGAGATTATACAACTCCTTGGTAAGACCACACCTAGAGTATTGTGTGCAGGTTTGGTCTCCTTATCTTAAAAAGGACATTGTTGCCTTAGAAAACGTGCAGCGTAGGGCTACAAGAATGATTCCTGGTCTTAGAGGAATGTCGTATGAGGAGAGGTTAGCTGAGTTAAATCTGTTCAGCCTCGAGCAAAGGAGGCTGAGGGGGGACATGATCCGGGTCTATAAGATTCTAACAGGACTGGATGCTGTTCAACCAAATAGTCACTTTAGCATTAGTTCAAATACAAGAACTCGTGGCCTGAGCTATTAGTTAAGTTCTCCCCAAACGAGCTCGATGGGCCGAATGGCCTCCTCTCATTTGTATATTTCTTATGTATTTATGTTCTTAAATCGGATTTTACAGATGCAAAGATGTTAGAAACGATGAGTTCATCGCAAATTGTATCCGGTGTACACATTTTTGATCGGGGCAGTCGCAGCGTGAACTTTTATGCCAGTGCACCGATGCCAATTGTTGAATCTTACCATCTTTATGCCACACTAATGCAGATATTTATCCTTCGGCACCTAATGAACACTGACAGACAAACATAATTATCATGCAATATTCAGGCATATTTAAGTACTGAAAAGGCTGCCCTTGGTTGAGCCTCAAGGAGTTTGTTCATCTTTCAGATAACTTTTACACAAACTTTCAAATATAATCCTGTTACACCACACTATTAAATCATGCCACAAACCATTTGGCCCAGTGCAACACTAAATAAGTTCATTAACATTTATGGTAACCATATTTAAGCAAAAAGGACAAACAGGACAGATGTCATTAGAATTTATGTTTTTGTTGTGGGGGGGGGGGGTGGTAGTCTCTCCTTAAAGTAAACTTGTAGGACAATACTTTGGCTTTATGACTACACCCACTTACTTAGGATTTATTCATGGAACTAAAGGGAAACCGGCTGTTAAAGATGACCATGCCTTAACAATGAGAAGTTAGATATGATTTGTTGTTTCCAAGTACAACCAGGTACAACAATGTAACTTTTCTGTTTTACAAAGTGTGCACATAAAATGTAAGCCCTTTTTATTAGGCTTAATTTTTGGTGGCATATATATATATATATATATTCCTCAAGGTTTGTGTGTTCTCACGGGGAACTCCAACAAATTAGACAGGTCTGCAACCAAAAAACTGCATAGGATTTTTTGACTGTGTCAAAATTTTTACTCACTGACCCCTGGAAAAATATTTAGAAAATTCCATCTCATCAGGTTTTCTTGCAAAACTCATGTATTTAGTTACAAATTGTAATAACAGAAAGAAACACATTAATTGCCTTAGGAGCATACAGCAGTAAAGAAAAGGTATTACACAGTTTTACCCATTTTTACCAATTAACTCTCCCTTAAGGTACCTGTCTAACGAGAAAGTTAGCAAGGAACTCTTGTACTTTGACCGACACAAACACACTAACCCACAGCAATACCTTTGGTACAAACATACTGATGGAAAACATTATTCTGAGCACTTTTGCATAAAATCTTACATGGATATGCATGTTACACCAAATATATACATCTTTCATGGACCCTAAAACTGGCACTTACACGGCTGTGCATTCACAGTGTGTTTACCGCGTGCAGCTCACAGTTATGACATCATCTGTTCTTCTTAAAGGCACAAACGCCTATTTCTCACTGCTACCAGAAGCAGTAGCTGTACTGCTCATATGCATAATAAACCATGGCTACATCACCTGTATCATCAGAGCATGAAATGCTAACATTAGCATTAGCTAGCTTTTTGACTGGTTTATCAGAAAAATACCATAACATTATGAAGGTATGAATGATGTATTATACACTGATACACTGAAAAATATAAACGCAACACTCTTCTTTTTGCTCCCATTTTTCATGAGCTGAACTCAAACATCGGAATTTTTTTCTACGTAAACAACAGACCCATTTCTCTCAAATATTGTTCACAAATCTGTCTATATATCTGTGTTAGTGAGCACTTCTTTGCCAAGATAATCCATCCCACCTCACAGGTGTGGCATGTCAAGGTGCTGATTAGACAGCATGAATATTGCACAGGTATGCCTTAGACTGCCCACAATAAAAGGCCACTCACTTATTGCTACCGGTCTCATCCTTAAGGCACACGCCCATTTTAACAGGACAAACCAACAAACACGACACGTTATCAGTGGTGTAGTGGAGCCGGCACTTTTTTACCTCAGCCTCAGAGCTAGTTGAACACCCATTTGCTAAGATGAATTCCATATACGCTGGTATTTGTATATTCCTGAAACAGAACCGTTAAGACCTGTTTCCTTTTTCTTTATTGATTTTCCAGCGTGACTACGATGTGACAGCATTAGTTGTATTTGACTCAAGTTTAGTAAATAGTTAAACTTCTAGGAGATTATATGGTTTTCACAAGTTAACATAAGTATTGGCTATGTTATTATTTTAATGTTTGAGCAAACAAAAACTGTGCAGTACTGCTATTGCATTTGCGTTCTTTAATATAGAACTTGGTATAATGATTGCAATTTGTGTATCACTACTTTTTTTTATCATTTTCAGCACATTCCAATAATACCACGATAACCATGAAAATTTTGGTCATTATAAACGTGATAGTAAATTTTCATACCGTTGCATCTCTACTTTGTACTATTGTATTCTTATTTTAATTGATCAGAGGCCCATTTTTTATAGGTGAATTGAATCACTTTCTTGTGATTTCTCATGTGCAACCTTCAGGGGACACCACTTAGCCTGTGGCACCCCAGTAATTTTAGTTTGAGACCCCTGTCTTAGGGCGCTTTTCCACCACACAGTACTTTTGGTATTTTCGCTTTTCCATTGGCTTTCAAGTATCAAGACTGCCAAACCAGTTGGGGTACTTCGATATTTTGAGGCGTAACTTGAAACACTTTCGTTGTTGATTGGTTAGGCGAATAGCCTGATTCTGAAACATAATGTGACCACCGTCTTGAAAAAAGTCACAAACTCAAAAAACAACTATGAATGAAGTAAAAAAAAAAATATATATATATATATATTTAATATACTAGGACAGCGTGGTATTGGAGAATTTCCAATTATAGTGATGGGATGTTGTTGTAATAAATATTGGGGTATTCATAAAGCAAAACTGAGCGATTTAAACAGCACAGGTGAGAATGATTATGATTGTTTCGGAGACGTATGCAGCGCTCATGCAAAAGCAGCAAAGGTAAACTTTCAACTGATTTTAAAAACATATACTGGATAATCTATACAAGGAATAATCATTAAAATTGCAAAGTCAGCTAAGCTTTTTCCCCTATGCCAGAATAAAAATGTTTTAGTGAAACATTAACCCCCTGCACTGTCTGTAATGTCCATACAGAACTGAAAGTAATACAAAGTATGATCTTAATGTAACTCACTAGCGATGTAAGAACTGCATGTGCGTTCCATTTGCCTCGGGATCCGAGTTTCGGTTTCCAAGAATACGTCATATCCGCTAAAAACTCGGGGAAAACTAAGTCGGATGCGTTCCATGCGCTCCAAACGCACCTATGGTTCGACTAGTCATTTGTTTGCAATATGGACCAAACAATTCCTTAGCATTGCCAGTAGATAAACGACAAATAATGCGGTATTTCATGTATAACATGTCCGTAGCAACACATCTATCGACTACAATAACACTGTATGGTGTACACAGCTTATGAAGTTGAATCAAACAGCACTAAAGTGCTTAAAAAATGTTAAATATCACAGGTTGCGCTGAGCAGCCATCTTGAATCAGAAAAATAGGATGCTCTGGGTTGCTCTGAGATATTTCTCGGATCTCCGAGAAACAGGAGCGCGCATGTCGTCACTTCCAGCTTCAAAACTCAGAATCCGACTTGGAATCTGAGTTCTGAGGGCAAATGGAACGCACTATCCAATATCCAACATCGTCCAGCTGTATACTACAGCCATTTTTCAAATTCAGTTCAAAATGCCACACCTCATGTTGTGCCTTTATTCAGTGCTGGTACCAGTTTTTATGCCAGTGAAATATCAACACAAAAGAAATACCAAACTTTTGGTACTTTACTGAGGTACAAAAAATACGAAAACTATGTGGTGCGGTGCCCTTAGATGGATTTTTAAGTATCCTATTCATCCAGTTTGTTTAGGGCCTACTGATGACTAATGTGTGGTACTATAGCATGTTGGTTACATATTAATAAATAAATAAGAACACACATTTGCAACAATGTATGTGAACCACTGTTTATTGAGATTGGACTATAAATAATTCCACTGTAGTACCATAATTCACACTGTAGTGTGGTTCATTTATTCTCAGAAGTGGTACTGTAAAAACAGGTCTGGTGTCATAATTTACAAGATCCTCACTGACAGTGTGAGCAGTTAAGGCTGCCATCCTGAGAAACGTTATTCATTTTAATAACTTTCATCTTTTCTATTTGGATGACAATCTATTTAACTGATGATGTGGAGTTTTCTGCATCTCACATACTTCAAAACACTTTCCAGTGAGCCATTCAAGAAAAACCAGCTGAAGATGCCTGTTCGTAGCCTCGCCTGAGGTTAGATGCTATCTGGGACAGCAGATAGAGTGGCTCAAGACTGAACTAGTAACCAAAATGTTGCACATTGCAAAAACTTGCTGCATGCTTAGCAAAATCTTCCAGTAGGAAGACAATATAAAGAACTAAATTACTTTGTGTTTATGTGTGTGGGGGGGGGGCAGTTTTAATAAAGGTATTAAAAGGTATTAAATTTAATTATGAAAACAATTGCTTTATGCATCATCATTTTCACTACTTCTCTACTTATTTCTTTATATTTTAGACTTTTTGTAATAATTTAATGTCTAATATTGTACCATTTAATATACTTAGCAGGTTGTGACTACAGTAATGGTCATTGCAAAGGGATTTTAGTCTTTGTTTAAATAGCCTTCTTTTGAAAGTAGTGAAATTAAAAACGTCCTGAATCAGAGCAATAATTAATGACGCCCCGCAACCTTCAGCAGAGCTCTGTCCCTGTTTTCATCATGATTAGTCTGCATCACAAACTACTTCTGCAGACAAGTATCAATGCAATGAGCTTAGAATAGAGTAAGAGTGCCCACTAGTGTTTACTCTGGTTTGAAATGATAATAGCTGGAAATGTTATGGTATATGTCATGTGTGATATCTTTTACAAGAAAAAGTGTACAGTATATGTATGTGAATGTGCATGTATGTATACATACACACATACATCAGAAGCTGTGCCATCACAATTAGAACATGACCTATTTATTTATGTATTTATTTGCTTGGTTATGAATGGAGTGAATATTTGTCCATTTATATTATAATTTACTTTTTCTTCTTCTTTGAGAAGCAAACTAGATATCTTGATGAAATAGCTCTTGATAATACTGTCTAGCCTTAGAGCATCCAGCCATAAGATCAGCTTTGTTGGATTTGATACTCCTGCTTCTCGTCTAATTGACAGCAGACCCTTTTAAGTGTCTGCATAGTCAGCTGTACATCTCGCCTAGAAAGGAAGCAGTCAGCTAGTACTTCAGTCTGAGGCCCGAGGTCTTTACCTGACTTGCCACCACGGCAAGCCACTGATTGCAATTTCCATAATTGTGATGTGACATTTGCATTACAGTCTTTGCTGATTGAGTGAGACTCCCTCCTGACACGTCACTTCCATGGCTGGTGTGGCTCTGTGGATTTAATATGACATGCTGGATCTCAAAACACTTTCCCAAAACTCTAGTATTTCTACTATACATATACATATATATATATATATATACACACATATATGTGTGTGTCTGTGTGTGTGTGTGTGTGTGTGTGTAGGGGGGCGGGGTGCATTTATATATGTATATATATACAAATAAGCAATGGCTGTATCAAGGCTTGTGAATCCTTTGTACATAAATGGCTTTTATAGTGTGATCTTATTTTCATAAGTCATAATAATAAATACAATCTTAATAAAAACACACACAAGACAACACAAGACGTCTAATTACTTCATCTTAATTAAATGATTTCAAAGTCATTGATGGGTAGAGGGTATGATCCTCGAGGATTGTATTTCAGTGCATTCAGGTGTAGGTTTGTCCTACCTGCTCTTCACAACAGATTCCTGTTGATGTCTTTCCAGAATATCAGCAGAGCACTAGCATCGTTTTTCTTTTTTATTCATCATCTTAAAGTCTGGTCTTTAAAGGTGAGCGATTTTCCTTGAATATGGTAAATTGTATGCTACTTAATTTCTTTTATGGCATTATACATGCATCTATTTGCCAATGCTAAACTCAGTCTTAGGGATGGAGAAGGGGCTGGGGAAGAATTTTTTACTCCATCATATTTTTTGACATAATATGAGACAGACTTGCCCACACACAGATACACAGCATGACAAGTTAACTAACATATTGCAGGAAATTATTTCTTATATAACGAAAAGAAAATTATATTTAATAGCAGACGTACTCTCACCTAAAGGATTATTAGGAACACCTGTTCAATTTCTCATTAATGCAATTATCTAATCAACCAATCACAT